>JAFIRS010000466.1:17500-708621 GCA_018342105.1 Gonioctena quinquepunctata | reverse complement strand
AGCATTTCTTCTTTTTTATGTTGACAACACCTTTTCTTCTCTCAATGAATTCGGAAGTTTCATGTATGATGATCCGCCAAGTGGACTGTATTTGTTTATGTTCACCTCAAGGAACATAATTTTCTCGCAACTCCATCCTGAAAAATTACTTTTATTAAACCTTTCATCATTTGCAACAATTATAACTACAAACCTGAATCACGCTCCTCAAACTCCGTACTTTGGGCAATTATAATGTCACGAAATGCATCGAATAATCCATTCAAATCAGTTGATCGATCTGCTATACGATTGGGAGAATTGAACGATTTGATGTCTGTCAATTCCTGGGTTTGAATGATATAACTTCCAAACACTTCCATGTTGACCTTGATGGAGTTGTGCAATTTGATGTTTTTTTCCAATAGCTCGAGTACTTTATGCTTGATATCATTGAAAAAGGTGTGTACTCAGTATACATATTCTCACTAGATACTCTGTAGCTAGAAATGCGACATTTGAATGCATTTTTAATGAGGTGTACACCACCACCCAAGTGAACACATGAATTCGTCCTATGTGCAGAGTGTTCTATTGTGAGAGTTGACTTGACAATATGGGATTATCACATTACAACAATTGCATGTATAGAGTGGTGCAGGTGGTGAGTCATCGCCATTGTTGAATTTAACTCGTTTCACTGAAGGACCTCCCTGGCAAGTTTCCCGTTGATGCCGACGTAGATTATCACTACGAGTGAAATCTTTACCACAATCACACGAATACATTTCAGCAACTTGTTTTCAATAGATCACTGGAGGAGACACTGATTCAAAATACTCTTCTCCTGGAATATTTCAATGAAATATCCCCACCCTACAACAAGTCCGATGCGATGCGCAATCTGTATGGATTTGAGGGGATTCTCTTGACATTCAGCGCACTCATCAATAATCGCAGTTCATTCTTAGCTCTCTCACAGGACGAACGCCCTCCTCGCTTGGAGGAAGCAAAGGGTTCATGAAGGTCATGACTACACAGAATATGTATGCCTACACCACAACATTAGTCAAGGTCAAACAAACATCGAGATCAAATCTTTTGGTTGCCGAAACAATCCCAACATCAAAACTCAAGGTCAAATCTCAAAGTCAAAACCTAATGTTATGAATCTCAAGGTCATATTCAAGGTCAAAACTGAAGTCGAATCTCAAAGTCGACCAAACCCAATATCAAAACTCAATGACAAATCTCAAAGTCAAATCTCAAGGTCAAACACATACACACTGCACACCTGCAACCATTCAAGGTCACACGTGACGTCATAGTGGTGGGGGGAGACCCAGAACCGGCTTAAATCTCCTACTAGTGGTCATGAACAGCCATCATATGCACAACGAACGGGCCTCAACTAGAAAGGGATTGGTTCGGTATACTGATGGATCCTTTATGAACGGAAGGGCTGGAGTGGGAGTAACGGATCCTAGTTTAAGGTTCCCAGAACCCCTAGGCACAAAGCCTCAAAAATATTTCATGCGGAAATCCACGCTATACAAATTTGCGCCTAAGAATGCCTTGCGAAGGCTCCAGGAGGGCAAAAATCTGTATCCTATCAGACAATCAAGCGGCCCTAAAAGCATTGAAGTCATACACTTGTGACTCCAGACTGACTTGGGACTGCAAACTTTCCCTTCAACAAACGGCTACGAATAATCAGGTCACTCTGATGTGAGTGCTAGGTTACGAAGTAATCAAATGCAATGAGGAAGCAGACAGCCTTGCCAAGGAAGGGACAAACAATCAATTTTCTGGCCCAGAACCCTTCTGTGGTCTTCCCAAAGCCCACATTAAGGAATAGTTTCGGCGCTGAGAAGCTGGCGAAATCAAAACACATGGAATATGGTTCCAGGACAAATACAAGCAAAAAGGCTACTGAGCCCATCGCCGAAGATAACTAAACAGTTCATCGAGTTGAACAAGAAAGACTTGGAACTGCTAACGGGACTACGCACCTCGAGAAAAATGGATGGTCAGACAAAGAACTGTGACGTTACTGCGAGATCTTCGCTGGAACTGCAGAACACCTGCTTTGCGACTGCCAAGCGCTGTTTCGCAAAAGACGTTCCACGAAGGGGTTCCACTAACGCCCTCAGATATCAGGAACGTAGCTCCCAGGAAACTAATACAATTCGCAAGGAGTCTCGGAAAGCCGGGTCTTGAATAGACGGGGGGTAATGTTGAAAATAACTTATAGGACAAGGAAGTGAGAGGCTGAAAGGCCATATCTGCCTCCTACAATCTACAATCAACTACAATAGTCCATGGATACATATTAAATCAATACCACACACCCCAATGCCGGAGGTTGTTTCTTTCATCTCCTGGGAGAAATATCTTGGCTGGATTTGATAATTATTACTGTAGGACATTGATACATGTAGACAACAAAATATGTCTATTGAGTAGGTTTCAACAATCTGTTCTAGGCTCTCGTTGGTGTCTAAAATCCAAGTGATTATAATTGAAATAATTCAGTTGTTCAGGTAAAAATTTTATAGAAAATAAAAGAAAGTCTTATTTATTTTTGCACACTTAGTAGTTGAAACTATGATTTTATTAAATTTCGGAAAGGCAGCGAATATGCAATAATAAAAAACTTTGAAAAAACTATATACCATCAGAATCCCGCCTGATCAATATGTTTAAGATATTGAAAAGGAATATTTTACTGGAAATTGAGGATAAAAGTTGTTATTTTTTGTTATATCTAACACACAACCACTACTTCCCCGGCTAAAGCACACGCTGGACGTTAAACCATATTAGGAAGATGTTGTAAAAAAACCCTGATTCAAAAGATAAAATCTCAAAGTGAAAATTTGCATTTCTATTTTGAATGATATGCTATTGTGTATAGCCGCTAAGGCCGCTGGAGAAGGTTTGAAAATCAGCTGTATATACCCCAAAACCCTAGAACCTAGAACGAATAGTAGAGTGATAATTTGAGTTGTGGATTTAGTTGTGAAAGATAATTGTCAATAAGCAGTTTACCAGTGTTTTTTGGGACGTTGCGAAAACCGCCTCATTGGGGGGGTATCAACTAATTGTGAATATTTACCAATGTAAGACAAATGCTTGTATTCAAGAATTCCAAGAAAAGACATAATGTAATTAATTGAGAAATCCTTCGGTACTTTGTAGAAATTACTGTGTTTCGATTTCCACATCCAATTTTTGCATAAAATATAAGAGATTATTCATGAGAATGTATTACTGAAATTTCTAATCTCTCACCATTCGAAAGGTTAGTACGTTGTTGGATCTACTCTTTTCGCTTCTACGAGTTTAACCATTTGTCTCTTTTACACCCTCAGAGGACGAAAATCGAAATGTACTTGTTCCAATAACTATTATAGCAAAAAAATCCAGTTGATATATCAATTAGCAATATTGCAAAATTTTAAAATCAAAATTGTCAAAAAAATACCACAATTTTTATGTTTTCTTCCAAGTCGAAAATTTTAAGAATTCAGAATCATCGATCGAGTTCCAAGTATAAATGAAAGTTTTAATGGAATTTCTTCTGTCCATCCCCTTAAATAAAGGATTTAAAAGTATCCAGGAATTGATTATGATATATTTATTTCATCATTCACAATCAACAATGTTTATCATATCGCGATATGGGTATAGCAAAATTGAATATTTAAATATATTTTTTTCAATGAAACACGTTTTAAAACGAACTAAAACGTATAAAATGATATATCCCCCATAGAGATTGTCTTGAAAATTTGTAATTGTGAATATTCATTAGTGATGAGAATACTTGAGGCGCATGCAATAGATAATTGATGCATGAATAGTTTACCTAGGTCACTAAAAATGTTATTGTACTGCAAATGATATGAATTGTTGTGTGAGTTTTCTCAACGACAGCTATCATAGCTATCAAAAATTCACAATCACAAATTTTTCAGAGCAATTTATAAAGAATTAGGAATCTGTAGGGGTTAAAAAACTGTGAGGGAGTAAGAGAAATCAATTTATACTTTTTAGTTAGTTTTGAAAACATGTTATATTGAAAAAAGTCTATTCAATTATGTTGAAAAGGGAAACATTCTCAATTGAATATTGATAGTAAGATTTTTCTGTGAATTGAAAAATCCACGATTAAAATGGAGTAATTTTTTGTGAATGTCTAACAGAAAACAACTACTTCCCTGGCTAAAGCCACGCTGGACAATGAACTACATCTGATAGATATTCTGAAAAAGCCCTAACTCAAAAGAAACAATCTGAAATTGAAAATTTGCATTTTATGAACATCCTGTTTATATTTTCAACAAATCAATCTATTTAATTAATTATTTATTCACTGCTTTTTAACTTTTTTCTTGCAATCGAGTTCAAACATCTTGATGAAATTATGATAGACATGTGGTAAAATTCAGGTTTATTTCATATTCTCTCAACCTGATCATAACCATACCAATTTGTACCAAAAAGACGAACAAACAAGCAGACAGACAAGAAAGCAAGTTAATAAAAACGTGGTAATGGAATAGTCACAATTTACCTTTCTTCACCCTTCCAATTCAAGTTACTAACTTCAATAGTTACTTCTGTAGGTACGTTGAATATAGTAGAAAAGTAACAACAGTATTCAATTGAAAATACAATGAGAACAATTTGGATTCCTGTTAAACATAACTTTTCAAGATATTCAAATGACTTTTAAAGAATCTATTTTGTAATTTGTCCAACATTGTTTAAAATTAGAAATAAATTTTCAGCCGTGTTAGTGTTAACTAATTATAGTGAGTATACATGACAAATATTTATTGTTTCTTTCAGTTCTGGCTATAGAACTACCAACTCATTTATTTTTCTGATTTTTTTGACGATGGATATTCGAATCGGCACTTTGAATGAATATTTTTTTTTTTTCCATCTTCATTCTCGGATCTGATATTTTCGAAAAATGCCAACTCTGATAATGAACTATCCAATAGAGTGTATCACAAAATTGGGGAACCTGTTGGATATAGAAATTTCGCTACTGGACCAAAAATGCTGAAATTTTCACAACGTATTCCTATAATCACTAAGAAACGTTTCTTTCATATTACATCCCTAATGCCTGAGGGTGGAAAGGGGGGCCAAAGTTTGTACAGAAGTACTGTAAGTTTTGAAATTAGAGTCGTGGAAATTGAATGCAATATTTGAAAATCGCCTACTTCTATATGGTACCAAATGGGACCATCGATGAGATATTAGGAGTGTTCATAAATTACAACGGCGGTATTTTTTTCTCAGCAAAATCGACATATGTCAAGAACTGTAATAGATGAGTTTTTAAACTCAGGTTGTCTAAACTCAGAATAAGAAGCCAATCGAACCATGTATTAAAAATATGGATTTCCATTTACAATAAGAAAGTTGGTATCGACGTTTGGCAAATCCTGCAAAGCTGTAGGACTGAAAATATTTCAGGTAGAACGGACATAATTGATTATGATAGCATGCCAAATTTCATGTTTGCAATCCTACTGCAAGTTGAAAGACCTCTAATGCACGGCCTACGTAAATCGCCCCATGAAGTAAAATAAATTGTAGGTTGAAAGAAGAAATGTATTATTTCAAAATATCATCTTCACTTATATGAATTTTACACGCTTTATATTAGCTTCACTTGTATGTTTGTTTGTTTGTAACCGACTCCTTTGGACTTGATTTTCACCCATTTCCAGACGTCCGAATGATTCGAAATTCGGCAGGTGTACATAATTCTGGTGACAATGCATTGAGAAATTTGTGTGTGGAAAAAAACAAAATGGCGGCTCTAATATGGCGGACGAGTTTTGTGATTATGGTCCGATTTGCTTCAAAATTGGTATCTGAGAGTTTTCGTGGTCGAAAATAATGATTCTTTCGTCAAAATTTAAAAATTCAAGATGGCGGCTCCAAAATGGAAGACGAGTTTTGTGATTATGGTCGGATTCTATTCAAAATTGGTATGTGGGGATTTTTGGAGTCAAATATTATGATTCTTCCGTGAAAATTGGGAAATTCTGAATGGCGGCTCCAAAATGGTGGACGAGTTTTGTGATTATGGTCCGATTCTATTCAAAATTGGTATGTGGGGGTTTTTGGAGTCAAATATTATGATTCTATCCTCAAAATTGGAAAATTCAAGATGGCGGCTCACTGTATATATTGACAACGTTGAAATCTTTGAATGACTTCTAAAATCGAGATTTGACTATTAATACAGCTGTACACATTAATGATTTGGAAAATAATTACAGTTACTAATAGTAATCACGGAATTAATAGTAGATTAGAAAAAAATATTTAAAAAATTAAAAAAACACGCTTTTATAAATAAACCAAACTAAAAAAAAAATGAATAATAAAAAAAAAAAAAATAAAACAAATAAGAATAGAATAATAGTTTGAAAAAACTAAAAGACACGCTTTTATAGAAAACCAAACTAAAAAAATAGAAAATGAATTTTATTAATTTGAATTAAGAATAGTGTAATTTTTTTTAATAAATATAAATTAATAATAATGTAAATGAGAAAAAAAAATATTTTATTCAAAAAAAAGCGTGGGGTGCTTTCTAGGATTCAGATTGAGCACGCTTTTTTTTAAATAAAATATTTTTTTTCTTATTTACATTATAAGTAATTTATAATTATTAAATTTTTGTACACCATTCTTAATTCAAATTTATTAAAATTTATTTTCTATTTTTTCAGTTTGGTTTTCTACAAAAGCGTGTTTTTCAGTTTTTTCAAACTATTATTTATTTATTTTTTAGTTTGGTTTTTTATAAAAAGCGTGTTTTTTAGTTTTTTTAAACTATTATTTATTTTTTTATCAAGTTACGTCGACGAATGAGTACTGTTATCAAGGATCCATTTGTTATGGGTGTTTTCTGCATTTCTTTCACATCGAATAAAAAAACTGTATAAAAAAGTATGACCGTGAAATTCACGCCACAGGCATGAGCTAGATGGAACAAAAGGACGAAAAACATAAATGTGGCATAGGAAAAAATTCAAAATTTACGCTGACGTAGTCGCTGGTAATAGATAGTTGAATATATTCTCCATTGTGGAAAAACCATTTATATAACACAGTTATGCTTCCAAGGCAAACTAATAGTTTTCCGTTCAATACTTCTGAACATTTTTCCAGATCAAATTTAATTTTTTCCTACGAGAAACAATTTACAATCGTATTAAGTTTTAATTTTCTGTTAAAAACATATTGATGATTTTTACTTTTAATTGTTCCCATAAAGTTTTTAATAATTCTATTTAGTTCTAAAGTAGTATGTACTAATTACTTGAACATCCATACTAATATTATAAAGGGGAAACATTTGTTTGTTTGTATGTAGGGGGTATTCTCTGGAACTACTGAACCGATTAAAAAAAAATCACAATGAAAGGCTTAACTATCCCTGAGTAATATAGGCTATAATTCATTTTGATGAAAATATACTAATACTATAAAGAGATCAAACTTGTTTGTATGTAGGGGGTAATCTCTGCAACCACAGAACCGATTTTAAAATTGTTTTCACCAATGAAAAAGTATCCCTGAGTAACATAGTCTATAATTAATTTCGATAAAATAAGTTTTAAGTTCGAAATATCAATATTTGTAAATTATTTGAAGATAAATTTTAGAAGGGTAGTCTTTGACTGGATAGTTGAAAAAAAATTCAAATTTGGAAATCACTATAAAATGGATATTCCTTGAGGTTGCAGTCATGAAGAAACGGCCGATGAGATAAGAAAAACTCTTGTTTAAATTGTCAAGCTTTCGAAAACATTCATTTTCATTCTCAAAACATCTGTAAAGTAAAAGAATAATGTGATAACATAGGTAACACATTATCACCAGCAACTTTTGCACTTTAACCTCAACTTAGTAAGTTCTTTTTACAAATATAATGTGTTTCCCATGTTATCACATTGTTCTTTTACTTCACAGATGTCTTGAGAATAAAAATAATGTTTTTCGAACGCTTGAAAATTTAAACAAGAGTTTTTCTTATCTCATCGACCGTTTTTTCATGACTGCAACCTCAAGGAATATCCATTTTATAGTGATTTCCAAATTTGAATTTTTTTTTTCAACTAGTTCAGTCAAGAGACTACCCTTCTAGATGTATCTTACAATATAATTTACAAATATTGATATTTCGAACTGGAAACTTATTTTTATCGAAATTATACATGACTATGTTACTCGAGGATACTCATTGGTGACAATTTTAAAATCGTTCTGGTCGAGATTACCTACTACAAACAAACAAGTTTGATCTCTTTATAGTATTAGTATATTTTCATCAAAATGAATTATAGCCTATATTACTCAGGGATAGTTAAGCCTTTCATTGTTGATTTTTTCTATCGGTTCAGTAGTTCAAGAGATTACCCCCTACATACAAACAAACACATGTTTCCTCTTTATGATATCAGTATAGATGTGCAAGTAATTTGATCATACTTCTTTAGAACTAAATAAAATTATTAAAAACTTTATGGGAACAATTAAAACTAAAAATCATGAATATGTTTTTAACAGAAAATTAAAACTTAATACGATTGTAAATTGTTTCTCGTAGGAGAAAATTTGTTTTGATATCTTCTCGGTTATGAAACTTTCCACGAACTAAAAAATAAAATTTGATCTGGAAAAATGTTCAGAAGTATTGAACGGTAAGCATAACTGTGTTACCTACCTATATAAATTCTTTTCTTCACAATGGAGAGTATATTCAACTATCTATTACCAGCGACTACGTCAGCGTAAATTTTATATTTTTTCCTATGCCACATATATATGTTTTTCGTCGTTTTGTTCCATCTAGCTTATGCCTGTGGCGTGGATTTCAAGGTCATACTTTTGTATACAGTTTTTTTATTCGATGTGAAAGAAATTTAGGAAACACCCACAACAAACGAATCCTTGATGATAGTACTCATTCGTCGACGTAAGTTAATGAAAAAAAATCCATATAAGTGAAGATTGAAAAAAAAAAAATATACATTTCTTTTTTCAACCTACAAATTATTTTACTTTATGGGGTGATTTACGTAGGCCGTGCATTAGAGGTCTCTCAACTTGCAGTAGGATTGCAAACATGAAATTTGGCATGCTATCATAATCAATTATGTTCGTCCTACCTGAAATATTTTTAGTCCTACAGCTATGCAGGATGTGCCAAACTTCGGTACCAACTTTCTTATTTTAAATGGAAATCCATATTTTTTATAAATGTTTCGATTGGCTTCTTAGTCTGAGTTTAGACAACCTGAGTTATAATAACTCATCTTTTACAGTTTTTGACATATGTCGATTTTCCTTAGAATTATGAACACTCATGTCTCATCGATAGTCCCATTTGATACCATATAGGCGTAGGTGATTTTCAAATGTTTCATTCAGGAATTGTCAAAAATTAAATTCTCTCGAATGGCACCTACTATTTTTGTGACACCACTCGAAAGAAAATTTAATTTTAGGTTGAGTAACTTCAGCATTTTCTATACCTATCTCCAATAAAAATCAAGAAATGCTCAAAATTATAGATGCGACATCTATAACTTGCGGAGTGAAACTCAACATAGTGCTGTGGAGTTCGAAGGCACATCGCCAAAATTCAACCTTCTAGTGCGTTCAGAATAACGCAAACAAATAACAAATGAGAGGTTTGTTTCAGGTTCGAGGAAGACCACAAGCTTTCCTGACGATTGGGAAACCATGAAACAGCTGTAGGCGGATGGTGGGCTCCCTTGAAGTTGAAACAAAACTCCCTTTCTTGAATTGTTATTTGTTTGCGTTCTTCTGAACGTACTAGAAGCTTGACTTTTGGTGTTGTGGATTAGCCTATACTGACAATTGTAGGTGACCCATCGATGTTGCACGAAATTTCCTGCCTTCGAACTCCACAGCACTATGTTGAGTTTCAGTCCACAAATTATAGATGTCGCATCTATAATTTTGTGCATTTCATATTTTTATCCTTGCCGGTAGGTATAAGCACTCTGAGAAAGACCACAACCCGTCCTGATGATTGGGAAACCATGAAACAGCTGTAGGTGGATGGACTTTGGAAGTAAATAACACTAAAATTGGCAAGAATCCACCAAAATCAACCATACAGTCCACACACGAACTCTCCACCACTAGGAACGCCACCACACAGAGGAACTCAACAGATCGCTCCTACAGGCGAAAGGACATATGCCTATCGCAGAAACTAGAGCCATAGCTGCACAACAGGAAATAACGAAAAAACCTCCACCACGAAAACATGAGATCATAGTGCGTATCAACGAAAACCAGGACACAAAAGTCACACTAGTCACAATAAAGGCGACGCTTACAAGTGCAGAAACAGAGGGAGGACTGAGAGGCATCCGACAGCTCCCAAGAGGGGTAGTCATCATAGAAGCAGAGGACAAACAACGAATAGAAAACGTACAGAAGTTAAGAGAAAACAAGGAACTGCAAGTAGAAGATCTAGACGTGGGACAACCCATAGTTATCATTACGGGAGTCGAGGCGGGACTTACAGAAGAGGAACTGATGGAAGCAATGTACAAAAAACATCCATGAAAGACCATGTAGGAATCCCAGAAGGGAGAATTATAGTAGCGGGGGATTTGAACGCAAAAAAGATGATTTGGGAAGGGCAAGAAACGGACGATAGAGGGAAAAACATTATGAACTGGGTGGTAACAAACAGTTACCTGATTGAAAATAACAGACGGGACAAAGCAACCTTTAGCAGTAACAGAGCGGAAAGCTGGGTAGACCTCACGATTACCAGAGGCACGACAATCAGTGGATGGCAAGTAGAAGATCAGGAGACGCTAAGCGACCACCGCTTTATTACATACCACACAGGCGTAGAAACAGGAGAAAGAAACGAGAACAAGAAAGAGGATTATGATACTAATAGAGCCAGCTGTGGGAAATTAGCACAATAATCAGAGCTATATCACCATGACTATGAAGAAGACATAGAAACTCAGGCAATCAAATTTCAAGAAGCTTTCCTAAATGCCTGCGACAAAGCCATAAAAAAATTGTTAAAAAAGGTAACCAAATATGGTGGAATAATGAACTGGAGAAGATAAGGAGGGAGACAAATGAAGAAAGGAGGGCATGAAAAAACAACAGACAAATGGACTAAATTGCTAATAATAATACGCAGACTTACGCACTATATGGAAAGAGAACATATGATAGACGACAGGCAACACGGCTTCAGGGAAGGCAGGATCCCAGTCGAAATGATCAAGAATATCACAAAAAATTGCAGGTAAACAAAGAAAACAAGACGCACTCACTACTGATCACTTTGGATACATCAAATGCGTTAAACTCATCATGGGACATTTGGGGCAACAGGGCACATGATACAAGAGGCGAAAGGCACCTACGCACGATTGAAAGAACTTTCCTTCGGGCAATCACGAAGGCTCACAGAACTACCCCGACGGACGCACTCCACGTTCTGGCCAGCATGGTGCCGCTGGAGATAGAGACGAAAATGGAGTACGAACATAAAAAAGAAAATGAACAAATTACCCAGCAATAAAATATAAGCCAAAAGACAAAATACATCCGGCAGAAACACTCCCATATGAGAGCACAAATGGAGCATAGCAGAACATACGGACTCGCAAGGAGAACAGAGGAAGGTAGATGGGAAACAAAGGGGGGTAAAGTCACAAATGGGATAGATATACACAGGACAGTAAACATCATCACGGACTCGCAAAGGACTGTAGAAAAAACTACAAGCGACGACAGAACAAGTGAAATGCACAGTTAAAGAAAATGGGATAAAAAAAAACAGGGGCAAGAAATAATTGTAAAACTAAAAACAGATCAGCGAATAAACGGAATACAACAAGTAGACAGAGAAGCAAGTAGAAAGCACGACAATGACAGAATAGAACAGCTTCCACCAACGAAAAGAGAATTGAAAAGGGAAAACACAGAACAGCAGAAAGACTATGGCAAACGCACTGGGATAACACAACAAAAAGAAAACATAGAGACAGGAAAAAAAGTAGGAAGGGAAAATTGGAACATCATCTGGAAAACTACCCAGCTACTGACAGGGCATGGAAACATGCAAAATACTATAAGCGCTTCAAGCTACGACGAACAACTGAATAAGTGGAACAGAAAGAGGCAGAATCAAATCCGGAAAGGTGCACAATAGATTTATGCATTTTATATATATATTATTAAAATTATTACATACATATCTTATATTTAATATATATATATATATTATAATATATATATATATATATATATATAATTTAATATATATTATATATATTTATAATTTTTATATATTATATATTTATATATTTTATATATTTAAAATTTATATATTTATATATTTATATATTTATATATTTATATATTTATATATTTATATATTTATATATTTATATTTTATATTTTATATATTTATATATTTATATATTATATATTTATATTTTATATATTTATATATTTATATATTTAATATTATATATTTATATATTTATATATTTATATATTTATATATTTATATATTTATATATTTATATATTTTATATTTATATATTTATATATTTATATATTTATATTTATAATATTTATATATTTATATATTTATATTTAATATTTATACATTTATATATTTATATATTTATATATTTATAATTTATACATTTATATATTTATATATTTAATATTTATATATTTATATATTTATATATTTATATATTTATATATTTATATATTTACATATTTATATATTTATATATTTATATATTTATATATTTATATATTTATATATTTATACCATTTATATTTTATATATTTATATATTTATATTATATATTTATATATTTAAATACATTTATATATTTACATATTTATATATTTATATATTTATATATTTATATATTTATCATATTTATATATTTTATATTTATATATTTTATATATTTATACATTTTATATTTATATATTTTATATTTTATATTTATATTTTATATATTTATATATTTATATATTTATAATTTATATATTTATATATTTTATATTTTATATTTTATATATTATATATTTTATATATTTATATATTTATATATTTATATATTTATATATTTATATATTTATATATTTTATATTTATATTTTATATTTTATATTTATATTTTATATTTTATATATTTATTATTTATATATTTATATATTTATATATTTAATATTTATATATTTATATATTTATATATTTATATTTTATATATTTATATATTTATATATTTATATATTTATATATTTTATATATTTATATTTATTTTATATTTATATATTTATATATTTATATTTTATATTTTTTATATTTTATATATTTATATATTTTATATATTTTATATATTTATATTTTTTATATATTTATATATTTATATATTTATATATTTATATATTTTATATTTATATTTATATATTTATATATTTTATATTTATATATTTATATATTTTATATTTATTTTATATATTTATATATTTATATATTTATATTTTTTATATATTTATATATTTATATATTTTATATTTATATTTTTTATATATTTTATATTTATATTTTTTTATATATATTTAATATTTATATATTTATATATTTATAATTTATATATTTATATATTTATATATTATATATTTAATATTTATATATTTATATATTATATATTTATATATTTATATATTTATATATTTATATATTTTATATATTTATATATTTATATATTTATATATTTATATATTTATATATTTATATATTTATATATTTATATATTTATATATTTATATATTTATATATTTTATATTTATATATTTATATATTTTATATTTATATATTTATATTTTATATATTTATATTTATATATTTATATATTTATATATTTATATATTTATATATTTATATATTTATATATTTATATATTTATATATTTATATATTTATATATTTATATATTTATATATTTATATATTTATATATTTATATATTTATATATTTATATATTTATATATTTATATATTTATATATTTATATATTTATATGTTTATATATTTATATATTTATATTTTTATATATTTATATATTTATATATTTATATATTTATATATTTATATATTTATATATTTATATTTTATATATTTATATATTTATATATTATATATTTATATATTATATATATATATATATATTTATATATTTATATATATATATATATATATTATATATATATATATATATATATATATAGGAAAAAATACAAATTCCCAGCGGGTACCAGCTAGTCTTATATCCGTGAAATATTGTGAACAATTTCTAATGTTCAAGAAACAGAATACATTTATATTGAAAATCGTAAGTATATTTTCATTAAATTAGTTTTTCTCGTCTTGACACGACTCACATCTAGAAATCATATCGTCACGACTCTCGTCTGATGGCATCACTACTTTTCGGTTATAGCTTGTCCTTATAAACGTTTTGTGCTCATTACTCATTTACCTTAGGCTTCGTCCAAATCCATTTCAAATTATAATATTTTATCTGTAGGACATATCAATTTAAGGAATTCACTTCAGAAACAAATGCCCATTTTCCGTAATAAATCACGAGAAACACGAAATCACACCTTGTGATAAACCCTATAGGAATAGTTGTTTTTTCAAACCAGACTCCTTCATATGGAACATTCTGTACTATAAGTATGAAATGTTCCGGACGAGCATTTTCCAATTTTTGACGAATATGTTTCTGATCTCTCCAGCGCTCTCTCACACACCAAAAAATAAAACTATTTCCACCCTACAGGGTGATTTACGTAGGCCGTGCATTAGACGTTTTTAAACTTGCCGATGGATTAGAAACTTGAAATTTGGTATGCTGTAATAATCGATCATGTCCGTTCTTCCTAAAATATTTTCTGCTATACAGGATGTGCCAAAAGTAGGTAACAACTTTCTTATTTTAAATGGAATACCACATGTTTTTACGGAGTTCGATTAGCCTTCTGATTGAGTACAGACAGCCTGACTTATGTTAACTTTTTCTAAAAAAACTAAAAAACACGCTCTTATAGAAAACCATCTAAAAAATAGAAAATAAGAAAAAAAAATATTTTATTTTGAAAAAAGCGTGGGGTGCATGGTATCAATAATTATATAGTACATTACACACCTAGGGCAGTAAAGTAAGAAATGTCTCAGATCACAGGTAATTGTTGGCCGAGGCGATACCATGCACCCCACGCTTTTTTTTAAATAAAATACATTTTTTTCTTATTTTTTATTTTTTTAGTTTGGTTTTCTATAAAAGCGTGTTTTTAAGTTTTTTAAACTATTATTTATTTCCTACTTTTTAGTTTGGTTTATTTATAAAAGCGTGTTTTTTTAGTTATTTTTAAACTATTATTTTTATAATTTTTTTGCAAATTAAAAAATGGAATAATCTTATCAAATTAGTGTATTGTCATCGGTCCTCGACAAATCTACAAAGTTTGAATGAAATCTGACCGTTTAAAGTGGGTCAAAATCACGCCCAAAGGAGTCGGTTACAAAGAAACAAACATATAAGTGAAGCTAATATAAAACATGTAAAAATTACCTCCGCAATATATCACGCAACCCGTTGAAAATTAGGAAACCCATTTTGAGAAGCAGTTAGCTGGAAATCCAGGCTAATTCATCATGTCCCACCGATGACGATGGACCCATTTTGTATCATATGGGCGTAGGCGATATTCAAATGTTGCATTCAAAAATCATCAAAAACTATTTTTTTTGAAATGGCACTTACTTTTTCTGTACACCATTCGAAATAAAATAGAATTTTGCGGCGAGTTACTTAAGCATCTCCTATAACTAACTTCAACCTCTATCTATAATAATTAAGAAATGCCTTATCCTGTCAAGAGATTCTTTGCTTTTCCAAGTATGCCATGGAAACAAAGGACAATTGTAATAATTCAGTCAAAAATATGGATTCCTATTCAATTATACAAAAAAATATTATTAACGAACAATAACAATGTTTACAGAACTCCAACGTAAATGTTTAATTTGACCACCATTTATGTTCAAACATTCTATTATTCTACGGACAATAGATTGCGTAGCACTTCTGATTTTGTTGGGATCAAGACTGTCAAAAGTCTTCATTATTCTAAGTCTCTAATCATATATATTACGAACTGGTGGAAAATATACCAAATCTTTTATCCTTCCCCAAATATGAAAGTGTAAAAGAATAGGATCTGGAGAATGGTCGTCAATTTCCCCACCAATTTGGTATCCATGGTTCTTGAATTGTGCGGTGGTGCCCCATCCATCTGGTACTATGTGTAGCTCTAGCCAGAGCTAAATTTAAAAAAAAATTATTCTACCACGTTTTGAGGAATTTCTAAGTATCTTTCACTATTCAAATTTCTACAGTTCATTACCAAACAAAACAAATTTATTCGAAATTGCAAATTGCCCAAAAATGTCGATTTCGCCTATTGTGAACAATACTTTACCTCATTAGTCCAAATTGTGTTTTCCAAGAATCTGGCATGTTCTTATATTTTGAGTAATAAATCCATGCAAAAGTTTACGCTAAGGAAGAGTCACCTGTGTGTAACTGTTGGAGTGTTATGAATGAAAAAATATGTAGCTTATGACGAAGACGTCGTTCGTAGGGGGGCTTGAGGTTATGCTAATTTGTTTTCTTCATTGCCAGTTAGTGATTTAACTCGCCTAATGGGTCTAGCCGCTTTTCAAATTTTTTTAAAATTATTTCTCAATCGTGTGCACTTTTCCCGTATCATGCTTGGTAAGTTTGCATATTTCAAATTATACTCACGGACAGTTCGCTGAATAATTTTTTGACACGTCATGGATTACAAACAGGTCTAACACAACTTCGTTTATATAATTTTCCGTTTTTGAATGAATTTTATTCAAGAAGCAGGACAACTCGTTTTCACTTTAATATCACATTCTTGATTACAATTGACTTTTGTTTTCATGGCATACTTGAAACAGCAAAAAATCTCTCGGCAAGGTAAGGCATTTCTTGATTTTTATTGAATGACTCGATAAAGGTTGAAGTTTGGTATAGGGAATGCTTGAGTAACTTACCCTGACATTTTTTTTTTCGTATCAAAAAGATAGTAGGTGCCATTTGAAAACAAACTTGACAATTTTTTAATGCGTCATTTGAAAATCGCCTGTGCCCATATGGTACAAAGTGGAACCAGCAATGAGGCATCAGAAGTTAGTCTGGACTTCGAGCTAAGTTTCGAACGATTTGCGACATACAAACTTTTTCGTACAAATCGACATATGTTAAAATCTTCATAGAAAAGCTAACAAAGTTAGGTTGTCTAAACTCAGAATTAGAAGGCCAATCGAACCATGTAAAAAAATGTTAGTTTTCATTGGAAATGTGATACCGACTTTTGGCCCACCCTGTAGAGCTGTGGGACTTAAACATAGTTCAGGTAGAGCGGACATGATCGATCATGACATTATACTAAATTTGTTTGTTTGTAATACAACTGCAAAAACCTCAAATGCACTGCTTACACTAATCCCTCTGTATATGAAGGAGAGAATACGTGAAGGGTTTTGAAATTGAGAAAAATAATCAATCACGGTTCCCTATTTTGAGGTTCCATTATGAATAGCTCGCAATGATATCTCATGAATACTAAAATACTCTTAAGTTTTTTTGAGCCTTATATTACGAATTTACCTGGGATTCAGAAAAATCAACAAAAGATGAACGTAGGCCAGGAATCATACTCCTAAAAAATAAAACAAAATCGCCCACACATAGGTGATATACACAATCAGAGACATATTTATTACCTCTACTATGCGGCAATTCATCATCAGTTATAAATCAAATGTATTTTTGCTCAAACTAATATTCATTTCCGCCGGTTGATATTTTTCCTATATGAGTTGAAATCATAATGCATTATTTTTACATGAAGTGTATGTTATAAGATTGTAATAAAACACACTGTAGTAAATATACGAAAAAAAGAAGGTAACAGAATTGCCGTTACTACCAGCTTTAATTTTCTCAACAGTATAGCAGTAATCACAAAATGAAAGTTTCTCTCCTTCGCTAGAGCAGCCACTGTGTTCATCAGCGGACTTTGCAAAGGGCTTTGGTCGCCGGTAAATAATGAACCTGTGTGACTTACAACAGGGGGCATGCAAGACTTTGTCTCCAGGGGGGCGTATTCATTTTCAATCACCACTGGATACTGACTGGATCTGTTTTAATTTTTCATTAAGAAATATATTGTTTTATAACACTTCGTTAACTAATCATTCAAAATTTTATATTAGAGACTGTTTTTATCGGTTTGATAAACTGGTCAAAACAGAACTCCAGCGTAGCGACTGAATGCCATAGTATAGGTTGTAGTAATAAGCTTGGCGCTGAAAATTTTATTTTCTTCGATATGCAGGACCGTGCTGGTCCATCGGTCAATTACCCAACTGACGGACTTCCGGGAATAGTTTTTTATTTCATTATAAAATCACACGGACCGAATATACGAAAAGCTATCAACGTGCGGGATTTAATTCTACACCAATTTTAACAAAATCACCTTGAAGTGTGACAATAGAAGATATTCATTGAGAGTAAATGAATTCACTGTGATTATTTGTTTTCATTGCTTGCGAGTAATTCACCAATATGGGAACAATTAAAAAGCATATACGAGTAAAAGTGCCCCAATTGTGGTCCTCTCTACATATTAATCATCTGAAGTTAACTATTCCTCCTTTGTTAGTTAGTAACCATGAAAAATATGGGGTTTAGGAGAAACGTGTAACTTTTACGCGCGGTTGGAGTTAAACTTCTTTGAAGTTATGGATATTACGATCAAACTAAAAATAAATAAGTCATGTAAGAGCATAATAGTATATATACTTCTTATTTTGAGAATATACCTACATAATAATATTTATGTAAATATAAAATGGGTGCTACCAACCAATGGATTGAAAATTAAAAACTAAAGTAGTGATTTGTTGCCCTCTTGCTCATAGAAGAGAACGAATGCTTCTCCACTTATAAGTGATTTAGGTGATATCGGTGAAACTCTGGAGTCATTGTACTTGTGCTATGTACCTGCATGAGAGTGTCCACAGTAAGCCATGTAGTTTCCGGTATAGGTTGTTCCACTATGGTTGGATACAGCATACAAGTTGTAGCGACACGGAGCTAAATTATCTGCTGCATGATTACTCATATCTAATCCTTCGAGAGGAAAGTTAATGGTGACATTCAATTTTCCCCTGAATGTCTCTATCGTTAAGAATTGTTTCAAGTGAATAACTAATATTTTGGGAAATTTATGTATAGATAATGACTTTGTGCATTCCATCCTTTCCTTACATTTACAACAAGTTGGTGTCTCTTTGCCGTTCAATGTTTCTTTCTTAGTGGGTCTGAAACATGTGACAGCCTGAGCTGGCCAGTTCTCAATGGAATATGAAGTGAAAGGTCCATGAAGGGGTCAAAAGAGACAGAACAATGGTCGCAGGAAGTACAATTCAACGATGATAATAGTTGACCAACAAAATTATAAACAATTTTTGGGTTGTCCATTCTTAGATATCTTGACCAAGACTCGTGTGCCTTTTCATGGTCGCTCAATTTTTCATCAATTTATGTCAAGATATGTTTGGGTATCTTCAAACATCTTTATGGAGACCTTCCAATGAATATCTTAGAAATGTATGGGCGTCCTATTGAGCGTACCCCATGAAACAGTATTTACCATCCTATCAAAGTTATTTTATCACCATCGCAAAATCTTTTATCAAAGCATCCTTCTTACTTGATACGCTTGTGTTGATATCCCTTATATACTCGTCTTTTCTCAGATACTCGAGCAACCTTATGGTGTTCGATAAACGTTGTATGACGCTGTTCATGAAACGAGCATTTCCAATGTTTCTCAGACCAGAAATTTTTAGGTTTCTGTGTACTAGAAACTTGTTGTAACTATTGGAGATGAGTAGTCAAGAGTGCGCCAGACTCCAAAGAAGACTCTCCAGAGACACACATCAAGCAAAACACTTCCTTGAAAATGAACAAGGAGAGTACCCCACTACAGGAGAGGCAACCATAAAGAAACTATTTAGGGTTCACTTTCCTGGGGCTCGAATAGTACAGACACCTGCTAATGAGAATGGAACGAAGGCTTTGTAATGATATTCCAGGGGAAGTTGGACATAAGCGAAAAAGGTGGTAACCTATGACAACGTACATTGGGTAATAAGCTCATTCGAACCATTCAAATCACCAGGACCGGACCAGAATTACCCAGTACTGCTTCAGAAGGGAACGGAACATATAAGAGCATATAATGGAAGGTGCACTGGTGGCAAGTGCACTGCATCGAAAACAATATGCTTACAGGACCGGCTGCTCAACGGAAACAAAACCTCACAAACTAGTAGAGAGAGTGGAGAATACGCTGGAAAACAAAGAGGTATTAATAGCGGCCTTTCTAGGCATAGAAGGAGCTTTCAATAATACCTCTATAAACTCAATCATCAGGTCCCTCAGACGAAGAGGGATTAAGGAACCCTGCGTGACCTTGATAGACTCAATGATAAGAAACAGCATGATACACAAAACCCTAATGGAGGAGACTTTAGAGGCTCGGACGGGCAGAGGATGCCCGCAGGGAGAGTTCTTTCTCCAGTCCTGCGGAATCTGTTCATTGGCGGACTACTGGGGTCTCTGGAAGGGGAAGGTCATGAAACCTTTGGGTACGCTGACGACATAGACATCCTAGTACAGAGGCAATTCAATACCACGGTTAGGGATCGTATTCAAGAGGTACTAAATTTAGTAACCAAATGGATGGATTGATTTGTTTGAAAATATGAACAGGATGTTCATAAAATCAGATGTGGAATCATCTGCGACTGAAAGATAAACTTTAGTCACTATCTTCCATAGTTCAAGATAACCTCTTGTGGGGTATTCATGTTGAAAAGGGAAACATTCTCAATTGAATATTGAATAGAAATATTTTCTGGGAATTGAAAAATCCACGATAAAAATGAAGGTATTTTTTGTGAATGTCTAACAGAAAACAACTACTTCTCCGACTAAAGCCACGCTGGACATCAAACTACTTCTGAAAGGACCCTAACTCAAAAAAAAAAATCTCAAATTGAAAATTTGCATTTTCATTCAGATAGTTATTCGATTTTCTATTCCAGTCCTGATTAAGAACTCATATAGATGAATGAGACAAAGAAGAATGTTTTCCAAAAAAGAGTACTCACCAGAAATCATTTGTAACATTGACGCAGGAGAGGCATCGCATGCACTAGGTCTTCAATACATTTTTGTCGACGAAAATCTATTTCACGCTTCCACGATAATCAGGAAGACCGGAAGAAATGGGAAACACATTTTCTAGAAGCAATCTCACTTTGCAAAGATGGAAAAAAGTTAGAAACAATTCTTTTGGAGAGACACTTTGAAATTAGTGTTTTTCTGACATTAAAACCTGTCATGGGGTATGATAGATTGATTTGTTTGAAAATATGAACAGGATGTTCATAAAATCAGATGTGAATCATCTGCGACTGAAAGATAAACTTTAGTCACTATCTTCCATCGTTCAAGATAACCTCTTGTGGGGTATTCATGTTGAAAAGGGAAACATTCTCAATTGAATATTGAATAGGAAGATTTTTCTGTGAATTGAAAAATCCACGATAAAAAGTTATTTTTTGTGAATGTCTAACAGAAAACAATTACTTCCCCGGCTAAAGCCATCTGAAATTGAAAATTTGCATTTTTATTCAGATAGTTATTTGATTTTCTATTCCAGTCCTAATTGAGAACTCATATAGATGAATGAGGCAAAGAGGAATGTTTTCCAAAAAAGAGTACTCACTAGAAATAATTTGTAACATTGACGCAAGAGAGGCATGATAATGAGTCAATAAGTGAATACCTGGCTTCAAAAATTCGTGATGTGAATTTTAAGGAAGAACTACCAGACATCAAACCAAAGTTGTAAAAATGTATACATCAATATTAAAAGAAGTGGCAAAGTGCCTCAAGAAAAGATGAACGTTTTCAAAGTAAAAATAAAAGTTGGCTTGACACTTCAATGTACTTTTCTGTTCAAAAATATTGTCAAAAGTCCGATAGTTCTGCAGGAAGGGAACGAAAGAATTTTATAGAATTAAGTGATAGGTCGAAACGTCGAAAAACACAAGAACTAAGAAAGAATTTAGAAACTAATAAGCTAACATACGCTGCAAAAATGAAACTCAGGGCAGACGGCAACGTTGCTGCTGCTAAAATTTCAGATGATATCACAAATATTGGCCCAGAATGTGCAACTTCTTACATAAAAGTTGGTGAGGTCAGAAATAATAGGCTCACAGAAGACAAAGCTCTTTCTTTATTGACTGAGGCAAAACTCACCAAGTTTCAATATAATATAATCAGGAGTAACGCCTCCGAGGAGAGCTGTAATTTGTATCCCAATTATGAATGTGTCATAAAGGCGAAAAAAAGATGGTACCCTGATAATATCCTGATAACAGAAAGCTCGGCAGAGATACAACTCCGGAGTTGACCTGATCATACGATCAAGAGGCTTGGGTTTGCGCTGAGTGATGTATTTTCTGGTTTGACAGAGAGTAAATTGGAGAATATTTGGCGCATAAGTAAATGGGGTTGCGATGGTACATCTGCTCAAGCTGAATATAAACAATCATTTGAAAATTCTTGCACATCTGATCTAGCATTTTCGTATCATCTTTGGTACCAGTTCGGATAATATCCGGAGAAATACGTGGCAAACATGAACATCTCCTCGATACTGCAGACCTATAAGATTACAGTTTATTCATGAAACTACAGAAATATTGCAGAATACATTGCAAAACAAATAAGAAATCTGACCCATACAGACATTTCAATAAATGATAGAGAAATACGGATCAACCACCATTTAGTAATGACGATGATAGACGGGAAAGCCATAAATGCAATTACAAATACTACCTCTACGCAAAAATGTAATTTATGTGGAGTTACAGCTAAAGATTTTAAGAAACTTAACCACTGTTTATGTAAGTCGGTAAGAGATAAACAACGATTGCAACTAGGTTTATCTTCTCTTCATTGCTGGATTAGGTTCTATGAATAGATGTTGAACTTATCGTATAAACTGAAATTGTGTAAATGGCAAGCACGAGGATCGGCGGATAAGAGAAAAATACAATAAGAAAAAACAAGAATACAAGATGAATTCAAAACTAAATTGGGCATATTAGTGGATAAACCTAAGCATGGATACGGGACCACAAACGATGGCAATTCAGCGAGACGATTTTTTGAAAACTACGAAATTTCTGCAGATGTCACCGAACTAAACAAAACTCTAATACATAGATCATGGATTATTTTGATGACAATTTCAAGTGGCTTTGCAATAAATGAGGATAAATTTAAGATTTACGCCTTAAAAACGTTTGTGATATACCTGAAATATCACCCATGGTATAATGTTCCAACCACAATTCACCAAGTATTGATACATGGTGATATAATAATAAGAGATGCAATAGCACCTATAGGCCTTCTATCAGAAGATGCTCAAGAGAGCAAAACTAAAGCAATAAAAACATACCGCCAAGGGTATACCAGAAAATTTTCTCGGGAACAAACCATGGAAGATTTATTACATCAACTATTGGTATCGTCTGATCCTTACATCACTAGTATACCGAAATTGCCAAAGAAAAAATCGAGGACATATCGAGAAGACGTTATGATGCTTTTGAAAGAACCTGCAGTTGAGTAATATAATGTATAAGTGCTCTTACTAGGTTCTCACTCATTTACATCAAAGTACAAAAATGAATTTGGAAGAAAAAACACGCTTTTTACTTTCATGAATTGATATAGGTATCCTCATTTTGAGTCAGAGGTTAGAATGACGATATTGGAGCCGCCGCCATTTTGAATTTTCATATTTTGATGATGAATTCATGATTTGCGTCCCCAAGAATCCATACAAGTGGTTTTTGAGTTGATTCTGATTATTAATAACGAAGTTCATCCGCCATATTGGCGAATCCATTTTGTGTTTTCGACTTTTAAAACCAAATACTCATTATTGAGTCAAATAGGATCATAAATGTGAAAATTCGTCGATCCTCTTGGAGCGGCCATCTAGAATTCATGAGTTTTGACAAAAAATCATAATCTCCGACCCCAGAAACCCATAAATACTTATTTTCGATAGAATCGGGCCTTAATCACAAAACTCGTTCGCCATCTTAGAGCCGGCATCTTGAATTTATTGATTTTGATAAAAAATTCATAATCTACGTCCCCAAAAACCCCTACATACTAATTTTGAATAGAATCGGAACATAATCACAGAATTGGTCCACGCACCATCTTGGAGCCGCCATTTCATTTTTTTCTCTTATAAAAATTTCATAAGACATTGTCAACGAAATTATATGCACCTGCCAAATTTCAAGTCAATCAGACGATTAGAAAGCGAGTTAAATAAAATCTTGTGAAAAGCGTGTTAGTACTATAAACGTGGCAATATGTGATCATTCAGTACCTTTCATGCAATTAATCAATTGATGAGTGTTATTCTACGTGTAAACTATCAACAAAAATAATATTTCGTCTCTACAATAAATTACCAGACCATATTAAAAAGTAATGTTTGAGCAATTCAAAACAGCTATAAAAAACCTGTTACTGAGATATGGTTCTTACACAATCGAGTAATACCTAACTACTGACTTTAGTTCATTATACCTTATTTTGACTACATAGCTACATGATTCATCTCACAATTTGTTCCCACTCCTGACAGCTTGTTTGTGTATGTGTGTGTTTGTTTTTACACTATACGAATGAATATGTCTTTACGTATTATTATTCATTGTCTCTATAATTGTTTATCTAGACATTATTCTTTTATCTTAACATTTTTAACCGTACATTACCGTCATATCTACACCTTATTTAGCTGTTATTCATTTATTATATTTACTAAAAATTGTATATCATTTGGACTTGTCATAAATGTATTGCATACATAACATGATAAAATAAAAATCTATCATCTATCTATAGTTCTTTCTGAAATGAGCGTACTCTGTATCTTATGACGCTGGCCTCTTAGCCTAAAGTTACTTTCGGATCTATAAACACTGACGTTGGCAACCTCGACAGTGTTGCCAAGACAAAATATGTGGAGAACAAAATAACTAGGTAGTGTCTGGAACATCAACATGCATCAATTCCACAGAGAGAAATACTCATAGAATAGCATTCTAATTTTGATAATTGAGCAAAGCATTGATATATTAAAAAAACCGATGGCGCGGACAATCGAAAAGATACATTTCAGAATTTATTTATTGATTCTGAAATTGACATTCATCAAGCTAACAAATCTTGTGTCAGAATTTTTTCAAAATGTTCATTGGAAACAACAACATTTTTCCAAGTTTCCTCCATACTTTTGTAATATTATTTTATTATTATTTAGTATTTATATATTATTATTATTATTTATTATATTAATATTAATATTTATTTATCTCTGTTGCAAACAGAAGGCTGTCAACTATCATTACCCTGTATGTTTATGAAGCTGTATGCTGTGTGAAGAAATATAAATGAGGGTGACGAATTTCACCTGCCATAAATATGTTTAACTTAAGGTTATAAAGGACAATGAAAATGTATAATTATCAAGTAATATATAAAATACCTGCAACACCTCTATTTATAACAAGCTTCCGAGTCAACAAATCTCATAATTATTTCTTTCTTGTACTTCTTTCTTGTACTTCCAGTATACTTCTAGATTGTTGTACAAGTACTTCTACGCCCCAAGAAGTTGCCTAGCCAGGTTGTCAAAGAATGATGTTCTGTTTGACGACGGAGAAAAAACTCAAATTGTATCTGATTGACACGAGCGAATGAACCACAAATGAAGGGAACATACATGGTGAACAAATATTATTAATTGTTATTTACAGCGATTTATTTGTGTGTGTACATCTTAGAGAAAAACTTTTTAAATACAAGTTTTGGAGTTCATGAAGTTCTATAAAAAAACTCTTAGCTTGCCGATATTGGTATGAAAATGAAAGATTGAGGTTTTTTCCAATCTTTCAACAGCAGCCATTTTGACTGGGGACTAGGATTGGCAAAGATAAATCAAAATTATTTGAAAGTCTTGTATCTGTGACGTCCTCAATACATTTCTATTGAAATCCATAATAAATATGTGATTTTAGGTGATCTCAAATTAATTTCGTGCTTGTTTAATTGCTCAATTTTTTTCCAATCCACCATAAATCTCGTTCAAACAAAAATGCTTTATTTATTACAAATGGAATAGGGATTCAAAATATCACAAGAAAATACCACACACCCGCAGTATCTGAAGGAATCTCAATTTGGGTAATAATAGGAACAGCGGCAACACAGCTACACACCAACTCGAGTGTTCCAAAGCTTCGACCTTCGTTAACTAGATGCCCTGCGGTGTACCATTTCCGTAAAATTATTTATATCCCAAAATATTTTCTCTTGAGTTTACTGGGTGATATCCTGACTTTTTTAGTTTATTGCCAACACGAATTGTAAAAATATTTATTCTGATTATGTATGGCAGTGTAGTTTGAATCGAAGATATATGTTTTTTGGCGTTATTTGAAAAAAGATAAAAATCCTACCTCCCATTATATTTTCTCAATAACATCTGATGAAAGATATGTTTTAATTTGATAGAGTAAATACCCAGATACGTTATTTGAATTTTCAATAGAATTTCAGTGATACAGCGATAATAGATCATTGATTAAAGCTTTCATCGACGAGTCTTATTCTATGTCCGAAATTCAGTTTGATAAAACAAAGTAGTTTACGTAATGCCATTTGCATACGTGCCACATGTAACATTTATTTGTATTATCTTCCCAAATAAACAGAACTGAAATGCCACACAAATTTTCTCGTCGTTTTTACTGTTGTTTTTCTATCGACACAGTAGGTAATGGCATATTTGTTTATAATATAAAAAACTAATATTTCAAAAAATGAAGAAAATTCTGAGAAGCAGTTTTTTCTTGTGGTTCTTTCATTAAATTTTTTAGGCAAAATGAGAGATGGCATATTTTTGTGAATTTTATTACAGACTATATTTGTGGAAATTTTGAAGAAAATTTTATACCACGTTCTCATGATGAATGCAAAAACATTTCATTTTAATTTCATAGCTTACTTTGATTATTGCTTTTAACGCGCCGACGCGACGGCAAGAACTTGTTCAATATCTATCCGTTTCTGTAGTGCAAGAATCCACCTAAAACTATCATTTAAAATAAAATAAAAAGTTTGAAAAACTGTAACCCGACTTTAAATTAAATAAACTAAAAAGTAAAAAACAAGGTGTTGATTGCTATCATCGTCTTATTGAGTAGACAAGTCTTTTGATTTGATATGTTAGATATTCCTGTTTATTCAGTTCTATTGAAGTCTTCTGGCCGTTTCACATTATTAACGTCATAATTCAATTCAAATGCCATGGTCGTGCGTATTTTTTATTATTGATTGTTTTTATTTGTCTATCAAATTATAATGTTTGCATTTTGTAGTTGACATCGGCATCTGCATTGAATTATAACTTTAATAATGTGAAATTGCCAGAAGACTTCAATAGAACTAAATAAACAGGAATATCAAATCAGGAGACTTTTCTTCTCAATGAGACGATGATAACAATCAACGCACAGAAAAAAAAGATTTGTTGATTCAACCAAATTTATTTGGTCACTCTTATTGGCTTGACTAAATAAAATTTATCCCACAACATAGGTGTATTCGATTGATGGAATCATTATATTGCCGTGACAAAATGGATTTTTCAATGCAATGCTAAGATTTTTTTAATTTGACTATATCTTCATCTATCGAAACAATCTCCAACTCATATTGATTGAATATTTGTTTCAACATAAATATAATATTCATTTGAATCAAACAACAAACATAGATTAGAGAATAGTATATTGATTGAATTATATGGGTTAGATGGCGAAGCTTTCGCACAACTGACCTTGACTCAGATAATGTTATCGAATAGCAAAGCCAACTTATCATCATTTTGACGTCCGGACTTGAATGTCTGGTGTAGGTTCTCATTGCCATATTTGTCAAATCAGTGGATTAACAAAATGGTAACTCATTTGAATCGATATTTTCAGTGAAGAAATCAGATTATTTTGTTGAATTGACATTATATTGAATTAATCAATTCGACATAAATACTTGTTGTTTGAATGAATATTTTTGTCAAAGCCATCGGCAAATTTTGTAGAGCTGATTATTCGATTCAACAAAATAATTACATGGTTGAAACAACATTTCTGCCAAAACGATTTATGAATAGAGTTGGTCGAAAATGTATTTGGTTCATGCAAATTAGTTTCAGTTGATTGAACCTTTAAATTTGATCCATAACCAAGAAATAATTTTACTCATTTTGAGATTATATTTTGTCGTGCATATACGACACTTTTATTTGTTTGATTCAAATAAATTTTATTTGATTCAACAAATTATTTTTTTCTGTGCACCTAACTCGTTCCTTACTTTTAAGTTCATTTAATTTTTTCCGTAGTTGGGTTACAGCTTTACAAATTCTTTATTTTATTTTAAACTTTTCCGTTTTAACCTTTGATGCGACAACAAAAAGAAGAATGATATCATAGCGTGAGTAAAAGGCTAGGACATTCATAATAAAGGAATTGTTCAGTATACGGAATAGAATAAAGTTAACCCTCCTTCACCCTATTATTAGCTATTTTACCTAACTCAGAAATGAAGATAAATATTCATGGAAGAATTTAATGTGCATGAATGTTCGTCTTCTGACAGTAGAGAATGAAAATATATTTAAAATCTGCGCTAAAAATTGCTATTACGGACACGATTGTCAACGACGTCTGCCCTTACGCGCCTGACCCGTTCTCAGTGACATTCGATTCCATTAGAATTATTTTTTTGCACTGAACTTGTACACTATTGTACTTCATTGGAGTTATTAATAATATGTGAGATTCTAAAATTAATGTCTATCTAATGGAAACAGAAACACAAAACTAGTGGGGTGGCGATAGTGTTGTTTTTACACGATTGATATTCAGAACTGCCGATAGAAAGCGCTAGTAGTATTCATAAACGCTGAAATATAGTATAAAATTGTTTTTCTGTCGCTTGGTATATTTTTTGATATTTAATATTGTAGTATATTTATCAACTGAGAATTTTCTCTTCTTTCATTTGACATCCCACTCGATATAAAAGAATAATTTCAAAGACCTCCACATTTTTTATGTAACATCCGTCATATTGCTTTTATTTGTATAATAATGTTACTCGGACCATGATAACGAATCGATTGACATTTCATTCATCAAAATCGAAGGAGTAGCTTAGGCGCTTCGCTGGAACATTCGTAAATACAAACATACATAGACTGCTCAAATCATTATTTATAATCAATATTGTACTATATTATATTTATGAACTCAGAATCTTCCCCTCTTCCATTTGACATACCACTCGATATGATTGCAAAAAAATAATTCAGAGACCCCCACTTGTTTTGATGTAACATCCGCCATTTAGATTTCATTCATATGAAATGTAGCCTATGTTACCCGGACCATAATAACGAATCGATTAACTCCTCATTCATAAAAATCGGATGAGTAGTTTAGGCGCTACGGTGGAATATTCGTGAATACAAACATACATGGGTTACTAAAATCGTTACCCTCATTTTTCGGCTATGACGTAGTCGGGTAAAAACACTAATTCGCTTATTATTTTTACACAACTAAAATTTCAATATAAGTTCCATTCTATTACTTTGTTATTTTCAAATACTAATACTTCTACCTTATGCAGTCATAAAAACCAATCTGATTCAAATTTGATCTCATTTCTATCAAACATACACATTATTTCACTTAAACACAACGATAATAAATAAACGTAAATACATTTTCTAGATAATCTAGAGGGTCCCATGGACTAGTCCAAACAGTTCATACTCTTATTCCTTTTTAAAAATGTTCCCTTCTTTGAAATAATCAAAAAGTATGTAATGTAACTAGAATATCATTCCTTTCAGACCTCCATTCAAACAATGCTCAACTAGTTTCTGAGAATAATAACTAAACGGAAATAAATACCAAAAATTTTAATGAATGTCAAGCAGTCTATAAAATTTCATATTTATTTTTTCAGATAGTACTTTTTCTTTATCTGTATTAATCAGAAACTACACAATATAAGTGGCATATCATTTCTTCCATGTATTTTTTATACTTCATTTTACCAGAATGCGAGGATAATGAACAAAAGGGAATAAATACCTGAAAATATATCAATATTATAGGTTACACAAACAAAAATATCGAAAAAACATTGTCAGGAGATGATTTTTAAACGAACCTAAAAAGGATTGATTGAATTCCTACTATCATCAATTAATGTTGGTTCTCTTAAATACACAATGATATTAGGATTCATCTTTGATTTTTGGCAATGTTTGAATTTCTCTGAATGAAATTTAGGGGCTATGATTTTTGCTGATGTTCAACGGATGCTCACATCTCATGGCATGAATTATATTTTTATGGTGATCAACATCCATCTGATGGTATGGCTTTGTGGATTGGGAATTACTGTGACCCGTTACCGTAATAATTTTTCGCTACTTAACGCCACTTTTTGCCAAACTGGAAACTGCTGTGGCCTTTGCTGAATGATTTGTAACTTTTACATCACTTTGACATCAATTCCAATTTTAGTTGCGGATTCATTTAACGGGAAGAAATCGTGTTCTCGGCAACAGGAAAATTCTTATACCAGCCTTTAAAAAAACATTCCAGCTTGGGTTAGAAGCCACAAACAATCGTTATTCCATAAAATTTGCAAGTGGTCTTATCGGACACTCATCAGGATTTTTCATGTTTCTTACTTACCACTTTCTATCATCTAAATTATTTGCTCCACATTGACTTGTTTGATTGAAAACAGTATCATACTCAATTTTTCCTGTGAAGTTTCCTGTGTGGTCTATTTCTTGAACAAAATGTTCAACTTCGGCCATTACTCCCTCACCACCTCTTCATGCTAGTTCGTGACATTACATGGAACAACTTTCGCTCTAACCCAATAGGTTAATTTTCATCCCTTACTTGTGATGTTTTTTCATACTCTTCATCAGTGAAAGCAGCAGCATCTATTTTTTTAATGATCGTTTTACCTTTGTCGATGTTTCGCCTCACGTGCAGCTCTCGCTGCTGCAAACTCTACGTCTGGGAGAGGATAAAATTTTGGTTGTAATTTGGCGAAACACATTTCTCCAAGTTGTTTAGCGACCGAATTCCACATAATCTAAAACAATAATAGATAATCAATCGCATAACATTCCAATATTCCTGAATTTTTATTCCCTTTGAAATAATAATCTCGCACCTTTACAACGGCTTTTCCATAATCATCCGAGTTCTTTCTCTCCATACTAAACCCCCAATCCTCCAGAATTGCTGCCAGTTCTGTGACAGAAGTTCCTGCTCAAATTTGGTATGATTTTTCTTGGCAAAATTACAAGAATTGCTTCCAATTGCTTCGATCTTTTCGTATTTCAAGGGGTTCATTTATCCACTTCTTTTCTTATTAATTCACGGTTTTCTTTTCGAAATCTCAACATTTTCACAAGAGAAACTCACTTACACCTCGCTTCTGGCTAGTCAAAGCTCACCTCGGTAGAAACATAATAATGCAGGTCAGGGCTGTCGTAGAGGATGGACGCCTAAATCAGGCCATTTTTCAATTTTATTTTCTGGAAGATGAACAACAAATTTTTTTCTCATCGCGACTATGGGATGTCAAAGTATTTTGAAAAAAAATTACGAAAGTAGAAAATAAATGTAGATACTTTAATTGAAAGAAGAGAAACACGTTTGCAAAAGTCAAATTTAGGAAACCGGTATCCTTAATTAGACCAGTGGTTTCCGAAATTGAACCTGACTACCAAACGACGTATAATCAAACAAAGCATCAATAAGAATGACAATAAAAACATAACAAACATTCTGCAATGAATTAATGAATCATTTGTGAAAGAAAATAATAAAATAGTAAATAGCAAAGGAACTCATTTTATTGCTAGACAATAAAAAAGTAGGTGGGTATTGCCTTATATTTTAGTCTATACAATAATATTTTTTTTATTTCAATGAAAATTTGGCATATTTTAGAAGATTCCATCTGTTACATAACATGCACTGTATCATCTCTTCAACGCTTACGTTATTACAAATATTGCAATACCAACTTTCACCTTCAGTTTTATCCACAACTACCAAGTTTGGTTTACTTTTCGATGGGTCCAGTTGTCTCTTTATTTTTTGAACGCCAGAAGGTCCTGATTTTGAAACCTACCATTCATTTTTATATGAAGAACTGGTCGGTTCAACTGCTTTTTGAGAGCGAACCTTCTTTTTTGCTATTTTGATTTTCTTTTTAATGGGTAATGGGGAGATTTCTTGTATTGAGACATTTAATGTTGGTGTCGCTATGGACTTGATCTGGTTTTGAAGCAAAGCCAAAGGTCGATCATCTTCGGAAAACGTTTTTAATTCTGACTACGACCCCTATACAGCCGATTCATACACTCGTGAAGCAGCAAAATCAGTTTCATTAAACATATATTGGTCGACTGGCCAAATTCCGTTAGCGCGGAATGCATTTGTAGCATTTCTGACTGTAGCTGACAAACCATGTGCTCCACCTACGAACGAAGAAACTTGAAACATCTGGACTGAGCGGCCTACATACGTCCGGAGCCACTTTTCAATTGCTTGAGAGTAACATGTTTGGAAAGACCGAAAAAACCCAACATCCAGCGGTTGTAAATGGTGGGTGGTATGACTAGACAGCTGAAGAAGTATTATTCCATTGTTCCTAGCAAGTTCTAGAGCTTCAAGATTCTTGCTTTGTGTTGAGTGTCCATCCAGCAACAACAAAATTTGGTTTTCGGTGCTTGGTTTCATGAAATTAATAAAATGGCGGAGTCATTTAACAAATAATTCCGAGTTAAAATAACCTGAGTCACTGAGTCCTGGTGGTGCAACGGCAGCGAGCTCTTGTTGGTAGCGTTTTCTTTTGAAAATTATCATGAGTGGGACGTATTGTCCAGCTGCACTTGTACAGAATAATATCATAGTGATTCAGACATTCAGAACACGTGAACTGAACACTGTTGCGAAGGAAGATTTTTGCATGCACAGTTTATAAAGCTGTCTACCAACGAAAGTTTGTAAGATTCTACTAGTGTTTTCTGATTGGCTGGTGAATGAAATATCCTAATTGGCAACCAATCAGAAAACAGTACGCAATGTGCAGGAGAATTAATTTGAACATTATTGTCTTTGTCTTCTGCTGGCTCTTGAAACTAAGAACCGAGCTGTTCCGTGCGTATTATGAAGAGTGGAATACAAAATGAATCACTCGTCGCATTTATGAATGAAGTAGTGAATTTCAATTCTGGAGTGGCCAATCACTCTGCGGGCGTTTTCGTACTTGATATATTAATACAATATATTTCTTTTAAATAAAATGGCAATTTTTTCAAAAGATGAACACAATACTGTTCAATTAGGATCTTAAGATCTTTCATTCACTAGTCAATCAGAAAACACTAGTAAAATCTTACAAACTATCGTTCGTTGACATTTTGTAAACCGTGCACGCGAGAATATTGCTTGTTCAGTTCACATGTTCTGAATGTCTGAATCACTACAATGGAAGTGATATTATTTTTCAAAACAATATTCAATTGCGAATGTTTCTCTATTCCATTCTGTTTGTGTTGCTTGTTTCTTACAAGTGACTGATAATTATTATAAGTGCCTCAAAGCATGAAGTCAACTTGTTCTGACTTTATCACCAGTTTGGATATAACAAGGTTAGTTGTTTTCTTCACTTTAAAATTGAATATCTATCTCAGGCAGCCTACATTGTATACATTTACCACACAATCAGTTCAACATTCTACATTATTCAAATGTAGAGTTTAATGTTTATTGCATTCGGCAATTGCCTAAATTTCCCTCTGAGTAGGTGACCTGAAATCAAGCGCTACCTAAGATTCTGTCGAATTTTACAAAGAACAACAGATGTTTTCTTTCATATTTTTAACCACTGTAATTCGTTCTAAAATGGCATTATATACTTGTTATTCACGAGGGTGCAAGAGGTTAGATTATACCCTGTATATATATATATATATATATATAACAATTGTTGTTAATTTCACCCCGCGTTGGGCGACAATTGTTATGAAGGGTTGTTTATATGATTTTAAATTGTATATTTTTGTGAATTCATTACATAGATTATAATTTCTGAAACCATATCATAACAAATAAAAAACTCCGGCTATGTTATGTTACCTTTGTCTCTTTTTTAACCTCTTTTACCTTATCCCAGCTCAGTCAGGTACGCCTATGAACATGTATGACTCCTTCAGTAGCAGGTTCCTGTAATCGGTGTTGCCGGCTATGGCACTATCGATTCAATGATAAAAACTGTACAGTGGAGAAAAGGTAAAGTTAGAAATTGAAAAATAAACACAGGTTTGCAGAGAATAATCAAAGTGGTTGACTTTATTCAGATGAAAACTTAAATATACCCTACTCTGCGATAACTACCTTATACTAGCAAAACAATGTAAAAAAAATATAGTGCAGTTTGATGTTTTTGATAATGAAAATTTAATGAAGAAAGTTTGAACGTATAATCAGTCTTTTGGGTATAAGAATTTTATGGTTGTTCAGCCCAAGACAAATAACCAATGGTTTAGAACACTTAAAGTTCTTGGTTTTATGTGAAAAGTTGCACTCAGGTGAGTTCAGTTATTGAATACCTTGTAGCTGCGTTTCAGTTGACGTTTCCAATCCTGTGGACGTATTATTGGGATGTCAATGACAGCTCACCTGCACTCCTTCTAAGGATTTATTTTCTGGACCAGGTAGGTGGAATTTTAATTTCCTATGTGCTTCCTTTGATCAGCCTTTCAAGAAATCTTCCTCGTTCGGCAATTTTATATCAGGTTTTCTTATATTATGGGTGAAAGCTTCTTTTCAAATTTAGTACGTGGCTTCCCTTTCTCGAACCTTTTTCAATCTTTCCAGAAGTTGTTATCCTCATCCATGGCAACACTCACAAAATTTTTTTTTTCACAGATTAACGAGTTTGTATCACTTCCTACCGGATTATTTGCTATTCCAATCAATGTTAATGATTTTATGAATGATATCTAATTCTAACTCTCACATATTATTTACAGATTCATATAAAATATTATTTTTTTTCAATTTCTGCCCTTACATTTTATTCTATATCAATACTTTTCCCACACAAACTCTTTCGAATCCCATTAGTGGGTTTTCTGTTCATGTGAATTGTCATACAGGATGTTCGAAACTTATCTATACGTTGATCTCACTTTACTTCAATGTTTGCTAGAAATTTCAATTTTGATTTAATTTAATCGTGGATTTTTGTTAGATGTATTGTTGGATATATAATTTTGATATCGGAACTGCTTCAGGAATGTTCTATTCACAGACATGTATCGACTAGAGCATAGTATAAGGTTCTATAGTAGTGAAAAAGGTAAAGAAAATATTAAAACAACATAGCAATAACGATACTAATAAAATAACTAATAATAATAATGATAATTATAAGTTTAATTACTTTGCAACATTTCCCAACATAACAATATATAATGATAATAATAATAAATGATTTTATTGGCTTCAGAGAGGTTACATCTAGGTTGTTACAATTCAGTAATCCTACAGCCAAAAGGCAGAGTTAACGCTTGCTCGTACATGAGAGTATAAACAAGCATTCTCTTACACTCAACCTTAAAGAAAAAAAGAAATAAAAACGTAAACATAATCTTATACAAAAACAAATTATCAACTATGGTAAATGGTAAGTGAGCTAAATTTTATTTAGGGAAATGAAATTAACAAATCAAGTGGAAAGATAGTTCAAAAATGTATAAAGTCATCAAAAAGTTTTTGTTTCAGTTTTTTTTTGAACTCTGGTAGTTTGGTTTGTTTCATTTCGTCGGGAATCCTATTGTAAAGCCTGGTTATCAAATAACTGAAGGACGACTGAAATGAGGCTGTATATATATATATATATATATATATATATATATATATATATATATATATATATATATATATATATATATATATATATATATATATTATTATTATTTATTACCGAAAATCCTGAAACCCGTAAATTTTTATAGCCGACCGCGCATACTGTCAAATATTCTTTATATTCATGACCTCATCTGTGTGAGCGTGATGACGTTCTCGATGATTTTTCAAATGGAAATGTGGATCATGTGATACGTCATATGAAAGGTCTTTCAATCAGCTATCCAACTATATCAATGACTTCAAGTAATTTGTGATTTTATTCTAACAAATATTTGTATTGATAAGAGAAAATTCATATTCAATAAATACAAACAACGCCAAAGCAAATGTTCAAATTACCGACCATTGGCATACAGTGAGATAGATGAGCGATGAACGCTTCTCGAACTCTTCCAATAACTTCCTGACTGATTCATTCCATCTCGATACGTATGCGGTTTATCAGTTAATGGATATTTTGTACCCTGTTTTGGTATACTTGACTTTTCAAGTATCTCCATGGAAGTAAATCTGGAGGAGTTGAATCTGGCGACCTACGTGGCCATTCGATTGATAGAGGGGATCAATCGAATGGCCACGTAGGTCGCCAGATTCAACCCTATACACCGATCTGGAAAATAATTTCTCACCAAGACAGCAAAGTGTGGCGGCGCACCATCTTGCTGCAGCCACATTCATTTCTGTTTGGGAACAACCGATTCTGTTCGCGTAGCAAGAAGTTTTGCAAAATCCCAAATATCGAGGACCTCTCAAGTTAATCACCAAAAAAATATGTTCCTATAATCGTATTGCCTATAATTCCTGTCCAAACATTCAATTTCTCTGGGTATTGGAACGTAGTTCCTTATCGCGCGTTGCGAACGGGGGCTAGACGGAATAATTTAAGACCAAAAGTTGTAACGAGACTTTCGCTATCCGTGCGGCGTGCGCGTGTTTCTCTGTCTGTCTCTCTCTCTCGCTCTCTCATAGAAAGCAAGCCAGTTATTTTCGTTTCGTCTTTCTATTTCACATTGAACAGTGTGGTGTCGCGACGATTACTTTTGTTGAATGTATACAGGTTTTTTGTACATAATAAATAATAAAAAATAATAACAATAATGAATCCTAACAGTGTTTCTGCACAAGTTCCAGATATTGCTGATGGAGTTAGGTAAGTAGAGATTTTATACAGACAATAATAAATGCTTATGTATTTTTAGCAAGTACGCATTATAACATCTCTTTACTATTGTGCTAACCAAGTCATACGCGTTATAATCTCTCCATTATTGTATGTTTAGCAAGTGTACGCGTCATAAATTTAATAAATTCAAAAGCAAATTATATTTTAATATTACAATATCAATGCGTATGTATTTAGCAAGCCATGCGTGTTCTAACCTATACGCTGTTGTGTTTACGAAGTCGAGAGAGTATATATATATATATATATATATATATATAAAAATATATATATATATATATATTGTTATGTTATGTTATGTTATGCCAGTTGTAAATTTTAAAAGACTAAAAACCCACAAAAAGAATAATTACTAGATGGTTAATGGTTTCAAGAGTTTGTTTGTGAATAACTTTTGAAATTCTATGTATATTGTGAGCCTAGGTAGAATATGGATAGATAAAAATGTCAAAATACTATAAAACAATCAATTTCATACATTGTCAAAATTATTATAACTCATAATTGCTCAAAAGACAATAAAAAGTCTAAATTTACAAAATTTTCAGGAATAAACAGTAATCAACACATTTATAAATTTGAAACATACAGTATATGAAACTGTAGCTAACAAAAAGTAGCCAATGATAGAACAGCAAATGTCTTTATAAAAATAGCCAATCAGGAAATAGATGGTCAGGTGTAAAATTGGAAATTGTGGGAGAGTAGCAATGAGATGGTATCAGGAGCAACTATTTTTGAAATTTGTAAATAATGATAAGAGTGGAAAAATAATTGTATATATAAATTATGAAATATAAATATGAACAGTGAAGAGTGACAATTTAGTGCACCAATTCAAAAATTCAAATGAAAAAACAAGGAGAAAAAGATGTATCTAGGCGTTAGAAAAACAAAGCTTCAAGAGAGATCGAAATAAAATCCCAAGCGGATGCCACGCAAAACTTTTACAAAAAGAAAATTGGAATAATCCCATCATTTGGTAAACAAAACCAATATTACCTTAATGATAACATATCCACGGATCCAAATGCTGATTTCCGCATCTATATAGTTCCTGATACATGATATTGCACTCCTGACAGCGATTGGGGCGAGGAGACATCCAGATTCATGGTATAATTAGAACACCAACAGTTCCAACCAGGTATAAAACTTTAATAGTGCTTTTCCGGTCCTGAACTAATTCACAAATAACATATTTCACATTCGAAGAACTTTATGTCACCCTATTTTGAACAATAACAGAAAACTTCACTCTCACGGAAAAAATGAGGTGCTGTTTATCCATCCATGATCTGATTTATTATTATTATCCGTGAATATTTGTTTGATTCACCCTAGTATAAGTTATTTCTCGTAGGCCAGGTATTATTAAGTCTTCCTGAATAAAGGAGATAATTGCTTTTTGATATTTTGTTGTTTTGTTTTCTCACAATGATCAATAACATACCAAAGACCATTCAATAAACTGAAGTGAGCCAGCAGTGGCAGTGTCTCTATTGCCTTGAACCGGCCACCTTGAGATAAGGGCGTACCAACTGTTGCTTAGCCGTGGTGAGGAAAATAATAATTGTTGGTAGCGTGACGAGAGAACAGTGACGTTCGCTGGCAATTATTATTACAGCATACAATACAGGGGCAGAAATATCTATTTATATCATATCAAATTGGCTCACAAAGAATACCAAAAATAATTAGCTATCTCAATAAACAAAAACAATTTATATATTTTTCAAATCATCAAACCATAACTATTGGCACCCAAAGTGTGGGGCGAAATAAAAACAAAATAATTTGTTAAAAAAAAAAAAACATTACATAACAAATAGCGCCCAACGCGGTGCAAAAAAAATATAATTATAATAATAATAAAAAAAAATATATTTCTAAAATTCTCAATCATTACAAGTGGCGCCCAACGTGGGGTAAAAATATCAATAATAATAATAATAATAATAATAACAAAATTCTTTATTTTCAAAATTATTATTACATTACAAATGGCGCCGCAACGTAAGGGCAAGTAAGGGAAATATAACATTTCATAATATTTATCACAGCGGAAAAGGCGAGAAAAGGCAAAGTAAGGGCAATATATCGTTTCAAGGCAGAGTAAGGGCAAGTAAGGGAAATATATTATTTCTTAATATTTATTGCAACGTAGTGGCAAAGTAAGGGCAAAATATCATTTCAAGGCAAAGTAAGGGCAAATAAAGGAAAAATATTATTTCTTAATATTTATCGTAATACTGGGCGAACTTTAGCAATTGGCATTTCAAGGTGTGAGGCTAAATATTTGTTAAAAAAAAAATGGATTTGAGAGATGGTAAGAAAGTTTGGAAGAAGGTGCAGAAGGTAGAGATAGGGGTGATCAGGAACAAGGAGAGAGTAGTAATGTAAGAGAGAGAGAAATAAAAAGTGAAAGTACAGGAATGGAGAGTCAGCTACAGAAAATGATGGAATACATGATAAGTATGGATAAAAGAAATTTAGAAAATTCAGCAAGTATGAAAAATGATATGAATGAAAATTTGGCAAGTATGAAAAATGATATGAATGAAAATAAAGCAAGTGTGAAAAATGATATAAAAGAAAACTCAGAAAGAACAGAAAAAATGAATGAAAATATGGCAAGTATGAAAAATTAAATAAAAGAAAGTTAAATTTATAAAAAATAAAATAGTTGAAAATATTAACATAAAATTTCAATTGAAAATTTTTAAAATGAAAAATGATTAAATAAAAAAAAAGAAAAAAATAAAAAAATAGTATAGTTAGGAAATTTAAGATACATAGAATAAAAAATGAGATGAAAAACAAATGTAAAAAAAAAATATCAATGAGAGAAAATATTGATTTAAAGAAAAGTAAAAAAAATAACAATTAAAAAATGAAAAAAAAAAAAATGATAAAAAAATATTGTGAAATTTAGTAAAATTAAGAAAAGTTAATGATAATAATATTTTGTGTATAAAATGAATGTATGTGAGAAATGAAGTGGGTATGATAATAATAATAATACTAAAGAAGTATATTATAATAAATATGATGATGATGATGATGATAAAGGTATATTGATAAATAATATGAAGGTATATTAATAAAAAAAGGTAATTAATGAATTATAAATAAATATAATATGTTAATATGTATGAAAAAAAAACGAAAAGTATATGCAAAAAATAAAAGTAAATATAATGAGAGTTTCAGATAAATAAAATATCCAATTCAATATGAATTTAAAGAATAACTGAAGGAAAAGATAGGAAAAATTATAAATCAGTATAATTGAAAGAGTACCAGTAATTGTAAAATTGATAATTGAAAATAATATCAGTATAAATATAAAATGAAAGTAAGATGATAAAAATGAAATATAAAATGAAAGTAAGATGATAAAAATGAAATATAAAATGTCATATATGATGATATCTTGAAAAGTTTTCTCTCTTGATCTGAAAAGAAGTCCAAGTCAAGTTTTTCTGGAACAAAAAAAAAACGTAGTACTAGTAGTTGGATAATCGTTGTTATTGTAGAACTTGTTTTTCAGGAAATCCAGTTAAGTAGTTTTCTAAAATTAGAAAAAATTAGTATTAGTTAAAGTAAAATTAAAAATATAAAAAAATAAATTGATATTCAAAATTCACTAACTAGTAGAAAATTATTGAATATAAATTTAGGAACGTTGTTATGTTATGCCAGTTGTAAATTTTAAAAGACTAAAAACCCACAAAAAGAATAATTACTAGATGGTTAATGGTTTCAAGAGTTTGTTTGTGAATAACTTTTGAAATTCTATGTGTATTGTGAGCCTAGGTAGAATATGGATAGATAAAAATGTCAAAATACTATAAAACAATCAATTTCATACATTGTCAAAATTATTATAACTCATAATTGCTCAAAAAGACAATAAAAAGTCTAAATTTACAAAATTTTCAGGAATAAACAGTAATCAACACATTTATAAATTTGAAACATACAGTATATGAAACTGTAGCTAACAAAAAGTAGCCAATGATAGAACAGCAAATGTCTTTATAAAACTAGCCAATCAGGGAATAGATGGTTAGGTGTAAAATTGGAAATTGTGGGAGAGTAGCAATGAGATGGTATCAGAAGCAATTATTTTTGAAATTTGTAAATAATGATAAGAGTGGAGAAATAATTGTATATATAAATTATGCAATATCAATATAAACAGTGAAAAGTGACAATTTAGTGCACCAATTCAAAAATTCAAATGAAATAACAAGGAGAAAAAGATGTATCTAGGCAATAGAAAAACAAAGCTTCAAGAAAGATCGAAATAAAATTCCAAGCGGATGCCACGCAAAAATTTTACAAAAAGAAAATTGGAATAATCCCATCATTTGGTAAACAAAACCAATATTACCTTAATGATAACATATCCACGGATCCAAATGCTGATTTCCGCATCTATATAGTTCCTGATACATGATATTGCAGTCCTGACAGCGATTGGAGAGAAGAGACATCCAGATTCATGGTATAATTAGAACACCAACAGTTCCAACCAGGTATAAAACTTTAATAGTGCCTTTCCGGTCCTGAACTATTTCACAAATAACATATTTCACATTCGAAGAACTTTATGTCACCCTATTTTGAACAATAACAGAAAACTTCACTCTCACGGAAAAAGTGAGGTTCTGTTTATCTATCCATGATCTGATTCATCATTATTATCCGTGAATATTTGTTTGATTCACCCTAGTATAAGTTATTTCTCGTAGGCCAGGTCTTCCTGAATAAAGGAGATAATTGCTTTTTGATATTTTGTTGTTTTGTTTTCTCACAATGATCAATAACATACCAAAGACCATTCAATAAACTGAAGTTAGCCAGCAGTGGCAGTGTCTCTATTGCCTTGAACCGGCCACCTTGAGATAAGGGCGTACCAACTGTTGCTTAGCCGTGGTGAGGAAAATAATAATTGTTGGTAGCGTGACGAGAGAACAGTGACGTTCGCTGGCAATTATTATTACAGCATACAATACAGCGGCAGAAATATCTATTTATATCATATCAAATTGGCTCACAAAGAATACCAAAAATAATTAGCTATCTCAATATACAAAAACAATTTATATATTTTTCAAATCATCAAACCATAACTATTGGCACCCAAAGTGTGGGGCGAAATAAAAACAAAATAATTTGTTAAAAAAAAAAATATCATTACATAACAAATAGCGCCCAACGCGGTGCAAAAAAAATATAATTATAATAATAATAAAAAAAAAATATATTTCAAAATTCTAATATTAAATATATATATATATAATTTTTTAAAAAAATATATAATAAATAAAAATATAATAAGTGTTTACAAAGTCCCGCGCATCTATGACGTGTACGAAAGAATAGACAGACAGAGTGCATATATATATATACAGGGTGTAACTGAATAAGTGTAAAACATTTAAGGAGGTGATTCCTCATCGAAAAAAAGATAGGATCTTTCATATAAAGAAACTTCATTGGAGCATCCCTTGTTAAGATACAGCCCCTTAAAGGGGGTACATAAAATTTGTATAACAATTTTTTCAAAGCACTAGAAAAAGTTACAATATTGAAATTAACCTGACGTTTTGTACTACCAAAAAAGACACTTAGCCAGTAATTTATTTGGTTTACCCCATGGTTGTAAGGGTGAAAAACGCAACCCCTAAAATTTATTTCCCAAAGTAACTTTTTTGTCTTATTATTTGTTTACCATTTAAAATTCATTTCCGATAGCCTGTTTCATTCTTAACAAAAATGTCTCTTGGGTTTTGCCCAAAATAAACCAGTAAGCAGCAAAACATTATTTTACGAACAACGACAGAGATACATCGTCATAAATGCGAACTGGATTTATTGTTATTTTTGTAGTTAGTACCTGCATTAAACGATTAAAGGGTAATAAACAAAACTAAGTTATTAATAACAAAACACACAACATGTAGAAATCATAGTGAATGTTCAATATGTCTACCTTCAAACATTACGCATGCGTCTAGACGTCGGCGCATTGAGCCACGTATTCGCTCAAATATTCCTGGAGTCTCTCGATTACCCTGCGCATCGATGATGCGGTTTCTCAAGTCCTCTACATCGCTGAACAGGTACGATATACCAAATGCTGTGAATGGCCCCAAATGAAATCGAGAGGTTGAGATCCGGGATCGAGCGAGGCCATTTATGTGGTCCTCCTCGACCTATCCACTGATTTGCATATGTTTCAGTTAAATGCTGACGTGCTACTTGACTAAAATGGGCGGGAGCCCCATCATGCATAAAACATATCCCTTCTGACGCCCAAAGGAACTTCCTCCAGCAGTACTGGATGCACTTCTCTTAAAATTGAACGTATGCCTCACCATTTAATCGAGGAGGTAGAAAATGAGGCCCAATTAAATCATCCCCAATAACTCCGAGCCACGTTAAAGAAAACTGTTCTTGATGGCTAGTTTCGACAATGGCGTGAGGGTTTCATCAAACCCATATGTGGTAATTATGAAAATTAATAATCTTGTCCCGAAAAAACTACATTCGTCTTGAATTCTATCGTCTTCAGAAAGTCTTCATTTCCAGCATCCAATTGCAAAATTCAAGACGTTCGGAAAGTCTCCTGGTAACAGTGCCTGTACTCGTTGCAGATGGTAAAGGGTATAAGAGTTGTTCCTTTAAAATTCGAAATACCGTCATATGATCAACATTTAGCTGGAAAGCAATCTTTCTAGTACTGGTAGTAGGTTATTCTTCAATCAAATTAAATACTGCTTCTCAAGCTGTGGTGTTCGTATTTCTCGATGGCGACCACAATCCTGCGTTCTTTTGTCGAATGAACCATATTCTCGTAATCGTTGATGAAGTCGAGCAAATATTCTATGTGAAGGATGCTGCCGTTGAGGATACATTTCAGCATATCTTCTAGAAGCTTCTAACCCATTCCCCTGCGACAGACCGTAAACGTAATGCATATCAACCATTTCCTCATTTGTGTATGCCATTTTATTAACAAGTGAATTATTAAAGTAACAAATTAAGAACAGAACAACAACACACAATTAGTATTAATTCAATTTCGAAAATTCCCAAACTGACAGCGTCATACCAATTTAATTGTCACTATCGCTAATAGCGACCTACTAGATAGATTAGTTTCGTATTTTCGCATTTATGACGATGTATCTCTGTAGTTGTTCGTAAAATAATGTTTTGCTGCTTACTGGTTTATTTTGGGCAAAAAACCCAAGAGACATTTTTTGTTTAGAATGAAACAGGCTATCGGAAATAAATTTTTGAATGGTAAACAAATAATAAGACAAAAAGTTACATTGGAAATAAATTTTAGGGGTTGCGTTTTTCACCCCTTACAACCATGGGGTAAACCAAATAAATTACTGGATAAGTGTCTTTTTGGTAGTACAAAACGTCAGGTTAATTTCAATATTGTAACTTTTTCAGTGCTTGTGAAAAAATTGTTTAAATTTATGTACCCCCTTTAAGGGGCTGTATCTTAACAAGGGATGCTCCAATGAAGTTTCTTTATATGAAAGATCCTATCTTTTTTTCGATGAGGAATCACCTCCTTAAATGTTTTACACTTATTCAGTTACACCCTGTATATATATATATACATATATATATATATATAAAATATTATTATAATAAAAAAAGAAAAAAATTATTACAATTCCTTCACTAATTAATCGAAAGGAACTTCGTTCCATCTGGGTGTCCCTTGACACCTCTCAAGTTTTTTTTAGTATGATTGTCCTGCATCCAACGTGGATTTTCATACCGACACGTCTTGCGATTGACATGAGCGTTAAGGAGAAATGTAGCTTCATCAGAAACGGGAACTTTTCGTACAAAAATCGGATCTCTGTTGTTTCTCCATTATAATTTCACAAAATTCCGTTCGTCTATTCAAGTCGTCTTCCAGAAGCGCTTGAACTAAAGTAAGTTTGTAGGGTTGCCACTCCTCCTTTTTTAGCATTCTGAGAACTGTTGAATGGTTAATGTATATATTTAATGCTACTTTCCTTGGACTGGTATGGGGATTATCTTGAAACGATAGTATAACATCTAGTTCCGAGTTTTCTGGTATTTGTTCCTTACTATCTTTAGGGAGGTCTCTTACATGACCCGTTTCTCTGAATTTTTTCTCAGTTTTGCTTATCGTGGATCGTGACATTAGTTCTCGGTTGGGAAATTTATTATTGAATAGAGTACAAATCTCCTTCTGCGTCCTTATTTTGTCTCCACAACCAATCATTATTAGAATTTAGATTTTTTCAGTTTCAGTTAGCTTCATATTGATACTCATAATAATGTCCACTGTTATGATCATCAACATTCGACAAGTCGATTGAGTTAACTTCGAATGTAGCAGTTTCGAGAGAACCACATTTTGAACCGGCAAAAAAATCACGTAAGAAACTAACATTTCTTTCCAATACTTTAATTAATACAGAATGTAATAATTTTTTAATGACTGATCTGTAATTTTAGAAACAATAAATTTTCCTTATACAAAAACAATTGGATATATTTTTCGACATGGTTGGATAGCTAATTGAAAGGACTTTCATTTGACGTATCACATGACCCACATTTCTATTTGAAAAAATAATCATCACGCTCACACAGATGACGTCACGAATATAAAGAATATTTGACAGTATGCGCGGTAGACAATATTTTTTTTTTCAGATGTATTATTTATTTTGCCTGTGTTTTCCGTACATTTCAATGTTACTTCTATAATATTCCTAAACTTTTTGCTATATCTAAATATTCAAATGCCTTGTAGGATTCTTTTTTTCTCACCTTATCATATGCTTGTACAATTTCATAGAAATGTTATGCCGTTCAAATATGCCACTTTAGTCAACAAGTTCAACCGACTTAATTGAGGATTATAGTAAATACATGTCAAGAAAATTAAGGAATGTCCAATGAGGATGTCGATAAATATCAGTTAATATGCCTAAAGTAAAACAGAATACATTGTTGTTATATTTGAATACGTCGTAAAACGCAGATATCTAATCAACTTTATATTTCCACTTTGCTATTAACTATCACAAAAAATGAGCTAGAAGATTCCAGAGATACTTAATTTTGTTGCGGATGAAATTTATAAGAAAGTAAGAAACTTATGAAATCATGCAATGGAAATTGGCTTTCGGTGAATTTGCTTAATTTTTTTCATATATTGTAGACCTCGTGATGCTGATCAAATGACTCCATTGCACTAATGCTCTGAATTCAATAGTATAGATTACACAGGGTGCTGAAGTTTACTTTTACAAAATTTCAGAAGGCCATTGTAAAGATGTAGTTTTGTAGTAGTTTCTTAAAAATTGAGCGGTGGAATTCTATTCATTTTCTGATATTTCGTAGGATACCAATATCAATTTCAACTCATGATGATGATGAGATATTTCAAAAAAAATAGATACAAACAATGAATGACAATATAATAGGTAACGGAATATGCCCTTATTTCATTACAAAAGACGTTTCGTACATATAAAGAGTGTATCACATCCGCGTTACAACATTATTCCTAAGATAATTTCAGTTGTTCCATTTCCAGATTGTAAATGTATATATTATGGAATATCAGGATGAACACTACCAATTTGCGAAACATATTCATTATCAGAATGATATTACATATTATTATAACTGAACTATGAATTTCTTCGAACGGAAAAACAATATGACGGGAAAGCCAAATAAAACAAATGATGATATGATCAACGTACAAAAAAAATAATGATAGAGTCAGAGCGCCTGAATAATTTGTCTCTCTCTATGTGCAGCATCCCCTATATGAATGGGAAGGGCATTTGACGGATACCTTATGTACTGTTCATGTCGTGCTTAGCCAAGATACCAGATAACACTGGCCACATGAGCACAACATCCGAAGGACCTGACTCCAGTTTTACTAGTGCAATATAATCCAGAAATAACATCGTCAACACTATTGATTTGTTCAATATCCTCTACACCTATTTCGAATGCTATAAACAATCGGAATCTTGAATGAACTCTCATTGCATCCATTTAGAATTCATTTTAATCATGATGATGCACAATATCCTGTATATACGATATTGCCGATTCCACTTGGTATATGCCAACAGTTATATCTTGTACCATTTGTAAATCGAATCTTGGGAATTAATTGGAATGATCCTGCCTTAGTAACGTCGACTGACCATGTAAGTTTAGATTTTCTGCTTCAACTCTGGCTTGCACTACGTTGACTCTATTGGCCCATTCCAACATAATATTGGCAAATTCTATATTGGCATCTCTCATTCCAATAAGCAGATGGTACTCATTAATTAACGCATCTGCTATGAGTAGGAGACATTCTATATTTTTGATATGTTGTGTACCGACTTTGTGATGGAAACATTTATACATTGTCTTCAAATGACCATTCCTAACTATCTATCTTGTTTTTGTTATGATTCTGGACTTGTTGGCTTCATCAGTTGGTAGTTGTCGTTGTCCTTGGAGTAGAACGAATGCCGATATTCTGAAGAAAAGAAAGAGCATCTCGGTGGTCCCTATCTATCTTCTATACTATTATAAAATTGTAATTGTCTGTTTGTTTGTTCGAGCATCACGCAAAAACTACGTGACCGATTTTGATGAAACTTCCAGTGTTTGAAATCGTATGAGTAGACTCAAAAACTGGTATGTATATTATTTTTCTACGATGACGGGCACCGGAGATATAACAATCAAACCACTTTCCGCGAGTACCAGTTACATATATAATGTCCTGTCTGACTGTCCCACTAACTGACGATCAACGCCCAGTCCAAACCGCTAAAACTAAAGAACTGAAATTTTGACAGCTTATTCCTGTGATGACATAGATAACCACTGAAGTTATATTCTATACCTGTGTGGAAAGTGGGTGGTAGTGAAAGTACCGTTAGTTTTGAATTAAGAGTCTTGAAAATTGGTATTTGGGCTTTTCTTTCCATCAAAAAATATGACAGGGTTTTGAGAATTCAATCCTGAAGAGTTGAACGAGGGTGAAAGTTTGTATAAGAACCGTAGTTTTCAAGTTCGGTCATGAAATTCTGTTTGAGGTCTTTTTAGCGAATAAAGAAATAGTGTTTAGTGTTTTTGGAAATTAAACTCCTAGAGGTGTGAAATGGGGTTGAAATTGGTATTTCAGGTCTTTGTAACAAAAAAACGTGTTTCACTATTTTCAGAAATTCTAGAGGTTGAAAGGGGTGAATGTATGAGGGTTCCGTTAGTTCCCAATCAAGTGTCATAAAGATTGGTATATGAGGTCATTGTTACAAATAAAGAAATATATCTTTCAGTGTTTTCAGAAATTGAAGCCCTAAAGGGGTGAAATAATGGGTGGAAATTTTCATAGGGTTTCCGTTAGTTTTTAAGCTGGGTTCATGGAAATTGATGCTTTGGCTCTTTGTTTCAACTGATTGAATCGTCTTTAACCTTAATTGAAAATTCCATCCTTGAAGGAGTGAAATGCGGTTAGTAAATTTGTATTCGTCGTCACAAAGCATTACTCTTGCTGTCAAATTGATTATGCCAGCCAAACGAGATGACGGGATAACGGGATAACAGGATAACGGGATAACGGATTACGTGAATACGGGATAACGGAATAACGGGACAACGAAATACCGGGATAACGGGATAACGGGATACCGAGATATAAGTTTTGGAGTAGTGTCACGAAAATTGGTATTCAGGCTATTCTTCTCAATTAAAGAACACGAATGTTAGGGACCCTAGAGGGGTTAAAATAGGGGTTGAAAATTTGTATAGGAAGACCGTTACTTCTGCAGTTGAGGTGATAAAAAATGATGTTTGAGGTCTTTCCTATGAATAAAAAAATACATGTTTTAATGCTTTTGACAATTCAACCCCTAAAGAGGTGAAATGGGGGACTAAATGGGGATTGGAAGTTTGTATAGGGATTCTGTTAGTTTTCAACTTAGGGTCAGAAAAATTGGTATTTGACGTCTTTGTTACAAATAAAGTAAAATGTGTTTCGGTGTTTTTAGAAATTCAGCCCCTGAAGGGGTAAACTGGGGTATTCACGTTAGGATCATGAGAATTGGCATTTGAGGTCGTCGTTACAAAAAAATGCACGTGTCAGTGTTTTTAGAAATTCAATCCCTATAGGGGTGGAAGTTTGTACGTGGTTTCCGTTAGTTTATTGTTTGTCCCGTATGCGTTTTTATACCATTCATCCGATTCCGATGAAACTATGGTGGGTTGTGCGTACGCCCGCGAAATCATTCTGAATTAGTACAGCCATTTCACAATAGCTGGCGCACGAGTTGTTTCAACAAATGAGTGTATTTCATAAATTTTTGTGGCAGTTCCTGTGTTTTCATAAAATTATATGTGTGACATATCAAGTGATGTTGATTGTGAAATTACAATTGTTGGTCTCCATTAGATAATGGATATCACACGCATTTCCTTTGCTTTTGGCAAATACATTTCTAAAAGTCGTCACAGAGCATTATTTTCACTGTCAAATCATTTGTGCCACACAAACGATAAGCGATTGGTCGATCTACACCTCGACCTCTCAAGAAAAATGCATTACGAGCTCCAGAAACATACAAGCAACAGGAAGCAAGACTCGAATCCAAAGCCCGTTCGACCAAAACAGTCGAGCAACGGAAAGCAAGACAGAAAACCGTTCGAGTATGCATTGCTCGATCCAAACGAATAATGCTCGCTGACTTAAATCGTGGTGCATTGCATTACAATTATAATTATGATAACACTCTCAATCGCAGTGTAGTTATTGGAAAAATTGATGAATTAGGGATGTTTTTTTATTCAATCTGCACTAATATGAATTATTTTCAATTAACTATCGTTGAGGAACAAAAAAATGTTAGCGTGGTGTTATATTCATCAAAATAATATTTTGTATATTCCTTGCATGGAATAAAAAAAATTATGAAAAAGTATAACCTTCCCAAAATCCACGCGGGCAAAGCCGCGGGCATAAGCTAGTCTACATTGAAATTATTACCTGGATAAAACCTTCTTCTCATTTGGTTAACATCTATATTCAATTCATTTTGCAGCATGTGCGCATTATTATTACCTCAATCTGCAAAATATGGGCATTGAATATCCAGTAGGTACCCACAATCAAGATTGGTTCGATTGAATGTCTCCCTTTGTGTTGAGAATATGATTGTCGTGGAGTTCCATCTTTTGGCGATGTATAAATAAGTACCATCAATACAAACTATTGCTTTTGGTTCATTAGGTTGAGGGTTGTATAATTAGTCCGCGAAAACACTAACGTGTCGTTCTATTAATTGTTCTCTTGCTATTGCGGAATATCCTATATTATGAGCTACGGAACCAGTCATCAAAGATTTTCGCACTCTAATTATCACCAAAAATTTATTGCCTGGCGGCTTGAATAATTGAATATGACAATTAAAAACTCATCAGAAATACTTTAACAGAGATTGCATAAGGAGGCCAATAAATCTTCTTGAGAAACATGTCTCTCATCTCTATCTTGTCTTGGTACAGGTACACAATAATTATATAAGTCATTAAACCGTTCTTCTGTGAGCGGGGCAATAGATTTGAGCCCTTCACCAGATAAACTATTCTCGTCTACGTTATCCAATTTATGCTTAGCGGCAGTTGTGAGTCCTTTTAGAAGATCCTGACCTTTCAGAGCGTAAGGTCTATCGATATATCCTAAACCTATCTCTAGGGTTTGAAATAAAAGCCCACGATCATCAAGATGAAATCTACAAGAACGGGTATTTTCTGGAATATAGGTGTTCTGATTTATGAACACGTTGACTCTGCATGTTATTGTGAGTCTTTGCAGATCAACTACAACATTGCAAATGAGACACGTATGCCCTGAGGTTTGCGATAAAATATTCAATCTCGAGCATCCTGGATCTTCTTGAAGGTGATGAATCTCTTGAATAATTGATTGGTTGCATGTCATACGAATTATTTTTCCATCAATTTTTCCGACGTGTGGAAGTCACCTTTGGCTGGGTTTTTCAGTGGCAATTTCTGGTTTTACTTTATTTGGTTTTCCAAGTCACACCATATTTTGTGCTTTTAATAGTAAATCACAAGTAAAACAATTCAATCGGCGACGATTAGCCATTTTCTCGATTATTGATATGATAGCACTGATAACTTAACAGATGTGATTGCAAAATAACAAAATGGTAGTATTTGTTGGATAATTTTAATATGGTTGCTATATATCACAACCAAGCCATCCTGATAAAACTGAAGTAGCAGCTAGTCCATCTCATCTCCAAGTGTCAGTACTTTTTCAATGAACTTAGTGTCGAGAGGGAAGAGTATACATGATACGAGTTGAAGTGAAAGCACGTAGACCGGAATATTGTAACAATTTTCCAGGCATAGGCTTATAAAAGGTGAGTGTGAGAGTGTGAGTCACTAACTGTTTCAGCCACTTATTGAAGTAATTTTCTCGTGATGAAGAGAAACAATTATTATATATATATATATATATATATATATATATATATATATTGGCATTCTTCATGCCTTGGAACCAAAGTGAAAAATCTAAGCGGACATCGAAATCTCTATCAAGTAAGGTGTGGATGAATTTTGGTTAGTATGCACGAAATTTATTATTCTTCAAAATTCTTCTGATGGATTTTTCTTGGGATTTAGATTCCATCGGGGACCGGTTTCAATTAAAATTTTTTCTTCTCTACATATACATTTAATTTGCAAAACATTTCGCTCCTGGCCTGGAGCTTTATCAATTGTATGAACATTTAGTACATAACCTATATGTAGCAATCCGACATTCTCAAATCGAACGAATCACGTAGACCAACGAAATTAAAAATTACACCTAAAGTCCAGAAATCATGTACATGGGAAAAACGCCCATACAAACAAAATATTTTTAAAATAATGTGTGATACAAGCAGTCCTCTGTACTCGGATTGCCACATAAAGGTTATGTACTGAATGTTGATACAATTGATAAAGCTCCAGGCCAGGAGCGAAACGTTTTGCAAATTAAATGTTAATGTAGAGAAGTAAATGTTTTAATTGAAACCGGACCCAGATGGAATCTAAATCCCAAGAAAAACCAAACAAATACATATATATATATATATATATATATATATATATATATATATATATATATATATATATATATATATATATATATATATATATATATATATATATATATATATATATATATGAAAACAGTGGGGAATAACGGGGATCTTCAGTCAGCACAAGTGTTGAAATATGAAAAACTCTTTAATACTTTGGACCGTGCTTTCGTTTCAATTTTGGAACTTCTTCAGGGTCCTAAAATATGCAAATTACATTATTGAGAAAGAATACTTGAAATGAAGGGAGTACTTACAGTAATGTGAGTGGTTGATTGATGAACATTAAGTTTTAGAAAAAGAAGACGTAAAAAATGAAAACAGTGGTCGGAATGGTGTTATAGCTTTGGCGTTTCAAGTGACATTGAAAGATTTGAAATTACTACCTATTATGATTAATCGTCAGAAAAATATTGAATATTGTAGTGGGTGTGTAAATTTTTATTCTTTGAAAATCATCAGTTTTGAGCTGTAGATTTTACTAAGATTTTCGATATCTGTTTTTTTTGTTTATATTTCGATTGGATTTATCAATTTGCTTGCTCGAAAGATAATTTACATATTTTAGGACCCTGGAGAAGTTTCAAAATTGAAACCAAAGCTCGGTCCTAAGTATTAAAGAGTTTTTCATATTTCAACACTTGTGCTGACTGAAGATACCCGTTATTCCCCACTGTTCATACCAATTTTCAGTCGTTATATCCAAATTTATATATATATATATATATATATATATATATATATATATATATATATATATATATATATAATAAATAAATTTGAAAGTTTAGGTTGAACCGCGTCTAGAAATTTGTTAATTTCTGCCTACTCTTGTAGTCACTTAGGTGGGGTTCAGGATTCTGTGACTCGACACCGGGGTCTCAATCTGTCTACTGCCTAGGTTTCACCACTAACTCCCTCTTAGATCTCAATCTGCATACTCCTTCGAAGGAACTGAGGATCAGAGTATGTGGAGTATTTATTCCAGGCGAATGTAGTGGAGCGGAACTATGGGCAAGGCTTGCTTTGGCAGTGAGGCGAAAAAGTGGGGGTTTCCAAGTATTGGTAAGTCTGCGTCCATCATCGCGTTTGCTGAGGCAGTTCCGGCGCCTCTCGAATTCAAGGGCTCCACGAATGACTCTCTCTTGCAGTGTTCTCTCAGTAGAAATCCATTTTGTGACCTGTCTCTTTATAGTGCTTGGAGAGTGCTGAAGAAGGGTCTAAGTGTCAGACAGCAAGTTGATGTTCGTAAACTCGACTGGTGGCTTCGACTTCCATGGTCATTAGCCCTTTTTCTCTCCTTCATACTCAATATTTATGAAAATTCAGAATTTTCGTATTAGGCCAATATAGTGCATGGAACGAATTATTCTCTGGAGATTTTGATTATCGTCATTGAGAGCTTGGGATATATTTTTTGGAATCATGAGGACCCGTGAGCTGCATAGAAAGTAGTTTTTTACATGCTGCACATTCTGGTAGACCTTCACCCCTCAGGAGCGAGGATGATGTCAGATATGTGTGTCCAATACGTTGTCTGGTGATTGCCTCCTTTTCTCTCCTTTTCAGATTAGAAGGTAATCTCCAAGGCCCAACTTCGGGCTAAATCGACTTCAGTTTTGCTTCAGTATTATCCAGCTCTTCCTGCCACTTCGTATTTATTTTCTGTTCGAAAAAAATGTTCATGTCTTCTGCCCAGTAGGTAGTTCATCCATGCTCCCAGAGTTCTCGATGGCTTTCCGTGCCCTAACGTCCGCTTCTTCGTTTCCTCTTAATCCTACATGTCCTGGGCACCACGCAACTTTCACAACTTTTTCATTGGTTTCAAGGTAATGTATGGTTGCTAATATATTCTGTACTGAAGAGTCTGAGGAAAAAACATCAGAAATAGCCTGCAGAGAACTCAAAGAGTCCGAACGTAATACAAATGCCAAACAGTGAACCGACTCCAGGATACGATTTTAGATAGAACCAAGGATTTGTATACGGTCAGACGAATGTTCCTATTTGCCCCCCATGCGATATTGGATAAACATTTGATAACATTCAGTGATTTTTTACATCTTTTGGCAAGATCTTCAATATGTAGTGCCCACGTCAGTTTCGAATCGAAAGGTAATCCAAGAAACTTTATTGTTTCTTCAGTCGAAATGGGAGAGCCATTTATCTATAGACAAGGATGTCGATGATCTTTTCTGAGGCGGCAGAAATGGACACTGTGTGTCTTTATAGGAGAGAATTGAAATCCTAGACTACAAGCATTCAGGGCAATTGCTGTTATAGCCTCTTGAAGAGTAGATTCGATTGAGGTAATGATTTTGCGCAGAAAAAAATTGCAAAATCATTACACTTAAGGAGTTAAACTTAAGGAGTTACACTTAAGGTGGACCCTTGTAGCACGCTATTTTCAAAGTGATGTTTTTCAGATAGCTTATCTTCAATGCGTACTTGCGTACTTTTCATGGAGTTTTCAATAAATATGGGTAAGTAACCTCTGAATTTCCAGTGATGTAGTTTTTTCATGATACCATATCTCCATGTCATATGTAGGCTTTTTCCAGGTGAAAAAACTGCAACAAGATGATGTCGTTTCGCAAAACATTTTTGAATTACATTGTCTAGTGAGACCATGTTATCTGAAGATGATCGGTTGTGCGAAAGCCCATTTGACAGGGGGAGAGCAGTTGGTCGGTTTCTAGATACCACATTAACCGGACATTCACCATTTTCTCTATAATTTCGCTCAGACAGCAGGTGAGTGGGATCGGCTTGATGGAATTTCGGCATCTTCACCGGGCTTGAGAATGATTATTATATGGGCCATTTTCCTTTGAGTTAGGTAATTTCCTTGCATCCATATTTGATTAAACAAATCCAAAATAATTTTCTTCCCATTCAAAGGAAGATTGCGTAGCATCTTGTATGAAATATTGTAAGAACCTGGAGAGGAGACAGATGTATTCTTGGGGAAATTTTCTTCCATAGAAAAAGGATAATTGTATACCAAATGGTCTTGTGTGGCGAAGTTGAGTTGGGTTCCTATTTTTTTAAATGTTGGGTCGTATTTGATAGTTTTACTGTTTTGTTCTATTTGATTGGCTAGGATTTCTCCTCATCCATATGTAGCACAGGAGAAGGTGTAGGATGTTTTTTTCCTCGAATAGCTTCAACTTTGTCATTGATGGTACAAATTTTTTCCAGGATTCCTTTTTGCTTGTGAGTATCGCTCGTCAAGGCATTGCTCTTAGATTCTTGACGTTAATCATGTTCTCTTCGATTGGTTTTCGTTTGACGGTTTTTTCCACTTCATTATTCCACCAAGGAACAAGGATTCTATGAGGAATACTAATTTTGGCTGCATCGACTATTCCCTTCGATATCTGATCAACTGCCACTTCCACGTCAGTGGAAAGTTGAATAGGAGTGATATTTCCCGTAGATAGTTTCCAGTTAGCTAGTTTTAATTTTTATTTTGCTGGATACGTTGAACACTTTTCAGTAGAATATACGCGTGGTCGCTCAGAAAGTCTCATGTTTCCCAAGAGAGGTCGGCAGCGATATTGGGACTACAAATTGATAGATCAATGGCACTGAGGGAGTTGGAACGAGAGTTCATATATGAACCGTCACATGAATTGAGAATCAATGAGTCGTTTTATTATTCTTCCTTTGGGGTCCAATCTGTGTGAATCCCATAGGGGGTTGTGACAGTTGAATTTCAATGAAGGGACGTGGTAATTGTGCAATCAAGTCTTTGAGATCATTCATGGTCCATATACTATCAGGTGGTAGGTAGATGTTACTAATTTATTATTTTTATTTCTGGAAGAAATGGTTTTATCGGGTTTTGAGTGTGTTTCTCGTAGAAATAAAATAAAAGGGGAATGTTTTTCTATTATAGATTTGAGGCCCCGAACACGAGATTTATATCCGTTGCAGTTCTATTGTATGATAAAATCCATGGAAATATGAAGTTAAGCTATGATGGTCTTCGTCTCCCTCTCCTTCTCCCCCTCTTTTGTGCTGGTCAGATTTGGTTTTGATGTCATATGTTCTGTTATATATATAATATATATATATATATATATATATATATATATATATATATATATATATATATATATATAAATATATATATTTATATATACAGTCAATTTTCACAATTTCTGGAATCAACTCTGTCAAACTCTTTTTGAGTGAGTTAGGTATTTTTTTGTGATCTGAGCATATGATGACGATATTGATTTCGGTGTGTCTCTCCACTCATCTGTTAGCTTTTAGGTATGGTATCTTTTCCATAGGTTTAATTTTCTGTATAGCACATTCCTCTTCATACTGATCGATTTTTTGAGCGCGCAGAATGATCACCTTCACAGTTTAAACATGTCGGCTTGTTACAGACTTCTTCATGTTGTTTCTGACCGCATTCACAAAGAGAAGCATTGTTGCACCGAGTTGCAGGGGGGCCAAATTTCTGGCATTTGAAACGTCGAAGAGGGGATGGAATGTAAAGACGAACGTACATTAAGTGTATACCAGCTCTGATTTTTTCTGGTATTTTTGAGCCGTTGAAAGTTAAAATTATGGATGCTGTCTCTGTTGGTTTACCTTCTGCTTTCACAGTGATCCATTTTGCTTCCACTCCTACCTGTCCCTTAAGCTGTTCTGAAATTCCGGTTATCGAGCAGATTAGTAAATACCTCCTGCACAATAGTTGAGAAAGTTATGTGGAGTCATTTCGACCTCTTGTTCGTTCAGGAGCTTCAAAGTGTGTAACTTCTCGGATTGTTTACTATCTCTTGTTTCTACCAGTAGGCCATCCCTTACTTTTCTTACTGATTTCAGTTCACCCACAGCATCATGGAGAAACTTGTCTATCAAAACTGTGCTTGTATTGGAGAAATTCATCTTAATGACCAAGAAACGTGGTGCTTACGCTACTATCTCTTGGCTGGTCTTGTTTGATTCGGTTCCGTAACCGGCGTTCTTGGAACGAGAGGGGAACGCACCCTCTGTGTGTGGAAGAATTGATTCAGGATTCATTGTGAGTCCCACGAGTGGGGATATCTTAGATGTCCATCACGGTAGTGCACCCTTACCATGACAAGGCTAAGTACTCCAGAACTCGCCAGGTATCTGGAGAAATCCGTTAATAACGCTATGATGCCAGTGTCATTCATTTCTTCAGCTTGGTCCCCCATACTTTGAGATTACGGATTCTTTCAAGTGTTTACTCCTTTTTTTGGCCTTTCTTAGCATCGCCACTCTCCTTCGACCTTACCGGCAAGGGTGACCCTACCAGGAGATTATACTTCCGCTGGCATTGCTCTCCAGATCATTGTGGGTACTAAGTCCCCCCACCAACATAAAGGTCCGACAGCTCCTTGGGAGGGGACTCACCTGTTAATTTGTCCTATGTATATCCAAAGGCATTCGGAGCATGGTATTTCATATATTCCTTGGGACGCATTAGCTAGGTTACCTTCAGGAGACCTGAGAAAATCAGAGATTTTATTATTTGCTGTGAAAATTGTATAGATGTGTTCCTCCGAGACTCTAAAAATATCAATTTTGGGACCAGCAGAAACAAATCTGGGAACATTATAGAGATGGGGGTACTCATCTCAATTTCAACGATATCCTGTAACGTATCGATAATATTTCTCTGCTGATTCAAAATCCTGAATGAAAAAAATACTGTGTTCATCAAGCTGATGCAAATAATAATAATTCCAAAGCAAATCTAGGTACTTTATAAGTATGTAGGAACTACACTTCAACTTCTATGATACCCTGGAATCTTACAATGATATTTCTCCATTAACCCAATATATCAAATTGTTTTTTTTTTCAATTCCAATCCATTTTTACTGAAACTGCACCAATTGAATATTTATTATGACAGCTGACATTGTGGAAGTAGTTCAGATCAGAGAGGTTGGCAGTAAGTGGTATTTTTACGGCGAGTCATTTGAAAAGCATGTTTAAACGTGCTTTTATTAATCCTTTATCCAGATAAAATTATGATATTGGTATATTGAGTCTTTTTTTTTCAGGTTACTGCTTGCACAAATTGTACATACATATTGTTATCACTAATGTTCTATTATGAATCGTTTATTTAGATAATTTGATGATATTGGTATATTAAATTTATTTTGCAGGTTATTTGCTCATAAATATTATACATAAATATCGTTTTCACTAGAGTTTATTTTCAATCCCTCATTTAGATAATATAATAATATTGGTGAAAGAAAATTATTTCACGGTTATTGCTTACACATATTATACATACATATTGTTTTCACATTACACTCACATCTGCTCAGGAATAAACCCCGTTGAGACCAAATTCCATTACACTCACACATCTGCTCCGGAATAAACCCGTTGAGGCCAGATACTATTACACTCTCACATCTGCTCCGAAATAAACTCCGTTGAGGCCAGATACCATCACACTAATATATCTGCTCCAGAATAACTCCTGTTGAGGGCAGATACTATAACACTCACACATCTGCTCCGGAATCAACCCCGTCGAGGCCAGATACCATTACACTCACACATCTGCTCCAGAATGAACCCCGTTGAGGCCAGATTACGTTACCTCCATACATCTGGTCCGGAATTAACCCAGTTGAGGCCAGATTCCATTACACCAATCATATCTGCTTCGGCTAAATCCAGTGGAGACAGATTTACACCACAGGTTAGGTTAAGTGAAAGACAAGAACCGGAAGGAAGGAGTACCTGAGTAGAAATTACGTGTGATTCTATGAGAAAAAAAAAGTGCTCTAATCAATGTCCACCTGAATAATCTACTTGAGATTGTTTCTTTCAGCTAGTTGACGTTTGAATCAGAGCTTTTTTTTTTATGTTCTGGTTCCCACGAAAAGGGATATCCTGTAATGTTCAGAGAACATCGTGGGAACCAAGGGAAAGAAGGTAGGAGTTGGTGTTCTTCTTAAATTTCTGGAGGTTGTATGCCTCGGGGAACACCTCCCTAGGCAATGAGTTCCAAAGCCTCGCTGTTCATTGGATGAACGAGTCTTTGGAAAGTGATGTTCTGCAGGTCTCCAAAGTGACCACGAAGGGGTGTGATGACTGAACTTGACGGGTTAGTCTCGAAGAGACTGCCAAAGCAGGAACGATTGTTGATATTTCAGAAGAGCATCGACCATGAAAATATCTATAAAATAGAGACAAATCGCCAACTTTTCTACGGTGTTCCAGACAAGTGAGCGAGTTTGTAAGCGAGGCATCACCGACGAGACGAATTGCCCTTTTTTGGACAGAATCCAATAGCCTCAGGATATGTTTAGGTGCCGCGCTCCAAATATGGGAACAGTATTCCAGGACAGGTCGGATCTGTGCCTTATAGATCATAAGCAGCTGAGTGGGGGTGAAATAGCTCTTGGCGCGAAACAAAAAACCAAGTTTTTGGGATGCACTTTTGGCAATGGACCTCACGTGATTTTCCCAGGAAAGGTTATTGCTGATAGTAATACCAAGCATCAATATGGATGACTTCAGTGGTATGGTTACTCCTGACAAAGTTATGTTAGGCACAGTGAGATCGGCTTTTCTAGAGAAAAGACATGCTTGTGTTTTGTTTGCATTGAATTCTACCAAGTTATTAGATCCCCACTCGAGAATTGTTGCTAAGTCCATATTTATATTATTAACATTTCTTCCTGTTCATTTCTGGTTTCACGGGCTGATATAGGGGCCCTGGAAGAGAAAGCGGTATGGAGGGTACTATCATCGGCAAAGCTGTGTACTGGACATGAAGTTGCTTTGAACATGTCGTTGATGTGAAGTAGAAATAGTGTTGGTGCGAGAATAGATCCTTGCGGAACACCAGCATTTATGAGTAGAGTGTCAGATGAAACTCCATCGACCACTACATGGAGAGACCTGTTTGAGAGAAAACTAGCAAGTAGAGATTACAGCTGAGGGGGCAAGCCATAAGACGGAAGCTTGGCGAGGAGTCCCTGGAACCAAACTCGATCGAACGCCTTAGAGATATCTAATGCCACAGCTAAAGTTTCTCCATATTTTTCAATAGATAGCTGCCATATATGTGAGACGTAAGCGAGCAGGTCACCAGTTGATCTCTAATGGCGGAAGCCATATTGCCTATCGTTGACAATTCCTGAGTCTTCCAGATATTTCATGAGCTCGATGTTGATGGCTTTTTCCATGACCTTTGAAATAATAGATAGCAGTGCGATAGGTCTGTAGTTGCTAGGTAGGGCCTTTTTGCCTTTTTTAGGGACTGGCTGTACTCTTGCAATTTTCCAATTGGACGGAAATACCCCCAAATTGTAAGAGTGGTGGTGGCTAAATTATTATCATCTAGTTTGACATGATACTAATATATTTCTCTATGGGTACTGGCTGAAGGAAAGGAAGGGAATACTTTCTCAAGATGGAATCAACAACACCAATCCACTAACCCTTAGAGAGCCTAGGTCCGTAACTATTGAAATTAAATATGCCTTGAGTCTTAATTCTGCGTTCTATATTGTATATATCAGTTCGATAAGAATAGTTGAAAAAAAAATCATCAGATCCTTTAGTGGCCCTATCAAATCAGTACAATTGGGCTTGATAGAGTCAACATTTTCTAGTCAGGTTGGTCTGGAGCTGCCATAGCATCGAGAAATGTATTGGTTTTATAAACCTTGACAGAACTGTTGAATAGTGGAACTGAGTATATTTACCTTGTAACAGTGTTACTTCTTGTCATAAATAAATAAATCCCAGTTCTACCACCTTGCCAAAACTTTAACTTAAAAAGTGACCGTGGAAAGTAACGCGTCTTTCTTTACGGGTGCACTCAAAAAGAATCCCGGCGGTCACTAGGCTTATGCCAGGATGAACTCCTTGTTTGTGATGATGTAACCATATTGGAAGACTATTCCCACACGTTGTCGGAAGTAAATTCTAGAGGAATATTGTTTAGATCCATCACTAATTATTCGTTACACAGTCACTCTCATTTAAATATTGAATATATAAAATAACAAAAATCCCTCATAAATTTGAAGAATAATGTAAGGTTGGGAAAAAATAGATAATGGAATCGTCTCTCAATCTAAATAAGGACTATGGACTTTGAGGGAAATATATGTTATCAAGTGAATTGAATTAGGTCATTATACACTAGAAATCGCCAAGATATAGTTGTTCGGATATGATGAAATTAATTGATCGTTCCACGATGTAAGAACCCAATACCTAAATTGAGAAATGTTCGAAATGGGTAGATACAGTGCTACAATGTTACTCTCCAATGTTACTCGGGCTGGCTTCTGTTTGTTGACTCCGTTGATTTGTCGTTTTCTACCAAGTGTTGTTCATCCTTGCACTTCTCCACCGTACTGATGAGGGCCGAGAGCCCGAAACACGTGTCTACGGTTAGCACTTTCCTCTGAGGGCTATGTCCATTAGATTCCTTCCATTTTGTTTACAACAGTCCCCTCGATATTACTCCCTTTCATATTTATATTCCTGGACTCGGATGTCACGCAGGTAGCTATAGCTGCTGCCTCCATGGTGACGTTGGTTGTTGCCCTGGAATTCAGGGTCTGCTGACCGAAATCACAAATGAGCGGCTGGCTTCTGTTTGTTGACTCCGTTGATTTGTCGTTCTCTACCAAGTGTTGTTCATCCTTGCACTTCTCCACCGTACTGATGAGGGCCGAGAGCCCGAAACACGTGTCTACGGTTAGCACTTTTCTCTGAGGGCTATATCCATTAGATTCCTTTCATTTTGTTTTCAACAGTCCCCTCGATATTACTCTCTTTCATATATATATATATATATATATATATATATATATTGGTAGTTTTGTTAGTCATTGGTGGGAGGGCCATTGTGGTTTACCCTGAAATTCTATATACACTTATATAGAATCTGAAATTATCATAGAACTGATGAAATGCTAATTGTATGCGAATGTGATAGACTCTGTATAGGTTATAAAATATGGGGATATTCCGTTACCTATTATATCGTCACTCATTGTTTGTGTTTATTTTTTGCAATCTTTTTCGAGACTCTTTTACTATTATCACTCGAGTTATTCTATTCATAGTAGATATAGGTTAATACATATTATTGAGAAGATTTCACAGTGAATTGTTCAAAATCTTTCATCATAAGATTTATGTCGAACAGTATGTGTGTATGGAAATGCATCAATAAAATGAACGTCAAACATAACTACTTCAAAAAAATCATCAGCGAAAGATTTTTGGATTCACCCTGTATATTTAACGTATCTTCACCGAGTTTTCCGGAGTTTCAGGCATTTAGATGTATCAATAATCAGAACTGGTGCAGTTTCATGAGAAATAGAAAACCTTGTATATAATATGTCAGTTTGATTCAGGAGATGCTAACATCATGAGTTGGTTTATATATTCGAAATAGTATGTTCACAATGGCCATTTGGAAAAGTAAACTCCAGCGCCCTGTATAATCTAAACCGTCTAATTCAGAGCGTTAGTGCAAAGGATACATTTGATCAGCATCACGAGGTTTACAATATACAAACAATCAAGCAAATTCACCGAAAGCCTATTTCCAATTGATGCGGTGCGAGGACCTTTTGTATTTGGTATTTCATTTTCGATTCCGTGAAATATATAAAATAATTAAGTGTAATTTCGTCGAAATGCCAAAGAAAAGACATTTCCAGAAATATTCTCCATTGCTATGGTAACGTTTTGAAAGAACTAAATTTAATCAGCTACAAAATAGAGAAGTTTTCCTCGTGATACATCCTGCAGAAACCACTGATGGATGTTCATATCAGGATGATGAATATATCCCTGAAATTTTCCTAGGTGGATAAGGAAATTTGCTGTGATAAGTTTTGTGTTAGGGAAACATTTTAATACTTCTCTGTTCTCTATGCATAACCCAGACTGGAAAAAGTTTTAAATTGAATCAAGAATGTTAAATTATATGATAAATAACCTGAATGGGGTGCGAAAACATTATTCATAAGATAAATAGTGTCTGCCGTGCCGTACGGAGGATTCCGCTCCATAAAAGCCTCTCATATTCTCGCAATGCTGCTTCCTCACTTTCGCTAGCTCGACAGTGACAGTGTTGCCGATATCTGATACATAAAATAGCGATATAATTTACGTTGGAAAAGATTAGTTGTCTTCCTCAGTCTCTGCGAGAGAGATGCGAATTCTATTTACCGTACCAAAAAAATGGTCTAGCATATTTCTGTTTCTTGCTAGTTCAGATAATATTTAGTTGAACAAATTTCATTTTCTTATAAGAATGAAGCGATAATATTTTAGAAAAATGAATAAATTATATTCCAAAAAAAACGAAAAACATTCATCAATAACAGATAAAGGCCCGTCTACCGTTTTTGTCATGGTATTACATTCATCGGAATTATACTTCTGATGAATAACTCAGCAAGGCACATATATCTCATTTAGAACCGACCACCCCAAAATGTGAAAATTTCGTTTTTGATATCTAAATGAGGGTCTACTGAAATCTAGCAGTCAATTCGGAAGTAAACATATAAACGATTAATTGAATTAATAGATACATTAATAAAGATCAAGCATCCACTTCATCGTTCTCAATATTGTTACGCCCTGTCAGTTGTTTATCGCAGCGCCAGACGATGTAACGGTCGGGGATTCGAAAGCAAACATGGAGTCATCGAGAATTTTTCACGAACCTCTCGAAGATTCTAAATGACGAGAATATATAATTATTCGAGTATTTTTAATAAAAACCTAGTTTCGTATCAGTATTACTAAAATCGGAATCAATTTTATTATTATTACTATAACTGATTTTTAATTCTGAATCTTCGTTTAATTATTTTGAGCACCAATTATTATTAACACCACTTCAATGCCAAAGTGTATTGATCCTCCAGTATGAGGGTTTTGCTTAGAGTTCAATGAGAAAATTGAAATTCATAAAAATATTTTAAAATAGTTTTTCCTTGTATTATCATTTTGAACAACTGATCGGAGCTGGGCAGGCGATCTCATATTACCAGAAAGTAACAGAATAAAAACTATGTATTTGATGGTTGGAAATGTTTCAACTCTATTGCATATCTTCATCAATCTTCTTTGACAGGAGCCTTGCAGAAATACCTGAGTTCGTCGGCAAAACACGCACTTGGGCAACAGTGGAATAAGGCAGCAGCGTCAGCTTATAATGACGCTGGCTAGATGTCGCTCGATGTAACATTTCTGAAGTTATTCACTCACCAATTCAGTTTTTTTATTAATTATGAACTATTTCCGATAAAACGTTCGTTAAGGTAAAGGAAAACGCATATGTCAAACATAATGATGAAATGTTTTTAAAATTTGAAGTATGTGGGCATTTATTGTTGATTATAAATGTGAAATTAACAAATTATCGAAGCCTATATGGACTTCTCAAGATAGAGAAAAAAAATTGTTTAGGGTTTTATCTCCACATGAAAGTATCTTATCTGTCTAAAAAGGCCAAATAACAAAAGGACCTCTCACCGCATCAATGGGAAATTGGATTTTGGTGAATTTGCATGATGAATCCAATAATTTAGATTATAAAGGGTGCTGAAGTTTACTTTTCCAAAATTTCAAATGGCCATTGTGAAGGTACTATTTCGAAAATATAAACCAAATCAACTATCCATCGATTGTTCAAATTGCCGATTCGAATCCACTATGGAGTATAATTTCTGTACGTACTCACGATATACAGGGTGAAGCCAAAGTTAACAAATTCTGAAGTGATATCTGCAAAATTGAGCGGTGGAATTTCATTCATTTTCAGATATTTCGTAGGATACCAATATCAATTCCCACCCATGATTTTTTTTTTAAGTAGTTATGTTTGACGTTCGTTTTATCGATGTATTTCTATAAACACATACTATTCGACACAAATCTTCTGAAATATTTTGAAACATTTACTGTAGAATATTCTGAATAATATGTATTAACCTATATATACTATGAATAGTAGTAGAATAACTCGAGTGATAATAATGAAAGTCTTGAAAAATATTGCAAAAGAAAACACAAACAATGACAATATAATAGGTAACGGAATATGCCCATATTTTATAACCTTTACAGAGTCTATCACATTCGCGATAAAATAACCATTTCTTCATTTCTAAGACCAATGAGTTACAAAACTACAATTCCCAAAACATACAAAACACATTTTTCGTTGCTCGCATTGAATCATTTGAGGCCTATATATAATAATAATAAAAACTCTTTATTGCTCAAACATAGTTTTTTTACAATTTGATTTAGGGTGAAATAGGTGGGCATATCGCTAAGCGATATCTTCCTGCCGACCCTAACAAGCTATTATACAGTATCGGAAACAATTTATCTGGGGTATAGACAGAAATCTACACGAGCAACAAGGAACGCAATGATATGATAATACCACATAAACAAGAGAGACGCACTGCTGTGCGCCCCTCCTGTTACCCCACCCGTCGCATTAACTGACCACGTGGCAATGCGACACAGCGCACAGCTTGCCGAGCCGTGGTTGCGAAAACACAAGATCGTGACAATTATCACCTTTTGAAACATGCCGCCTATTAACACAACCGCAGAGAAAGTACAATAGATTCGGCTATTGTTTGGCCCAAAATGGTGGTTTGTTCGAACATTTAATAAAATAATTCCGTACACAAAATATTTAATTTGGTTTATCTTTTCTTGTTAATATTTTTTTTCTCTCCATTCAACAAATAATTGTTTTTCTGTTAGAAAGAAGTTTTTTGTTTTTATTGTCTTACAGAAATATCGTTTGCTTTTGTTTATGTTTGAGAATTTTCTTTTCTTTTCGCGGCCACCACGTCACCAAAGATATTTTGATCTACCTGTCATCCGACAGATTAAATTGAATCAATGATTCAGTTTAATTTGTTCAAATAATCTGAAGTGAAATTATCGCCAATAATTCTTCTTCATTGTACATTCTCCCGACTGCTGCTGGTATGATACTGACGTCCTGAGGTCCTGAGCTGACCGCCGGGACCGCCCTGATTCTCCTATCTCTGTGTCGTGACTTAAATATCCCTTCCTCGAGCGAGTCGAGGAGAAATTGTAGAGCTCTCTCAACATAAAGCAAGCTATTCTTTACGCTCTCATGAAACCACCGTACCCAAGATAAATACTTTCCGATCCTGTATATGCTACTGAGGATAATCTTACATGAAGACTATAACTAAGATGAGATGCAATAATATATGTTGGAATCAGTTAGTTGAAGATGGAGAGAAATGAACTACACTAAATTAATTGAATAAACGAACATTACAATAATCAAATGGCATGAATGAATTATGTTACTCCTGACTACGGGATATTGGGATACGAAGGGACAACAGGAACATGCATGGACTGGAAGATTGAGATTAGGCGTTGATTGTTTGAAACTATTCTAGTACCCCAGCAGATAATTCTGCGTTGTGCAGATATTTCTTTAGGGCAGCTCGGAATGAGGTGAAAGAGGCTTTCTTGGTAATATTAGCAGGGATACGATTCCAAAGCTGAGAGAATCTGACCGAAAAACTATTGGTAACTAGATTGGAAACGTGGGCGGGTATCCTTGAAATTAAATTGGAATGTGCTCCCGTTTGACGAATTTCGCCGCCAAGAGGTTGAAGATTGACGTGTAGGTATGCTGGCTCGTTGTTTTTATAACTTTGTACCCCAGTAATAGGATATGCCAATGTCTACGTTGCCTGATGGGCAGTAGGTTCAGTTGCTGCCTGTAATGACTAACGTGGTCTAACTTCCTCAGGTTGAATATGAATTTTATGCCGGCATTTTGCAAGCCCTTGAGCTTGTTCAATTGATTTGTATTCAATCCCATGTAGACAACGTCCACATAATCAATGATTGGGACTAGTAGTGAATAAAACAAAGTTTTTTTTAACCTGTGGTAGGAGTCCATTGTATCTCGAAGTGGAGTGGTATTATTTTATGGAGTAGAAAAACTCGAAGTCGTCTCCACAATATAATATTAACAATCGATTAGTTAACAGATGGTGGAAGGTTAAAAACCATCGATTAGGTATACATGTTTCGAACCTCTATAGGTTCATCATCAGCGGAGAATAAAATTTCTACAATAAAAGAAGAACAAAGATTTAAATCCATAGGTAGTGTGATACAATAAGTGCTACTTACATGGAGATGAAAAAATTATTTTATAGGTTAAAGATTAACATTATTTTAAGTCAAGAGATCATAATTTAGACCAAATGAAAACTTGAGAATTCGCCATTAAGGGCTGTGTCCCATTTTTAAATTTAGGGGGCTAAATACATTAGCCGATGCAAAACACCAAGACGAGGACCGTGAAAACAATGGCAGCAATGACTGGTGATTGACAGCACCCAAAGAGCCATCCATCTGGCAAACTGAATTGTCTAAACCAAACCATGGAGCGGCGATAGGAGAACTCCATGCACGGAACAAAGATGAACTAGATGTAAATCCAACCAAAGCTATTAATATACCATGCAAAGAACTCAGATGTCACCTATCCATATTTGCAAATATATACCGTGTGTAACAGGATCATGGTACACCCCCCGTCTCTCCTTTAGTTTTGGAGGTCATTGATTGAAATTTGGAATATCCCATGAACATAATGAGCGGCACTTCTTAACCTACAAATGATTTTTTTTTCACTTCCGGTTTCACCGGAAGTGATACCAACTTTCGATTTTTAAATAGAACACCCTGTATATTATTACATTTCTGAAATCTGCAAAATGTTTTGGATCCAATGATACCACATAAGTGACATTTCAAACGTCAATATTTTTGATAATTCAATTTTTAGTTTTCCATTTGAGTGTGCCATGATGGTTTCGATTTATTCCAATCCACCCGTCTAATGCTAGAAAAATCAAAATCCCGTCAAAAATACTAAATTGCGTTTTTTATGAGCAAATAAAGTTCATCATAATCGATTTTGGGGTAAAACTCAATTTTTTCAAATGGAACCATATTGGTACCGTGATATCATCTATTAGTACTAATAATAAGGAATTTTTTTATACCTGCTGATAAAATGTGCGATAAATACAATCAAAATTACAGCTAAAAGAAAATAAGATAATACAAGTACTTTGTTCTAATTCAATGCTAAGAAGTTACTAAGGTGGCTTTGAAATACAAAAAATGAACATAAAACATTACAACAATTGTTCGAAATGCTGTCCATTAACGTCAATGCATTTCTGAACTCGCATAGCTTCGAATGCCTGTTGAAGGTAATCAGTTACTTAGGAGGCTTTGAAAACAATGAAATTATTCATTCAGATTGTCAAATGAATAGGTATTGGTTTATCGGTGTTTTTATTGTGTATTGGAAAAGTCCTAACATTTGTTGTTATTTTCATTCAAAATGCCCCACATTTATACAAGGGATGAAAAAGTGGACATGTTAATTATTTATGGGGAATGTAGAAAAAATGCCGTTGCGGCTAGAAACCTTTATGCCAACCGATATCCTGATAGACAATGTCCAGCGAGAAATTATTTTAATCGTCTTGAAAATCAATTCCGAAGAGAGCCTAACCATGATCCCGAAGAAAACGTTATCATTGACGAAGGAACGGAATTAATGTTTTAGCTCGAATAGAAGTTGATGAGACTGTTTCTTTAAGGCAAATTGGGTTTGAATTGGAAATTAGTCACCAAACGGTAAGCCGAATCTTGCACAAACATAATCATAAATCTTTCAAATATCAATTGCACCAGCACCTGTACGATAATAATTATGAACGTAGGATGGAATATTGCAATTGGATCTTGCAGAATAATGTGCAGCCAAACAATGCTTTTTTGGGTAAGATTTTATTTTCGGACGAGTCTAGGTTTACAAATATGGGATTATTTAACCGACAAAATACAAGGTATTGGTCACAAGAAAATCAAAATTTATTGAGGGAGGGTAACTTTCAAGTGCGGTTCGGTTTCAATGTTTGGCTTGGAATACTCGGTCGTAGAATCATTGGTCCAATAATATTTGAAGGACGCTTGACTGGAGATAGATACTTAGGATTTCTGCAAAATGAAATTGAGGACAGGTTAACTGAATTACCTGTCCATCTACGACAGGGAATGTATTTCCAACAAGATGGAGCTCTTCCCCATAATTCAAGAATAGTAACTGATTACCTTCAACAGGCATTCCAAGGAAACGTAATTTCGACAAATGGTCCTGTGCGATGGCCTCCAAGGTCACCTGATTTGATACCTCTTGATTTCTTTGTTTGGGGCCATTTAAAAAATATTGTCTATGCAACCGCCGTTACAACCCGCTAAGACCTGGAGTTGCGAGTAAGACGCGCAATTAATAGTATAACGGCCCAACAATTAGCGAACGTTCTTCCAGAAACAGCTATACGAGTTCAGAAGTGCATTGACGTTAATGGACAGCATTTCGAACAATTGTTGTAATATTTTGTGTTCATTTTTTGTATTTCAAAGCCACCTTAGTAACTTCTTAGCATTAAATTAGAACAAAGTAATTGTATTATCTTATTTTCTTTTAGCTGTAATTTTGATTGTAATTATCGCACATTTCATTAGCAGGTATGAATAAATTCCGTATTAATAGTACTAATAAATGGTACCACGGTACCAATATGGTTCCATTTGAAAAATTGAGTTTTACCCCAAAATCGATTATGATGAACTTTATTTGCTCATAAAAAACGCAATTTAGTATTTTTGACGGGATTTTGATTTTTCTAGCATTAGACGGGTGAATTGAAATAAATCGGAACCATCATGGCACACTTAAATGGAAAACCAAAAATTGAATTATCAAAAATATTGACGTTTGAAATGTCACTTATGTGGTATCATTGGATACAAAAAATCATGCAGATTTCAGAAATGTAATAATATACAGGGTGTTCTATTCAAAAATCAAAAGTTGGTATCACTTCCGGCGAAACTGGAAGTGAAAAAAAAATCATTTGTAGGTCAAAGAGTGCCGCTTATTATGTATATAGAATATTCCAAATTTCAATCAATTACCTCCCAAACTAAAGGAGATACGAGGGGTGTACCATGATCCTGTTACACACGGTATATCTCTAAGAGTAGAACAATTATGTATCAAAATAAAGAACAGTGCGTATGTGACAGACTAGTTATTCCAACGAACACCATGAAGTGTAACATGTACTAAAGAAAGGAATACCACACCACAGAGCTAACCGGAATAACACCTGTCCAAAAGAACAGATCTACTATGACATAAAACAATCGGTTTATCGGAGATCAAGGCAGGAAAAAGTTCTAATGAAATGTAAGGGAATTAAAAAAAATTCGACAATCAAATTGTACTTGTTCATTTAAGGAAACGACGCTCGGATTGTTTATGACAGCATTGATCTCAAATATTTCAAGGAAATCAAGTAAAGAACCCTTTTGGCAAACATGTAAAATATCTAAATCAGTATCAATATCAAAGCTGTGGTTGTGATTAAGAATATGGTTAGCAAATGAACTTTTTGTATTATAATCATCTATGTGTGGATTTCTAGAACTCTCAATCAGTTAAGCATGTTCACCAACTCTTGTTTTTATTTTTCTACCACTCTGACCGACATATTGGGCAACACAATCAGTCTGTGAACATGAAATTCTGTAGACTCCTGATTTGTGGGAGAGAGGTACTTTATCTTTAGTATTAACTAACATTTTGGAAATCGGATCCGTAGTGTAAAAGGAGAAATTGATATCATTACCGAAACGTCTGAAAATGTTCGAAATATCAAGAGAAACTTTGCCTAAATAAGGAATAGAACAATATTTATTGGTTTTTTCAATCGGAACTATACTGCGATTGAGGGATATTGGTTAGATGTTTATCGCGAATTCTGTTGATTAAGTAAGGGGGGAAACCATTGTTGTGACCTATTTGTTTAATAATATTCCATTCAATATTGAAACTTCCAGGGGACAACGGGATATTAAATAGTCTATGGCAAAGAGAATTGAACGCTGCGAATTTATGGGAATTGGGGTGGCAAGAAGAAAAGGGAATTACTGTATCTGTATGAGTAGGTTTCCTATAAATCGAAAAATCAAATTTAGAATCGTTAATGTTTAACGATAAATCTAAGGAAGGGAGACAACAGATTTACTTCTTGAAGATTCCCATTGAAAAGAACAATGCAATCATCCACATATCTGTACCAAAAACATATTTTGTTAAATAAAGGAAAGAGTTTGAGGTTATGTTCTAAATCAGACATAAAAATCTCTGCTAGAAGGGGGGACAAGTTACTACCCATAGCTAGGCCAGAATTTTGTGTAAAATACTCATTGTTAAACTGAAAGAGGTTTTGTTGTAAAACAGTATTCAACAGACTGCATAAATTGAGGACATGAAAAGAAAGAACATCTGCCTTAAATAATAGCTCTCTTACTAACCTGATACAATCTTCTGGGGGGACACTAGGAAACAAATTAACCACGTCGAAGGACAACAAAATGGGATTTGGTGGCACCACCACATCTTTGATTTTTTGAGTGAGTTCAAATGAATTTAACAATGAAAGAGGATTATGAAAATGGGTGATCTCTTTAATAAGGGAATTTAACCACGAAGCTAACTCAGATACCGGAGAGTTGCAGTAGGAAACGACCGGTCTGATAGGAATATCATCCTTATGTATTTTGGGTAAACCGTAAAGCAATGTGGTGGCGGGGTTCATGGGGGAAAGTTTAAACTTGGAAGAATTGTAAAATTCGATCGTGTCGCGACTCTCCGGTATCTAAGTTAGCTTCGTGGTTAAATTCCCTAATTAAAGAGCACACATTCTCATAATCCTATTCCATTGTTAAATTCATTTGAACTCACTCAAAAAATCAAAGATGTGGTGGTGCCACCAAATTCCATTTTGTTGTCCTTCGACGTGGTTAATTTGTTTCCTAGTGTCCCCCCAGAAGATTGTATCAGGTTAGTAAGAGAGCTATTATTTAAGGCAGATATTCTTTCTTTTCATGTCCTCAATTTATGCAGTCTGTTGAATACTGTTTTACAACAAAACTTCTTTCAGTTTAACAATGAATATTTTACACAAAATTCTGGCCTAGCTATGGGTAGTAACTTGTCCCCCCTTCTAGCAGAGATTTTTATGTCTGATTTAGAACATAACCTCAAACTCTTTCCTTTATTTAACAAAATATGTTTTTGGTACAGATATGTGGATGATTGCATTGTTCTTTTCAATGGGAATCTTCAAGAAGTAAATCTGATGTTAGAATTTCTAAATTCCTTAAACCCCGCGATAAAATTTACAATGGAAATAGCAAAAAACAATTTTCTCCCTTTCTTAGATTTATTGTTAAACATTAACGATTCTAAATTTGATTTTTCGATTTATAGGAAATCTACTCATACAGATACAGTAATTCCCTTTTCTTCTTGCCACCCCAATTCCCATAAATTTGCAGCGTTCAATTCTCTTTGCCATAGACTATTTAATATCCCGTTGTCCCCTGAAAGTTTCAATATTGAATGGAATATTATTAAACAAATAGGTCACAACAATGGTTTCCCCCCTTACTTAATCAACAGAATTCGCGATAAACATCTAATCAAATCCCTCAATCGCAGTTTAGTTCCGATTGAAAAAACCAATAAATATTGTTCTATTCCTTATTTAGGCAAAGTTTCTCTTGATATTTCGAACATTTTCAGACGTTTCGGTAATGATATCAATTTCTCCTTTTACACTACGGATCCGATTTCCAAAATGTTAGTTAATACTAAAGATGAAGTACCTCTTTCCCACAAATCAGGAGTCTACAGGATTTCATGTTCACAGACTGATTGTGTTGCCCAATATGTCGGTCAGAGTGGTAGAAAAATAAAAACAAGAGTTGGTGAACATGTTAAACTGATTGAGAGTTCTAGAAATCCACACATAGATGATTATAATACAAAAAGTTCATTTGCTAACCATATTCTCAATCACAACCACAGCTTTGATATTGATACTGATTTAGATATTTTACATGTTTGCCAAAAGGGTTCTTCACTTAATTTCCTTGAAATATTTGAAATCAATGCTGTCATAAACAATCCGAGCGTCGTTTCCTTAAATGAACAAGTACAATTTGATTGTCGAAATTTTTTTAATTCCCTTACATTTCATTAGAACTTTTTCCTGCCTTGATCTCCGATAAACCGATTGTTCTCTGTCATAGTAGATCTGTTCTTTTGGACAGGTGTTATTCCGGTTAGCTCTGTGGTGTGGTATTCCTTTCTTTAGTACAGGTTACACTTCATGGTGTTCGTTGGAATAACTAGTCTGTCACATACGCACTGTTCTTTATTTTGATACATAATTGTTCTACTCTTAGATATATATATATATATATATATATATATATATATATATATATATATATATATTTGCGAATATGGATAGGTGACATCTGAGCTCTTTCTTTGCATGGTATATTAATTGCTTTGGTTGGATTTACATCTAGTTCATCTTTGTTCCGTGCATGGATTTCTCCTGTCGCCGCTCCATGGTTTGGTTTTGACAATTCAGTTTGCCAGATGGATGGCTCTTTGGGTGCTGTCAATCACCAGTCATTGCTGCCATTGTTTTCACGGTCCTCATGTCGTCTTGGTATTTTGCATCGGCTAATGTATTTAGCCCCCCTAAATTTGAAAATGGGACACAGCCTTACAGGCGAATTCTCAAGTTTTCATTTGGTCTAAATTATGATCTCTTGACTTAAAATAATTTCAATCTTCAACCTATAAAATAATTTTTTCATCTCCATGTGAGTAGCACTTATTGTATCACACTACCTATGGATTTAAGTCTTTGTTCTTCTTTTATTGTAGAAATTTTATTCTCCGCTGATGATGAACCTATAGAGGTTCGAAACATGTATACCTAATCGATGGTTTTTAACCTTCCACCATCTGTTAACTAATCGATTGTTAAAATTATATTGTGGAGACGACTTCGAGTTTTTCTACTTCATAAAATAAAAAGTTTTTTTTGTTTGAAGTGGTAAAAAGTTTTGAAGGAGGCGAAGTTGATGTGATATAATTTTTTGCTCGTCTTGGCGATTTGGGCATCCCAAGATGGGGTATCATAGAATCATGTTGTCAGGAGAGTTTTTGTTTAGGGATCTTTGTGTACCCATAATGATAGTTTGGGTTTTGGTGGCGTTGAGGATTAGACCCACACTTGAAGCTGCTTCAGATATTTGGGAAAGGTCCCTATTGATGTCTTTTACTCTTGCGGAAAATTGCCCAATAGGAGAATGAATATATAATTGTAAGTCATCTGTAAATAGATGAAAGTTGCAATGAATATGATTCGTTAGGGAAGAAATGTAAAGAGAAAAAAGAAGGGTTCCCAAAACACTACCTTGTGGAACACCCATCTCAGTTTCCATCCAGTCGGAGCTACTCTGATTAACACTAACTGAAATTTTCCTTCCTTTGAGATAAGACTCTAACAATCTTCTAGTATTCGATGAAAAACCTAGGAGGCGTAACTTAGCTAGTAATATGTCAAAATCTATAGTGTCAAACGCTTTACTGAAGTCCAGTAACACCAAGGCTATCACTTGCTGTTTGTCCATTGCCAGACTAATATCATCAGTGATTTTAGTAGGAGCTGTGGCTGTGCTGTGTTTATGACGAAAGCCTGACTGGAACGAGTTGTGTAAGGAGTGTTCATTCATATAAGATATGATTTGGGAGTGGATGATTTTTTTGGAAGATCTTTGATTTTTGGGGAGGGAAATAATTTTGGTTTCCTTCCATGAAGTGGAGAAAAGACAATTATGTAATGAGAAGTTGCAGATGTGGATGAGTGCTGGTAAAATATTGTTTATTATAGGTTTGAGAAGGGCAATTCCAATTTCATCACATCCAACTGATTTAGAAGTAATGTCATCCACAGCAATTTTTACTTCATCGTCTCCGATCATGCTAAATTCGAAGAGACGTCTCTCAGGTGGAAGACGAGAGTTGAGCAATGTTAATGTTGATATGTTTAAGATATATTGAAGTACGTTACGCTCTGAAAGGTCACGAACTTCTATCATTTCAAAAAGACTCCCGTAAGCATACATTGGATTACGTGAACGAGAATATTGTATACCTGTATCAAGACAAAATAGAAGTGATAGACATATTACAAAAAAAATATTGGCATTCGGCAACACCTAAAATTTTACTAACAGGTTGTCAACTCGTAAAATTAAAATTTACTAGTGTCATCGTTATTTAACGCATTTCATTGGGGAGAAATTGAGTTTCACAGGTACAAATACTGTACAAAAAAATACAGTGTCATGAAAATAAATTTCAACCTGAATCAGTTCCACTGTGGTTGTCGTCATCCAAGTTCAAAATATTATTTTCTCTGAACAACAGATCTATATTTACATATGACTTTTCTATTTTTTGAACATGCGCTACGCAATCTTCTCCAGGTTTCATTTGGAATACTCTGCATTTCTCACTGAATAAAAGGTGCCACAGATGAATTTGAAGTTGGTGAAACATTATTCCTCCTTACTGATGCTTTTAGCTCATGCCATATGTGTCCAATTAGATTGAATATGCAATAGCAGCATGGAAACTTGAGCCTGTACTAATCATTTAAAGAAAATCAGTTCATGATATAATCCAACCCCACTATAAGAAGGGTAAAAAGATGAACTCCCGAATAACAATAATCATCAAATTCGTAGGAGAATTTCAATTTGCGAATAAAAGTGTAATATAATATGAGATAATTTACGTATTTTTGAATCCGTACCTGGAATCGCCAGATCTGGTAACCATTTTCGATCAGATTTCACACTTCGAACGATAAGCCATTATGAGAGTATCATATTACCATTTATAATGAGTCTGTCAGATCCCTGGTCGTACTTATACATACCAACAACAAGATAAACTAATCTAAAGCATGTAAAAATACACATTATACGCACAAAAGTATGCTTGCCATTCCTATTCGTCTAAGGCTTCCAAACCGGCATGTTAATTTGAAAAAAGGTTTTAAATATAAAAAAACATTCAGAACTTATAGGTCGATATGATTTGAAATGAAAATGAATTGAATGTCCAGTCTCTGGCCACTGATAATCACATGAAGCCATTCGAAACCGTATGGAACTACAAGCATGTACCACTCCGCTGGGTAGGTACTGAATTCCACAAAAAAAAAGTAATCAAAAATAAACTAACCGTATGATTAGCTCCCGAGAAGAAACTATATCTAACCATGTGAGCTGGCTAATAAATCAGATACCTTTTATTTTCGGTAAGACTCTCGCAGTAGGGCTTCAGTGGCAAGTGATCGTTTGACAACCATTTACTTCTCATACAAAAGTGTCTCTGTCTGGAAACTGTCAGTGCTGAGGGATAACATCAATTTATTATTCATATTTCATTTGCAGTATTCATCAAGTTCCAGTCTGTCAAGGGGATCTCGGGAACACTTGGAAATGGAAAATATGTTGAAATTAATAGAATTGTGTAAATTGGTGCCCGAAAACGAAAACCACCTTCTTTAGTCCCGGAGATGACGTAAAAATATTTCAGGATCGTGGGACGTTTGAGAATATCGAATAATTTTTCTATTGCACACCCAGACACGAGAGTTTTACAAAAATTCTAACAAGGTGTTTATATTTGATATGGGTTTCTCCAGGAAGTGAATACTGGGCAGTGAAAATATGAAAGCATTTTTTTAGATGCATGAGTCATTCTGTTATAAGTGCCATGTGAAGTGGAATGAATAGAAAAATCGAATTCAAACGGTTTTCTTCACATAAAGGATTCAATATAAAATTGAACCAGAGAAAGGTAGATCTCAGGTGAAAAACAACTACTTTCCTGGCAAATACCACGCAGAACGTTGAATGATATTCACCTGAAAATCTTTCTCTGCTTCAATTTTATATTGAATCCTTTATGTGAAGAAAACCGTTTAAATTCGATTTTTCTATTCATTCCACTTCACATGGCACTTATCTCTCACTATATGCTAGATGGGCTTGCCACTCCTACTGAGAAGGAATCTTTTATTTAGAAACCTATCGAGGTGGGAGATTTTCGGAGTGTTTCTTTCTGTCACTAGGTACCGCCAGTTAAAGTTTATCTTTTCCGGCGTACCTATAGGTGTTACAAGATCGATGATGTTTGTTTACGTTGTGTCTCACTTCAGCCAGAGTTCTTTCGACATTTGGCTGGTTGACTACTCCGTACTGATGAGGGCCAAGAAGCCTGAAACCGGTATGCGGATTGTTAGGTGAACACGACATAAATTAAACATAATCGAGCTTATCAGAAAGAAACATTTGCATTCAATGTCCATTGATATTATATGGAAGTATGCATGGATTTTCAGGTGAATATCATTCAACGTTCTGCGTGGTATTTGCCAGGAAAGTAGTTGTTTTTCACCTGAGATCTACCTTCTGGTTCAATTTTATATTGAATCCTTTATGTGAAGAAAACCGTTTAAATTCGATTTTTCTATTCATTCTGTTATGTTATCACTGTATACTAGATTGTCGTGCCAGAATACCTTTGGAGTTTCCTCACTGATATGAGGACAGAACAGAGTGACGACTTACACGACATATCTAACAAAACAAATATATTTTCATGGAAGCTCGATTATGAAAAGTGAAACTTCTTTAGGCGCGATGAGATAGAATTTCAAGGTAAAATTTGAGTGCAACGTTTTCATATAACGTGAAACGCTTCTGATGCAAAAAAACTGAAAATAGGCACCTAGCCAGATAGAGAAGAAATTCATATACGTTTTGATATTATAATCATATATATTCTAATTTTTTCTGAATGTTTGAACCTTTGTAACTTCAGCCATTTCTAATCAACTCAGACGTTCCGATTATTTCATCTAATATTTATTTAACTTAATTGAGTAGAGGAATCGAAACTAAATTATTCATCAATAAAAAATATCCTGTATGGGAATTCAAAAATGAAATCAAAATTAAATTATTCATTAGTAAAAACATCCTTATAGGAATTCAGAACTGAAATGAAATGAACTGAAATATGACAGATGTCAATGATTTTGAAAAGTGATGAAATATGAGTTTTTAAAACTGAAAGAAAGAAAGTACTGTCTTTGAGAAGATTCAAATCAATTGTATAATGTTTGGAGAAACTATTTTGAATAAAAAACGTACCATAGTATATTTAAGTGGTATCTTATGAAAATTAACGGATGGGATTGGATAGTTTGGAAAAGGACAGTTTCCAGGAGATGTATATTGGAAAAAATGAAGAGAGAATTGGAAAATTTTGAGAAAAGAAGTTTGAAATTTCAATATCGTAAAGTATTGGGAAAAACTGATAAATTAATTATATAATTCATATAAATATGTCGAGACAAAGCCTAATCAAAACTCAAGTAAGAAAAAAGTGGAGTATTGAGATAAGAGACACACCTAAGGAAAGCGAGATTGAAAATCCTGAATCCACCGATGCAGTTGTTCCTGCCAACATTGTAAACAGCACCACAAATCAACCAGAGTTATATCCACCAGGACAATTGAAGTGGGTGAATATATTCTATTACAAGATCACGAATATTTCCCTGAAAGTATTCAAGAATTAAGTGAAATTTCCATTCTGACTATCAATAATTATTTGAAGTCCTACCAAAGTGGTTAGAATTCTAATTTTAATTTTTATCAAGGAACAGACTTTCAATGATTCATAATGAAATTTAATTTAATAATTTTGGAATGCTTGTAAAAAAGTATAATGTTGTTTTCTCCTAGTGATATGTAGAAATTAATTGAATTTTGAATAATGAAACAAAATATGAAATCATACATTTCTTTTGAGTGAATTCTATTGAATAAAACTACATAATCGTTTTCTGAGTATATTACATTTATTTATCAATACATAAAAAAAGAAAATAGTATTATATTGACATTGACATCAAGCAAAGCAGAAAGCCCAGCTGCAACCCTCTTGAGAATAAGACGATCATCTCTGCATAGGCGTCATCGACTGAGTTAGCAAAGGTAAAGTGAGAAGGTAAAAACTAAGAGAAAGAGATAGTGTTTTCATAGCCGGGCATATTTCAGATACAATAACCAATATTAATATCACTATTTCAATAATATCACAACATATCAACAGAATCATAATATATATATATATATATATATATATATATATATATATATATATATATATATATATATATATATATATATATATATATATATATATATATATATATATCGAATTTGTAGTTTTATTTGCTGACTGAATACGAATTAAGTGATTGGTATTTGGGTTATGCAGCAGGCCAATAAGTGTACTCTTTTACATGGATTCCAAGCTTTCGATAATATTTATTATCATCATCAGGGATGCTACGAAATAGGAAGACACATAGGGATATATAATAGAGAAAAACAAGACATTCATAACTTACAGTGTGAATGAGGTTATGCGGCGATGATGTTAAAATCATATATAAAGTTATATGAACAAAACTGTGTATACAACTCACAGGAATCAACTACAATCCACATTACATACGTTAACAATGTATTCTTATGTTGAGAATTATGAATCGTGTTTTACTTTGGAAGGGTTGTCAACTAGACATGTGAATGGATGAATTCTCAAATAGACTGACACAACAGATATAGACCACTGGAATTAGTATTACCAAGTGAAATTCACAACGGCATGGAATATTTCCATATATAGATCCAAATAAAAGTTTATTGACTATTGAGAATTTAGATGTGTGAATATAGGATGATGTGCATTGAAATAATCAAACTATGTTATTAGCATTCATGGGGGTAATCTGCTGATTCTCCCTCACATTAGGATTGTCTACAAAAATTAAATAAGAGTAAATCTCACTCAAATGATTTAAATCTGTTTTTTTATTTAGAGGATTTTCTGCCTGGGAAATGTGAACCATCTCTCAAAAAAGTCTCTTGGTAGTGTTTCTTTCGTTGGATAAAATTTTATAATCCATACAATGTCCTTCCTTATAGACATGCTCACTTAGTGCACATCTCTCTGGGTGCAGTCTACTGTCACTTTTGTGTGCGGTGATGCGGTCCTTCAACTGTCTGGACGTTTGTCCTATGTACTGTTTATCACAGTGTTGACACGGTATACAGTAAACTACATCCGAACAGCTGGTGCATGGGGTCTTGTCTTTCAATTTTGAAAAAATTCTACCAAGAGGTAAAACATTTGTATTAGCTATTTTAATGTTTTCTGAAAAAGACTTGAAGGTTTTGGACAGTCTAGATGTGATATCTTTGATGAAAGGTGAAGAGGTATAATAAAAGTCAAACACATTGTCAATTCTTTGGAATCAAAATAAGCTTATTCAGTTAATTTGAAAGCGAACTCAGGTCCTTCGAGAAACTTTGATAAAAAGCTAGTCCCAAATATTGTAAGACAATCACGGGCTAACATAACGTAAAACACGATTCATAATTTTCAACATAAGAATACATTGTTAACGTATGTAATGTGGATTGTAGTTGATTCCTGTGAGTTGTATACACAGTTTTGTTCATATTACTTTATATATGATTTTAACATCATCGCCGCATAACCTCACTTACACTGTAAGTTATGAATGTCTTGTTTTTCTCTATTATATATTCCTATGTGTCTTCCTATTTCGTAGCATCCCTGATGATGATAATAAATATTATCGAAAGCTTGGAATCCGTGTAAAAGAGTACACTTATTGGCCTGCTGCATAACCCAAATACCAATCACTTAATTCGTATTCAGTCAGGAAATAAAACTACAAATTCTGTAACTCCTAGAATGGGTTTCTACCAGAACATCCGGTTTACACATGGACAAGACCTAGTGATCGTAATGAAGAACTGGTCCAAGATAAATATCAAACTTGCAAAGGAATACAACAGAAGATGCTTCCTCCTCAAATGCAGAACACTAGGGTTGTCACCTGCACACATACAACACTCCATAAAACCAATAGACGACCTATTCCTCAGACAGGACCCTACATTTGCAAATGCATCCAAACATTTCAACTTAAGATTGGGAAATAAGTTACTAAATATAGAAATTGATTTCAATCATAAAATCATTCACAAATATGAATCTATGTTATCAAAATTCAAATCTGACATAATTAATTTGACAAATGAACTAATTTTTTTAGAATTTTCCAGTAGACAACACAAATCTTTTCAAATAATTTTCCATAGAGTAAAACAAAAAAATGTATCAAAACTACAAAAATTGAAGGATAATCAGTTTCAAGAAAAATTAAACACTCAGACAAGGTGGGTAAAAAACTTATCTAATATTCATATTCCTCAAGATATTTTGAAGTTTTTATCTCTAGGCCCAAAGTTCTGTATCGAACTTTTGATAGGGAAAGATATCTCTCTAAAGAGTATTCTTGCAGATGTAGACTTCATCACCTCATCGATTTCGGATAATAATAAAAGAAATATTGCTATCTCAAAATCTACTAATATTATTACAAATGGTTTTCATAATTCACAACGAAATTCGTCATTTTTTCACTGCTTATATAATCAATCGAAAAAGTGTTTAAAGAATAATCCAAACTTAATTGTTACCAAGTCAGACAAGGGCAATGTAACTGTAGTTATGAACAGAGATCAATATATGACGATGTCAAATGATCTCATAGTGAGCAACGAATCATACATTGAGCTTCGTTCTGATCCAACCTCATCTATTCAAACGAATAGTAACAGATTAATAAAATTAGCTCATATGAATGACGAAATCGATGAGTTACTGAGAAAGAAATTAACGTCTTACAATTCAGTTTCACCAAAATTTTATTCACTTCCAAAAATACACAAACCGACGTTGTCTGGTCGACCAATAGTGGCTTCAATAGGAGCACCCACAGAACCGATTTCATCTTTTCTCAATGACATATTAACAAAAGCGTATGACTTGGATAACGAATATTACATTAAGGATTCTTTTCAAGTAAACAGTATGTTCAATGAATTTAAACTACCAAATAATTTTGTACTAGCGAGCCTGGATGTGGTTTCTCTGTTTAGCAATGTGTACTTACAGTCTTGCCTAGAGCAATAGATAATAAGTGGAACGTCATTAGTGGTTTTTGCAATTTGACGAAAGACACTTTTATGAATTTAATTACCTTCCTTTTCAATAATACATATTTCACATTCAATAATAAAGATTATAAACAAACATTTGGTACCCCAATGGGTGCAAAAATAAGCCCCATATTGGCAGCATATGTTATGGATGATTTGTTGGACAAGGTCAAACATGTTCTCCCATACAAACCACCCTTCCTTAAAAAATATGTTGATGATATTATTATAGCAATACCTAGAGATTCTGTTGATGAAACATTGTTCATCTTCAATAGCTACGACCCACACATACAATTTACAATAGAAAGAGAGAATGAATATAATAGCGTGCCTTTTCTAGATACGTTATTCATCAGATCACCAGACAATACCATACTCATCGATTGGTATAGAAAACCAATGAGCTCTGGCCGTTATATCAATTATTGGTCGTATCACAAACAGAGCATAAAGTCCAATCTAATCCAACAGTTGAAAACAAGAGTAATCCGGATATCTGATAGTTCCTTTCACAATAAGAATCTCAACATTATTTACAACCTATTCATACAGAATGCATATCCTGCTTCCTTCCTTAAGAATATTTTATATAATACTTCATCCATAGAAGACATAACCAATGCTCATCTCATTAATGCACCACCAATTCCACCAGTCAATATGCAAATTGCAGAACCCTCTCAAACATATTTTTATACCTCTTTACCTTTTATCAAAGATATCACATCTAGACTGTCCAGAACCTTCAACACTGTGATAAACAGTACATAGGACAAACGTCCAGACAGTTGAAGGACCGCATCACCGCACACAAAAGTGACAGTAGACTGCACCCGGAGAGATGTGCACTAGGTGAGCATGTCTATAAGGAAGGACATTGTATGGATTATAACTCAGTAAAAATTTAATCCAACGAAAGAAACACTACCAAGAGACTCTTTTTAGAGATGGTTCACTTCTCCCAGGCAGAAAATCCTCTAAATAAAAAAACAGATTTAGATCATTTGAGTGAGATTTACTCTTATTTGATTTTTGTAGACAATCCTAATGTGAGGGAGAATCAGCAGATTACCCCCATGAATGCTAATAACATAGTTTGATTATTTCAATGCACATCATCCTATATTCACACATCTAAATTCTCAATAGTCAATAAACTTTTATTTGGATCTATATATAGAAATATTCCATGCCGTTGTAAATTTCACTTGGTAATACTAATTCCAGTGGTCTATATCTGTTGTGTCAGTCTATTTGAGAATTCATCCATTCACATGTCTAGTTGACAACCCTTTCAAAGTAAAACACGATTCATAATTCTCAACATAAGAATACATTGTTAACGTATGTAATGTGGATTGTAGTTGATTCCTGTGAGTTGTATATACAGTTTTGTTCATATAACTTTATATATGATTTTAACATCATCGCCGCATAACCTCACTTACACTGTAAGTTATGAATGTCTTGTTTTTCTCTATTATATATTCCTATGTGTCTTCCTATTTCGTAGCATCCCTGATGATGATAATAAATATTATCGAAACTTGGAATCCGTGTAAAAGAGTACACTTATTGGCCTGCTGCATAACCCAAATACAAATCACTTAATTATATATATATATATATATATATATATATATATATATATATATATATATATATATATTGGCATTCTTCATGCCTTGGAACCAAAGTGAAAAATCCAAGCGGACATCGAAATCTCTATCAAGTAAGGTGTGGATGAATTTTGGTTAGTATGCACGAAATTTATTATTCTTCAAAATTCTTCTGATGGAGTTTTCAGATATACCAGTGTGTTCCTGCCTCTCCGATAGTGCCATTTGTGGATTTTCTGTTACCGATAACGAAACATTAAAGGTACCTTCTTCATTAGTGACTGGCTTACTAGGTGGAATTTTGTAACGATTTTCTACACTGCCTGTAGCTTCAAATTTGTTTAAAATTCGCAACACAGTAGATCTAGATTTGGATATCTAGCATTGAATATATCTGCTGCTTCTCTGGAACTATGAAAACTCTCGCCACATATTAAGACGAGCTCAATTTTCTCTTGCAAACTTTTTTTAACGCACAACAAAATGTAAAATCACTTTTACAATGAAAAAAACTATATAAGAAAGATGATAAAAATACCTGGATAAATAATGACACTATTAAATCGTTTGACAACTCTTAATAACATATTAGCATAAGCATCGAAATCTCAATTGTTTCATGGCCTCTTCGATCATGATGAAATCTGCGATGCACGCAACAATGATAATATTGTAGGAATGTATAATTCCAGCAATTTGCCAAAAATCTAATATTTTTTTTTATCATTGTTATTAGTATCGGAATTATAATGTCCTGGAGATATTTCAGTGACCTCTTATGAAGCAGCTGAACACATGGCAAATTCGCAGATTTAAAATTTTCTCCGAATGAAATAAAAATATCTTTCTTCGTATTGTGGAAAAAGAGACATGTATCATTATTATTGTTTGTTAGAACATGATTTTCAGGTAAGATTATAGGATGTTCAATATTATAATAAGATATAAGAGATATTCCTATAATCTCTCGCCCCTCTAAGCGCAATATTTGATAGTTGTCTGAAAACGGACTCAAAGTTAACATTCTCGAATTCATTTTTTTTAGATATTTTTCGATTTCTGAAAAATCGTGTATTTGTTCAACTGTAATAATTTTCCGATTATCGTAATTCATTTCAATCAAACACTTCTTTGATAATGACAATTTTTTTAATTAATAATAAATCTGTGTACGTTGTTTCATCTTCAATTTCAAATATGGGCTCATAATTCTGCTGATGATTCAGTTAGAAATGATATCAAAGTTAGAATCAGTATCTGGTCTATGCCAATTATAATGATTTTCACCTAACCAACTTGGTCCTTGTAAATATTTGTGATTTTGACAAAGTTCTAACAGTTGTAATTTGGTTTGTTTTTCTGTATACGCCACAGGCGTGGATTTTCCAGTCTTGGTGTGGTCTACATTCAAAGTAAATGAAGGGGGTCATCCTGATCATTTCCCCACATATGACAGTACCTAGCTTTCGCCTTACCTCCCTAAGGGGATCAGATACTATGCAAAAATCCGGATACACCACAAAACGGCAAGTCTTATATCGCACGAGTATGAGGTAGCATTTCAATACCTCATATGCTTGAAAATACTTCTCTACTAGAACCCCATTCGACGCGATATTCAAGCAGAGTTTTTTACGGCGTTATCACCAAATGATCCTATTTTAATTCGCTAGTCAAGAAGGATCAGAAGCACTAGATAACCCAGCAAAAGAAGCCTTCAGGCGATAATGAGGCACTGTGAACTCAGAGAAAATGTTTGGATGCTAGGCTTAAAGGAGGAATGTAGATTGTCAATATGGCTCTTCAGCCTCTCCATACTTCTACCTATGGGATCTTGTACCTTACCCTTCATCCATTCGAAACGTTCAAGTGGAGTTTTTGCAGTAGCGGCACATTTCTCCCTCTGATCTATCAATTTTTTAGAGGTGATACTTCAGAGTACAATGCCTGGTGAGCAGTCCCGTTACTATTTCAAGACTTTCTTGTCCAACTCGAGAATTTCTTCAGCTTTCTTTGGCGATAGGCTCAGAAGCCTTTTTTCATCTTTGTCCTGGAACCTTATTCCAGAGAGTTTTCATTTTGATGACTTCCTAGCACCAAAACTGTTCCTTAATGAGGGCTTTGAAGAGATCACAGAAGGGTTCTGGGCTAGGAAATTGAGTGTTCGCCCCTTTCTTGGCAAGGCCGTCTACTTCCTCATTGCCTACGATTTCCTTGTGACCTAGCACCCACATCAGAGTGACCTGATACTAAGGCCAGTTGTCTTAGGGAGAGTTTGCAGTCCCAATTCAGTGGGGCCTCTGTCAAGGCATGCTTGGGCACCAATTTCTATAGCATGGATTTCTGCTTGATAGAAATGTTGGGGCTTTGCCTAGGGGTTTTCATAGCCTACAACTTGGACCCGTTACTCCCACTCCAGCCCTTTTATCCATCTCGGAGCCATCAGTATGCCACACTGATGTATCCATTTCTAGTTGAGACATATTCGTTGTGCATATCAGGTGACTGTTTATGACCACTTCTCCATAATATCTGATAGTTTGTAGGATTCTAGGGGAATATTTTCCAGAACCTTCAGGTGTCCAGTCAAATTTCCAGCTCTCAAGTTTGACGTCTAGTGAAATGTGGAGCCACGTATTGCCGCTTCCTTCATTACACACAAATGCAGTGGCGAAAGGTTTAGCATTACCTCTAATGCTGCGGGGCATGTGGACATTGCCCCTGTGATTACCTACAGGGAAATTGTTTGCAGATGTTCGGATTCCAGAGGATACCCAGGGCTTAGTTTTTTCCTTCATTTTTTTAGAGAAAAACATTGGTTAAACCCACCCTCTAGAGTGAGCTGAAAGGAGTTTAATGGTTCTGGAGAAGATAAAACCCCATACCAATTGATCGACTTACAATAGTAGTTGAAGCATTCAAAGTTTTTTTAAAGTACCTTTCCCTTTTTTCTTAACCTCGTCTATTTTGTAAGAAGTTAGAACTGCTCCGTGGTCTGAAAAACCTACGGGAGTTACTAATGAATTGGTCTCGTGATCGCTGAAGTTCTGACATACATAGTCTAGGATAGTACTTGAGTGCTGGGTTATTCTGGTTGGGTCGCCAACCATCATTGTCAAGTTGAATGAGGAGAGAAGGTGGCACAATTTCATTGTACTTGGGGATTCCTGGTTAATATAATCAATATTGAAATCACCTGCAACTATAATATTTGCATCTACTGATATTTGCGTCAACAGATGTTCAAATTTACAAAGAATATTTGAAGGTCAGAGTTTGGAATTCTGTATATGAAAAGAATATACAGATTTTTATTTCCATTATATGCTAGGGTAAATTCAAAGATGTGCTCTACAACTAGAGATATGTTGCAAATTACACTTTTTTGAGAATTCTTCATGAATTAAAATCATAGTTCAGCCTCCATCCATTTTTTCTCTAGATTAGTTTGCTGCAAGTAGATATTTACGGAGATAATAGGGCTCATCGACAGCCAGTGCTCTGTCACTAGGATTATTTCAGGATAATTGTGATCACTGATAAATATGGACAGATCATCAATTTAATTTCTCACAGATTGAATATTTAACAGTAATAGGGATATATTTTGATTTTTGCACATCGATGTTAGGTGATGACTTGATTTATCAGAGAGTTCTCTAGAAAAAATGCTTGAGCAGATAGTGTGCTAGGAACTGAAGTTCCAATGATATGATTTATTTGAACAGTTTTCAGTATCACCTGACAGTTTTCAACATCTGCAAGTATTTGAAATTTTGTACTTTTTTTCTGTGGTCAGTGAGGAACTTTTCTATTTTGTTTATTTTATCTATATAACTCTTCTATCATTTTATTTATTATTTTTTTATCAATCAAATTATTTCTAGCTGTGGGCTTGGTGTTACCTTGTATTATTACATTTTGATTTCCCAAGGAGTATCTGAGAACGGACGGATTTTTTTGCATATTCGTCTCCCACAAATAGTATTCTATTGGGAGGATTTCCACTAGGGCACTCGGTTGTACTCTGGGTGGACTGTGGGGGATCACTACTTGTTTCAAGTCCTTTTCCTCTTCCTCCTAGTTCAATATGAGACATGTTTCTCCAGCAGCCTCATGGATTTCTAGGTAACAGGTTTCATCTGGTTTGTTTGACATGGGTTAAAATTGTTTGAGTGGTGAATTCACAGCAGTGACTGCGAAGTTATCAATAATTCCATTCTCTAATATTTCAAAGTTCTCATGAAAATCTGGTCATTTTGACAACGTTGTGGAACCAGAAGGGATCACCTGTTTACTTGCATGACTCATCTCATTCATCTGTTGTCCTTTTCCACTCGATTTCTGAGTTAGGAACTCTATATCAAGAAAAACAGGTGTTGTTTTATCGAAATTTGGTGAAGGTTTATTGTTTTTTAATGCTAATTGTTTGGGTACAGATAGTGAATGAATGTTTTTTCCCTTCCTCAATTTTGTGTTCCCCAATTTTCTGTTGAAGATTGTTTTTTGTGTTGATCAATCCGATAGATTGTCTCTGCTTCAAGTTGCAATGCTTCATTCATGAACATTTATTTGTCCTTTCGCAATTTTTCTATGGAATTGTCTCTCATACGTCCATCTGTGGAGAGTTCATGGCTAGTTTCTTCTAGTATACTCACCTAGTCGTTAATACTCAGGTTTTTGTCACTTTCACAACATATTATCTCATTTCCTTCGATGTATATGATTTCATTCCTGTGTCTAGGTAGACAGCTTTTGTGGAGCACACTTGCACAATTTATACACACTAGTGAATAGAATATTTTGTTTTACAGCATTTACAAGTTATATTTCTGGAGCACATATTTCTCTGACCACTGCCACTCGACAATGATCTATTCAGGTCATAGCGCATCTGTCACTATCAATTCCAATACCATATGAGTTCACTGTTTCTAAAGTAAGATCTAAATTAATATTTTGTGTATTTGTAATTTTCTCAACCTCTCACCTAAACAAACTCCATGAGTCTACTTTAAGACACTTCTTTAATTTCGTATCGTATCTAATATTCCAGTAAACCGCATTCGGAATGGTTTTTAAACCAACTTGTTCCAAGTACAGATTAGTCGAGCTCTTGACAAACCGCAAATGCTGTCTTCATTTACGAATTATAATTATTTTTCAATTCCAACTTGACATGCACACTTCGCGTTATTATGAAACAATGTATTGACTATTGGCATCAGTGTGTTTCCGTCCTATTATGAACGCCTGTAAGTGAAAACATTATTGTTATGATGTCGAAAATAGAGCTTTGAACGATGCATATAATTACTAAAAGGCGTTACGGCGCCATTTTATGAGTGGCCACAATTTTGGTGGGGGAGAAGATAATGAACATTTAGTGGAATCAATCAAACTGAAGTTGTTGTTTGGGTGATTGGGAGTATGCTATATACTCCAGAGTATTTATAAATGTTTTCATTCAGTTCCGTATCAACAATTTCAATGGCCGTAGTTCTATCTGTCATATACACAGGGTGTCCCAGTTTGAGGAGTACTACGAGGGTATCCAAATAATTTCACAGGAGCTAAACTCAAAAAGTTATACCCAAATTGGGGTCCCAAATGATATTCCAAAACTCTGTATGGTTTTGTATGGATATTCGCAGCAAGCACGAAACATATCAGATATGTTAGAAGATACACGATATGAGTAAACGAACATCTATGTAAAAGTTATTGTACGCTACTTGTAGCTATTTTTAGAATGTTCCTTCAGAAGAAAGAGTCGTCCCATATTTATTTCAAATACTTTTCATGCAGATAAGAGAACTTTATATAGATCCTCATGGGTGTGTTTGTTTCCTGTATACAGGGTGGTTTCAAAGGTGAGGCATCTTTTGTAACAGGATGTCAAACTCGTCAAAATAGATCAGTTCTTCAAACACCACTTATATCAGAATCGAACAAAATAAAGAAGTTTCAAGACTCACTGAAAAACATTATGCCATTACGGTCCTGGTATATCAACAAAAATAGTTATAGTCATCACAATTCGTTTGATGCACACACAGGCGTTCTCGGCGTAACAATGAGTTAAAACCGAAAGCAAAAATGTAATCTATTTTTCAATGAATAAGTTTACACGCTTTTCTCCTACCCACTTTATTTATTGAAAATGTACAGCCCAATGATTTTCCAATTATTAAAATAATTCCCTTCATTTTGTGTGTGGTCATTGTTATGATTATTTGGAAGTTAATGGCAGAACTCAACTTTTGGAGGACGACTTTGAGGTTATAATACATTTAATAATGTTATGGATAAAATTGTTTCTGTCATTTCGTCTTCCGTACCTAACTGTGGGTGGAATATTGGTGAAGGCTCATTTGAACACCACTTATAACAAAACTTGGAAGGAAATTCACTTTATCGTGAATTAAAAGTTTCGCTGTTTTGGTTGCCGGTTGTTGAATTGTCTTCGACAATGTCTAGGATTTCTTCCATTTCGGGTTAAAACGGGTCTTCCTTTTGTTCTCTTGAAGACTCCATAATGGAACAGTAAATGTACAAATATTCGAAGTATTGGATTTCAATAAGAATCTTTCAGTTTATAAATCACCAGCTGCACTTTGTAAGCGATCCCCGTGATTCGAAAGTATGTCTATGAGTTGATTACTATCGTAATGCAATTATTGGAAAAATACCAAAAGTAACAACTTAGAAAAACACTTTTGGATCAGGTGATTCACAATCGCGCCACTCAAAGGCAGGTTGGCTACTGTCTTACAGCGCTGCCCGCAGTCTTTGTCTCAGCGGGCATGTTTTGAAACTCGTTCGAAGCATCTCTGATCAGGGCCGAATTCTAATATTCTACAATTTTGGTGTTTTTTGGTGAAATCACTTATTTTGAAGAGTTTTAAATCCTGGTAAAAAGCTACCTCACCTTTGAAAACACCTTGTATAAAACCTTGTATATTGGTTGCTGGTTTTTCCTCGATAAAATGTATCCGGTAAACATGAATGGGACTGTTGCTCTCAGTGAGTGGCTAAAATGATTCAATATGCACGAAAATTACAGGTTTTCCTGATCTTTGAAAAAAAAAATTAAAACTATATCTATATTCTGTACAGAATGGCAAAAACACACTTCATTTAGAGTCTGTTTGGTAACTTTCTCGTTAAAACACCTGAATGTTTTTTGGGAGGGTATATATATATACTTGTGGTTTCCTCTTCCTCTGGAAGTGAAAAACTACCATAAAAGACAAATTACTGAATTTTCCCCAATACATGAGTACGTATTGTGAATTTCAAAATATATAAAGAACATTTCCAATTTGACATTTGGGTAATGATTGGCTTACAAAAATGCATAACCAAAATAATATTGACTTCTAATGTATTTCATTTAATGAAATTTCGGAGTCCAATTAAGCTCCCATGTCGGAAAACGGTATATCTTTTACAGATATATTTACACAATATTTATACAATATTTTGTCTACAGGGTGTGTCACATAAGTGTGACATAACTAAGTTGCATTTTGCATCTTGTTTCTTCTATTGATTTGATTGCACCCAGTATTTCAAGAAATGTGGACACAAATCATGAACAATGGTATAATGATACATGTAGAGCAGAAAGGAATAAAACCTATAAAAATTTGTAATGATTAATGGGGAAGTAGAATAAATTCTCTATAAAAAAGACAGAAATAACGCCAATAAACAATAAACGAATCAAAAATATTTTTTTTGACCAACAAATTTACAGAAAAAAGGGTAATTCTAAGTTGATATGGAGGCATCTCAAGGAAATTTCGGCTAGAAAAAATGCAGGATGTTCAATTTCTAGTTTAAACTCGGAGGGATCATTTATAGTGATGAAAGAACAGTCACCAATGTTTTGAACCAGTATTTCATAAATAGTATTCACGATATCATAATTAGTATTAGTCCAACAAATGCAGAAAATGATCAAATACGCGGTACAGTGTCAGAATGTCTGTTTGTTTGTTTGTTCGAGCATCACGCAAAAACTACTGGGCCGATTTTGATGGAACTTTTTTGATTTGAAAGCTTATACTTAGACTTAGAATCTGGTATGTAAATTATTTCGGTTTGATAACGGGAACAGGATATGTAACAATAAAACCATATTTCTTCACATTCAATTGCTACCAATATAAGAATTCAATTTTTCGAAATAAAGGTCTGATACAGTCAATTTGTAAAATATATTTCAATGACGTTTCGACAGTTTGTCATCCTCGTGTTGGAACACAGATATTATATTTATATTTCTGCTTTCGTATTATACGAATGTTGTTCAAGGTATATGATTTCGTTGTTATAAGGAAAGGTTTATCTCTCATGTTTCCCCCTTCAGGAATTCATTGGATTATTTAGAAAATCAAATTATATAAGCCTCACGGTATTTTTATGGCAACATGTCAAGATCTGTTTTCATCATTAAGTAGTATAAACAAAGTTAATAAAAGTTGTTATAAATCTGGCCCAAGTTTTTGATATCATTTCTATTGTTAAAACTGTTGGGGTATTTTTTTATATGTATCATTTCAAGAAATTTTCTTATTCTTGGATTTCTCCTTTGGTCGAAATCTCAACGTTGTTAGTGTCAAACTTATGTTGTTATTTTTTCATGTTTGGTTAAGACTGGCAACATGTGAAAATCAATTTTCATTTCAACTACTCTAAACAGTTTAAAAAAGGTTGTTATAAATCTGGCTTAAGTTTTCGATATAATTTCTATTGTAAATACTATTGGGGTATTTTTTTATATGTATTATTTCAAGGAATGTTCTCATTCCTCGATTCCTTTCTTTGGTCGAAAATTCGAAGTTGTTAGTGTTGCTTTTTTTCATATTTGGATAAGACGAGATTATTAAGATTTACTGTATTTTTATGGCAACATGTAAAAATCAGTTTTCATTTTTACTACTCTAAATAGTTTGAAAAAGGTTGTTATAAATCTGGCTTAAGGTTTCGATATCATTTCTAATGTTAATACTATTGGGGTCTTTTTTATATGTATTTTGGTCGAAATTTCAAAGTTGTTAGTGTCAAACTTATGTTGATTTTTTTTTCGTGTTTGAATAAGGCTGTTATGTCAGTTTGAGAACTTGTATTCGCGTTTGAAAGTGTTGTTTTGTTTAACCTATATAGATAATTCGACAGTCTCTTCATGGTATTCTATAAACTGTATGACTTTTAAATTTTAAATAAATGGTGTTATTCGTATTTTGTAGTCAATGTGAAATAGTAAGGTTGTGTTTTTTCATTGTTTCATTGTAAATATATATATATATATATATATATATATATATATATATATATATATATATATATATATGGATATTGGAGTAAGCAGCAATAAAAAAATAAACTCTTTAAGGTTCATCCAAGCTTTCGGAAATGTTTATTTCCATCATCAGGGCGACTACAATAGATAAAAAAAACAATAGTAATACATATTCAGGTGCGAAACAATATGCTACTTACAACTTTGTTGTGGTTGGTTTCAATGATGTTAAACATATTCATCTAACATAGTGATACAAGAGAAAAAAACCATAGATCAAGGAATAAAACGAAGTTCAAAGTTACTACAACCTCATTAGCGTTGTTTAAAATTATATAAATATAAATTTGTACTCCATGTGGTGTGACAAGTGAAACTGGCAGGTTAGGAATGAATCTCGCAATTATATTAAAGCCAACGACACCTGACGGGTGTCACTTGGAATTAGTTATAGTGGTGCCAACTGTTAGATTAGTACCAACTGATGTTACCAGGTGGCGGTAATGTTAAAAAGAACTATTATTTTATATTACATTGTTGTCAATTTTTATTGATATCTAAAGACAATTAATAAGAGATCTCGCTCAAATGGTTTATTTTTTTTTCATTTATCTATTTTTTTCATATATTTTTTATTTTATTTATTATATCACATTGTTGTCAATTTCGATTGATATCTGAAGACAATAAGTAAGAGAAGATCTCACTCAAATGGTTAATATCTGTTTTTTTATTTATACAATTCTTTTCTTGTGAAATGAAAGCCATTTCTAAGAATGTTCTCTCAGATGTATGTGACTCTGTCGCTAGCACTGAATCGTAATTCATCTGGTGGTCAAATTTATTCCCATGTTCTGCCAAAGCACATCTCTCAGGATGCAAACGGCAGTCATTTTTATGAGAAATTATTCTTTTCGATAATGATCTTTGCGTTTGACCAATATATTGTTTATTACAACCATGACAAGGAATACTATAAATTTCATTTGACATTGAAAGTAATGGAGTTTTATCTCATTAACCTGATTGTTAGAACTGTTTTATATGACATTTCAAATTTCTCAGGATTGTGAAATTTATAGTTAAGGTATATATGGTAATGAAGTGAAAAAAAGTTGAGTAGGCTTATTGTTAGTTTCATTGTTGTTTGAGGCAATGTTCGAGTTATTACTGTTTAAGGCTAGTACTTCTAAGTGAGACGAAGTATTAGATATAATGTTATTGAGTTAAGTTCCTGGATATTAATTTTCTAAGGAAAGGTTAGAGAGAATGTTCAAATTCTGTTTATGAAATTTAGGATCTGAGATTTTCAGTACTCTTAATTTCATTTGTTTTACCAAGTTCACTTTTATAGACTGTTTGTGATGGTAATTCAGGTATTTTCTTGAGCTGCATGGTTTCCTATACCAATCTACCAGCAGCTTGTTTTCTGTTGTCCGTATAAGCTTTGTATCAAGAAATGGTACGGAATTTTCGCTGTTCTCAGTTTCAATTGTGAACTGGATATGAGGATCGTAGCTATTGAAACTATCAAGAATCTCATCCACACCATAATTCGGTAATGCTAATATAATATCATCAACATATTTTTTTATGAAGTACAGATTGATAGATAAAACTGGAACAACATTGTCTAACAAATCATCCATGACGTACGCTGCTAAAATGGGTGAAATAGAGGCTCCCATTGGCGTACCATAGGTTTGTTTATAAATTTTATTATTGAAAGAAAAATATGTATTATCAAAAAGGAAAGTCAACAATTCCAAAAACTTCTCTTCCTTAATTGTCCAGTAATCCAAATAAACATTGCTAAAAAGGGAGACGACATCTAAGCTTGCCAGAACATAATTGTCTGCAAGTGTTGAATTATTAAATTTATTAGTGACTTCAAATGAGTCTTTTATATAGTATTCATTGTCAAAGTTGTATGCGTTAGTTGAAATTTCTGTGAAAACTAGGCTATCATTTCAGTAGGGGCTCCTATAGAAGCCACTATCGGTCTGACTGAAAGGGTGGTCTTATGAATTTTGGGTAGAGAATAGAATTTTGGAGAAATACCATTATAACATGTGAGTTCCTTTTTCATAACTTCATCAATTTGGTTTGTTGTATACATTACTTTAATTAATTCATAGCCTCTTCTCTGAATTGCTGGGGTAGGGTCTTTCAGTAGTTCTACATATGAGCTACTGTTGATTATGATGCATTGGATAGGTTGAGATATTGATCCTTGTCTATTATGACTGTTACATTGCCTTTGTCTGATTGTGTGAGAATCAAATGAGGATTGCCTTTCAAAAATTTCTTGAATTTGAAAAAAAGAGTACGTAGACTTGAGTTACGGTTAGATTGTTGGATGTGGTTTGTTATAATATTAGTTGCTCTTGCTGTAGTGATATTTCTTTCACGAGATTCAGTGATAGTGGGAGTGATGTAGTCAACATCAGATAAGATATTCTTTATCGATATATCTTTTAGTATTGATGGTTCAATACTAAATGCTAAAAATTGAGACATGTCCTTAGGGATGGGCGTGCTCGAGATATTTTTTATTCAATTTGGTTTGGTTTTCAATTTGGTTTCAAATTGATTGTCTTTCAATTTTTATAATTTTTGTTAAATTTTTGAATTTCACTTTATGAAAAAGTTTATTGTACGAAATTTGTTGTATGCTGGCAAAATTTTGAAAAGTTAACTTATTTGTGAGAGAGATCAATGTCTTTTTATAAGTCACTAGAGAACATTCAAGTTTGTTAATTATATTGTGATTTGAAGAAATCTCAATAGTCAATAATTTTGTTCCTAACTTGTAGTTAGATTCCCTCACATTGGAGCGTGGTTCCTGTCAAAGGAGTAGGTTTTCAATCGGACTTATCGAAGCTGTAATGTGGCTAGGTATGATCATACCTAGCCACCCCAATGTTCTACATTGTTACAGGAAGCATCGTCTATTATACCCTTTAGCGAGTTTCATTTTCGTTCCAGACCAAGATTTAAAATTCATCACCGTTGCATCACCGTAGGTTATCTTGATGTTGTGATAGAACCTCAAATCAAAATCAAATCAAAATATGCTTTATTGTCGATAAAATCTAGTTTTGTTGACAAAGTAAAAGGTAAACAGTACAAAATAATAATGGTTATATACGCACAAGCATGTAAAATAAATAAAATAAAATAAATGTACACCTATAAAAATTGTTCTTTGAACATTTAGTATATATACATATACATATACATATATACAAACACATACATATTATTTAATAAAATAAATGTCAATACATGAATAAAATATCAATATAAAAAATGAAAAATGTTATTTGAGCATTTTGTCAATTTTTCGACTTATAAGCATCGCTCTAATCGAGTATACAATACAATAAAAGCAATAAAATCACAAATTAAAAGACAGTTCACATTTTTTTAGTGAAAGTTGTCATTGTAAAATTCTTGCAAACTATAATAGGGTCTGCTCACGAGTAGTTTTTTAATATATTTTCTAAAGCTTTCAGTACTATCGTGGCTCTCTCTAGAATGAGACGGTAAGTGGTTATACATTTTGACGCCGTTATAGAAAATTGTGTCCTTTATCATGTCTGTTATGAGTGTGTGGGAAGTATTTGCTGACTAGTTAGGTACAAAACTAGGGATATTGGGGTAAGCAGCAATGAAAAAGTGAACTCCTTAAGGTTCATCCAAGCTTTCGGAAATGTGTATTTCCATCCTCACCATATATAAGAGAGATCACTCCTAAACTCTCCAGATTATTTCACAATCCTGAAAAATTTTAATTGTCATATGAAATAGTTCTAACAATCAGGTCAATTTATTCTAAAGTAAAAGATAAAACTCCATTACTTTCAATGTCAAATGTAATTTATAGTATTCCTTGTCATGGTTATAATAAATAATATATTGGTCAAACGCAAAGATCATTAACAAACAGAATAATTTCTCATAAAAGTGACTGCCGATTGCATGCTGAAAGATGTGCTTTGGCAGAACATGTGAATAAATTTGACCCACCAGATGAATTACGATTCAGTGAAAGTGCTAGCGACAGAGTCACATACATCTAAGACAACATTTTTATAACTAGCTTTCATTTCCCAAGAAAAGAATTGTATAAATAAAGAATCAGATATTAATCATTTGAGTGAGATCTATTCTTATTTATTGTTTTTAGATATCAATCACAATTGACAACAATGTAATATAGAAAAGGGAAACATTCTCAATTGAATGATTTCTGGTGAGAGAACTCTCTTTTGGAAAACATTCTTTTTTGCCTCATTCATCTTTATGAGTTCTTAATTAAGACTGGAATAGAAAATCAAATAACTATCTGAATGAAAATGCAAATTTTCAATTTCAGATTATTTTTTTTGAGTTAGGGCCTTTTCAGAATATCTATGAGATGTAGTTCAATGTCCAGCGTGGCTTTAGCCAGGGAAGTAGTTGTTTTCTGTTAGACATTCACAAAAAATAACTTCATTTTAATCGTGGATTTCTCAATTCACAAAAAAATCTTCCTATCAATATTCAATTGAGAATGTTTTCCTTTTCAACATGAATACCCAACAAGAGGTTATCTTGACGATGGAAGATAGTGACTAGAGTTTATCTTTCAGTCGCAGATGATTCCACATCTGATTTTATGAACATCCTGTTTATATTTTCAACAAATCAATGTAATATAATAACTAAAATAAAAAATATATGAAAAAAAACAATATATATATATATTGTGGTAATTTCTTGAACCTGAGGGTATATTTTTGGCTTGTTTTTCTTGGGTTTTAGGTTCGTGGATCTGACTTTCATAAATCAATTACAACTTAGATTTGGTATAACACGTGTAATTCATACGTTTACGTTTCGACGGAGGATCCTCGTCTTCATCAGGATTACAAACTTACAACTCTTCAACATAGATTCGTTGGACTTCTTAGTTGTTATGGTTTTGTTTTATATCCATAACAAGGTAGTGATTGAGTTGTTTACTTTACGATCGTAAAGTAAACAACTCAATCACTACCTTGTTATGGATATAAAACAAAACCATAACAAACTAAGAAGTCCAAACGAATCTATGTTTGAAGAGTTGTAATGTTTGTAATCCTGATGAGACGAGGATCCTCCGTCGAAACGTAGAAACGTATGAATTACACGTGTTATACCAAAACTAAGTTGTAATTGATTTATGAAAGTCAGATCCACGAACCTAAAACCCAAGAAAAACAAGCCAAATATATATATATATATATATATATATATATACATATAAAAAAAGTTATTTGGGCAAGATCTCTTATTTATTGTCTAAAGATATCAATCAAAATTGACAACCAAGTAATATAAAATAATAGTTCTTTTTAACATTATATAATGAGAAACGGTAGCATATTCATCAAAATTGTATTTTGCATCGAAACAAAAAAGCGTATTGAAATTTGATCTTCCTGAAATTAACGCGGGCAAAGCCACGGGCATAAGCTAGTGATATAATAAAATCACAAAAAAAGAAATATAGTACTTATGAAGTTTGTCTCGAAGTTTGAAAAAATTTCGTTCATATTGTTGGTTATCCACTATTGAATTCAATTAATTTTAATCTATCGTAGGGAAAAGTGCCGCAATGTTTCGAACCCTCAACAATACTTCTGATACCAAAAATTTTGAACTCCAACTCAGCTGAATAATTGGGATCAGTGAGTATGTTACCGTTTCGTGACAAAATCTTAGAAAAATCTCAATCAAATGATAGAATATATTGATGAGAACAATAATTCTCTGTTCGTACCAATCAGGATTTCGTTAATCTTATTCGTGTGAGTCAGCAATCCAACTTGTTATATCAGACATGAAGCGAGTCTTAGATAAACTTGGAGTTGGAAAAGGGCATTCGAAACAATACATCACGAAATAATAATATTAAAATTAAAGAAATATGGATTCTCGGGTTTAGTAATAGATTGGGTAACGAGTTAGATACGTAGGCAATCGATATCAAAAACAAAATGAGAAATATAGAGTCAGAATGTCAGCCTGACAATAATGGTGTGCCACAAGGAAGTGTTTTGGGCCCTCTTTTGTCTTTATTATATGTAAATGACTTGAGTTCTGTTTTGACAAAAAGACAATTCATCTTATTGCAGATCATACCTTGACATATTTCAATAGTAGAACTTAACTTATCCTCATCCTGGGCAAAACGAACTGGGGAATTGACGACTTTCCATCAGCTGACTCCCATATCCGTTTGAGTTGTCCACAACCACAACCAGGGAATCACATTGTGTATACATTTCCTTGAAGATGGGATCAATACCCGAAATATCTCTAGAGGTTCTGTCAGTTTCGTCCTGTTTCCAAAGTAGAAAGTCCCCAATGTTTGGATCGGTTTGCTGTCCTGTCTGATGTGTGCGGTAGTCCAGTCATCCTCAGGTAACAGTCTCGTTTATCTGATGCCGGCAATTCTTTGCTCGGATGCTCTATTTAGGATGCTGTCTTCTGGAAGACATTGCATACTATTTGCTCGTTCTAGGCGATGTTCGATATTGGGATGGTAATAGTTTATCTTTTCCCTGGTGGGGAGATTATCAGTAGTTCTTCTCGAGTATTGGTATCTACCCGAAAACTCGATAGAAGAAAAGGTCATCGTCGGTGAGTAGGAATTTCCGGGTCCTCCAAGATGATGACGAACGAGGTGGCAAACTCACCCTGCAATTTTTCTGGAAATGTCCGATCCTACCGAACTAACAATTTGGTGCTTTATAAAAACTGGAAGAACGTTTAGATATAATTTTTTGCTTGATTTGTCTCAAAAACATTTTTATGGCGTTCTTACAGCAACTATAAACGCTAAATGGACACAGTCTTGTAAAACGAAACATTTGTTTAAGAAGTTTTATTATGCCTGTGACAGCTTTTACAGAATTATTGTATAAACATTCACAGATGATTTATAGAAACTGTATAGAATCACCACTGAGGAGTTTTATAAGATTTTTGTACTAATCATTCACAATTTCTATTCAGTTCATTATTTATCACTTAAGAAACTATTATAAATCTCTTAAAAAATTTTTTTTATGGGAACTGCTTTCTCATTCGTAATGAAATTTTTTTATCGCGTACAGGAACAATAATAAGATTCAGAAGTTTCTTAGAGTATTCCACAGAAAATGAATAATCTTACCAATTTCACAAAAGTGATTTCTTTGTTGTTCTCGTGACAATTAAACGTGTCAGGATTGATAATGTCTATACTTCGTATTGCGGTGGATCGTTCCTGCGTATTTATATTGATTAACACATCGTTAATCTAACTATGAAGTTGATTTCGACTGCGGAGTGAATTTCACTGTGGATTATATGGTACATATAATATAAAATTATCAAGCGCTGTGGAATTTTTGAAGATTTCTTGAATTTACCAAAAATAATTTAAATTTTTTTCTGAGCTTTAGTTTCTCTTTTAATAGCTGAGCAATAGAGATTTTGTATGTTTTAGTTTTTGCCTTCAGAATGGTCATCACTAATATACGAATCAATATGGCTTCATGTTATACAACACTTTCATCATGAGAACAGTGTCTATATAGCTATTCAACTCTGTTGGTGATGTCTATAAAATAGTCACAATATATATTGTCTTTTAACTCCACAGACACGTATTACAAAAAATTAAACTAGTTCTTCCGATTTTTACTTTGAATTCTTTTGAAGAGTATGCAAAGGTACAAATTATTTTTTGAGAATTGTTGGTATACTTGGTGTTAGATAACGATTTAATTCGAAATATCTCCCAATAATTACAATGGACGGTCGTGTGGCTCATCAAATATTCAGAATATAAGTGCATGGCCTCTTTCAATACCATAATTAAGGACCGAAGTTTCATTTCAAGTCCAAGGACGAGATATACTTTCAATTCTAGTACTGAAAGTGTTGCTTGCCTACCAACACATCACATTTGCACTACATGAATTGAAGAAGGTGTTGCCAATAGCATGGCTCTGTTTTCGATTACCGCTAGTGAGACCATAAATGCAGTTTTCACATTTGTAGAAAAAATAGTATGATTTATTCGGATTCAAAGTGAGTCTCAAAGTCCTTTATTTCCTTTTGCCTCGCAAATGCAAAGTTTTTGCTTGTCAAACAAATCATGATTTCGCACGGCCACTTTCACTTCGCCTAACAAATGCAAATTTTGCTTGTTAAATGAAGTGTAATTTTCAATTCCAATAAAACAATGTACCATTTTCTTCAAACGTCAGAAATTGTTGACATTTTATGTCTCGCAATTCGCGATATCGAATTTTGACATTTTCGGTAATAGCGAATGTATAAATGTTGTTAGGCAACGCTACCAAAATATTGAAATCAATACATTTCAGTCTTTTCATTTACGTATCAAAATACCTATTCAACTGAACCATCTTCAATTCGCAAATCAGCCTTGTGGCTCGTTCTTGATATATTACATTAGGTATCTGCGTATACCTTGTTGACGATAGCCTGATAATGAAGACGGCCTTGATTTAGGAAAGATACACCAATGAACATATGACTTCAGAAATGCATTTTCTCAAACACTATTTCAGAACCATGTTGGAATGATTCAGCAAACAGTTTAGAATCATTCTCGACTATTCCTGACCAATTAATATGGAGCCGTTAAGTGAATACAGCCGTAAAGTAAATGAGTTCGATATAGAGAGATACAAAAAATGACACTTTCACGATCGCTATCGGATCCGTGTTGCCTGAAAATGTTTGGGGCGACTTTTCGTTCCTAAAATCATAAAAATATATTACTAATTTAAATGTGAATTAAGGTCGAACCAGGTGATATGTCCCAAAATGTCACTGCGTTTTAAGAATATAGCCCACAGCAAAAGTGAAAAAAAAATTGACAATAGTTAGAGACAGGTTTGCCATCCTATTTTGTATATAACTCCACAAAGCTGAAAATTATAGAAATATTTTGTGACTGGAATCAGTACTGAGTTCTCTGACAAATTAATTAAAGTGTTATGAAGATACATTTATGAAGTACATGAAATATACAGGGTATTATCTAACCTCTTGCACACCCGTGAATGACGGGTGTATAATACCATTTTATAGCGAAATAGCTTATGGCCGCGGCTTTGCCCGCGTGTATTTTGAGAAGGTTATACTTCTTTATAAAAAAAATTATCCTATGCAAGAAATATGCAAAATATAATTTTGATAAATATGGCACCACGCTAACATTTTTTGTTCCTCAACGATGTTAATAAAAAAATCATATTAGTGCAGGTAGAATAAAAAAAAATCATCCCCTATTCAGCCATTTTTCCAATAACTCCACTGGAAATTGAGACTTGTAATAATTATGATTTTAATGCAATGCACTAAGATTTAAATCAGCGAGCATTATTTGTTTGGATCGGGCAATGCTTACTCGAACGGTTTTCTGTCTTGCTTTCTGTTATTCGACTGATTTGGACGAACGGGCTTGGGCAGTACGTACTCGATCGGATTCCAGTCTTGCTTCCTGTTGCTCGTCTGTTTCTGAAGCTCGTAATGCCAATCGCTTGTCGTTTGTGTGGCATAATTGATTTGACTGTGAAAATAATGCTTCGTTACGACTTTTAGAAATTCATTTGCCAAAAGCATAGAAAATGCATGTGATATTCATTATCTAATACGGGGCTTGTGGCTCAGTGGAACGAGCGTCGGTCTCGTGTCAACTGTTTCCACCTGGCGCGGGTTCGATTCCCGCAGCTGGTGAAAATTTTTTTCAAGGTCCCAAAAGTAGTTTCGGATCCCACTATAAAAGGCAAGGTCCCCGTGATCTTAACTCGTACAAGTTTTCATTAACTTCTGAGGGTTGGTCAAACAACTAAGAAAGCGGTTAAAAACAATTTTACAAAAAAATTTTTTTAATGGCTACCAACAATTGGAATTTCACAATTAACATTACTTGTTATGTCGCGAAAACACACGAACGGCCACTAAACTATATGAAATACACTCATTTCTCAAAACGACTCGTACGCCACCTATTGTGAGAAGGTTGTATTAATTCAGATTGATTTCGCGGGCGTACGCACAACACACCAAAGTTTCATACCGATCGGATGAATGGTATAAAAACGCATACAAGACAAACAAAAAACTAAGGGAAACCTCATACAAACTTTCACCACTTTAGGGATTAAATTTCTGAAAACACTGAAACGTGTATTTCTTTTTTTGTATCATCGACCTTAAATACCAATTTTCATGAGTTGAAAACCAACAGAAACCCTATACAAACTTCCACACCCAATTTCACCCCTTCAGGGATTGCATTTCTAAAAACACCAAAACACATTTCATTTAATTTGTAACGAAGGCTTCCAATAGCATTTTTACTGACAACTTGGAAACTAACAGAATCCCTATACAAACTTCCAGTCCTCATTCAGCCCCCCATTTCACCGCTTCAGGGGTTGAATTTTCAAAAACTCTAAAACAAGTATTTCTTCATTTATAACAGAGACCTTAAACATGATTTTTCATGACCTCAACTCCAGAACTAACGGCTTTTCTATACAAATTTTCAACCACTCTAGGGTTGAATTTTCGAAAATCCTTACATTCGTGTTCTTTAATTGAGAAGAAGAGCCCAAATACCAATTTCCGTGACTCTTACTTCAGAACTAACGGTACTACCTCTTTCACCCCTTCAGAGATGGAATATCTCGGTATCCCGTTATCCCGTCATTTCGTTTGGCTGGCATAATCGATTTGACAGCGAGAGTATTGCTTTGTGACGACTATTACAAATTCACTGACCGCTTTCCATTCCTTCCCGGACGGAATTTTCAAATATGATTCACTCATTTGAAACAAAGAGCCAAAATATAAATTTTCATGACCCTAATTCGAAAACTAACGGAAACCCCATGAAAATATCCACCCCTTATTTCACCCCTTTGGGGGTTCAATTTGAAAACACTGAAAGATATATTTCCTTATTTGTAACAATAACCTCAATTATCAATTTTTATGACCCTAAATTGGGAACTAACGGAACCCTCATGCAAACGTTCAGCCCTTTCAACCCCTAGATTTTCTGAAAATACTTAAATCCCCATTCAGCCCCCCGTTTCACCCCTCTAGGAATTTAATATCCAAAAACACTGAAAATTGTATTTTTTTATTCGCAACAAAGACCTCAAACAGCAATTTCTATGACTGCAGCTTGGAAACCCTGTCATATCTGTTCTTTGATTGGAATTAACCCTCAGTTGGTGAGCCCGGGCCATTTGACCCTTTGAGATTTTGAATTTCGCGCTGAATCAAGTCGGTTGGTGGTATTGATCAGTGCATCTCAGTAGCTTCCTGAATGTCAATGGAGAGTGTGTCTGTGCTGTAATATTGTTCCTCCTGCCAACAGATATTAGCTGAGTAAGTAATGTGGGTCATTTTGACCCCTCATCACCAAATTTCATATCAAATGGGTCAAATTGACCCATGCTCACCTGATAGTCTATCCCTCAGAGATAACTGAATTTTGCAGGTTATGGCGGGCCCTTCACGAACTGTTAGATTTTTCGATGCAGACTTCGAAACTACAGTTCAGAAATGGTTAGATGAAGCAGACAGTGACGTAGATGATATTCGGAAGGATGAAGATGAACTTGTAAGTGAGCATGATTCCAGAAGCGAGCAATCTGCAGATTCTGACTTTAACGAAAATCCAGAAGATGATGTTGCTGAATTATGTGATCGTGATTACGATGTTGCCGAAGATGAATGTGCTGGAAAAAATGTTGCTGAAACCGATTCAGAGCAATTTGGACTTAGGAATATACCACTGAGTGAAAAAGAAAATAACAATTCACCAAATTCTGGAACCGACGATGATGCAGATGATATCCCTTTATCGGAATTATTGGCTAGACTAAATTCAAAAAAAAAATATATCTATGGAAAAAAAGATGTTTCAAATGGTCCAAGGTACCTCCATCAGCAAGAGTTCGGCATGCTGCACATAATATTGTTGTTTCTCAAAAAGGATTGCGAGGTCGTGCCATACAGTTGGGTAACAATCCTGATCACATAGATGTTTGGCATCTGATATTCATTGATGACATGAAAAATAAGATTTTATGTTGGATTAACCAGAAGATTAGAGCTTCAAGAATGAATTTCAGTGAGCCAAATAGACCTGAATTATATGCTCTGGATGGAGTAGAATTCGACGCATTCATTGGCTCACTGCTCTATACGCAAATCTTCAAATCCAATCGAGAAGATGTACGCGCACTTTTTTCGAAAGATGGGACCGGAATAGATGTGTTTCGTTGTACAATGTCAGAGAAACGATTCCTATTTATTTTAGCGTGCCTCCGTTTTGACATCCAGACACTAGAAATGATAGGAAGGAATCCAATAGAGCCGCAGCAATAACGTACATTTTCGAAACATTTGTTAGGAACTGCCAAGAAGTATACACTCTCAGCGAACATACTTGCATTGACGAGATACTGGTTTCCTTCAGAGATCGTTGTAGCTTCGAAATGTACTTTCCAAAAAAACCAGCTAAATATGGTTTGAAAGTCATGGCTCTAACAGATGCTGAAAACAACTATTTCCACAATGGATATTTGTATAGTGGAAAACAGAGTGATGGCTCGATACTCACCCAATAGGAAAAAAAATTGAGCGTTCCCTCGCAAAGTGTTATGAGACTAACCAAACCCATCGCTAAGTCAAACAGGAACGTCATAGCCGACAATTGGTTTTCTTCCGTAGAAATTGCTGACGAGCTCAAAAAAAGAGGACTCACTTATGTCGAAACTTTGAGGAAGAACAAAAAAGAAATGCCGATCGAATTTTTGCCTGCAAAAAAACGAGATGTGGAATCAAGTTTATTTGGATTCACCAAAGATCTTACATTGGTATCGTACGTGCCTAAGAATAACGAAGCCGTTTTGCTCATCTCTTCAATGCATCATACCCCCGATATTGAGCCGAATAACAAAAAACCTGAAATCATAATGTATTAAAACAGCACCAAAGGAGGAGTAGACGCCTTAGACCACAAATGTTCAGTATATTTATGTGGACGTCGCACGAATAGGTGGCCATTGGCAATTTTTTTTCGAATCATTGACATATCTTCAGCTAATTCTTATATACTTCACGGACTTTATAGTGGAACGACCGATGAGTCCAGATTTGATTTTATAAAATCACTTGCACATTCCCTTGTGCTACCTCAAATGAACCGGAGAATAAAAATACCAAATCTTCAACGAGAGCTCAAACTGACCATAGCAAGAATAACGGATACGCGACTGGAGGAACCACCAAATGTCGACACCAAACTCTACAAGAGAAAAAGATGTGCTTTATGTCCATACAAGAAGGACAAGAAGACCTCATATGCTTGTGCAAAATGTAGTAAGCCCATTTGTAATGACTGCAGCAGGCACATTTGTAAAGAATGCTTGTAGAATTATGTTTTCATGGGACGCCAGAATAATGATCTGAGTTTTTTTTCTGGAAAATATCTTGCTGCTCTAGTTATTTTCTGTTCATAGCCTGATACGTTCTGATTTGTTCAAACCAATTCAATCTATTCTTTGCGAGTTTTTTTCCATTTTTTAATATTTTTTAAATGAAGTTGTGCAAACACTATTCTTTTTTATTTCTCTTACATATAAAATAGTCGAAAGATATTTTATGACATGATGTCTCACTTCTGGGGGGACTGAAGGGTTAGTTACGAATAATAGGTTTTATTTTTAAAGTAGTAGCTGAATATGAACGCCAACAAAAAAGGAAAAAAGGTATGGGTCATAATGACCCAGCTCACCAAATACGTTAGTTGAAACCACATCACCAACTGAGGGTTAAAAGCCCAAACTACAATTCCCAAGACTCTGACTTCAAGACTAACGGTACTTTTACTTCCACCCAGTTTTGACCCCTTTAGAGATAGAATATCAAAAATATTTATCTATGTTTATCTATGTCATCATAGGAATAAGCTGTCAAAATTTCAGTTCTTTAGTTCCAGCGGTTTGGATTGGGCGTTGATCGTCAGTCAGTGGGACAGTCAGTCAGGACATTATATATGTATAGCTGGTACCCGCGGAATGTGGTTTAATTGTTATATAATCGGTTTTTGTCATTGTAGCAAAATAAATACCAGTTTTTAAGCCTAATCAAACACTGAAAGATTGATCAAAATCGGTCCAGTAATTTTTGCGTGATGCTCGAACAAACAAACAAAAAGACAATTAAAATTTTATAATAATATATATAGATTACAGTGGTTGAAATTTAGTTTTTTCTTGTTAAATCTGTTCTAATTTTGAGAAACAAAGAAGTTTTGGTAGATAAAATCATTTTATATTTTCTTCTGGCTTATTAAGGAAAAATCTGTTAATTTTTTATGGACTATCAACTGTTAGCTGTTGTGCAAGATGTTAGATTACACCCTGTATTTCTTGAATATGTCGTGGGCTATGGAATATTTCCAGAAATATGTCGATCTATATGAACTTTATGTGAAATTCAAAAAAATAGTTCGAGAAATACAGAATGTTTCATAACTTTTGTACCGGGTTATTCACCATAAATTACCCACCACTTATCATCGTTATTAGTGCCTATAGAAAAATAAAGTTGAATGTAAAAGTTTTGTGGTTATGACTGAATTTTGATGAAATGCTATAAAAAATCAGTAGCGTGCAGATTTCAGGAGATAAAATGTTTTTTTTGGTGGGATACCCCATATAGCACAAGACGTCCCGTGGACGTCCATTTTGGGTCCAAGATTAATCCAAACGTCCATGGACTCGATATGGGTGGCCAATGGATGTACTATTCAGGATAGGCTTCGTACATTCCGTATTGTACATCTCATGGATTATCAATGGACGTAAAATATTGGACCGACATGAACATCCATAAGAGAACGTTTGTGGATGAACATTCGATGTACAATAATCGACCAATAATCCTAACGTTACTTATTAGACGTATATGTACGTTCATTGGACGAAAAAGACTGGATCCTTTTAAAACTTCCATGTTTGTACGTTTTTGGATGAACACCGAATGTATAATACTGGACCACATCTGTACGTTCATCATTGTACATATAATGGACAATCAAAACTGGATCAATTGTGAACTAACATAAGTGTACGTTATCGAATGTACTCCGAATGTACAATACTAGACCACATCTGTACATTAACCATTGTATTTACATTGGACAAACAAAACTGGATCAATTGCTAATTTCCATAATTGAATATTTTCGGATGTACAGCGAATGTAGAAATCTGGACACAACTGTATGTTCACAACTGTAAGTACATGGGACAAACAAAACTGGATCAATTGAAAACGTCCATGATAGTACGTTTTCAGATGTACACCAAATGTACAATACTGGACCACATCTGTACCTTCACTTTACTGAGGACTGGTTGCTCATTCCGAGATGATCCACAGATTACCTAATCTCGGTTTAGTTGCCAATCATATCAGTAGCTCTGTAGCAACCAAACTCGGTTTAGTTAATCTGTGGATCATCCCGGATTGAATAACCAGCCCTGAATGAATCAACTTTTTACATATTTTCGTGTTCGAGTTTGACGACAAAATTTGAATATGGTAAAACTACAGTTTTATGAAACGCAAAATACTTAAACAAAAATAACCGATTTTCGTATATTATGAGGATCGAATCCATTCGGATAGGTACGGTCGTGTACGCCATAACACAGCAGTTTCATTGGCTGCGAGTGCGAGCACCCACCATACATGAAGATGAGTCTTGTGTAATGTCACAGTCACAGAACACCAATTCTGTGTTTTGTGGTTAATGTGTCATATGTGTCATGGCCACGACGATTCTCGGATTCCGACTGAGTACGTGAACGAGGTTGGACGTGTGCGAGGTAGTGTAATCTAGTGACAAAAAGCGGAACCAGCTATTTGTTGAGGTATTTACTAACTCTCCTTTGTTATATCACCTTTTCCTTCCTTATTGTTTTACTTTGGGAACTACAATATTTTGATAGTAGGTGAATCACCAGAATAATGGGGGAGGACAAGGGGGGTAAAGACCCCCCTGATAAATTCATAAGACAGGAAAATTTATATCAATATACAGATTCAGGACCATTTGAAATTTATATACAATGCAATAATAAAAATATAGGAAATTATCATATATTAGGAATAGCTAAAACAGTATTAGATATGAAATTGACAGATGTAAAAAAAATAAACAAAAAAGGCAAAAACCGGATTAGTGTAGAATTCAAAACATTCCAAGCTGCAAATGAGCTAGCAAAAACGAAGAGCTGAAAAAAGGGATACGATGTCTTTATACCTATCAACAAAGTTACTTGTAAAGGAATAGTTAAACCATTAGATAAAGAGTTTAGTGATGAAATTTTGAAGGAATACTCGGAAATTAAAACTCCGATCAATTGTAGGGTGCTCAATGTGAGAAGATTTACAGTAAGAAATAAAAAAACAGAAGAATCTGAACCAAAATATATACCATCTTACACAGCACTTTACACTTTTTCGGGCACAAGTTTACCTAAGGAAATATTTATATGCGGGTTGAGTTACAGGGTCATTCCATACATTAGTCCAGTAGTACAATGTTATAATTGCTTGTTATACGGCCACACAAAAAAGTTGTGTAAACGTGGAACAGGCAGATGTACCATTTGTGGGGAAGTAAAAAATGATGAGCACGGGGTAGATGGCAAATGCCAAAATAAATTATGCATGTACTGTGGAGATGACAGTCACTTCAGTACTAGTAAAACATGCCCAGAATACATAAGACAAAAAAAATTTAAAGAAGTTATGTCCTTAGACAATCTTACCTATTTCGAAGCAAATGAACTCTTACCTAAAACTAACAGAGGCCAAAATGAATTTGTAGCTAGGGGATGATTTCCCTGCACTCCCAACAGTTGATTTGGGATTTATCCCAGTTAACCAAAGGAGAGCTGAAATTATCAACCAAAATCGTAGACCTTTTAATAGCATTCTTAAAAATAATGACAAAAAACGAAAACTTCCCCATCAACAAAATAACTTGATGGAAGAACATAAAAAACTACTGATATCACCTAATGGACAATTTTCTAGAAGTATATCACCAGATAGTATATATACAATAAATGGAACCCCTAGGAGCTCTAGAGATGAGATGTTTACTCAAATTGGGGTAGACTTAAATGAAGTTTGTGCTAAGCTAAATGCTACGCACAAGGAACAAGTATTAAACTTTATAACTCAATTGATAACGGGTAATATTAACAATCAAAATGACACACGGGGTGAAAATTCTACAATGGAATCTGAAGAGCGGTAATAGTAACTGGGATAATCTTAAAATTATAGTAGGAGAACAAAAACCAGATATAATCTTATTAAATGAAACATGGTTTAAATCCAAACAAATATTCAATTTGAAAAATTATGTATGTTATAGAAAGGATAGAGAAGATGGATATGGAGGTATTGCTACCTACATAAAATCAAACCTACCACATAAACCAACCAATATCCAAACTGATTTCATGCCACAACACTTCCAAATTCAAATTCTAGAACTTTTAGATGAAAAAATCAATATAGTTAATATATATAATCCACCCAGATCGTCTTTGACAAGCAATATATGGGAAAAATTAATAAAAAAAATAAAAACACCTTTTATTTTAATGGGAGATTTGAATAGCCATCACACACTATGGGGTTGTGGGATAAACAGCTCTAATGGGAAAAATATAGTAAACTCGTTAGGTGAACTACAACTGACTGTAATAAATGATGGAACGCCAACCAGGCTAACACGACCAAACGAAAATAAATCTGCCATTGATCTCACATTAGTATCCAACAAACTTAGTACTAAATGCAATTGGGAGGTACTGCCAGATTGCGGCTCCAGTTATCATTTCCCCTACAGTATGCCATTACTTAACACAACCCTATAATAGTTCATATAAATCAGATAACAGGAGAAAAAGAAACTATAATAAAGCTAACTGGAATTCCTACAGCACATACTTGAATGAAATATTTACAACTAATGAAATAATAAACTATGATGAATTTGAAATGAATCTTAATAACATTGCAGAAAAAACAATTCCATATTATCAAAACAATAATAATACAGGACAATATAAATGTTGTCCTTGGTGGGATCCACAATGTACTGAAATAATTAATGAACGAAAACAGGCTTTGGCAGACTTCAAAGAAACACCCAGTTTGGAAAACTATATAAAAATCAAAAAAATCGTAGCTCATTCAAAAAAAACCTTTAAATCGAAGAAAAAAAATAATTTTAGAAATTTTTGTTCTACTCTTGACAGAAATACCCCAACGAAAAAAGTTTGGGGGGTGATAAAAAATTTTTTGAAGAAATTGCAAATAAAATATTGGATAAGCTCAGTGTCTGCAATATTGATCCGAATTTGACCTGAAGAGTAATGACCAAATGATTAACATAGAAGTATCAGAAATACTCTCAGTTCTGAATAATAAAAAACAAAGCTGAAGGCTTGGATAAAATTTCTTATTCTATGATATCTAACCTGCCCATATCAGGATTAAAAATTCTCCAATCAATATTCAACAATTACCTCCAACAAGGACGAATTCCGGATCAGTGGAAACAGGCTCTGATATTACCTTTTTTGAAACCAGGGAAAAATCCAGTAGATGCAGAAAGCTTCAGATGCATAGCTCTAACCTCCTGTGTGGGTAAAGTACTGGAAAATATTATTAAAATAAGATTGGAATGGCAACTAGAAAACAAAAAAATACTACCAGATTATCAGATAGGATTCAGGAGAAACAAAAGTTGCCTAGATGCACTTACTCTAGTAACTTACAATATTTTGAACAATTTCAGTAGTAACCAATTCACCTTAGCTGTTTTTTTGGATATAAAAGCTGCCTATGACAATGTAAACATTTTCAAACTTTATAAGTATTTAATTGAACTGAAAATCTCAACACCTATTGCAAATATAATGATGGCATTCCTCAATAATAGGAAGATATATATAAAAATAATAAGGGAGATATATCTAATCCACAAATTACCAGCCTGGGATTAGCACAAGGATCACCACTTAGTCCCTTACTCTTCAACCTGTACACTTTGTCACTACATAAAATAATACCAGGAGATATAAAACTAATTCAATATGCTGATGACATGGTACTGTTATTAACAGGGGAAAACATTAGGAATATGATCATAAGAATGAATAGTGTGTTAGAGCATATATATCCATGGTTCAATGAACACAACTTCCAAATCTCGATAAATAAATCAGCAGCTGTTATGTTCAGAAAACACAGAGATTATGCAACATACCCTAACATTTACATAAACTCATCTATCATAGAATGGAAAGAAAGTATCACCTACTTAGGGCTGATACTTAACAAAACCTTGAATTGGTCACAGCATATTGAATTGGTTAAAAAAAAAACACAAAAAGGGATGAATATTATGAGATCACTTTGTGGTACATGGTGGGGGGGGACCCAACCACACTCCTGAATATTTATAGAGGCATGATAAGACCTCATCTAGACTATGGATGCCAACTTTTTTCACCAACAAACAAAGTAAATTATGGAAAATTAGATAAGATACAATTCCAAGCACTAAGAATAATTACGGGCTGCATGAAATCAACCCCAACCCCAGTACTACTCGCTGAATGTGGGGAAGTGTCACTGGAATACCGGAGAAAATGGCTGTCAACTAAATTTGTAATGAAAATAATTCCTGACAAAAATAATCCGATAAATATAATAATAATAAACTCAATGACGAAGTTAACCTTAATAGATTTTGGAGGAACAAAAAAATACCATATATTATAGAAGCCCTGAATAACTGTTTAGAATACATTGAAAATATCTACACATATGACATAAATCCGGGTTTTGAAATTGAAATAATAAATCAAATAAGAAAAATTAAAGTGATCAATTTAGAAGCGAATAGAGAGTGTATAACAGGTAATCAGGACTTCTTAAATATAATTAAAAGCAAATACCCCAATCATACTTTCATATATACTGATGGATCATTGGACACATCAAGTCACAGTGCTGGGTTTGGTGTCACTTGCCCAGAAGAATACATACAATTTGCTAGTAGACTACATAATTACACACAAATATGTACAGCTGAAATTGTAGCTATACACAAAGCGATAACATTATGTCTGGAGAAAAATATTTCAAATGTGGTGGTGTGTTCAGATTCAAAAAGTGCTATACAAAAATTATCCTCTAATAAAATATTTGACTCAAACCACATAGTGGGGTTAACAAAACAGATGATCTTGGAAGCTGAAGATAATGATTTCAATATTATCTTGGCCTGGATTCCAGGGCATAAGGGAATTACAGGAAATGAAACTGCGGATACCCTAGCTAATATAGGCAGAAATTTAAAAATACCTTATAAAATGCAATTAAACAAAGATGACATATTACCAGTAATTAAAAAACAAATTTTCAACAAATTTACACAAGAATGGAAAGTAGATATTACAAATAGAAAAACGTTTTATGGAAAAATCCAAGATAACTATCCCAAGACACCATGGTTTGCAAAATTCTCATACATAGATCGTAGACACATAACAACAATTATAAGAATACGCACAGGACATAGTTTGTCACCCTTCCACTTATGTCGAATAGGTGTGAGGGATGACCCATTATGTACCTGTGGTGAACTGGGCAGTGTGAAACATATACTATTTGAATGTCCACTAAACTTCAACCCGCATATAGATGTGTATAACGAACTGGTAGGAAGTAGTCATAATGTAGGACCGATATCAATTATCTCTGCTCTTAGAAACTTGAATGAAAAATCAATAATCATAATAAACAAATTTCTATCTCTTAATAAGATTCAACTGTGAATATCTCGACTAAAGTTGAATGAGAGACATGTATTGCTTGGAAGAAACACAAAACTAATCCTTTTCTTTAAAATACCCTGGGTTCTCTTACTATTATCCGAGGCATCATTTCGGGTGTGTAATGCTCCTCCGATGCCCGGGAGCGAGAAAAGTCTCATATCCTTTGTTGTGTTTGTCTTATATTAACTTAACCTCAACATGTAATCGATTTAATGAAGAAGAAGAATGGGACAAGTGACAGTCAAAGACAATTTATGTATTGGACCAAAGTTGTGGAATAAGAAGGACCGAGAGTCCGACTACCTTGTTCCACGGAAGAAGGATTCCGATTAGTAAAATAGTCGGGTCGAATCTGAGTGGATGGTTATCAAACCGAGCTCAAAAAAAGAACTAGAAGAAGAAGAAGAAGACGACGATTCACGACGTTTGATGCTATTGTTTTGAGTTTTGGTCTGGCAATGTTAAAATCACAGTTAAAATAATTAAGATTTATAATATCCATTTGTATTTATTGAAGTGTCGAAGTGAGTGAAGGCCGAAGGGACAAACATCAGGTCAGTCGTTTGAAGTTATTTATAATAGTCCAATAGATATCTATTTTGGACTGGACACACGTGAAAGTGAACATGAAAAGGTACTATCAACCGACCAACAGGAATGCGATTCTCAACAAGTACTATAGAAAGCTTGTTGATAGAACTGCAGAAGGGATTTCTAGTGACGATGAAAGCGAAAATAATAAACGTGTACAGATTAACGAAACATCACCTAGCTTCTCTTCTACAAGTAACGTTCCTGTAACCGGTTTTGATGCAATGCCTGATGAACACTATCATTCTGATGATTTGCCAGATTTAAATGAAAGCAGGAATTCTGAACTTTCTTATGAAAATTCAGGTTACCTTGAAAAAATAGGAGTTGAAGTGATTTCTGAACAAGCTGAATCCATAAAGTCAAGTTTATCGAAATGGGCATTGAAACACAACATTCCACATACAGCTATAAATGATTTATTGAACATATTGAAGCCTTCTTTCGATGATTTACCTCTAGACGCAAGAACGCTTTTAAAAACACCTCGAAAAACCAATTTAGAAATAGTTGAACCTGGTCGGTATTGCCATTTTGGCTTCAAAAAGTGTCTGGAAAAGCTTTTATCCCATTCATCTCATTTATATCTGGATGTGAATACGTTGGAAATATGTATAAATATTGATGGCTTGCCAATATCTAAGAGTTCTGGAAGTCAACTGTATCCTATTCTCTGTAACTTGTTTTTGAATAAGAACATTGTTGAGATCATTGGTATTTATCATGGTAATGAGAAACCAAAAGAAGCCAACGACTTTTTGAAATTTTTTGTCAATGAAGCATTAGATGTCATGAATGATGGAATTCTGTTTGGTGGTCGATCATATAAAGTTAAGGTGAAAGCATTCATTTGTGATGTTCCTGCTAAATGTTTCATAAAATATGTTAGAGGGCACAGTGGATACCACTCATGCTCGAAATGTAAAACTGATGGTATTTACTTGGATCGAAGAGTGTGTTTTCCTGAAACTGATAGTTTTAATTTGAGAAGTGACTCAGAATATAGATTGAAAGTTGATAAAGAACATCATACTGGAACATCAGTATTAGAAATGATCCCAGAACTCGATATGATCAAAGACTTTCCCTTAGATTATATGCACTTGGTGTGTCTAGGAGTTGTGAAGAAAATGATAGTTCATTTGTGGATGAATGGAAAAGTTCCTGCTAAATTATCTTTTCATCAAATTTCAAATATATCTCATCTACTGTTGAGGCACACTTCAAGTATACCACATGAATTTAATCGTAGGCCTAGGTCTTCAAATGAAGCTAAGAGATGGAAGGCTACTGAGTTCCGTTTATTTTTATTTTATTTAGGTCCCATTGTTTTGAAAATTGTATTGGATAATGACAAATATGTGAACTTCTTGAGTCTTCATGTATCATTGTCATTTTTATCAAGTGCACAATGGAACAAAAATGTTGATTATTGCAAATCTTTATTGAAGTATTTTGTCAAAACTTTCATTATTTTGTATGGTTCTCAGAATGTGTCTCATAACGTTCACAACCTACTACATATTTGTGATGATGTAGTAAATTTTGGAGCCTTAGACATGTTCAGCGCTTTTCCGTTTGAGAACTACATGAAAAATTTGAAAAAACACATAAGAAAAACTGATAAGCCTCTACAACAAATAATACATAGAATCGCTGAAGAAGAAAAATCAAATGAACTCTCAAACACCTCATTACCTAAAAATTATCCTCAACCATCCAGTGAACATTTCAATGGTCCTCTTCTGTTGCAAATAACATGTGAACAATTCAAGAAACTTTCCTTTGAACATTTTTTATTGAGCATTTTCGAACCTGACAATTGTTGTGTCTTAGAAAACATGTTTGGTTGTTATTATAAAGAATATTATAGTAGTCAATAATGAAATTAAATTAGTTGTTCAGAAATTTTTGAAGAAGGGCGATTTTTATGAATCACCTTGTAAATCTTCAGAATTAGGAATGGCCTCTTGAATTGGTAATTCTCATAATATTGATATAAATGCATGAAGTTGAATTTTAATGATGATTATGTAATCATTCCGTTATTGCATCTGGTTTGAAAATTGAATCATATTTCAATTTTTTTGTTGGTACATTATTAATGAGTCCTGTTCATTTCCATATCATTGTTACAACTCCAAAATTTCAGGGTGTCTCAGGTTCAATTTGTATATCGTTTTGTTAAGAAACTTGAATGGAAAAATTCCATGAAATTTTCATTATTGCAGATTTTTAGAAATAGGTCGATTATCATATTTCAAAAATATTTTTATCGTCAATTCAAACCTTACTTATTTACTTATATACAGTATGAGTCTGCTTAAGTTCGCACCATATGGAAAACTTTGTTATTATTAATTTTACGAAAAAAAGTTATTCCTTATAAAAAGTTCTGCATGGTCTCAAACCTAAAATGCAACCATCAGATATAAAAAAAATTCAGTCGCACACGCGATTTCTCAAAAAATATTAATTTGGCTGAAGAGTAAATTACCTTTATTTTTGACAATATCGAACATTATTATCAAGAAAAATTGATCAGAACTCAAAATTACGTTCAAATACTCAATTGAATCCAATTACATAATATTATTGTAAAATAAATTATTTTGTTATGTACTATTTATTTTAATGCATCATCAAAATAATGGAAAAAAAGAGGCTAAGAAACGTAAAGGTTATCAAATTTTTTACGAATAAAGAAATAACAGATAAAAGTTTTCGATATTTAAAAAAATTAATTTACTTTACTCTGTTGGACAAAATTAATATTTTCTGACGAACCTCGTATACGACTGAAAAAATTGATATATGATGGTTGCACTTTAAGTTTTACGCCATGCAGAACTTTTTATAAAGAATAACTTTTTTTCGTAAAATTAACAATAAAAAAGTTTTCCATATGGTGCGAACTGCTTTAAGCAGACTCTCACTGTATATATTTTTTCATATCATTATACACATCATGCAAATGTAAATGTTTCCCAATAGGTAGTTAACAATGTCTATGGAATCTTGGACAGTTGTCAAATTTGACGATGAGAATACCGTGGAAGCCGTTCCATCCTCATGGATATTAGGGAATTCTTGTTATTGGCCCCCTTATGCCAGGGATAAACTGCTGGCTGCCATCAAGAATTTTGAGGCCCCAAATACGCATTGGCCTCTGCATAAGATGGAGATTTTTCGTAATGGGACTTTTGGTATGTAAGTTGTACTATTCTTCACCAAAATATTCAGCAAAAAATTGTTTACAATAAACCAAGGCCTCTGACCGTTTCATTGCAATGTATCACGTTTTTTATTATGATTAGTTTTTGAACAGGATGTATAATGTTGATTTCATTTTCAGATTCATATTTGGAGGCACGAAAAAAGTCCAATGTGGCAGAGTACACCAGTGACCTGAACATAGAAGAGGGACCTGCTACCCGAAAGAATCGTCATAGACGTACAAAAACCATTGAATCATCTTCAGATGATGAACAACCCAGCAGATTAATCCAGAAGAGAATGCCAATTCTGCCAAAGCTTCCAACCAGGCCCATAAATGGGGAGAAAGAAAACACTCCTCCAATTAATGGTAAAATTATGGGGATATGTTATTTTTATCTATGTATAAAAGCATTAAGATATTGTTGAAAATTCCATGTAATACAGTACCTGATCTAACTAAATGTTTTTCAGAAAGTGTGGCTGCTCCTGATGTTTGCTGCTGCTGCCCAGCACATAAGCAGATTGTGCAGACAGGTATGCAGGATATATCATTTCAGATATGAATGAATGTCACTCATTCTTATCTTCTATAGGTACCATTGACCTGAATAGAATAAAAAAACAATACTTATTCATGACTAATATAATGGCAGACATAAAAAGTGAACTATCAGAAATTAAAGCAGTTGTTGTGTCAGCACAACAACATCCTATACCGCCACTGAATGAATCTATTTTCAAAAAAATGTCCCTGCCAATAAATGATGAGGGCGCACTTGAGGTGATGGAGGAATATTTACGCTCTGAGGCGAATTTCCAAAAAGCTGTTAGTATATATTTCAGACTATTGATTGGTACCTACAGGTTAATAAACCATTACCAATCTTGTTTATTTTGTTCTGTTTTCCAGGTTCCAGAAATTTCCAATATGGGTGGAAATAGTATATATGATTTCGTTAAACGGTCATTGACCATCCTTATAACAAATAAGTTTGCCAACAAATTCAGTTTTCTTGGCAAAAAACAGAAGGCTTCCTTCAATAAACTGAAAATATGTGAGCTGGTGATAAGTAAGTACATGTTCTACTGATAATTATCAATAAGTTTCGAAAAAAACGGGAAATTAATTCAAAATGATGGAAAACTTTTAAACATATATGCAAACAATACTGGGTGATTTTTTTAATGGGCAACCTGATCTTGCTTAATGTTGAATTTGGGCCATAAAGGGTTTTTTGGAATTTACTTTATAATGATCAAGAATTGGAGACTTCTATTTAAAAATTATCATTCGGTGGAAAATAGACACCAAAAAAAATATTGGTTCAACGCCATCTATCTGTTGTAGAAGTTTTGACCTTTTGACTATTAAGAACTTTCATTAGTCATAGTATTTTTAATGTGTCTCTTTTTGTTTTATTCAAAATATATCTCTACATTCTTCCAGTAAAAAGCTAATTATGTGCTAATGAATTGTTATTATATATGTCTATGTTCTCCAATACTGCAAAATACACGACTTTGATTTGGCCCATATCTAAGTTATTTTTCCTATATACAACTAAAACGACATTTAGCGTACGGATATGTGATTGATTCAAAATATTGAAAATATTACTATAATGGTAACTCAGTTTTTCAAACACATTACTATGGTAACTCAGTTTTCTAAATACATTATGGGTTACTGTTTGATTTCACAGTTATTCCATGATTTATGTTTTATGTCATCGGTCATTACGATGATTCATCAGATATTGAATCTAAGTTGGGTTCATCGGATATCACAGCAGTTTAATGAATATAATTTGATTTTTTCGATTTCATAGAAAAAGTATAGTATGTACCTCGTTTATAAACTCTATATAGGAGTCCAAGATGCACTAGTTAATAAAATAACGTTTATAACACTTGTTACATAATATACTATTAGATTTTAGACATGGATCAATTTGCAAAATTGTTCAGAATATTAGGTTGTTCTTCAATAATAAGGTAATAAAATATACAAGGTGTTCCATTCGAATTTCGCAAGTAATTTCCGGTAAAACAGGAGGTTGAAAATATCCATTCATATTAAGGTAGCTTAGTCGATATTCAAAAAGTTTCAAGGAACCTATAGTATAAATTTAATATTAAGAAAGATACAGGGGTGTTGCTCTATAGAAAAATCACCCTGTTATAGCAGCATTGAAAATCAATTTATAAGTCAGAAATATCGCTGTTCTCAAAGTGAATATCACCTTTTACTCTGTGATTCGAGATCCAATAAATTGACAACACGAATATTGAATAGGTGAACATTTATCCAAATATGCATTGATTTCTGGAGCACACCTGATTCAATGAAAATATCTGATTCAAACTGAATTTTATAGATGCTGCAGAACATTCCAGAGTTTCGTGCTCAAGGAAAGAAGCTGAAGAGTCCATATCGAAATGGTTGAGACGGGCAAATGAAAGAAAAGGAGATTGAAATATTCTTACATAGTTCCCGTTTGAACATATCTTTTCTTTTTTTCATATTACTATTCCATTCATTTTTTATGTTCCTATTTTTATGTTTGTTATTTAGTAAGAGTCGATTTTTAGTCCAGAATATTTTATTTTTGTTATTATGGAAACAATTTTATTATAACGTTCATATTTTTTATAATTTTTGATAACTCAACAAAATAAACTAAGTGAGTTTTTCATCTGCTTGTTATTTCATACAAAAACTTTTGTCTGATCAATTTTCATTGTGAAATCTTGTTCATTATGTACGTCCATTGAACATCCTCGGCGTACTACATAAGATGTTGTATCAAGTGTATCTGGACTTTAGCTGGACATATTCCGGACCTTCATGGACGCAACCGGACGTATAATGGATGTATTCAAAATCCATGTTGTACGTCCAATGGACGTGAATTTGATGTGTTTCTCATAAATCCAAATCTTGTTCTTTATGTACGTCCATTGGGCATCCTAGACGTACGTACATAAGATGTTATATCCAGTGTATCTGGACTTTAGCTGGACATATTCCGAACCTTCATGGACGCAACCAGACGTATAATGGATGTATTCAAGATCCATGTTGTACGTCCAATGGACGTGAATTTGATATGTTTCTCATACATCCAATGGACATTCTTTATGTACGTCCATTGAGCATCCTAGACGTACGTACATAAGATGTTATATCCAGTGTATCTGGACATTTGGTGGACCTATTCCGGACCTTCAAGGACAAATCCGCACATCCATTGGACATCCATAACATCCATGTTGTACATCCATTGGACGTACATTAGACAAACATGTGCTATCTGGGACCCTGTATATTATTGAATTTTTGGAATGATCCTCTGTTCCTGCTTTCAAAAATATACCATATGGTACCCCTATCGTATACCGTTTTGGAGTTATTAAACGTCAAATAACTTAGAATAGTTGTTACTGTAGATATCTATCCTATTAAAGATAACATTTTTAGAGTCGGCTATGAAAATGACAACTATATTATGTTTTTTTATGGACATTTAATGGACTAATCAAAATGGTTTACATTGAGGAAGAAAGAGTTCAAATATATACTTGTTATATACAAAACAACAAAAATAAATGTGCAGCAAAAAGTGCATATAGGGTGTAGTATCCAAATCGTCACTGTCAGAAAATACATTCAAAAATATTCACAAGAAGGTGGATCATACCTTCAGTTTCAGTAGAAAAAAAAAACCAGGAAGAACATTTGGTTCTTTTCGAAGGTAAGCCTATCCATATTGATTCGCGAATAGACTCTTTTGAAATTGTATTATTTTTTAGAAAATTCTCAATGTAGTTTGAAAAAAATTATTGGCCCTATATTTTATGATTATATATTAACATGAGTTATCTGTCAAATACTCATCCCAGAAGTAGAAAATATTCTTTTACAGAATTTTTCGGAAGCCGATCATGCCAGTATAATTTGGATGAAAGATGGGGCAACCCCGCATAGTGTCCGACCAGTTCAAGAACATTTGAAATATGTATTCCCAATATGGATAGGAAATAATGGAAGTAATAAATTGCCACCTAACAGTCCGGACTAGACCCCTATAGTTTAATTTCTGAAAGTCATTGTTAATAATAATAATAATATTCAACTTAATAAAGACACGATGCGACTTGAAATAGAGAAGATAAATGTCAATGATGAAGCAATTTCCGATTCACTTATGAATCTTAGAAAACCTTATCAATTATAAAAGTGGATACATCGAACATCTTTTATAGTAATCATGTTATTTAAATTCCCTAAATAAATCTTTGTTATCTTTAAATTTGAACTTTTTAAATAAATTTTGAAGAAATGTCACTAAACAAACATATTAAAGTTGTCATTTTCATAGCTCACTTTGAAAATGTTAACTTTCATAGGATAGGTATTTACAGTGCCAACTAGTATAACTATTTTGGGCAATAATAACGATGATGAAGGGTGGGTAATTTATATTGAATAACCCGGTACCAAGTGGATATTCTCCTTGAAAAATTAACATGATTTCCTCAATGAATTTTTCCACAAAGTGCAAAGATACAGTGTGTTGCAGTTGGAAATGAATTAGGATTATATTCTATAATCACAGAATTTCACAGTGCGTACGGAATAAAACGATGGCTTTTCTTATGCCACTGGAGAAATCATCATAATTTTTCCTAGAAATTAGATACCTATTAATTCCCGACAAAATCAAGTTTCCAAAATTAATGTGATTTGGTGGATACAACCATAGAAACAATAAAGGAATGAGTGCGGTTGAAGTAAAATGTCTTTGACCTTATGGCAGATATTACGATTAAACTAAAGATGAATTAGTGTTAGGATTGAATAGTATATTGAAAATATAATTCAGAGTGAGCAACAAAAAGTCATACACTTATTAACATCAAATTAAAATTGAATTAACTCAATTATTATTAAAATTTAAATATGAAATTAAAGGTTTATTATGAATAAAACGAAAAATATAAACTGCTTTGTGAATATTTTGAATTTCTTGAGAAAACTGCATTAATTAATTGTCGTTTCGTTGTTGATTGACGTGCGGTAAATTCAATTTTTCTCCCGAAGAATCAATTATTTTGACATTTTTGTTTGAGGAAAATTAACATTGAAATCTCCTGCAAGAATCATCGGTAACTCAAGGTAATTACCTTGAACCTGAATATTAAAATAGAGTAATTGCTGATGAATAAATTTTATAATGTTTGATACAGCTTTATTTGGAGAAATGTAAAAAAAACGACAATCAAAGGTTGACCATGTATGTTGACACACCGAACAACAGCAATGCCATATTTTTTATTATAATTATTTTGAAGACATATTTTTATGGAAATTTTGAAAAGTTAATTAGTATACACCACATCTCACGTGTTTATTAAAAACTATTCACTATATCTAACTTTATTTCAATAATTGAGATACATTATTCATAAAGATGTGAGATTTAAGATATTTTATCCTGACTTCATGAGAAATATTTGAATAAATGAAAGTTACGTTTTGTAAGCGGCAAGACATCATTAGATTGTTGATTTTTTCATTTATTATTATTTATAGATGAGAGTGTAAGTCGCTCTGGTGATTCAGCCACTTCAATTCAATCCGGCACTATTCTTTAATGTTTTATAATATAGTTTTATGAATACGTTTTTATCACTCATTTTTGGATAATATTCATTCACAAATTGAATATCGAAAATTACAAGCACGTATGCTGTATGGGGTCGGCTTCAGAATAGCCCCGGGGTAAATCCTGCCTGTCGTAAGAGGCGACTAAAAGGATAACCGTAGGTGGAAGATGGTCTCATCGCCCGGTGAAATACCACCATATCGACTTTGTGTGCTGTGAAATGGATCATTCCATGTTTCAGTGTTCGGTCGATACTTTCCGGTCTCCCTCTTTCCTTTTCCCCAATTCCTCCTTTATTTTCAGCTAATAGTAATAATGATGAAGTCTCCTAGAGTAAAACACTCCGGAAGTAAAATACCTCTCCATTCGGATTTCCGGGCGAGAGGTACTCGAGGGGACTCAACATTAAAGATTAATTTTTGCAACATCCGTGGACTCAACAAGAACATCAATGACGTCCACCATCACCTACAGACGAAAAAACCGGAGATTCTGGCTCTAACAGAAACACAAGTAAACTCGTCCACCAACAAGGTCCATATGCTTTGTCCTGGTTACGAACTCCATTCTCGATTCAGGTTCAAAGGTGGAGTCTGCCTTTACGCTAAGGCTAACCTTTCATGCCAGCGTGAAGAGAGTTTGGAACCGAAAGACTTTGATGTGATGTGGTTTAAGCTATCTGATACCAAAGTGACTAAGTTCCTCTGCTGCCTTTACCTATCACCTAATGAACCTTCATATAACAACCTATTTGAGTTTTTATCACTCAAACTGGACTACATTCAGGAAAACCATCCAACAGCTGAAACCATAATCATGGGGGACTTTAATGTACATAATGCTGCCTGGCTCAAATTCTCTAACAAAACAGATGATGCAGGTCGTCAAGCCGAGGCCTTCGCCATCACTCATGGTCTAGAACAACTGGTCGAGCTACCAACCCGCATCCCTGATGTCAACAACCAGTCTGCCAATGCACTAGATCTTTTCCTCACCACCAATCCTGACCCGTATAGAATAGAAGTTTGTGCCCCACTTGGAAACTCTGATCACACCCTCATCTCCACAACATGCTCTTTCCATTTACCATCGAGCAGCACAATACCACCCCGTCTCATGTGGCATTACAATTCGGCCGACTGGGAAGGTCTTCGTATGTTTTTCTCAGCGTTTCCATGGAAGAGAGTTTGTTTCTCTTCAGTAGATCCAACACGATGTGCTGAGACAATTTCTGAAATCATCATGTTGGGGATGCAAACTTACATACCGAATACCGAAAGAAGAACATCATCCGATAAGACCTGGTTTAACAGAAACTGCTCTAGAGCTGTGGCTTCCAAACAGGCAGCATACCATCGATGGCAAAAAAATCCGGGACCTGAGACCAGAGCAGCATACGTTGAGGCTAGAGGCATATGCAAAGAGACAATAGAATGCTCAAAAGATGCTCATAATGCCAAAATAAGATCAAAACTTGTTGAATGTCCCAACGGATCCCGTTCATTTTGGTCTTTCGCCAAAGCTGTGGGAAGAAACTTCACTTCCAGCTCTTTTCCTCCCCTAACCAAAGAAGATGGAACACTAGCAACGACTGCCCAGGAAAAAGCCAATATCTTTGCGCACCTATTTGCTGGAAATTCCACTCTGGATTCTTCGGGAAAACAACCCCCGAACATTACACCTATTGACAGTCACATGCCCGAGATCACCTTTCGCCAACGTACTATCAGAAAGATTTTGCTGGGTCTCAACACCAACAAAGCCTGTGGATCTGACGGAATCCCGCCGATTGTTCTCAAGAAATGTGCCCCCGAACTAACACCTGTTCTTTGCAAGTTGTTCAACCACTCTTACAATTTGGGAGTATTTCCGTCCAATTGGAAAATTGCAAGAGTACAGCCAGTCCCTAAAAAGGCAAAAAGACCCTACCTAGCAACTACAGACCTATCGCACTGCTATCTATTATTTCGAAGGTCATGGAAAAAGCCATCAACATCGAGCTCATGAAATATCTGGAAGACTCAGGAATTATCAATGATAGGCAATATGGCTTCCGCCATCAGAGATCAACTGGTGACCTGCTCGCATACGTCTCACATATATGGCAGCTATCTATTGAAAAGTATGGAGAAACTTTAGCTGTGGCATTAGATATCTCCAAGGCGTTCGATCGAGTTTGGCACCAGGGACTCCTCGCCAAGCTTCCATCTTATGGCTTGCCCCTCAGCTGTGTTCTCTGCTTGCTAGTTTTCTCTCAAACAGGTCTCTCCATGTAGTGGTCGATGGAGTTTCATCTGACACTCTACTCATAAATGCTGGTGTTCCGCAAGGATCCATTCTAGCACCAACACTATTTTACTTCACATCAACGACGTGTTGAAAGCAGCTTCATGTCCCGTACACAGCTTTGCCGATGATAGTACCTCCATACCGCTTTCTCTTCCAGGGCCCCTATATCAGCCCGTGAAACCAGAAATGAACGAGGAAGAAATGTTAACAATATAAATATGGACTTAGCAACAATTCTCGAATGGGGATCCAATAACTTGGTAGAATTCAATGCAAACAAAACACAAGCATGTCTTTTCTCTAGGAAAGCCGATCTCACTGTGCCTAACATAACTTTGTCAGGAGTAACCATACCACTGAAGTCATCCATATCGATGCTTGGTATTACTATCAGCAATAACCTTTCCTGGGAAAATCACGTGAGGTCCATTGCCAAAAGTGCATCCCAAAAACTTGGTTTTTTTTCCAATTCCTACAATCAGCTGCATCCGTTCCAGAATCCGACCTGTCCTGGAATACTGTTCCCATATTTGGAGTGCGGCACCTAAACATATCCTGAAGCTATTGGATTCTGTCCAAAAAAGGGCAATTCGTCTCGTCGGTGATGCCTCGCTTACAAACTCGCTCACTTGTCTGGAACACCGTAGAAAAGTTGGCGATTTGTCTCTATTTTATAGATATTTTCATGGGCGATGCTCTTCTGAAATATCAACAATCGTTCCTCCTTTGGCAGTCTCTTCGAGATTAACCCGTCAAGTTCAGTCTTCACACCCCTTCGTGGTCACTTTGGAGACCTGCAGAACATCACTTTCCAAAGACTCATTCATCCAACGAACTGCGAGGCTTTGGAACTCATTGCCTAGGGAGGTGTTCCCCGAGGCATACAACCTCCAGAAATTTAAGAAGAACACCAACTCCTACCTTCTTTCCCTTGGTTCCCACGATGTTCTCTGAACATTACAGGATATCCCTTTTCGTGGGAACCAGAACATATAAAAAAAAAAAAAAAAACGTGGATACGGTCGCAATGAAATGTAAGGTCATAATATTTTGGTCCACCTGAACGTTATTCATGTAAATAATACACACCGGCTTATGTAACGCTTGTTCATTCCCTTACACTTACGTCATCCAAAGCATTCTGTCGCCCCGTAGTGGCGCCTAAAGAAGTTTCAATTGTTTAGTTGGAGCAAATTTTGCACCCGTAGTTGGGGTTCCAAATTTAAAAATGAGGTTCTTCCAGAAAATACAATTGTTCTTTTTTGGAAAATTATTCATTACCAATGTTCAAGGAATTTCGAAACATTAATAGTTTTTAGAATTTCAAAAAATCAGTGGTAGTTCACATTAATATTTCACCGAATTTTGTTGATTTGATCTCCCTCTTTGATATCAGGGAGAACTTTGTTTCAGAGTTAAAAGAATCAAAGTTATTACAGCTTTAATTTTTTTAGCTTTAAACAACTGAAAAGACTTTAAGTGAAGTTGAAGTGCTTCATATAAATGTTCACTACTCTTTTCATAGCAGAATAATGCTGAGAAGAGTGAGAAAATGTGTATGATTTTCCATATTATTTTTCAGCTTCAACAATCTGTATCTCTGGAAGAAATATCCATGAAGTCTCATTTATTTATTTTGTAGGAGGAATATTCTGTTCCAATGTACCATTGTTATAAAATCGCCTTTATATGATACTTCATGGAGTCATGTTAGAGCCAGGGAAATATATGAAAAAAAGTGTTTTTAAATATCTACAGAATTATTGACCAATCAGTTTGAATGCAATTTTATTCATATGTACACTGTATAGAGTATACATGGGTCAGCCCAATAATAAGTTTCGACCCATGGAAAAATAACTTACACTTTAAAATTTTGGTGACATGACAACGAACAACCTATAATCATCAGTTCAATCAAACCTATTATATCACACGAATTCACCTATATTAATATGTTGTCTTTCCTTTTGTGTGTGCGTGGAATATTCAAACTTTCCTCTGATTAATAATTTATCTGTAATATTATAACTTGAGAATACCAAGAGCCGTACAAACACTTTCGACTAACTTTTTGTACGAAAATACGTTCACAATATCAATCCGTTCATAATAAAATGTGATCAAGTTATAATTGGGTCACTTTGAAAGAAATAACCCTTTGTCACGATACTAAAGTGATAAATATGAACAAAACCAAACAGTTGTTGATGAATGTCTAGTAATGTGTCTTGTTCGATAACATAAATATTTACTTGTTCAGATATATTTGGAAAATTCTTGGGATATTTAAAGAAACAAAAAATGTGGATTCATCACTCTCCATCGAAAATATGCTCCATTTTTCACGATAATGACACATAATCATACCTTTCACATAATTTATGTCCTTCTATCTAGAAACTGTATGGAGACAATTCGACATGAATAGACTAATTTTGGGAGAGAAACTAAATAAGAAAGACAGATAAAAATTATTTAGGCGGTACAAGATTTTAGATTGCTAAGAATAACAATCACTTCGATGTCTGAAGTTACTGAAAAATCAATATCAATGTTGAATTGTACTTTTTCAGGAAAAATGGCTGTCACTGTAGAATTTCAAAAATATGTATTATTGTAGCATGAAATAGGTACTTTCGAGATGAATCTACGTATATCTATTATTTTGGATTAAGGGAAATATATTTTTTGTTTGGATTTTCTGGTTTATAACCTACCGTAATAGGGAAAAATTATTAAAAAAATATACCACGTTTTCAAAACCGACTAAAAAGTATAAAATAATTTCTCCCCTTACAGATTTATAATTAATGAATGAATAGTTCACCTAAGTCACTAACAATTTTATTGTCCTGAAAATGATATGAACTATTGTGCGAGTTTTTCATACCTTTTGAAAATTAACAATCGCAAATCCTGGAATCTGTAGTTAGGTATCTGTATGGGGGCTGGGATAAATTATTTTATATTTTTTAGTCCGTTTTAAAAACGTGGTATATTATTTTTTTTATTTCAATAATTATTTTCGGTCTTTTTGATCTTGCGTGTCTGTGAAATTTTCCAATCGATTTTGAATATCTTAATGATATTATGACAACTTGTTATCATAAAACATGAGACCATATGCACTGTCAGCAAAAATTATGTTCATCCCATTATATTATGTTCGGCGAAAAACGAGTTTATCGAAACACGAAGATTTCCCTGTCGCATAAACTGCCATTCAAATCATCATCATATTCAATAACAAAATATGTATCCAACAGACAAACAAATAGACAGACAAGTAGGCGAGTTAAAATTCTGAGCTATGTTTAATGTTTCAAGTCTCTAGCTTATAGGAAAGTTAGTTTAAAATCGATTGCAAAACTTGTACGGAACAGACAATTAAGAGAGCCAGTTCAAAAAACAACGTGCTGAAATACTGCTATTTGTTCTTGATAGAGATAATATTCAATTATTCAATAACTTGTATTCTGAATGTTTGCAACGAATAAATGGGATTCCCTTATTTCCCTTTTTTTCGTTATGGTAATTCAGAATCAACAGACAAACTACTTGAATAATTTTACTATCAAGTAACAGTAGTTTGATATAAATTATTTAATAACACTCGCATACATTTCTAGACTGATTTGATATTTTTTTCACTTGTGGAAAGTTATTAATAATTTTGAATGAAAATAGTTCAGTCAGTATTTGCGTTTTTCGTGGGGAATTTTGGAAGTTCCTAACAGTGAGACTTTTAATTAAAAAATGTTTGTTCGTCTAATTATGTCAATGTCTTCAACTGCAAAACATTTCACATAAAATTAAGAGAATTAATCAATTCCAGAGTTGTATTCTTAATTTATTTTCGATACTTCGTACCAGTGAAATATTATATTTATATTGGAATTATATTAGAGTTACTTAAAAAGATTCAGAAACATTCTGTACTAGCAGAAACGCCTTGTAAAAATATTGTATGATTTATTGTTAGAAGTTCTATAGATTATTCTAATCCATATTATTTCGTGTTGTTATTTTATCTCATAGTAAGGAATGACTTCATAGAAATGAATGACTGGGGCCTGGAATTCTTAGAAATGTCATCCGAATTTGAAATTGATGAAAAAAACCATATGACCCAGAAACACTAAATGTTGGTGTGAAGTGGTGTTTTGGTAGTCAAAATGAAACAAAGAGCATACGACAGCTATAAGGTTTTAATGAGCCCATGGGCAATACATGTTTTTGTTATCTGTACACAAGGATTTTGGATATGCAATAACAAATCAACATTGAAAGAGTGCTTGAACTGAGAATTAATAAAATTTGATTATAATTTCAAATATAAAGTTGGAGCATATGTGGTACAAATTGAAAATGTTATTACATAATAGGACTTTCTCGTATACTTTCAGGATAGGAGTGTGATGAATAAGATAATTTTCATCAATAATTATAACGTTTGTGTTAATATATATATACATCTATACATTTACAAGCAATATAGCATATTTACAGAGTTATTGCACATTGAATATAAACTCTGTTTTATGATATAACGACTTCTATTAGGCTTAAGCATCATATATTTCGACAGAAGTATATTTTGGTGAATACAGTCATTCATTTCTGCAGAATTTCAAGATAAAATGGGTTCTATTAGTGAAATGAGCAATCGCTTGTATTTTCACGTTTATAGCATATTCGCAAAAAATCACAACTTGGAGAGATCACTAAAGCTACGTATATACAAACTGAGTATTTTCAAGACTGGCTGAATATGATACAAAATTAAAAAATTACCCAAGAAGTGGTGCAGGACTATGGTAATAAATAGGAATACAGAAACTGGCTCTGAAGAGAATTAGGTATTAACTATTCTATAATCACATATATCAAATTATTTGATAAGTACTCCATCAAATCACCACCACAACGGTATTGCGCTAAAGTCTACATTTTTCGAAGGTCACGATATATCAGCCTCTTTTGACGAAGTATTTGCATGAAGAGATTCGTTTTCTGAATGGATATTTCTCCTTGTACGCGATACAAACACTTTGGGACAACCCATAACAGTACACTTGAACATTTCTGATATATGATGTTTCTCACAGTGTTCTTTCAGTTGTAAGGTACTTTCAAAAGCAGTTCGGCATAATCTGCACGGAAGGTTTCCCACTCTATCAGGTGTAGGGAGATCCTCTTCTACACAGTGGATAAACCTTGTAGGAATAGGTGATATGGTGGAAGGAGGGGGAGAACCAGAAACTGGTGAACTAGAGGTTGAAGAACGTTCTTTGTGCACTGTAGGTATAGATGCTCCATTGAATTGGCTAAAGTGATTGAAATTTCCTAAAGGAAAAGGAAGACCGCCGAGGGGGGGTAGCAGCAAAGGTGGATGAGGTAGTCGATCACCGTTGAGCATTAATTGGTCAAGATTAGGTGGTGGTAAGTGATGACCCTTCATTGCTTCTTCAGCATATAACCTAGTAAGGAAATCACCGTGTAACGCAGGATTAGCTAAACTGGCAAATGGGGATTTTTCTAAAAACAAACCAGCTGCGCCTTTTTCAGAGGAAGTAGATAACAGCTTTCGGTGGAGGTTTAAATTAGCGCTATGTCTATCCCTACTTCTTTTGGATGGAAAGGCAGCATTACATCCATCAACATTACATTTGTGCATCAATTTCAAATGAACGTTCTGATAATGGGTCTTGACACCAAAATGATTTTGAAATATTTTTCCACAAGCTGTACATCTCCTAGGATTATCTTTGTCGACTGGAACATCCATAGTACTAATGAACTGTCCATTATCAAAATGGCCAAATACATGATGTTGGCTATTTTCATCTCCTGATTCTCTATCGTTACTGCTTCCAGCAGAAGATGTCTGTGATCGAGCAGGACTAGGTGGTCCTCCCCCTATCATGAATCCCAGAGATGGAAACTGTGGAGGCTGTCCTCCCAAACCTAAATGCAATCCCCTTGCCATCAAGTCTCCAAAGTGACCATGAGAAAGACTTTCCAGCTGTCTCAATGGGTTGGTCGAATCGTAAGACTCGTCACTTTTATTGCTTTCTACGGAGCTAGCTGGTCGTTCTTCATGTTCTTCCTGAATTTCAGCTTCATGCACTGGTTTTTCTTTTTTTAATTTGTCTATGCTGAATAAAGGAGCAATGCTAGTTTTTATTTCAGCAGTTACTGTTTTCTCGGTTTCATTTGCATTAACATCTGGACTTCTTTTACCTAAATCCAAAGGGACGTCGCAAATGTCTTCCTTTTTAATTTCGACTGGCAACTGTGTTTCAGATTCTACTGACGTTTGTGCAGGTTCGGTTCCGGTTTCGGGGTTATCGTCATGCTCAATTTTGACCTGTAGAGCTAGTCTTTCGGAAAAAACATCGTTGGATGAATCGCAATCGCTTACAGCATCTTCCATCATTGTTGGTACCGCACAGCGCGTGGGATTCTGATTTTTGCGTTTTCTCTTGTTAACCGTGACATGAGGCTCATCCTTCAGACTGTGGCTATCGACAACACTCAAAGAATCCTCATTACTGTCTACGTTACTTGCCATATCCTCTTCTACATCGGATGTTGACATTTTTTGTTTTTTATTTGGCATACTGAAATCTTCTGGTTCATCAGGAAAAGAGTTTCCGTTCGTGGCCTCTTTTTTATCACTTTGGTCATCTTCTTCATCACCACCGACAACGACAATTCCGTCATCGTCATCTTCATCTTCCTCAGATTGCAGATGATTTGATACATTAGTCATAGCACCATAATCTTGGAAGCACATCTTGTTATCTTTAATTCTCTGAAGGCTCAAGTCCAGTGTCTGTTTGAAGTCCATCGTTGCCAGCGAATGGTACTTCATATCAGGTGGAGGAGTGAGAAGAGGAAAAGGTCCGAAGGGGTTCAGAGGATTCAGAGCAGCAGCTGCCGTTGGCAGTGATAAGCCGGGTTGGGGTGGAATAAGCATCGGGTGCGACTGCGAACTCCTTCCATCGTGGGGCGATATCTTTCTCCTGAGATGAGGAGAGTGTAACTTTGGATTGGGATTTGCACTGTGTCGATTCCGCGATCTCCTGGAACTGAACATCATGTTACATCCTTCCACGGTGCATTTATGCATCTCACGTAAATGCACAGCGGAAAAGTGTATCTTCAGAGCACCTTTGTCACAAAATGTCTTTAAACATACGTTACATTGTACTCGTTTCTTTCCTGTAGCCGGGTTTATGAACTGTGTCCCCAGGTTCAGAGGTAAACTAGGTGAGCCCCACTGTCTTTTCGTAGGAGGAGACGGTTTTCTACCTGGTAAAATTCGAGAATGCCTTGGTGTTCTATGAGCGTCCCTATCCCTACTTAAATTTAGAGCACTGTGCGAGTTTTCATCACCATCATCGTCTTCTTCACTGTTGGTATTTCCACTCATTATATCCGCACTTGAAGGAGACTTACTGCCAGTTGACATTCTGGTGGACATTAGACCCGGAAAAGACGAAGCCACCAAACCAGCAGCTGCCAACGAATTCACAGAAGCTGCTACCATCGCGGCGGCTGAATGACTCAGCGATGCTGGAGGTGGTGGAGGTGGCGGTAAGCAGGAGGCCATTGATGTGGTCCTGCTCAGGTTCAAACCAACGGGTTCATGGTCCGGCATTCTTCGTTGGTCAGGACTGACACGGGTGGGAAAGCCTGCGATACCTGCTCCAAGCTTCCTGTAATCGAATGGTTGCATATTCTGTAAACGGTTCAGCGGAGAAGAATTCAAGGGACTGGTGTTGATGTTTCCTGGAGGTGAGGTAGAAGATATCGGTCCATTTGGGGTCGGCATTTTCATGAAGTTGAGTGGGAGCTTTTGATGAGGAGACATCGTCGGTAATCTGGTTGGATGGAACGCAGAAGACGGAACGTTTGGAGGAGATGGACGATGATTGGGGGACATCGCCCGGCGGGGGTGATGTGAGTGGTGACGCTCTAGGCGCTCCAGTGTGGGATCCTGAAGTGCCTGTTGCGCCAAAAGCAGTTGTTGGGTAATGGCTCCTGTTTCTCCAAACCTCAGAAAGTGTTGGAGGACCAGAGGTTCCTCCTCAGGACTGAAGAAGTTCCATCGGTCCAGAGTGCTGCCGTGTGACTGCTGAAACAAAAAAATAGAATGTCAGTGATAAAATATATATTGTGTTTTCGGTAGATGGCGGAGGTAGGAAAAGTTTATATAATAAAGATATCAACGGGTTTTCAATAACAGACCAGTTTGCACGTCCATGAAAATAAATAAGTGAAATGTTCGGAGACCGACATCAAATGTTTATTGAGGACGGTGTATAAAAATATACGCGTTTCGATAGCACTTTTGTTTAGATATGAAGCCTGCAGAATGTCTCCCGCGCGTTTATAAATAAACGGGGTGCTAGTCACCTGCCCCTCTCAAGTTCAATCTATGGCAAACAAACACGCGTTTCTATTACAAGAGGACGTTACCAGGATCGCTTTTCGAACGATAATCAAACTACTATTTATATATGACATTCATTAAACTCTTGCCTGCTTGCTGTCTGTCGATATAATACGTTTACATCGAGCTAATAACTATTTACTTTGACGGATATTTACCAAACTAATGATAGTGACATCCTGTTGTCTTAATAAAAAAAAATCTTAATATAACACGTCAAACTCTTTACTCATTAACATGTCCAATAATCATAAGGGGATTATTTATCTCTCAGAATGAATGAGGTGATGTTTACATATGCAATGATATGATATTTCTTGCTTATTTCCTGAAAAAAGTAGTTTGGATGCCCAAATCAAAATATGTTAATCCTGACCCAAACCAACGATTTCAAGATTTAAATATAGAAAATTGACCATTGAACATGCAATTGAGGAATGCATACAAGTTCTGCGAATGATTTTTTCACCGACCGATTAATTTCATGGATTCGTTTACTGATTAATTCGCATTTTGTCAAATGTTCTCACGGATTACATTACCCATTCATATAAATATTTCTAAAATTATAACGAATCAAAATAGCAGACACGCGATGTCATTATGAAATAGGATGAACAAAACCATTTGCACAAATCATTTTCCATCTTTTTACAAGCTTTTATTAAGTTTCACCTATCCCCGAGATCTGTCTGTGGAAATCAAATCAAAGTTAAATTTGACCCACTTCTAGTTGTCCGATTAACGTGAAATTTGGCAGGTGTTCCGGTGACAATGCATTATGTAATTTTTGCTAGGGAAAAAACGAAATGGCGGCTCCAATAAGGCGAACGAGTTTTGTGATTATGGTTCGATTCTATTCAAAATTGGTATGTAGGGGTTTTCGGGGACAGAGATCACGAATTTTTGTCCAAATTTCTAAATCAAGATGGCGTCTCCAACATGGCGACCAGTTTTGTTGTTCTAGCCCGATTCCAATAAACATTGTTATGTGGGAGTTTTTGAGGTCGGAGATCATGAGTTTTTTATCAAAATCCACGAATTCAAGATGGCGGTTTCAAGATGGCAACAATTTTTGTGATTATAGTCCGATACCATTCAAAACTGATGTGGGTGTTTTTGGGGTAGGAGATCATCAATTTTTGTCGGAATTCAATAATATGTTGGATTTCAGGAATGACAAAAAAAAATATAAAAATTAGTAAAAAAATTTATTCAAGACAAGCTTTTAACAAATGCACTAAAAAGGAAAGAATAAATTCCTTAATTGTTTGATCTAGGTTATTCTGTGGGTAGGATATTAAAAAACAAATAGGTATTCTTGAGCGGCAAGATTTTGAATCTCCTACTCACAGAATAACCTAGGTCAAATAATATATTTTTCTCTTTAGTGCATTTGAATAAAAGCTTGTCTTAATTTTTTTTCAATCAGTTTTTAGTATTCCATATTAAAGATAAACACGGATCACTGATGGTCTCACTACATTAATATGTCCACCCGAAAGTTTGTCAAATCCGCACAAAATCTGTACCGTTCAATTAAGAATTGAGAGAGATTTCGATATACTCATATGATGATCTAAAATAAACTCGGGAATAAAAATTATAATAATTTGTCTTTGAGTGTGAATTTTAAAGGGGTAGATATCGAATGAAAGCTGATATGATGAAGACTGAATAATGGAATGAAAATATGAATCGGAAGATGTGAAGTAAGAGAAAAAATAAATTAAAAGATCAAGGAGAAATATAGCACAATAAAAGTGGTTGCATACTTTGTATTGATACCGATTTTATGGATTTTGTATGGATATGGAACACCAACTGTGCGAGGCTCGACTAGCAGTTGACGGTTTTTTTCGTGAAAATGACATTCTATGTGTAACGAAAAAATACATTGTGAATTTGATTATCATTTTAAATTTGATTGTACGTTGATAAATTTCTAAATGTGCTAGAGAATCGAGCAGGATTGAAATTTTTTATTCGATTCCACTCTTCTCCGAAAGAGTGAACACTAGTATTACCTCGAATATTACATACGTTATTTATACCTGTGATTTACAACTCCAGACTTACCAACGATATATCAGTGATCAATGAATGATAAAAGTAATAGGTGAAATGAAAGATTCTATGCGAGATATGAACGTACTTTCTTCCTTCAGAGGAAAGTGGTGTTCCTATCTTGCAGAACAACTCTTCTTGAATGTTGAAATCTCATTCGTTGGAATCGAAGATAAGTTTTTTTGTAGCTTTGGAGTGGAATATATAGGCATTATCATAATCTAATTATACAGGCATTATCAGACTATCAGTGTGAAAGCAGCCAGGAGTTTCAGCAACAAATTGGTGGTGCTTGTGTGGAAGTGGGTCCGTCCGCCAGTGGTCATCTAGTGATGGTCAGAATTCGTGGCCAGCCATGAAATAAATTATTATGTTTCTGTTAGGAATACGAGAATTTTTTTTATCATAAATGTATGTGCTATTACGAATGCTTGACAAGATGTATATGTCACCCGATTTTGTCGGGCAAAAATTAACCCTCCATTATCCCCATCACGAATTTCTTTGAAATTATTCTATTTCCATAAAAAAAACGCGTGGATCGAGATTTTTTTCTACAAATGTATGCTACCAGAAATGCTTGAGAAGATGTTTATGTCACCCGATTTTGTTGGGCAAAAATTAACACTCCACCACCCCTATTATGATTTTTTTTTAAATTATTCTATTTCCATAAAAAACGCGTGGATCGACATTTTTTTCATAAATGAATGCTACCAAGAATGCTCAACAAGATGTATATGTCAACCGATTTGGTCGGACAAAACTTTAGGGGTTCATTTTTGCCCGACAAAATCGGGTGACGTAAACATCTTGTCAAGCATTTTTAAAAAAAACCCCAGGCGTTTTTTTATGGAAATAGAATAATTTGAAAAAAATCATAATAGGGGTGTAGTGGAGGGTTAATTTTTGCCTGACAAAATCGGGTGACGTATACATCTTGTTAAGAATTTCTGGTAGCAAACATTTATGAAAACAATCTCGATCCACGCGTTTTTTATGAAAATAAAATAATTTCAAGAAATGTATAAAAGGGGTAGTGGAGGGTTAATTTTTGCCCGACAAAATCTTGTCAAGCCTTCCTATTAACATACATTTGTGACAAAAAAAAACATTCTCGCATTCTTAACAGAAACATAAATATTTATTTAATGGCTGGCCACGAATGCTGATCATCACAAGACGACCACTGGCGGACGGACCCACACCCACATAAGCACCACAAATTCGTGGCTGCTTTCACACTGATTATCAGACTGAAACTTTATTATCAGTACTTCCCTATTCTTGATCTATATGTAATTTCATCACAATTTTAATTGAGTTACCGATCAAATCCTGAAAATTTGACTCATATATCAGTAACACAGCTGAGTTATTGGATTTCACTGAAAGTTTTTCACAACGTACTTTTATAGCACAAGTTCACACCATCGTCGGCTGCAGTATAGACTATTTATTGGTGTGAATATGGTGATGATAAATCACCCCATTCTTCACTCCAGTGTCGTTTACATTTACCGCTGCGCTTTAGATTGTGTATTAGTTTCCTTCAAGAAACCATAACATTATATTTCGAGAGAGACTTTTCTAATGGAAGTCGCACAGTGTTGAAATATTGAATGTCGGAATATAAAAAAAAAATGCGATTTGAGTTTGTGATGAATATAGTGGACTTATTTATATCTCTCAGAAAGCCACTTCCTAGACTCTACCATTCTCAATGGATTATAGCAATTTTATTGAGAATATATATATATATATATATATATATATTAAGTGAGTTCTTGAATCTTGATAATTGTAACATTTCTAATTTTATTCGTTTGTAGATAGGCAATAAAATTTACAGTATTCAAAAGTTTCACCCTCGTTTGGGGGCATCTTCAGTTAAATTAATTATCACAAAATACATCTGAAAAGAAAATTCTTGATTTATATACATCTGTATGTTTGAAGTTAGGTTAGATGCGGAAAAACTAATGAAATACCATCGCGTAACATACCTTGGTTTTATCATATTTGTGTTGTATTACCAACCATTGTTGGGTCTTGGGGTGATGTTGATATCTGTTGTTCTATTTTAGTCAAATTTACCATACTTGATTTGAAAACAAAAAACAAATAAAAAAGTTCCATCTGCAATAGCAACAAAGATTTAAGTTGTTGTACAATATAAGATTCAAACAAATGAAATACGCAATATGAGTGGGGAGTTTTCATTCGAACAAGAATGATTGTAAAGAAGCTTATTCGTTTCTGAGTGGCGAAAGAACACAAGAAGAATATCAGATAAACATATTCGTTTACATCGATCCTTGCTTCATGCCATATTAAATGTTCAAACATAACAACTGGCGACGCTAATAATTTGAAATTAAAGTGAACCCACGGTCCCCACTAAAGACAAGTATACGTCTAATCGTTTTTTCGCCACGATGTTGGAATTAGCCCCAGATAACACATCCCTTCAATGTGTAGGGAAAATTATATTGCAATAAGTGAATGATAACCATGCCTAATTGGGTTTTACTATCACTAATATTTTTTCTGCTAATATTAGTTTGGGGAAACAAAACATTTTATGCTCAGTTTATTCCAACCCGTCTAAAAGTTTTTTAAGCCCACCCCGAGAAGGAAGGACATTTTCATTTCTCATGATTCCTTTAGAACCCTCCTCTATTTTGCTGAGAAAAGTATTCAAAAATAGGATATTAATTTTTTTAACGAATCTTTCATGATTATAAAAGAAATATTGGAATATTTCTCACTCCATGTGGAAAAATAAATTACTATTTCTCATTTTTAATTTTGGTTTCTGATTCGGTATGTGCGTACAAAAATATTAAATGATGATCATTTTTCTATAATAAATACACCTTTCCTTCACCACTCTTATACCACAACCGATGTGCATTCGAACCATCGTCGAATACATGAATCCATCAGCCAACTGGGCTTTTGCGGTTAACTCCTCACGCATAGTAGCATTTGGATGTGTAAACCTGCACAGGGTGTGTTCAAAGTTGAGTCACTTTTTCAACAGGACGAAGAACTCAAAATATGTGATTTTATAAAAAACCACCTATATGAAAATTGCAAAATAATGGTAATATCATTGATGGAAAATCACCGGTCGCTTTGAATGCCAAGTTTATTTGACAACTTCTCATGTTTACTCACTTACTGTTTTCTGATTGAGATGATCTCAATCAGCAGCCAATCTGAAAACGATATGCCATTAGCTAAAGTGTCATTCGTTGTTTTTGCTTGCATCTTGTAAAATGTGTTCAGGAAAACAATGAACTTGTTGACACACTTTCAATTTCCGTATAGTGCATATCATTCACCCTAAAGATTTCCGTTGAGAAATTAACTAACACATCGTAAGTTCCAATGTTTTAGAAGAAGAAGCATGGGCGAAACGAGAAAAAGTTCGTAACACCTGGAATAGCTGGAATTGGTCAAATATTTTTGGAAATTGTGGAGAAAGAATTAACAACGAGGAGTAGGTCTATGGCAGGTCGAATTGGAGTGGCCCATTGGAGTGGCCCAAAGAAGTGAGAGATAAATAATTTTATCCATATCATACGTTACATCCGCAAGATGGTCCCGCAAGAGTTGAATTTTGTCAGTTGCTTCTAAATTAACATCATGACAACAACAATTTTCTAAAACTTATATTGGATATTATTGCAATTTTTTAGGTACACCAGGATCCTAGTAGGAGCGATTTAGTAGGTGAGACGTGTTCAGTTATTTTGCAACTTTCATATAGGTGATTTTTTGTAAATTATCTATTTTTAAGAGTTCTACATTTTGTTGAAAATGACTCAGTATATACGAAAAAATTTGACAGAAATAGTGTTATCTTTCCATAAGATTTGTAAACCGGGGATGGGTCAAAATCATTGAAAATATTCACCGGCATAATTTTTCAGATATAAGTTATTCTTGCATTTTCATCGATATTATCATTATGACTCCCGGATCTCATAAGTGAAGAAATCAGTTCGAACATTATAGGAAAATTATATTTTATGAATGATTCAACTGATTCAGCATGCAAATCCAGAGTATTTCCATGTATCATTCATTACACACAAGTACCATGATTTTTTCATAAGGCAAACAGAATCTATAGATATATAAAGAATCTTATTATTGAGATATACAATTATTAAGTGACTTCAACAGGAGAATCTGACTTTTTTCAATTCACTTGGTTCAAATTAGGACTTCAAGACAGATCGGAACATGAAATGTATTTTATTCGTTACTATCTGTACCCTACGCTGCTCGATTTTAGTAGACTCGATTCAAAGAATTACGATTCCCATAAAAAAACATTATTTTTTTATAAGTGAAAACCAAATAAAATCGATCTTGCAGTTGCTGAGATTCCTCTTAACATATGAACAAAGTTACACCTCTTTCATAGTATTTACCTTAATAACACTCAATTCCGCAACAAGGGACAACACTGTACAAAACAGTCAAAACTAACATTCACTTCGAAATTTCAGGCACAGTTCAACTACAGATTTCCATAGCACCAAAACATCCCGAAGTATTCTCTCACATAAAGCTCCCAAGATATACCATAACATTGATATCAAAATAGATACAATCATTAGCCAGTTACTTTCAAAATGAAACACAATATTTACTATTGGGTTGATTATTATCTCATTTTTTTGTCATGGAAAGTCATTATTAATTGTTTGAACACATGAAAAATGTATTTATATGAAAAATATACTCCATATGAATGACTAGTTGTAGTATTGTATTCTCATACTAGCTATATACTTTTTTATAACTATGTATCATGTTTGTTCTACTCGTTTTGTCGTAACATTATCGACCCCTCTAGGTATATAGTTTTTTATTATGTCAACCTTTCATGTAGCTTGTACAGGGTTAAGGGATATAATAGTTATCAATATTATCATTATCATCATCTACCGCCACTTGAGCCCGTGGTGTAAAGTTTACTGCGCACTAACAATAAACGTACAATTTGATAATTTTATATCTCCAGTGTGAAATACGAAAGATAACTGTATTATTTATTTTGGTAAAGCTCAATTTGTTGAGAAATTGAGGACTCTGGAAGTAGCCAAATTGCTAAATTTTTTGTGGCTTATTGAAATTGTCGCCATTTCCATAATAACACTTCTTTGGAATAACAAGCTATGGTGTAGCTATATAAAAATATGTATATATACAAAAAACTCACAGTATCACCCAGGTATTTTGATAATACTCGTACACCATAAATCGTAAATTATTCCACACTTTTTCTGTCAACTTATAATCTAGAAAATAGATTCTACTGAAACCTATGCATGCTTCAAGAGTAAATTGTTCCAAACAATTTTTTGGGATAAATCGTCTTAAATGATCCGGAAAAAAACTTTAGAATTCCATGTTTTTAGCTATCTCGCACGTGAAATCGGTGCCTTTACTGAACTACTGGAATTAGTGATTATTGTAAAATGAAAAATCTGAAAAGATGCCACTCACGTGCAAAAACAATATTTCTGTGATTACTGTATTCGAAATTAAAAGTATAACTCACTAAGGAATGTCTTGAAAAGGCATTAATCAAGTATAACTTTTTACAAACATTCATTTAATTTCACTTTGTATAAGTTAGGAACAAATATGGAAATTCAAACTCCACCAACTTTCACCTATTCACTGCCATAAGATTTTGCTTATGTGAATGGATCTCATGACAATACCTTTCAAAATGTATATGATGAGTTAATACGAACTCAAAATGGCGGTCAAGTTCAATTGAAATGAATATTGGTATTGATGGATTTTGGAGTAGCATATTCCGAATTTATGTTTGAAATTCAAAATAATTCAAGAAACGCTGCCAAAACGGTCCTACCGAAATGGTACGATTAAATTCGAATCAATTTTCAGTTCTGAAATATTTCACAAAATCATGAAACATGTCAAAAAGCAGTATTTCCAAAAATTGGAGTAAGGTAAAAACCATTTAGAATCTCATGTATATAAACAGACAAAACACGTTCCAAAAACTATCCATCAACTGTAAAATGTCTCTATATTTAGTAAGCATATTGAAATCAATCATCGAATGTGTATATACCGGACAATTGAATATATGGCCAAAATTATATTTTTTTTCGAATATAGGTCTGCAGCTGGTGTCCCAGTTTACTTTTTGTATGTTGCGTAAAGCAGCTTTCTGAACGATAAGAAGTTTTTGCATATTAGTGTTTGATGTATTTCCCCAAAACGGAGTGAAAAAGTTGTACATGCAGCTGATTCCTCCAATGTTGTAAGAATTTTCCTGATAGCGAACCCTATTTTTGAAAGCTTGTTGCAAAATATATTTATATGTTCTGCAATTTTGCATCCATGATAATTCAAAAGAAATTCAGTTGGTTATTTGATTTTTAATCAACTGAATTTTGGAAAGTTATGTTTATGGTTTTATTTTCATTCAGGAACAACTCATTTGGCTCGAACCAGGCCTTTTTTTATGTCAATCCCAAAAGTTCTATCATTCGCATACATAGTAGTTGAGACATGCGTTCAATTAATGAAATAAGACAGATCGTGTATGTAAATTGGAAACAAGAGGGGACCAAGAACTGACCCTTGTGGTAAACCCCAATAGCTATATCACTTCGATGTTTCCCACTGATTCCTATTTGCTTTCTATTTTGTAGATACGATTTAATATGTCCAGTGCTCTACCAGGTGTTCGGTAAACATTGATTTTATCTAAAAGATTATGAATCACACAATCAAGAGCAGATGTCAGGTCAGCGAATATTGTTAAGTATTTTTCGTTAATATTGAATGCTTTTTCTATAGAATTTGTGAGAGTACAGCATCAGCAGTTGAAAGTTATTGTTTGTTATTTAATAAGGGTTAAATAATTGATATTTGCAAAAATTAATTTTATTGACTACCAATACAAAACATGTGTCATTACTAAAATCGTGCTGCTGAATAATATTGAATTCGCCAAAGGGCTTGTGAATGATGCATTACTGAACTCACATGGCCCCATTTCCGACGGACGAAGATGTACGATGTAGATATCCCGTCAATTCGCGTAGATTTTGGTAATTACCAAGTTATTGTATATACAGAATGTGAAATGATACCAATGGTGCTCTGTTACTCTCCAATACTACCTAAAATGAGAGAAAGCACAATTGATCAAGCTGTGATTCATTTAAGTTTTTCGCGCGATGTATGTACTACGTAGTTTAATTGGATAAGTAAATCCTAATATTGAAATTAATAAAATGATAGATGATATCTCATGATTCAATTCATCTTTGTACTACAAATATACATAAAACATATTTCAATACAAAATTGAAATGGATACATAACTTAATCACATATACTTTATGATTTTTATTCCTAAGGACTTCAAGAATACACAGGCTTTAATTTCACCCAGAATTTTAACAAATAATAAATTCATACATGGTCTAGATTATATCTACCCTATTGAAAATTGTTTGCACTTCTAGTTTGGTGTGAGTGAATAAATACATTGATTGAAATATGCCGCATTACACTTTTGACTATTTTGGAAATGAAAGTCAATAATCAAAATGTGGATAATACTATTGTAGACCGGTAATTTTGCTCTCATTGATATTTGGGTAGCTATTCTTGAGAAGAAAAATATATGTCTTTGGAAACGTGTGCCTTCATCTGAGAGTTGACTTTTCACCCAACACAACTCCTAGATACTAAAAGTGTTTTGGGATTTCCAATATTATTTAATTTACGTTGTTCGTAAGTTGAATGCAAAGTAGATATTAGTTTTTCAATATTGCATTTCCAAAATTATTGCAAATATAAATGAATCTGACTTTTTTAAATATATTGTACAATATTTTTGTCGATGTATTTTTATTTCCAGTACATTTGAATGGGAGCTCGTTTTTACAAAGTTTCTTTCACTTTGAGCCCTGAAAATTATTCTCATTCCTCTAGTGTGAATAACAGAATGACGTTTTGTCGTTTTTGCCAGAAACTTGTGATTGGCGTTCACCACGCTTCATCAATATTCTGATGACATCAGCTTATTACTAATTAGAATCTGTAGCGGAATTGCCCACTCTGCGATAATTCAGCGATGAAGGCAAATATCATTCTCAAACAGTAACTAACTTGGTGTTCACTTATTAGTGCCGATGTTTCAGTTGTTATCACGGGTGGAGGTAAACTCCCTAAACACTTGGGTGAATACGGAACAGCCTATGAATCGATTTTTTCATTATTGGAATGGGGGTAAGGTATACTCAATGTGAAATGAATTTGTTTATAGATTTTGAGGACAAATACTGAAATTTAGCGTCAGCGTTTACCACTTTTTTCTTCTATCTGTAGCGTACTGGAACCTCCCTAATTTTCAATGGCAGGTCTGAAAACTTCGACTATAATTATAACTGGGATTCGCGGGTTTTTGAAGAAAACCTTCCCTATATTATTGTTATGTACCTCTTCTCAATTAGGAATTCACAATCACAAACAACATGAGAGTTTCCCATGCGAATCATTCAGGACCAGTCCCACCATTTCTGTTCAACGCTTTCTGATACTTAAATTCATGATTCAGATAGAATATGGTATTCAGATATCGGGAAATTTAAACGACATAAAAAATTAATCGGCTATTTGGATAAAAATGGTTGAAGTTTTTTCACAAAATTCATCAGATGTAGCTCAACTTCAAGTGTTGGCATATGCTGATAAACTAGTTGTTATCTGTTGGATATTACAAAATAGTTTTATTTTCATCGCAGTTTTTTATTTTCTGAAAAGCAATATTTTTCCAATTTCCAATTTATAGGTGCGATTGTTTCTTTTCACATGGTATTGGAATTTATTGGACAAGTCATCCAACATAATTTCTCTGCATAATTTTGGGTGCAACTGAAGGTCACTGAAGCTAAAGTGACTATATCTGTCACAATAGTTATTATATTTTTCAGATGAATGGTTTGTTAGTTTATTCGTACTCACTAGCTCATATTTAGTCCTTTTCCAATTTTATCTAAGAATGGTAGGAAGTGTAGGAGCTTGAAACATAGACGGTTTTCTGAATACCCGAAATGGTCCATTTGCATATTTCGATCTGAATGATCGATGGAAATAAGGAACGCAACCAGACAAGATTTCTTGTCTTAACGACATATTCTTGTCTTATCTTGATCTTGACAGTTCATTTCTTGTCTTGATGTCAAGAGATTTCAAGATCTTATGATTTCTTGAATACTGTGATTCAGTAACGCGCGAATCAATATTAAAAGGACGAATGAAGTCTGTTAGTCTAGAAATTGTATGATTGTTTCGGATATTCTGCTGATTGTTGGCAAAATGTATGATGATTGGTTGAAGATCCGTTTATACTGCAATGATGGGTTGTGTTTTTGGTATAAATAGATATTTCCATGGTCACTTGCGACTCTATCTTCTCTATTTGGAGAATAATGAATAAATGATAAAAAATCCTGAAAAAAGCCATGAAGAATTGGTGTACATAATTGAATATGTCTGACTATTTCCCTCATTATTTTTTAACCAATCAATTGGCCGAAATTTCAAACACAGAACCAATCAGATCAGTTTTATTGTGATAAATATCTTCTCGCTGTTTTATAGAGATAAAACTACTGTAGATTTGGGATTATTTTGCGATAAATTTAATCTTCTTGTTTTTTTAAGAACCAGCAATTTGAGCTCAATATGTGCCTTCAAATTATTTAATAGACCCTCTTCAAGGCTTCTATGATAACATCATCCACTTTTTGCAGTTGTATTTTTCAGGTATTTTTGCAGATTATTTCTAAGAATATTCCTTCAGCTAGGTTGAAAACAAAAATGTTGAAAAACAGAGAGTGTGCTTCAAGAACACTCAACTGACTCCTCACTTGTTTGGTAGCTTGATTTTTTCTTGGAAAATAAAGATCTTTATTATTATTTCTCTTATGCCCCCTCAATATATTCAGTACAGCATCAACACGATGATTTTCACTCCCATTATTTGAGTTGTAGATATTCGAGTGATGTTACCAAAACAGTTCGATCTGTCTTTTCCAAATTAATAAAATCAACGCATTTGAATAAAACATCGGAATTTAGTTTAGTTTAATTCTTATAATGGAGTTTCTTGTCTTTAATTTTCACAGGCGTTTTTTAATCGAGACAAGATCAAGACAAGATTTCGGAATCAAGACAAGAACTTGAAAATGTAATCATTAAACTCAGTTCAAACAAAGAATGATTGAAAGCAGGACGGAGATAAAAAATCTGAATGTATTCTATATAAGTTCCGAGATAAGGTCAAGAATAGATACATGTATTCATGAAATACATTATGGATTATGACGAATTAGTTCCTATTGGCTAGCTATATAAATTCAAGTAAGAGGAACTCCAGAACAGTTGAGAAAATAAACATTTACTGGTACCAACATCTTGCGAAACGTAATCTATAAAGTCACTTGTCTTCAATAGGTGTAAGTGAAATGGGTGGAAATGAATAAAGTAAACTGAAAACAGTTCACTACGATTTTCACGAAAAATTGTTTCGCTATACTATAACTTTTCCAAGTGGAGATAAACTGTTTATTGCAAAAAACCTAGCGCATCCAATTTCTGATTTATTGATGGAATCATTAACATGTGAGACCAATCTCACAAACTGATTACAAAAATCTTTATATCAATTTTTATTCTGATAATCAATCATCCAATAGATATTGCCCACTGTTTCAACCGATTCCATAATTCACATAAGGTTGTGGATGAAAAGAATATTACTCCATACTTGAGAATTTTACGAAAAATTTACACTTTACGTTGTACATGGACTAGCGCTATCCTTCCCCTAGTTGGTTTGTTTCGCAATTTATTTTTATACTCCATCGGTAACCTACATTATTTCAAATTATTTATACGAAACATGATGTCCAATTCAACGACGATTGATTGATCTTTTAGTCGTTTATGGAATTTGGCAAATATATTAAGAGTATATTCTTCAATTGAATTCAATTCAAATGGTTTTATAATCCAGGACGTCAAAAGTGTGATGAATTCTTCAAGAGAATATCGAATAAGTACAGGAAAATCACCAACAAAGAGAATTCCACTTAATATGTTCCAAATATCTTAATTTGTTCTGCATACAGTTTTTGTACGAGTCATTCTTCATTACTTGTGAATAGTGACTTAGTTATTCATTCATTCTAGAATTTTTTCAATTTCAATTCAATAGAAACCTATTTCATCAAAATTCCAAAGTACACCGGAAATCTATATTTGAATTTTCATATATTATAACGATAATAAACATATATAAAAATAATTTGATGATATGAATTATATTTCGGAATATTTAGGAATATGTTTGAAGTCGTGTAGAAATTATTACCGCCCAAACCGATTCGTTGTCCAGTAATGGCCACCGTTTATATATATATATATATATATATATATATATATATATATATATATATATATATGGTATACAAAGTGGAAGCCACATTTTTCAACCGAATGGAACGAAATTGGGCACAAAAATACTATTCATCAATCCCTCGGATGGATACGTTTGAAGATGGACCAAATCGGTTGGGTAGTTTCAAAATGGCGGCTGTTGAAAGATTGAAAAAAATTCTCAATCAATTTTTCAAGTCTTTTGCCAGAGTTTTATAACCCCTACAACTTTCATTTGAAAAGTTTTTTCCAAGATGTACATACAAATGAAAAATTGCTGTGAATTACCATTCATGAGAATTAATAATTTATTTTCAATCTGTATGCTCCTTTCATTCGAGGTGTATTTATAGCCAGATATTGAGTTTTTCTTCCGCCGACAAACAGAACATCATTGTATTTCAACATTTCTGGAATACAAAGTTAAACTATATCTCGAACTATATAAATAAATATAACTTATTATTTTTCCAAGTGATATTAAGATTGAAACCCAAGTACCTAAGTACTTTCTATATCCTAGTGTGATGATTATACAACTTTCTTTTGATTTGAGTCAGATTACTAGAAATATTAGGAAGCATTTCGGAAGATTCTAATCCTCCTCCAACTTTTCATTGAAAAGATTAAGGTTTATACAAAAATAAAAATTCAGTTTCTCTTTCCAATGAAAATGTTTCATTTTGTTTCTCCTGAAAATGTCCCATCTTGTTTTTTTAACAGAAAACAATTTATTTATTTGAATTCCAAGTTACTCTCGCCCCCTCGCAAATCATATGAATAATACATCCATTGGTAAATCACGCCAATTGGAATATTTGCCATTTCAAACAGCGGAAGAAGTAGGTACACGAATCATAATTCTAGCTGAACCTCATCAAAATTCACCAAGCACACGAGAGGTCGTATTCAAATCAGTTGGCTGGTAATGATGGTTATGATATCAATAATAATTATGATAATATTGTAATCCGAGTTGTAATCCTTCACATAACGAAAGGAAAAATGGAAGGAATGGTCAGAGAGAACTTCAAGATGATATACACGGTCATGGATATTGACATGAAGAAGGAAGATTTCAAATGGAAAACATTATTAATTGCCTTTCAGAAAATTGACATCGAACAATTAGCAATTTTTGTTAAATGTGAATTTTTCGTCAATTTATTTTCAAGAATTTTATTGCTTGGTTCGGCTGCTTTAACGATTTGCAATAAATTTTCTTTTAACGTTGAAGTTTAAGTTGTTTGTTTTGCTATGAGCCGCAAAGGGAAGGAACAAAGAAATAGTCAACTAATATTTGGTATATATTATATCCATGCGAGGGATAAAATATGTGAAAATGTGATTTCAAAATGTCCGGAAGTATATGGAACAAATTTCCACAATTCCTAGGAAAATAATTTTGAGGGTATATACCTACTAGCGAAAATGTTGTGCCAAATTCATTTCACCTCAATTTCTACTCGATATATTATCTTAAATGTGACATACCTGATAATACGAACCCAACTAATATCGTTATCTACATATTACCGCCTGATATCAAATAAACTCGCATCAGTCCTGAATATAATCAAAGCACAATGAAGATATATATGTACAGATATACATTTTGAAATACACACCAGTTACGAAACAAAGATGTCGCGGAAAACCACAAGATCTGCTCCATTGCCTTTCACCTTGGTAAGTCCCAAACTAATAGTAGAATTTTCAACAGAAAAAAAACGAAATATAGTAGCAAATCCAATTTGAAATGGGCTGACGGAATTCATTCAAATCTTTTGAGATGGAACTGAAGAGTATTTGTTATAGAAATATTTTACTATGTTAATGTTAATTGGAGATGATTCAGAACATTTCCCAATGCATGGAAATGAAATTGAAAACAATATTTGCTTTATTTACGTGGTTAATGTTCAACTCATGAGGAAGACTCTTGATTCTTCCCAAGATATATTTTAATTTTCAAAAAGTTTTCGGATATTCTCGCAGGAAAATATTCTCATTGTTAACCCCTCGGTTAACCCCTAAATGTGGCTATTACTTATTAGGAATCGCAAGATATGTTTTTTAAGCTGTATAAGTAGGTACTGATAATAGCCGATAGTAATATTTCACATATCGGCTACAAATTATTTCAGCATTTAAAAAATTCTAATTTGACATTCTTACCAGCTGAATTGATGCGATTCAGCATCAAACAGATTTTTGAAAATACCTTCGATAAAGACCATACTCAGGAAGCTAGATTTCAGATATCCAAACTTGAAATAATATATATATATAATTTGATGAAACGATAGAGAATATGAAAGCCTCCAATGAGACTCATTTTCCACCAATTATTCCAACCACTTTCACTTACCGCAATTCTTTGAAAAAATCAAGAAATTTCACACCCAATTATGGATAATATACATCTGTAATTTTTTTATTAAAACAAAAACATGTTCGTTCGGAAATTGAAAACATGAACTTTTTTATTTTTCAGTTTGGAATGATTTATTTCCATTGATTCAGTTCCTATCATCAATGAAATAAAACTGATCCCGTTTTGACGGTTGTCATGTTTGTAGCATTTCATGTTTTCACCCAAATGGCAAAACATTTCCAGTTATATTTTGTCAAGGTACCAAGGATAAAAAACATTCCAAAATAAATGCATTTGACTAGCTAACAGAAATATAGACGTGAAATTTGAAATGTAATTTGTATTTCTGCATTTCCACTGAATAATAAAAAAAATATATATCTATTACTCTCTCTGGTTCACCAATATTATTTCAATTCCGGATTCAGTAGCCTGGCCAACCTTGAGTTTAAAGAGTACAAAATGACAATAATAAGAACCTAACTCACCGAAGTAGTTTCTGAACCACATAAGAGGTTTTCGCCAGGTGCCGTAAAATTCAAACTCATTTACATTTGGATAAAATAAATTAGAAAACTAATAAAACAACCGATCCACACACACTTTTCCACTTTATAATTCTCCAAAATAGTACTAAGATATTCGAAAACATTAGGTTTTATTCTTATAAAACTCATTCTGATCTACGTTTTTTTTCTCAAATCGGTTATATCGGCACAGAAACCGACAGAGCTGATATACGATCCATATATCTGTCGATTTCTACGATATTATTTGCTTTTTGTTGAATAAACATAAACTAACAAGCCTTGTTTTTGCAAGAGATCAAATTGTTTAAATAAGCTTTTTTATTTTATTGTATATTTTGCGAATCATTTCGCTTTGTATGCTTTTGATTTTCAAAATAAAGAACTAGCAACGTTCACAGCGTGTATTGTGTGTTCCGTCGGATGCAAAATTATCATTATATCACATTGATCTTCTCAATTATGAATCTTTCTCACGATCCACACACTGTAAATAAAGCGTTTCTTGATTTTTTTCTTCTGTCGATAGGAATGGAATACACTTCCGAGATCACGTCCCAGTGGGTTTTTTTTAATAACAATCAGCTTTAATTTCCGTAAAATAAGTCTGGTTAAGTTGTCTCTAAAGACGCGTACCTAATTTGTATTTCAAAATCTTATTTTTGTAGACGAGATTTTTTAGAGGAGTTATAATTGGAAATAAATTAAACTGAAATGAAATGATATTGAGCATAAATAATGATTACGTCGAGTTTAAAATTAACAGTAATGGTGTTGTGTGAACAGAACACATAAACAGTCGACTTTAAAATAGTGCTTTAGAAAAAGAAGTTAGTATACGCATGATTATAGCAAAGGGAATCACCGTTTAATAACATCCCCACTGATTATTCAAGAAAATGTATCATTAACTATCTGAATTCTACATTAGAGCATGGGGCTATTAATAAAACGAAGAAGACCCAAATGCCCATTTTTTAAATTATACCTAACTAAAAATTATTGCTTCTCGCAAAAATGATATGCAAAACACTATGTAATTTTAGCGTCTGTGATTCTGACCACTGCACGAAATAACTGGCTGAAACATTTTAAATATTAATAAGGACCAAAATGCATTCGTGCCAAGTAATTTTTTCTACTATGCGTTTTTGGCCCAACACTTAATATACAATAAAATAAAAAAGTTCTACTAAAAACATAATAACAAGTTCACATTTCAAAATTGTGGTACATGTGGAAGTCAGACCACTATTTACATCAACATAAACCAGTATTAATATGCTTCATTATTCTTTGTCAAATTGTTATAACCAATCTATTTACAGTTATCAACTGCATTATTGTTCTTGAACGCTCTCTTGAGAGGAGCGACGGTAAATGTAACCGATGTAGCACACACACACACACACACACTATCCAATTTGTGATCCGATTTACCAGAAAACAATCATTTTTAACACTTTCTGTGAAATGAACAGATACTTTTTCGTATAATTATATATTAGAACATGTGTCATCAACGGTTTCAAAATTACTCTCTGGATGACTTTTAGCATCATTATTATTGTCAATTTACTTAATGACATTACTTAAGTACCACGGCTCTTTTAATGGAGAACCAGTTGCTTTATTAGGATTCTCCTTTCATTTCGAAATAAATAGGTTTTTATTTTTATTTCGGAAGATATGATCAATTAGAAGATAGATTGAGTTAGTTCGAATGTTGAAATAAATTTTCCCATTCTTGAATTCCAAATACTACTTCACTGTGAATCTGTTGAGTGTTCACTGTTTGAATGCTGAATTTCATACACGTTCAGGACAATGTATCTATCTCTTTGAATTAAACTGATGTGATATGGAAAATCAAACGATACTCTTGTCAACATTTTCCGATTCGACAAAATATTTTTAATCTCCCTTTCACTAGATTGGATACGTAACAAATCAAGAGCATGTTTCGAATATCATTTTACATGGTGTATAGCATATACAAATATTTTTTTGAATTCCGCGATCAACTCCATTCATTGACTGTTTATTCGTTTTAAGCAATTTATTTGTATTACAAATTGGTACCTTGAGATTTGTTTACACCTCGATTTCCGTGAATGTTTTCGTTTCTCCACAAATTAGTTGGCATTCCTGAACGTGAGTGTTCACTTTCATTTCTCCTTTTTGGCGACACCCTCAATACGAATTCGACATTTTCCTTGCGATACAATCGTAGGTCACGGCTTTTATCTCGAAATAGAGTTCATATTTATATACCCCACCGCATAAAAATGTTGTTGATAACTAACGATAAAAATGCATGTTTTGGGTTATGTCTTCAGATAATTCACGATTTCTGCAAAACATGCAAACTTTGAGCATATCGATAATATGGAAAATGACATATTTATTATTGATGAACTATGTTGTTACAAGCATTATATTACTGAATGCGTTTTTCAACAGCCACTTTGTTTTGGAAACAAGATAATAGTTATGTAAGATACGAGATATTATCTATCAGGCAGTGAAATATAATTATTAGGGTGTCATTCGGGCTTTTCAAGATACTATTATTGCGAAGTCTTAGGTGTGCAATCTTAAAAACACTTTGTCAGCTCACTATACTTTTTTATTTGATTTTTGCGGGTAAATTATTATTTGGAGAATTCCTGTCAACCATAAATTGTAGAAAACGCAAATTTGTTGTACCTATCAACTCAGTTACCATAATTATAATCATTTTAATGAATGCAAAACTACAATTGCTTCACTATTTTAATAGGATAAAACTAATTGTTATGTATTAACAGTATAACACACTCGGTAGGCATAGCTTCAAGGTGTTTTTTCTGAAATTCCGAGCACCAAAAAGTCACCATTCCCTACATAGCGGGTTCGGTATAATTATACCTAAAATAAAATCCTATGCTAGTGACCGTAAGAATTAACCGTATAATACTTAACATTTTCCAAGTCATATTCAACAGTATAACACACTCGGTGTGTAAGCCACCAACTCAAGAGATCTAACAGTAAAAGTTAATTGATGTAATAGCCGTATGTTGATAATGTTTATTGTATCCTACTATATTTTTTGTATCACCAGTATAACCCCCCATATACTTATATAAACCAAGTTCATACCTTCTAAAAGAGTATTTCTGAGATTCTAAAAAACTTAATTAATTTTTATGAATTAACGCCTCGTTTCGAGTATTAGCAGTATAATACAGGTATTAACATTATAATACTACTTACTAGGTACTACTACTGGAATGATTCAAAAATTGTATCTCTTATTTTTGATAATATGAAAAATCTATATCCAAATTACCTGGCACAAACATTAGTGTATAATTAATACTACTGTTCCTATACTTCAGAATATCGAATCACCCCAAAACTTATCCATATTTTTTTACGATACTTCTAGTTGATTCATATCGGACTAAGAATGCATTTCGCATGTTATCAAATATCAAAACTTCAACCATCTCGAGTTTATGTTTCACATTAATGTGATCTGAATTGGATTGGGAATCCTGAAACATTTCTGTTCCCATAAGAAAAATATGAAACAATTATTTCAGACAGTAGAAAAACCACTTGACATTTTAGAAAACTCTATTCCTTCAAGAACAAAGTGAGGACTGCTTTGATTTTTTCCAGATAAAAAAAAAATTTTTTTTTTCATTTCCTGATACATTTCTTCAGATTGGGTTCTCATTACTGTTGTCCTCGATTCAAAATAGCACCCACACTGAACTTGTCATTATGTCGAACACCAAGAATAGCCAGTGGTCAGAGCGCATCACGAAAGTTAAAAGCCACAAGAAATGTATTTAACACAAAGTTACTGAAGATGAGCAGAGCGAGAGATAAGAAACGTAACGTACCTGCAAAATATATCCGTTCTAGTAAACAACACTGTCCACCCAAAACAATGCAACACTCGGACCACTTTTGTCGCACAAAACAATCGATGAAGATTACAAGTCGAAATGTAACACTAAACTGTCGATGTCAACTGCCGCATCAAGTTGCACCGGTTCAGGAGCACTGTTACTGAAGAGATGTCGCAGATCGCATACCCGCGACTTGTCCAGAGCAGTAACAAAAGTGGGGATAACCCAGCGTGCGCACTGGAGGCGTGGCTTCTATTTTAAGGGGGGTTGACAAGGTGGACGCACGGTGTAGGTGACGATACCCCTTCGGAGGGACATACCGTACCCCCCGTTATTCTCTGTCTTACCAATCGTTTTCTATAATGCACACATCCAAATTGCGTTCCACTATCTCATGAAATCCATTCCATGTCAAAATTGTTTGGAGAAAGTGTTATTCGATTCATAATTGTACTTGCAGTGTTTGCTTTCCACTTAGGTTTCCAATAAGCTAATATTTGGGATGTCGTAGTTAGAGAATCCACTGATCCTTCCCACTTCAAGGCTCTATCGATTTCAGTTATCAGATAGAGTGGAATTGAAAAACCCAGTGCTTTCTTGCCCGCTTATTTCACCTATAGATAGGTATTCCCAAACAATTTAGTATTTTCATTTTATATCTGAACATGCGAATTATCAGTGTAGGAACTTTCATGTTTCAATGTTCTACGCTTTTCTCTTACCCGAAAATGAGAGATAATCGAATCACATCCATTATATGGGTTATTATGTTTTCCCATATTTCACTGCTTGCACATTCAATGAAAGTACCTAGTATACAAAAGATTATTCGAGTTAATTCCGTGATGTATTGGCTGGAATAAAGGTCCAGATGAACTTTTTTATAGTAATACACAAATCTACAGGCAATTCAAATGTAGTAGATGATTTGATATAAAATAACATTCAGTTTTTCTTTCTGTCGCAGACGATTCCACAGCTGATTTTATGAACATCCTGTACATATTTTCAAATGAATCAATATTCAGCCTTGTTGACAAATTCACAAATTGTCTGAATCATGAAGTGTTGAATATATTAAATTGAAATTGATCCAGCATTCAAAGTACATTCAATGTGGGGAAGAATTACATACAAATTGTGGAACATATAGGTATATCCCAAATAATTGTTAATGCCTGATAATTCACGTTTCATCGGTAAATAAATATTTATTTTATAAATGTAATATATTTGCAAGAAAAAGTAGAGGAAAGTGACCAAATATGGAATACCGTTTTGATTTTCAGGCATAACTTTCACAAATTTTATAAATAAAATACTTTTTGTGGTAATTATTAACAATCATATATTTGCACTTAAGTTTGTAACAATTTTAGATTATTTTGTTCAGTTTGAGGTGAGAAAAATTTTCAAAAACTAAATAACGATATATGGAATAGGTACCCCAAATATGGAATACTATAATCACTATGAAAAATTAACCTTAACTCATAAGAGACTCTTTGAAAACTTTGGTATAATAAAGAAATGAACACAAATTATTTACAAAAATCGCAAATCCAGGTATCAAACTATGGCCCAGCGCAATCATTATGTGCCCAGAGCCCACACATGAGGCACTTGATCCATTCGAAAACAGCATACCACAGAAAATACACTCCGAATCTTCAGAGTCTGGAGCTGTACATCCTATCAAGGCATCGGGTTCGCTGTCTGTATCAAACAGCATCACCTCCTCATCATCTGAATCAGACATAGGCTTAGTCTTTTCTTTTGGTTTTTTCCTTTTGATTTCTTCTCATTCTGTTTTTTATTCTTGTTTTTTGCTAATTTATTTTCTTTTTCTTCTTTTTTCCTGTTTTTGTCTATAAGGTCATTCTTATACGGTGACGACGTGATGACTGCTGCAACAGATGCTTTTCTTCCTCTATTAGAAGGTTTCCTTTTCTTGTTTGGCACGGGATTGATGTCATACGGAGATACTAATCCTAAATCACTGCGAGATAGTCCGGAAGTTGAGGGTACAGGTTCAATATTTGTATCTTGTCTGGGTGTGACAGCTTCAGTTAAAGGCATACAATTATCAGGTGTTCTTAAACTGGCCATCGATGGTACTTCAGGTTGGTGACCTGATGCCATTGATGTAACGTTGACTGTGCAACCATCTTTAACTACATCTTGTTGCGCAGCAAGATAGTCGACCGCAGTGAAAATATTTTTATTCAATGGCCATAAGCCAGTTACACGAAAGCCATTTGCTGAAATCTCACCAGTTTGCTCTTTCAAATGAGCTCTGCCAAACAGCTCGACAACATCATAAGGGCTTAGTGGTCGATTATTGTCTCTAATCCACATGCGTATTTCTTCACTGTAATAGGTTTTTAGTGGTCCCATAAACGCTTTGTCCAGTGGCTGGAGCTTGTGAGTTGTGTGGGGAGGTAAGGAGACAATTTCTACGTTATTTTGCCTAGCAAGCTCTATCACATCGATGTTACGAGTGTGAGAAAAATGGCCATCTTAGATCAATAATACTTTCGATTCCGGAGTAGGGTTTATATGTTTGATGAAATGTTTGAACCAGTCAGTGAATATGTTCATTTGTATCCATCCTGATGGATGCGCAATGCCAACAGCACCTGGGGGACTACCTCTCATTAGCTGATCACTCATATTCTTGCGCGGGAATATAATAAAGGGAGGTACAAAATGACCAGTGGCGTTCATGGCAACAACAATCGTCATTAATGAACCCCTTTCCGCTGAGGTAAGAGAAGCTATCTGCCGTTTTCCTTTATGTCCAATCACTTGAGGTATCTTGCTCTGTACTACGGTAAGCCCTGATTCATCCACGTTGTATATGCGACTTGGACCATAGTTTCCTTGAGCATAGACGTCTTCTAGGAGATCAAAGAATGAGTCTACTTTTTCTTTGCTAAATCCAAAGGCTCTAGCAAAAGACGTGCCAGTTGGTCTTCTCACTGATAGCTTGTCCTTGTGGCGTTTCAGAAATAATTTAAGCCATTTTTTTCCAGCCATGCCAGTCGCACCAAATGGATTTTTCAACTGATTACGACTTGCTAACATGTACGCCATTCTTCGAACATAATTTCTCGTCAAGCCATGAAATTTGCTCTCCATCGTCAAAATGTAGTCTACCAAAAGATTTTCAAGGGTTGTCCCTAAGACAGTTTTCCTTCCGAGTGTAGTAGCTGCGGCTTCTTCTGGAGAAAATTCGTTCTTCTGACATAAACGAAACAAGGTAGATCTTGGCACATCGAAGTGTTTTGCAGCTTTCAAATAACCCATTTTTTTTTCTCGTACTAATTTCATAGCTTCTGCCATATGCTCTGAATTCCATTCTTTTCGCTTCGTTTTCCAATTGACGCCCGCCATTCTGATAAAACCCAAAAAAAATATAATTAACAAAGTCATTAAGTCAGCTGATACGTCACAGTGTCCAATTATGGAATAGTCCATAATTTGACACTGTGATCCGTCCATATTTGGATTTTCCAACTATTTCAAACTGATATTCACATATTTATATTTCAGAAAGTAATACTATCTACCTAATACCGCTAAAACATACTAAAGAACATCTAAAGGGTCTCTAAAAGTTATAAAAACAATACTGTGTGCACTTTCTGTACGAAAAATAATTATTTTTTACGTACCTTAGAAAGTTATGCGGCAGCGATAAAACAAAACACTGTCACTACGACGAAAGGGCTGGCTCGACTGACATGCTACAACTTGTACGCGTAAATGGGAGTAGAAAGAGACAGAAAATCACTGTTTATTGCGTATGTGAGTTTGCATTTGAGAAAAATGGGGGTATTCCATATTATGGATACTATTCCATATTTGGTCACTTTCCTCTATATAACAAAACTCATAACATATATCGTATAGTTATGAAATAAACAGGTTACTAACATACCATAAACAAAAACGAACATACATAAACAAGAACGAACATACAGGAGAAAAATTGTACTGAAAAAAAATCGAGATAATACTCTTGGAACGCCAATTTGGAGTTCTAGAAATGCATGTATTGCATAAATAATTTTATTTTTATTCTCAACGAGCCTATTGAGTTTGCTAGCTTGATCATAACTTTCATTTCTTCATCATTATTAGTTTATTACATTGAAAAAAGACAAAAACGGACGAACCTTATATGAATATCATAAATATTGAATTGTAAGTTGGAAATATGGTAAATCCAGGGGATGCTTTTATTTGTAGTGGAATTGAGTTGTCATTCTTGACACTTTTTTGGGATTTTAACCTTCCACAATCTGAAAACAAAATCAAATGGATCAGTGAATCTATACAAGTGTAGCAGGACAAATAAATTACTTTGCCCCGAAAAGTTAGTGCGTGCACCAAATTATTTTTCACAAATTAAAAAATATTCAATTAGTCAGTAACTTGTTGTATTCTAATTTTTGCCTCTCACAAAAATTTATTGAATTCAAAGTTACTTCTCTATATACTCTTGACGTTTCGAGAACTGTTCCCGTTTTAAAAAATCTTCTGTATGTTCGTTCTTGTTTATGGTATGTTAATAACCCGAAACGTAACAGTATATAGAGAAGAATCTTTAAATTCAATAATTTTTTGTGATAGGCAAAAATTAGAATACGACTAATTCAATATTTTTTAATTTGTGAAAAATAATCATCACTGGGCCATTTAATTTTGTTTTCAGATTGTGGAAGGTTATATCCCAAAAATGAGTATTCCTCCATAAAAAACAAGCTTCAAACAATACTTATAAGTTGTCATATTCGGAGTTACATTATATTCGTCAAATACGCGTAATCGGTTAATAAAAATACACCCACATATTGTTGTTATAAGAGTTGTAATATAAGACTATCAATGGAGGGCGTATTTATGTCACCGTTGACTAAATTTCCTGAAAATTGTGATTGTATTGACATTAAAGCCACATGAAAATGAAGTCTTCATATTGAGATTGATACAATGTTCTCATCAACTCATATTTCCAAATATATTATTATCAGCTGAAATTGATAACGTGTTCCAGTGTTGGGACTTGTAATTGTAGAAAATGTTTCCGCTGACTGTTTTTGCGAACAAAATGAGATAATTTGACAATTATATTTCTGGAATTTTGAGAATGGAAGATTTTGGGACATAAACAGTAAAAATTGCCTCGTGGTAAAAGTTTGGTGTAATATTCCCAGAGCAAAAATATTTTTTCTGCTCATAGTTTCATTTTATGAATGAATCAAATAAAGTGGCTTATTAAATATTCCATAGCTTGGGCATCTAATACCTAATGCTCAGGAATATAGCGGCCTCAATATGACAAAAAAAATCAGTCCGACTATATTATGAATAGTAAAAATATTTTCCCTTATTTCCAGTAAAGATATTATGGAGTACCTACCTAGTAGTCTGAAGACATTTCCGTGCATAAACTATTCGAAGACAATACTCGTTAGAGATTTGAGATGCTCATAGAACTTATAAGCCAAAACCAAATCACTGATCAGTAAATAAGCCTATCAAAAGCTCGTTGAGGAATAAATGATGAAAACCGATTATAAGATCCAAATATAGCTTACATGAAACCAGATGTTTATTTCCCACTCAATGAGCTTTGATTATTTGGTTCCAATTCTGTCGCTTCTTCTTCTCTCGTTAGATACGGCTACACCAAATTAACGATTGTCTCTAACTGGACAATATATTTTTTGTCGACATTGTCATTCTCATGAATTCCTGAAGACGTTACGCAAGAATTAATTATTTTTGGTTATTGTGAACTGCGCATCTTTCACGGATGAACGTTAAAAAGATAATTGAAATATCTAATGAAAAAAAAACTGTATTAATTGAAGAAGAATAAAATGTTTAATATAATCGATATTCTGTATAGTGATATCGATTACAATTGAATATGTCGTTTTTCTTCTGAACAAATTGAAAAGATCAACTGAATGTTCGATAATGTTGAAATGTTTGGAACTTTCAAGTAGGAAGTCAGTTCAGAACTTTATTCAGTATTTGTGTTCACCGCTAGTAATTTTCCATTCTAACAGTTAACCAAAAAGTAGTTTGATTGAATGAGATGATGATAAAATCATTATATATATATATATATATATACATATAGATAATGATTTTATCATCATCTCATTCAATATATATATATATATATGAATTTAGAATTAACGACAGAAAATTGGTATGAACAGTGGGGAATAACGGGGATCTTCAGTCAGCACAAATGTTGAACTATGAAAAACTCTCCAACGTATTAAAGAGTTTTTCATAGTTCAACATTTGTGCTGACTGAAGATCCCCGTTATTCCCCACTGTTTATATATATATATATATATATATATATATATATCTCAGATGCCGAAATTAACGAAGGAAGAGTCAGAACACTTATGCGTATTTGTAGAAAATATTGATAATGGATGTTAACGTAAGATAATCAAAACCACACTGACAAAAAAATATAAAAAAAATAAAAATTATAGAAAAAAATATTTAAAGACAAGCTTTTATTTATACAAATGCACTTAAAAGGAAAACATAATGTATTTCATTGTTTGATCTAGGTTATTATTCTATGAGTAACAGATTCCAAATCTTGCCGCGCAAGATTACCTATTTTGTATCCGCGGTAAGCTTTTGAATATGTTACTCACAGAATAACCTAGATCAAACAATGAAATAAATTATTTCTTCCTTTTTAGTGCATTTTTATAAATGAAAGCTTGTCTTGATTTTTTTTTTTATAATTTTTATTTTTAACTTCTCAGTTCTGTTTTCATCAACAACTAATAATTTTTTTTCGTCATTCATTTTTTATTTTTCAGTAATTATGATGTTAAATAACTAGTTTGATAATTTATATTTAATTTATTTCTGAATATAAAAAAAAATCATAATCTTCGACCCGCAAACCCCTAGATACCAATTTCGAATAGAATGGGACCTTAATCACGAAAATTGTCCGCCATATTGAAGCCGCCATCTTGCGTCCTTCCCAACTTGAATTTCATAATGCATTGTCACCAGAAATATGTACACCTGCCAAATTTCAAATCAATAGGACGAATTAGAAGTGGGTCAAATTTAACTTGCAAGATTTTATTACAGACAGACAGACAGTCAGACAGACACCGGGACAGGTGAAACTAATGATGAAAACTTGTAACAAAAAACCTTCAATCCCAAAAACCCCCACATACCAATTTTGAATAGAATCGGACCATAATCACAAAACTCGTCCACCATTTTGGAGCCACCATGTTGAATTGTTGAATTTTGACAAAAAATCATAATCTCTGACCCCAAAAACCCCTAGATACCAATTTTGAATAGAATCGGACCATAATCACAAAAATGGTCCGCCAAATTGGAGCCGACATTTTGTTTTTTTCACTAAAAAAATTTTTATAATGCATTGTCCCCGGAATTATGGACAACTGCTGAATTTCAAATCAATCGGAAGATTAGCAGTGGGTCAAATTTGACTTGCAAGATTTGATTACAGACAGACACACAGACATACAGACACCGGGACAGATGAAACTGAATAAAAGATTGTAAAAACACTGATGAGGTGATGATAAGATCTTCTTATATAACTGTGATCAGATGCCGAAAGCAGCGAAGGAGGAGTCAAAACACATATGCGTATTTATAGAAAATATTGATAATGGCCGTTAACGTTAAGAGATTCAAAACCACACTGACGACAGAATATAAAGAAAAACACAATGATGATAAATGAATAGGTATACCTACGGATATGATAACAAATGTCACTACATTACTCGGCCGATGAATAATAAAACTTTTTAAATCAAATCGATCTGGGTTTAGTTTTGGAAGTATGTTTAAAAAAAATCAAACAAACATTTTTGTCAAATTATCAACATAACTATTTCCAACAAATGCAACTATATTTTAGTTGTGACTTTTGTGACGTGCATTGTGCTGGTGAATTTGTTCATGTTCACTAAACCACTAAAGTGTTTCCTTTCAAGTGGAGGATTGTTCGAATACTTTTTTTTTGTAAAATGAATATTATGATGGACACAGTAGCACTCCCCCAAAATATTATCCCGTATGGAATTTTTGAGTGCATGTAATCATGGAAAGCAGTCCAGTTGACTCATCCATGGGGTAATGTTTATGGAAAACAATAACAGCGGCCCACAAATACTTTCCTGAGGTACAGCTCTCTTGATATCTTCCCATTCCAAGTATACCCAAAGAAATTATTTTGTATTCGTATTGTACTTAAACCAAACCGAGTATGCATACAATGACGAATTCTGGTATGTGTGCAATAACAATCGAAAGAAAATATACGAATTCTGCAGGTGTTGGACAATGGTGTGGCATTATTTCTTATTGTTGTCCGACTCAACGAGCTTATCTGATGAAAATAGTTGTTATTAGGAAACAATATTGTTGGAATGTTATTCACACTGCTTCTAGTCGATTTACAATTCCTTATCGCAGTCCTTTATCACAAACGCATTCTTACATCACTGTTCTTGATCTTGGCCATGAGTGTTTGTCATTATGGCTAATGACTGATTGATCATTCCATACAATGGTTATTATTACCGAGCTTAAACAATAAAGATGATTTCATTGCAAATAAGGAATGAATGTTAATTTTTCGATGAAGTAGGATTTCATTAAACTCGTAGAATATCCGGGAATGTCCGATTCATTCTACGTTACTAGTTTTTTCGTTATTTGACATCATCGCTGTTTCAGAAAAGTTCTACAGCCGATTCCGCATGATTCAACCCAATAAAAAAGGCTAACTTAAATATTCTTATTGGTAATATATGTATATGGCCGAATACATTTTCATAATTCAGCGCCTCCGTATTTTAGTGCGATTCAAACCAAAAGGTACACAACATTGATATAAGTGAATGGATCTGAAATCTTCAGCGACAATCAATGGATTTGTGCACAGTAATACAAATAAATTGGCAAGCAACCCGGCCTTATTATTAGTTTGGAGAATTTTATTGACCAATGTATGTCACCTAATCTCCTTAATGTTCTTTAATGGTACCTAACGAAAAGCAGACATCCATTAGCTGAGATAAAACCATCTGTTCTTTTTAATAGATACACTGCATCATTACTTATTACCTTTACATTTTTTCACTCCGCTTTACTTTCCTGGGAAATTCTCATCTAGTTAATCTATTTTCATCTAGGCTATTTATCAAAGTACGTTTGACCGAATAATGATTGATTTTCGCTACAGAGAAATGATTTGTGTATAAACATCACATCGTAGTAGTCAGGTAAATATGCTTTCGACGGATGCTAGTTAGTTCATGCCATCACCATCGTTGATCGAAATTAAGTAGTTGGGACGCCACATTTCATCTTCGAAAATATGCATTGAGTGATATCCCAATCTATTCCCCACTTTACTTGAATGTTTTACTTATAATGAGTGTCAGTCAATGGAGTGTTAAAAAGTATTCCTAAGCCGATTTTTTGGATGAACCTAAAAATATGTATCCCATCCAAAAATATATCTGTCATTAATTAAAACATTTTTGTCAATATTAGATCAATTAGGGTTATTATTGTGTCGAAGTTTTTCTGCATTCAATCAGATCATTCAAATATTTTTCACCTAAAAATGTATCCTCCTCTGACTGCAGGAGGAGGTCTGCCAATATTTGACTATAATTCTCATTATATTATTTTAGAAAATTGGCTCATTTAACGTTCAAATAGACCATTTCATTCGAAAATATATTTTTCTTTCAGTACAAAAGAAGGCCCGACAAAATTTTATGATTATTTTATTTGTAGATATGTTTTGTCTTATCAAAACATATTGTTATCTGGAAATACCTATATTTCCACGATTTGAAAATATTTGATTGCTACATTGGTAGTTGAATTTATTGAAAATCGACGAATCATACTAGAAATTCCGTTAAGTCATTCAAAGTGACATTGCTTTCATATTTCTCATTTTCAGAGTTCAAATCAATTTTATTAGCCTTTTGTTCAAGGAGTTATTTTACGACTCGTATTGTGGATATCATAGATTCAATATTATTGATGCAACATAAATAAAAATATAATTTTTACCTTGTTGTGTCCATAATTTTAATAACAATCATCATATTCTACGTTATACAATATATTATCAACATTTTCGCTATCGGAAACAATTAGCTATATTCAAGAACTTCACAGGATTCATTACACATATCACTAAATAATTTTTCCAATGTCCCTTATTGAATTAACTTTTTTTAGTACTGTTCAATATCATCTAAGACATAAGTACGAATTTTAATTATCACATAATCTCAATCTACGGTAATTGCGAAGAAAATACATACTGTCCCAAATAAAATTAATGATTTTCTTGTAGGGAAAGAAATCCATTTTTGATTTATCTCTGTATATTTCTATAGTGGTCAACTCGTTCAGGCAGGATACTCGATCTCCTGATAGATTTTCCTTCAAAACAACTACAATAGCAACATATCTTCCACACAACTATATGCCGGAAGAGAGAGAAATATATCTCCAGCAATAAAACTGTTGGAGGCTTTCTATCTTCAATCTGAATTAAAAACACAGATAGTGTCTTCATGCTGTCGCATTTTTAAATTATACCACAAAGTTAATTGATCATTAGGCATTGTATTTTTAATTGAAGGTATAAAAAGCGAGACAATTTTAGCGGTATTTTAAGAATAATACATTTCATTATATGCTTGAGCTCGCACACAATACAGTGTTGCCAAATCAGATAGTATGTTAGCCAGAAGCGTGCACAAATTTCGGCACAAAGATCATCAGGATGTTATTTATTATTTGTTTGAAAATACCAACAGGGTGGGGAATCATCTGCGTCTGGAAGACAAACTCTAGTAACTTCTTCCATTGTTCAAGATAATACAAAAATTGCTTTATATTTATCGTATATATTTCAATTTCTTGAAAAAATGTCTCTTCAAATTTCATTAGATAATGTTTCCCTTTCCAACATTGTTTATTATTTCTAATAAGAAGTATTTTGCTCAGTACTGAAAGTCATGACACCCAATAATATTTTCACTATATAAGGAAACTTTTACCCTACATACATTTTTGATGGTTTGATATTTTGCCTTATCATTCCTAATGAAAGCATATCGAAACACTTTTTCCGTTAGAGTAACAAACATTTCATCAATTCATTCTAGAACATACATTATTATATTTTAGGGTTTTGTTATATTAACTGAAAAATTCTTCCTGTGGATGCATGCCCGTATCTCCTTCTTCATTGCTAAAAGCATGTATATAAAAGGATGATAATTCAGGAGGCAGGGAAAGTGTAATGAGGAATATTGTTAGAATTCCTGCAGAAATATATTGACACTGCAATTCAAACAAAATACGGTAATTGACTCATCGATTACAAACATACAGGTTCTCCAACGAATTTGAACCAAAGAAAAAAAAATATATTGAGTTAATGTAGGGTTGAGAATTTGAGGACAGTTGCGTTTTTCTCTTCCAATTTTTTAACAAACCAAAATCAGTCACGATAAAATCAGATGAGGACTCATTTGCGACTGGAAGATGGACTTTAGTCACTATCTTTCATCGTTCAATTTAACCTCTTCATTATGTTGAAAGGGGAAACATTCTCAATTGAATATTTAATAGAAGGATTTTTCTGAAAATTTAAAAATCTATAACAATAATGAAGTTATTTTTTAATTCTATCCAACATAAAACAATAATTTCCCTGGCTAAGGCCACGTTGGACATTAAACTACAGTATTGTCGTGAATTTTTCAATTTTCAGAAAAATATTTCTATTCAAAGTATCGAGAAGAATAACAATGTCTTATAATTTTGTTTTTTCAGATCAAGATTGAGGTCAATTGAAGAATTACTTCGTCAATGGAAATTTTCAATCTGAATTTAATACTGAAAAAAAAATCGAAAATATTCCAAGTGCTGCCTTTGTTGCTTCACTTTCCCTTCACAAGAAGAAACTTGTACGATTTTAGATAACAGAAACTTCATATAAGTGTGCGTATTATCATAAAAAACCCTGAAATGAAATCACTCGGGCGACTCACTCAAGTTGTTCAATGAATATTCTTCAGAATACAATATACAAGAGAATACGTAACATCAATTCATTAACAGTGGAATCCTCGATCTTGCTACCAAATCTCCAGTTACGGCAACACCGTTCCGCTCGCTGCTCCCAGTGAACCTCTCTAGAAAACCGCGAGCTCGGTAGATGGCAATAAACGCATCAAACATGCAATTTTCTGTGAATATTCGTTTTTGACGAAAGTATTGTATGAAAAGAGTTAAATTCGTTATACGTCTTGGGTGCATTCTAGTTCAGTGATTTAGCTGATTTATAGGCTATTCGCTTATATAATGATATAAAAAATAATCAAAACAATTTTCTATGTACTTCCTTTTTTTCCCAGTTTCACGGAGAAAAGAAAATTGTTTTTGTGTTTTTCATGAACTACAAAGGCCACTTATCGATTCAATTTGAAAAAATGCGAATATCCATTTCTTTTGCCGTAAAAAGTCAAGTTCTTTGAAAATAATTCTAGTTCTATATGGCTAGTTCGGACAAAATATTCTACTAGATATTGATTTGATTGAAATTCAATCATATCGAGAATGGTAAATTGAAGGAGCCGAATTTCACGTTTGCAGTTCCACAAAAATTCACTGTCGTAGTAGGACGCAAACTGCAGATACAATACTTGGAATCCTTAATAATCTATCTATTTCATGTTATTGTTGTGTGTGTATTCACAATTTCCAAATTGATTTCTATATTGCAAATGAAAATATATTTTTGGACGTTCAAAAGACAAAAACAATGAATTGAGAAATAACTACCTTCATTTTGACACTGACGAAAATACATTTGAATTATAGTTTTTATAATATCGGTATGATCATGAAATCAGGGTTTTTCCAGTACGTTTCTTCATCTACACCTCACTATTATTGTCAAACATAACATATGAATATATACATCCATGCGATTGGTCAGATTCATCATAATATAGTTTCAAAAGTTGTCGGAATCGATTGGTTTTTTATTCGGTATTTTATATCACAACGGATACATAGATAATAAATCACACGTTATTTCAGCAACTCAAAAGTCATCGTGAAACAGTCTTCATATTTAGTAGCTTAAACCTGTTCCAGAATTGAATAAAAACGTTTTTTTTTATTGGAAGATTTATATAGGAAATTACACAAAATTGTCTGATTGTATTCTGAAAAATTCTGCAGCATGGGCCCCATAAAAGTGGCCCACAGGTGTCTGCGTTAACAAGTTTTTCCATTCGAGGGGAACAAGGAATGTCGTGAAGAGAATTTGTTGAATCAAATTCAGATATATTTCGTACAAAACCAAATCACAATTTGAGGAGAATTTTTTATATCACTATCCAGTGCTTATCAAACAAACTGAACTCAATTAACATATATCTTGAGAGTAATAAATTCGATATTTTATGCTTCTCTGAACACTGGTTAGATGAATGTATCATTTAATTCATCAATATACAAAATTATAGGCTAGCATCGTATTTTTGTACAAGTAAAATAAGACATGGGGGTGTTTCAATATTCGTTGATGAAAACATGAAATATAGGGTGATGATACCAATTGGACTCTATAGATTACCAAATGGAGACACAAACAATTTCATTGACTCGTTGGAAAAAATTATATTACACTGATCTACAATCAAACGTAGAATAATTATTACTCCCACTGAACTCTTTGACGTGTTATATTCTTTTGATATTGCCATAACAATCTCTGAATACTAGAATAACTGTACAGTCAGTCATTCACTTGTATTGACAACATCCTCCATATTTTAAATGAAAATACTATTTTTCAAGACAGATAAAAAAAGTTGAAAAATAATGTGATTTATAGAGGAAAAATATCAAAACGATGGTATTGATAATTTCAGATCCGCCCTAACCGAGATTAATTGGGATACTATTGGGAGTGCTCAATAATGGCTTACTATCTTATCAATATATTCACTACTTTCATTGAAAAGGGTCCCCATTGGAAAACATTTCCTTTGTTGAGAAACCACCGGTACCGGGTTATTCACTATAAATTACCCACCCTTATCATCGTTACTATTGCCTGTAGAAAAAAAGTTAAATGTGCTTCTTACTGAATTTTGATAAAATGCTATCAAAAATACAGTAGCGTGCAGATTTCAGGCGATTTTTTTTATAGGATACCCTGTATATTATTGAATTTTTGGAATGATATATTTACCTGATGTCAAAAATATACCATATGTTACCCCTATCTTATACCGTTTTTGAGTTACTAAACGTCGAATAACCTATCCTATGGAAGATAACATTTTTGAAATAAGCTATGAAAATGACAACTATATTATGTTTTGATTACTATCGTTTCGGACGTCCATCGTCTTAATGGATTAAAAAGGATTTAGAGGAATCTCTCAGTATCATCAGAAGGAAACTCGAAGAGGATGACGAGCTGCACGAGAGGACTGGCCTTCCTACCCATGCAATATTGGAATTACTGCAGTGCTGCCTACAGAACTCATATTTCCAGGAAAAGGACCGATTCTTCTCTCAAGTCGACGGACTCCCGATGGAATCTTCCCTTTCTCCAATCATCGCCAACATATACATGGAGTGGTTCGAGGAATTGGCTATACGGGAGGCAGAATACAAACCAAAGCTATGGTTGAAGTACGTGGATGACACCTTCATTATATGGAATCACGGAGACAAACATCTCCAGGATTTCTTCTCAGGAATTAACAGAATCAGGGATTCGATCAAATTCACGATGGAAATGAAAACCAACAGCGCCTTACCCTTCCTCGATGTGAACGTTGAGAGAATAGGCAATCGAATCCGCACCTCCGTCTTCAGAAAGAAGACACATACGGGGCAGTACCTCAGTTACAGCTCCAACCATCTGAGTTCGACGAAGAGAGGGATCGTGAGAACATTGGTAGAGAGAGCGACGCACATATGCAACGACGTGGAGTCACTGAATGCCGAATTAAACTACATCAGAGAGGACCTTCACCAGAATCGATATCCCAAAAAACTCCTAGAAGAAGTATTGAAACAACTCCGGAGAACGAAGACGTCTGAAGAGCAACAACAAAGCACAGTGATCTGCCTTCCGTACATCAGAGGTGTCTCCGAGAAGATCAGAAGGATCGGAAACAAGTTCAACATCAAGAGCTGCTTCCAATCCGGCAGTACTTTACGGAGTTTCCTGACCAAGACCAAACCTGACAACAAGAATGAGATCAGTAAGTATTGCATTTATGAAGTTCCATGTGAATGCGGAGATTCCTACATTGGAGAGACAAAGAGACCGTAATTGGTACGATTGGATGAGCACAAGAAATGGACTCAACGTGGAGAAACATCAAAATCGGGAATCGCTGGCCACGCCTGGACTGAGCACCATCGAGTTCTATGGGACGACGCAAGTGTTCTTCATGGAGAGGAGCATTGGTTCAAACGAAAGTTCAAAGAGGCCGCCTGCATCGAACCCAATAACGCCTTTAGTCAACCAAGCGTTGAGATCAAGAACGTATCGAAACCACTGATTGCTCTTTCTGGCGGGCTGCAGAGGCGCGAAACTTCACGCACCACAACACCGCGCGAAATTACACGCACCACTGCACATGGCGGAATTACACGCATCATTGCACCGACAGTCATATCAATTGATAAGTAGTACCTTAACTTGTCAGTATTCACCTGAAGACGATTGCAGATACAAGCATTCGAAACGTCGTGGAAACCTTTTAAATCCATTAAGACGATGGACGTCTGAAACGATAGTAATCAAGTTACCACATCGTCTACAACCTTCAAACATATATTATGTTTGTTTAGTGACATTTCTTTAATGGAATAATGAAAATGGTTTACAGTAAGGAAGAAAAAGTTCAAATATATACTTGTTATATACAAAACTACAAAAATAAACGTGCAGTGAAAAGTGCATATAGAGTGTTGTATCCAAATCGTCCAACACCGTCAGAAAATACATTCAAAAATATTTACCAATAGGTAAGTCATACCATCAGTTTCAGTAGAAAAAAGCGTGTAGTTCAAAAAAACCGAGAAAAACAGCAATATATACTGCTTCATTTCGAAGGTAAGCCTATCCATATTAATTCGCAAATAGACTTTTTTGAAACTTTGTATTATTTTTTCGAAAATTCTGAATGAAGTTTGAGAAATGTAGCCGATCAATGAGGTAAAAGTTTTTTCAAAATCCAAGGTACTTCGAAAAAGAACAACTACAAACCATATAAAAGTTTACCCGTACAAGATTTTACAGAGACTCGCAAGAGGAATTTTTTTAACGAAGATGCCGATTATTTATCCAAAATATTATGGACTGATGAGTCATCCTCTTCTACGGCGGGAGTTTTCAATAGAAAAAATCGAAGGTCGTGGGAAAAAAAGGACAACAGAAAAATATTGCTAAAACAAATAAAGGAAACAGGAAAAAAAACTGTTAGCGTTTGGTGCGGAATTTTTAGGAATAAAATTGTTTGCCCTATATTTTATGATTATATATTAACAGAAGTTACCTATCAAGAAATACTGATCCCAGAAGTAGAAAATATTATTTTACAGATTCTTTCGGAAGCTTGTTAGTATGATTTGGATGCAAGATGGGGCAACCCCGTACAAAAACATTAGAATAATGTATTCCCAATATGGATAGGAAATGATAGAAGTATTAAATGGCTACCTAACAGTCCGGACTTGACCCCTATGGATTCATTTTTCTAGGGATTTCTAAACGACATTGTTAATAATAATAATATTCAACTCATTAAAGAAACGATTCGACTTGAAATAGAGAATCTGAATGTCAATAATGAATCAATTTCCAATATACTCATAAATATAAGAAGACGTTATCAATTATGCATTGACAATACTGGTGGACACATTGAACATGAGTTATCATATTATTTAAATTTCCCATTTATATCCTTTTTATCTATTTTTGTATAAATATTTGAAATTTTTCTTCCTCACTGTAAACCATTTTGATTATTCCATTGAAGAAATGTCACCAAACTAACATAATATACTACTCCGTACTGATGAGGGCCAAGAAGCCTGAAATCGGTATGCGGATTGTTCGGTGAACACGACATAAATTAAACATAATCGAGAAATATATCCCGATTTACAACCAATGAACCAGAGAAAGTTCTTACGATTACAAAATAATTTCATCAATTATGGGTCAAAAGTGACAGCGAAATGAAATTCACCGAAGCTTGTTACTTCAAAAGAAGACAACATCATAAATAATGTGTGCCTACTTTCACGTATATCCCCAAGCTTCCATCAAAAGTGCAGAACAAGATTTAGGATTAACTCATGTTTCTGCTCAAAAAATCCTTCGTAATCATAACATGCACCCATACAAGTTTACGAAAGTTCAAGCCCTGAAACCAGAAGATCATTAAAATAGGACGCACTTTTGTGATACCATTCTGATTCGCACACAAGAAGGTTCAAACTTTTTAATGAAAATAATTTGGACAGATTAAGCTAAAATTTCCAGGGAAGTCATTTTTAATAGATGAAACAAACATTTGTGGGCTGACAAGAACCCACATATTGTCAAGAAAATGGGATTTCAGGAAAAAGTTTAGTTTTAACGTATTTTGCCTTGTGAAAGATAACCAGAGAATATTTCTTATTTACGATAAACCGTCAAATTCTGAGGAATATCTCGAAATTCTAAGGTCAGTGGTGATTGATTTTTTAGATAATCTGTCATTAGAGGAGTATCGTACCTGCTGGTTTCAACTGGAGGGGGCATTGAACTGGGTAAGTAACAAAGGTTGGGACCGTGGAATTGGCCTGCGAGATCACCCGACCTAACGCCATTTCATTTTTACTTGTGGGAGAATTTGAACAGGAAAGTTTACATGACATCGGTACCCAGTAAACAAGATCTAAACCAATGAGTGATCAATTGCATCGAGGAGCTTGATGCCAATGAGATAAGGAGGGCCACAAATCTTTCTATACAATTATACGGATTCTGAAATGTTTGGAAACTTGTGGCGGTCATTTCGAACAATTATTGTGAACATTTTTTCAATTTGTATACATATTTTGTTATTGTATTTAACATTGTCAATTGCCGTTTAACCGTTTTGTTATTTTACATAATGAAAATTGTTTTTTATTAGTTCAGTAATTTCCGTTTTCTTTCAGTTTTGACCCATAACTGATGAAATCATTTCGAAATCGTACAAATGTTATTTCGTTCATTTGTTGTAAATCGGGATAAATTTCATTAAACCTTCTGCATGTTCTTGCTATAATTTGATCACATTGACCATGGAGAATGAACAATTTCATCAAAACTTCATTTGAATAGTTATTGCCTTCAATTTTGATTCTATTCAGAATGAACGCGGAAATGTTTCATTATTGATGCACTTATTGTCGAGTTTTCATAATGACATGTTCCATGACATCTCATAGCTACCTTATACGAAATATGGCAAAATAATCCGATTTCAATAGAAACTTGCTTTTCTTTCAGAAACCTGACTATTTAGGTATATGAACATAATACATCATTTGAAAGGAACTTCAATTGTCTTTCAGGATATGTGTTGATATACAGAATGTTCTATTACAAAAATGCACTTCTCACCATTTTGGTATCTACCGGTAAAATCACAAATTTTGAACGAACCTGTATAAAAGAAAACACATTCCCTCAGATTTAACTAATACACAGGACATTGGTGATATACTCCCAGAATTTCAGCTTTCTACGAATCAAAAATTAACAGTAATAATCTATGTTTTACTAAAAAAATAAGGAAATCAATTGATTTCTAGATAATAGATATGAAGAAGTATCATACAAAAATATTTGGAAAGCAAAGCAAAAAATGCAATAATTTATGGGGTATCCCATTCAAAATGTCAAAGTAGTTGCTACTTTTCAATATAAGCGGCACCACCGCAGCGCCGAAAATATTTCAGATCGATAGAGCAGAAATAATAACCCAAGAAACCTGAATTTCCCCCCTCTTATTTTTGGAACGATTATACATAAACAAGTGAAATACGGAAACTGAATATTGAAGGTTGTAAACTTTCCTACTAGTGATGATAGATGACGAAATCGTCAAAGATGACGTCACAAGGCCATTGTGACCAATAATTTTAAATGGAACCCTATGGCAAACGACACCTCTTTTGAAAGGTATCAAAAAAACCTAATCAATGATTTTAATTTTGTTTATGTTTATGGCAGTTTTAATGGCTCATTAGTAAACATTAAAATTCCATTCAGTATAATATTAATAACAGATTCAAGAATCAGTATCCTCCATTTGCTTCCTGACAGTGAAATATCCTATTTTTAAACTCTTCTCGTACTTTTACAAATGTGTCTGCGGAAACAGCCTCACAGTCTACAACAATAAGTTGTTTTAAAACGTCAATATTGTCAGGTTCAGTGGCGTAAACCTCCGATTTAGGGTACCCACACAGAAAAAAATCCAAAGGTGTGAGGTCCGGTGATCGAGCTGGCCATTCCGTTGAACCTAGTCGTCCAATCCATCTACCACGATACTCCTCATCCAAATACCGTCTTACTGCACCGTAATAGTGTGGAGGAGCACCATCCTGTTGGAATGTTATTTCCAAATTGCCGAATTCATCTGGATTATCTTCCAAAATTTCAAGGATGAACGGTTCTATTGCGTTTTGCAACAGCTCCAGATAAACCTCACCAGTTAAATCAGTATTTGAAAGAAGAGGCACAACGATGTGGTTTCCCAGGATACCTGCCCAAACATCCACCTTCTGGGGAAATTGGGTATGTGTTTCACGAAACAGGTGAGGATTTGCGTCACTCCAATTCCTCACATTCTGTGTATTTACATTTCCATTCAGATAAAAAGTAGTTTCGTCGCTAAAACAAATTGTTTTGACATAGTCTGGCTGTTGGTTAATTTTAGTTTCCATATTTTTACAAAATTCTAGTCTCTGGTCTGGGTCGTCGTCTGAGAGATGATGAACCATTTTTGATTTGTATGGATGAAATTTGTTTTTTTTCAACACCCTGTGTACTGTACTTCGACTGACTTCACAGGTAGATGCAACGTGAGTTGTTGAAGAAGTAGGATTAACTATTACTTCTGCCAGTATATCAATTTTTTTTTCATCAGAAATGTGTGGTCTGCCAGATCGTTTCGCATCATTAATACTACCCGTTGTTTCAAACTTACGAAGGAGCTTCCTTAAATAAGTCCTCGAAACGGAGCGATCGGGAAACCTCTCATTAAAAATGCGTTCTGCTGCATGAATATTTTGTCCAGTTTCACCAAGAATTAGGATCGCTGCTACTTTATCACCTAAAGCACGTACCATTTCGGTTCTTGTACAAAAATATGAAAAGTACCAAAAGCTGCTAAAACAGTTAAACGTTCGATCAACAATATACTAATTATAAAATGTACAAAAACTTGGACAAATACAAAAACGTCGAATTAGGGAGACTAACAAAAATGTCAGCTCATTTGACAAATATCCAGAGGCGGAGCTTGAATTTGGAATTTTAGTATTAACTAATTTAATTCATCACTGCTTTGCGTTTTTTAAAAGCGAGTTGCCAAAATTGCCATAAACACAAACAAAATTAGTATCATTGAATAGGTTTTTTCGATACCTTTTGAAAGAGGTGACGCTTGTTGTAGGGTTCCATTTAAAATTATTGGTCACAATGGCCTTGTGACGTCATCTTTGACGATTTTGTCATCTATCATCACTAGTAGGGAACTTTACAACCTTTAATATTCAGTTTCCAAATTTCACTTGTTTATGTATAATCGTTCCAAAAATAAGAGGGGGAGGTGGGGACTTTTGAGAAGCACTGTATAAAAATTGGCGTAAGTTCAATCATTAACGGTAGTAAGCGGTTGAAGGAATGCGATGATTGAAAAAATTTAAATTTAAAATTTTTCGGTTTTTATTTTATTTTTTAATGCTCATAACTATTTTCAGTTCCTAGTATTGATCAAACAAGGTCGATGCTCAGAAGAATCAACCTGCAAAAGGTAAGTGCGTAATTTAGAGTTCAATCCCAGAAAAAATTGTTGGATTGTTATCCGAAAATCTGACTCAACCTATATTCAATGACAGAAAAGTACGATTTCAGAATATTTCCGTGGTCTCTGGGATCACCAAATATAAAGTGGTATTCGAAATGGTTGAATAATAATCGCGGATAGACATATTTATGACCCACCCGTATATTAATGTCACTGATGATGATCCTCATCTGGGTCTGTAGGTTCACTTTGTAAAAAGTTGCATCCAACTTTGTCGGATACTCTTCGAGAAAATCAGACACAAACAAACATACACAAACATATAGGTCGAATATAGAATACCGGGCCTTGTCTGGTTTACGAGAATCTATCGATATCTGGAGTCAAGCAACGCCGACCGCAGTAAGTACGTGGATGGGTGACGTCCACGGAACTCTTTCGTTGAAAGTCCGTTCAACTGCAGCGTAGCAGCATCTCACTGCTCGGGGGCGCTATATAATTGAGCACGAGATATAGCGAGGCATGCCAATTTCATGAATGTTGAGCTCGTTGAAAGATCACTATCCTACCTTTGTTTGTAAAAAACCGAACGATTTGGTAAAATTTTTGGTTGGGAGAAGTGTGCTCACCGGCTCTGGTTGCAAAAGTGGGCTGACGTTATATATTATACCGGATGTCCCAGTATACCTGTTCCAATGGATTATCTCAGCCATTTCGAAAGATAAAATTTTGAAAATTTCATGATCTCCAATTCGTTCAAGGAACCTTCAACTGAGAAAAAAAAATTGAAAGTCACTTCTGGTTTGACCGGAAGTAACTCTGACTTCTTTATTTCAAACAGCACCCTGTATATTTTTTGCAATTTTTTATTTCTACTTAAAATTATCTTTCCAACGATGTATCACACTTTGTATTTTACATTTGATTTGATGGAGAAAACGTCAATTGAAATTTCAAATTGATAGAATTGCAGTAGGCTATGATATTTTGTGTAATCTTGATTTTGACTTCAATAATAATTGATAATTCATGAACAATTTTGTATTCGAGACGATGAAGAGAACGTCAAATTTCGAATTATTAGAATTGTAGTAGAACTGGAAGAACTAATAATTCTTAAATGAAAACCTTAGTGTGCCATGGAAACATTTGAATACATTTGTTTATAACTTTGACAGTTAATAATTCTCAATAGTCGTGTGCGTGTCAGAGAAACCAACATTCAAGAATGAATAACCGTGAAAATGATGATAACTTCACTATTCAAGAGAAATTGGATATGATACTGATTTATGGAAAATGCGAAAATAATCGTCGGGCTGCCATACGTGCATACAGAGAGAAATACCCTGATAGACGAATGCCAAGCGCTATGTATTTCACACTCTTGGCTTCGAATTTGGCAACAAGTGGATCATTTCATAGAAATCGTACTGTCTTTAAAAGAAAAAAATGCTACGGACGAAGATTACACAAAATATCATAGCCTACTACAACTCTTTCAATATGAAATTTCAATTGACGTTTTCTCCATCAAATCAAATGTAAAATACAAAGTGTGATACATCGTTGGAAAGATAATTTTGAGTAGAAACAAAAAATTGCAAAAAATATATAGGGTGTTATTTGAAATAAAAAAGTCAGAGTCACTTCCGGTCAAACCGGAAGTGACTTTCAATTTTTGTTTTTTTCAGTTGAAGGTTCCTTGAACGAATTGGAGTTCATGAAATTTTCAAATTTTTATCTTTCGAAATGGCTGAGATAATCCATTGGAACAGGTATACTGGGCCACCCGGTATAAATACATATCCGCATCATACATGATTTTTTTTATCATTCAGTTCCCGGAAATTTGGAATTCAGGAATGGTTTTTGCTTTGAAAATAATGAAAAATGACGTTTACGAAGTTAGGTTATTTCTCAATATTTTGAGAAATATTTTATGGAAAAATCGTTCATTTTTCGGCTTCCTTCCGACCTACCAAAATTGAATCAATTTGGCCAATTATGTTTTTTGGTTTTCTTAACCTTACAATTTTTCGGCTAATTCAGATTTCGTAAAATTTTAAATAATTGTAATATCTGCCACAACGTCAAAGAAGGGTTACTCGACCTCATTTTTTTATTGAGGTTGGTTTGTCGTTCTTGGGAATTCCTTATGTGCCATTTTCTCCATCGGAATCTCAGTCATTGCCATTGGATATTTCCATGATTTCTATTCTTAAGGAACAAATTGTATTGTAAAACCGTGAAATATGCTCTTTATATATATATATATATATATATACATATATATATATATATATATATATATAACCTATAGAATAATGAAAAGCGACAATGATACACAGTTCTGGTCTGGATAAAATAGCGAAAAAAGCTGAAATCAAGAAATTTCACGGGATTAACTCGACTGGATCGGTTACCACAACCCACAAGATCACAAAACTTGATGATCTACCTTATCAAATCTAAAATAAACTAGTTAGGTGTATTCTTATAGCAACGTATTTTTAAACTGGAAAATTTATGTTTATAACCCTATTGGATTCTGTTTTTCGTAGAAAATTCAAAAAAAATATACCAGTACTCTAATTGAAAATAGCTTTGTTTGTATCCCCATCAGCTGTTTGACAACTAACAGTTTACCTATTTGATATCAACTCTCTACTAGTATGTTATTCTTGAAATATTCAATTCATACTCAGGTAAATAAATCATCTACCAGCCTACATACATATTGTTTTGAAACTTGCTCCGACTTTATTAGAAAAATTCTCGACTAAATCAATATCTGTTTATTACACTTCGAAAATCCAACACAATAATGCACCTTGACAATAAAATACTCAATCACAGTTTACTACTACTGAAATATACCGCGTACCGCACTGCACTAAATAATAATTCACTACACCTTCGGCGGTACTATCGACCTCATATATCCTCGTCCCCAGTATCCAGATGTTCCCGATACCTTCTTGTCGATTCGTGGAAACATCGAGATCATTCACATCGATCAGTCGGTCGTCACATTCCTGTATTTACATTTTTGCTTCAGAATCCCCGACCGTTACATCGTCTGGCGCTGCGAGAAACAACCGAATGAACACAACACAACGGGACGTACTGTACTCATTTCACACACTGTTTTTCATTCGCTGACATGAGTATTTCTATGCCTTCCGATGGGACTTGATTTTTCCATTCAATTGCGTTTTACTCTATAATGGAAAACTCTTCAACGAACAGAAAACATGTGGAAAAAAGTTGAACATGAATGGGCTATGCGCTTTGAAATTTTATCTGTACAAGAATACATAAAACATGTGATTTTGGTGAGATAAGAATTGCGGTTACCACTGCTCGGTAATCTTATAATAACAATGATATAATATTACTATTACCTTTGTATCAGTTCTCATAGACACCCTAAAGGAAAGGACACTATTTATCTCACATGAATTCCATACCATAATTCCAAGGTAAAGCATACTACATTCAGTACATAACTTCGGAGAATGACTGTTGATTATCATAATCAGCATGCCCCCATCACATCGGAGCTGCTGGAAGGGGAATCGGCATGCATGACAGAAATCTGTGACACATAATGGGAAGCTGATTGCATAGACCATGACAAATGTATCAGTCCTCAAAACTGCTCCCTGCTACTACATACAATATCAATGATATTATTTCCAAGACTACAGCGGCAACCTGGACGTGTCGAAAATTATATATTATTCATACCAAATGATCATCCAACCCATGGTCACCTATGCCTCATTAGTATAGAGGTCAAAAACACAACAGTACCCGGCACAAATCAAGCTGCAAAAAGCGCAGCGGTCAGACTGTCTGGGAATCACAAGGGCAATATTCACATGCCTCACTGCAGCATTACAGATAATGCTGGAACTTCCGCCACTGCACTTGTGAGTAAGGAAGGAAGCGGCAGAGAGTGCCCTCAGACTATACCAGACATCAAACTTCAAATCTGGATCGGGCCTCACTAGAATGCATCAGTTTGGTATGATGATGGATCCAAGATGGAAGAAAGAGCATGAGGGAAAGAAACGGGTCCTGGTTTCAGGCTCTCAAAACCCATAGGCAAAGTTCCAAGAATTTTACAAGCAGAAATCCATGCTATTGAAATTTGCGAACAAGAATGCTTTGCAAGCGGCTCCAGGGGAGCAAGAATCTATATCCAATCAGACAGCGAGGCAGCACTAACACACTTGTGAGTCTGGGCTGCTTTGGGACTGTGAACTTCCACTGAGATAACTGGCTGTGAAAGATCAGGCCACTCTGATGTGGGTGCTAAATCACAAGAGAAACAAAAGCAATGAGAAATTAGGCGGCCTTGCCAAAGAAGGCGTATACACTCAATTTCTTTGCCCAGAACCTTTCTGTGGTTTCTCCAAAGCCCACATAAAGGAAGAATTCCGGTGCTGAAAAGCTGTTCATATGAACCCACTGGAATAAGGGCCCTGGACAAAAACAATCGAGAGGGCTTCTGAGCCCATCGTCATGGAAAGCTTAACAGCTCCTCGAGTTGGACAAGAGAGATTCGAAACTCATAACAGGACTGCACCCTGGACATTGTCCTCTGAGGTATCACTTAAGAAAAATGAAAAGATCAGACAGAGAGACTGAAGAGCCATATTGACCCTCTACAATCTTCAATCCACTACATACACAATATATATATATATATATATATATATATATATACATCTTCTTTCTTGGATAATGCATTGACGGACCTTGGATTACACCCAACTAATAATCGTGCAAAGTCCTACAAGGTTGCTTTAAAACTTTTGTTGCGAGATGGATAAATATCAACCACCTCATTCGGGCTGACCACCCGTAGACCAGTTTTGCGGTAGTTGCCCCTAATCAGTATAGGGTAGGTCAAATAAACCCGAGTGAGACTATAACAATTCAACAATTTCGCTTTCTTATTCATTTGCAAAGTAACTCTGTGGGACTTTGCATGATTATCCATTGGATGTAATCCAATGTTTGTCGAGGCATTAGCCAGGAAAGAAGTTGTTTTCCGTTGGATATTTGACTCAACATACAACTATTGTATAGATAGGGGAGACTGTTGAACCTTGATCATAGTGTACCTTGGAACACCCTTCAGTTTCTTGACAAATGCTGCTTACCACAGAACTGTACCAATACAATGTTAACTCAGCAAAGTGCAAGCAAGCGGAAAAGTGGTTTTTCATGTGCTATTGTTCTCGAGTAATATATAAATATATTTTTAACTCAAAAAGTAACATCTTTTGGTTCTGTTTATTTTTTTACAAGTTGATGATTGTGTTTTGTGTTTTAAATCACATTCTACCTGAATCACTGCCCATTGGTCAGTACTTTGTTAGGCCATATTTCAGTTTCGAACATAACCTAGAATATTGGGGAAGATAAGTTTGTAAAAATGCACCATCATCTACCTTGGATCTGCTAGAACTGACGGACAGTTGTGGTTCCAAGGGGACTTTTCTCGCTTTAACGTTAACTAATATTGAGTGAAATCAAATTTACAAACCTAATTTTTTTGCCTATCAATAAAGTTGTGAATTCCATATTGTTACTTCTTGTGCACATGTATACAAATAAAAATTAGGTTATACAATAATACAATCTTATTTCTTTCTGTAATGAAACAATAGAATATAATTTCTGTTTAAAAATGTTGTTTTTAATACATATTATCTACCTTCTAGGTACAAGACGAAGGTACACTAGGGCGTGATCAATGGTATATTATGGTCTTGTACCATTAATTACATATCAATAAAATATTCCTACTTTTTTTTTTCTATAAGTGTTTAATATTAATATTCTCAAAAAATACATAGAGTGTAGGAATAATGCTGCTATCAGGTGAGACTATTTCCATTATTATATTTGAAAAATGTAGAAGTAAATTGTCAACCAAGTTACAACAGTCTCCCCTACTAAAAAAAAGCAGTCTTGAGACATTTTCCATTGTCTAGGAACCTGCATGTTTGTAGACGAAACGAGAAATTAAAATATTTGTTTTTTTAGTGGTAATCCTCACTGGAAGTATTTCAAGTCTTTATGGCTTTTGTGATGATCATTGAGGATCGTCCTCAATGCTGAGACCGGTTTTTCAGAGCTTGTTCTGCTTCAAGACTCCAGGCTGTTAATGCCCATATTATTACCATCAGTTTGATTTTGACAGTTCATCAAGCTTTTTCGAGATAAGTTTTTTGTAAATCATATATTTATTTGAAGCAAATAAAATTTATTAGTTGTTTGAAATGGAAAATACTCACTTTACTAAACGATTTTCACTAAACTGGGTTTACAAAATCAGATCATAACTGATAATATCAAGAAAATATGACTTCCATGCAACTGCAAACTTATCTCCATTGATGTCCAACATTTGTTTCCGAGTATTCCAACAAAAGAAACTGTAGAGAATCTGTTGGTTAGAAATAATGTCAGTCCAATTGCCAAACAAGATATATAGTTTGCTTAACTCGAAATTATTTTATATTTACCAAATATTTCTATTTTTCTGATAAAAGACAAAGAATGAGTAATCCCTTGAAACCTTTAGTAGCCGAAATAAATATGGACAATTTGGAGGAAAAAATTCACAATTATCTTTCAATTAAGTATGTCTTATACTGGTACAGATATGTGGACATCATTTCAGTGTGTTTTGAAGGAACTGGTAGACAATTAGAAATATTCTGTGACTTTATCAATGTAATTCACCCCTCAATTAAATTAAAATTAATTATAGAGATAATTCTTTAATTTTTAGATTGACTAACAAAAATTAGTATCAAACATAATTTTTCAATATTCCATGAATTTTCATATGCAGATATCACAATACACGGTACCTCAGCACATCCATACCAACATAAATTAGCCACATAAAACAGTATAATACATATATTAATCAATATTCCCCTTTCAGAAGAAAATTTGAGTGAATAATTGAAAATAATTAAACAAATCAATTAAGAACGGTTGGTTCGAACCTGATGGATTATATTCTCTCCAGAAAACTTCACAGAAAAGCTATTTCCTACTCAACACGAAAAACATAGTTTCAAACTTCCATATTTCGGCCATCCTACGAAAAAATAAAATTCTCATCGCATACAAAGCAGATAATTTTTCAAGTAGATTTATTGAGAACAATAGAGATATAACTGAGAAACATGAATAAATTAACTTGTAAAAAGTGATTATTAGAACATAGGAACTCTTTCGTCGATGGTAAAACAAATTCAACATTTGCTACTCACCTCTTGACTGAAAAGCAGCATTTGTCTTGTTAACAATTTCGAAATATTGCTTGAAGAAAAGCACGACTTTCTAGAAAGTTTGGAGATAAAATAATTGCAAAAAGCCACAATATTTGCTTGATGACTAGATAACCCTAAAAAAATACTCCTTTGTTGAATTTTTGTTTTCTGGTGATTAAACAGGTAATGGATATAATCTCCGTCCTATGACTTATTCATTGGATTATCCTTAGTATACTCAATTAGATCCATGTATCTACTACTACCTGCGTTGGTTATTTGACATGATATATCAGGATTTTTGAGTAAGTATTCACTCCACCTGGAGAATCTATTGTATAGCAAAACACGTGTCGTGGTTTTGTAAACCCAGTTTAGTGAAAATCATTTAGTAAAGTCTTTGTTTGCTTTAATAAATATCTTCATCAAGTATCGGCCGCATCAATTCAAAGGCCAGATCTATGGTCGGTTTACAAATACCTATTACCATTACCAAAAATAATAACAAATAAAAAATACCGAAATAATAGTGGACATTAACTTGACCTAGGCTAATAAATCGATATTTTGTAAATCATACCAACTAATACCTACCACTATCAATAAGCTTCAGCTGTTTATGTGGGTTACGACTGTTTCAATTCGAAGGTTATTGGGGGAAAAAGAAAGAGTAGGTCGTACGCATTTGCAGTCCTATTTCGATGTAGTAAGAAGGGACAAGTCAGCCCCGGGTGATCTCATGTTAGGGTGGAAATCATTGTTATGAGTTGTATATCATTTCCAATACTTGTTATGACAACCGACCAAGTGAAACATGTCGAGGAGATACCACGGGAGATTTCGCAATGGGTTTGAATGTAATTATGTAGATATATTCAGTGTAAATTATATTCATTGGGAGGTGAAGTTGTAATCAATTTCTCGAATATTCTAATTATTTGAAAACACCTTCACCCATTTCATGAACGAGTAATAAATATGATCACTTGTAATTATATAAAAAACTCCAACAGGCATTTAGAAGCTGAGGGTCTTTCTGATATATCATTTATTTATTAAATGCTCGAGGTAGAATATACCACTTTCGAAACATGGAACATTTAAAAAAAATCCTGAAACTTAATTTGTTTCAAATGGTTATTCAGACTAGAGCGACAGGGAAACTGATATATTTGACGTAATTTCATATACGTACTATTCCTATAAATATTTTTTTCACGTTTAAAAATATGACTTCTCGTTAGCTACATTTTTTCCTTTCAGTAACAGTTTTGTTAGCTTAATTTGACCAATTAGATCAAAAGTTATAACAAATTTAGTGTAAAGCGCTCGTGACTGCGTGCTCCTCCAGCGCTGCTCTTCAGAGTCGACGCCTCACATTTTCGCATGTTAGCAAAAAAATTCTGCAGCTAACAGTTTTTATTCTGAAGAAAAGTTGTATATACGTTTTTGATGTAAAATTTTCAATTTTTGGCAGTGGCACCATTAGTTATTCAATTATTTTTTAATACTCAATATACAATGTAATTTGTTCACTTATTCGCTATATAATCAATTGAGCACACACTTTACGTTTGGTAACTTTTTATATGTTGTTCCCAACAGCATCATTGATGCGCAGTAAAAAGTTACCACCATCCCCAATTTCTAAAAGCTAAAATCTAATATTACTCCACTAGTATACGTAGAGCGTTAGGTGAGCACTAAACTTACCGATCAACTGATCGCTCGTGTTCTATCTCTCTCTGATATACAAATATGACATTTTCGATCCAATATAAATATGAAATATATAGATAGAATATAAATATAAGTTGATCTTTTGAAATTTATATTTTAAACAAAAATTTCAAGCTGGAACTTATTTATAAAAATGGACATTTTTTCAATTTACTAAAAAAAAGTAATATTTTCGTATTTAATACAATTCACACTTATATTAACGAAGAAAAAAAAATTACGCTGTGTTTGAGGTCGTAATGTGAAAAAATATGTTGGTTAGGTAAGGTTTTTTTTCTGTATAAACCTTGTTTATTTTTTTATTTTTGTCGAAATTTTATTATTAATTCATTTTTTCAATGAACCAATCAAACCTTCTCTAATTACAGATTACAAGCTTCAGAAACGTGATATTTTTTCAGTATTCTTTGACTAAATACAAACATGAAAAGCCTTAAAAGATTTTGTGATGAATTGAATATTTTTTGAGAAATCATTTTCTTTAATATTTAAATAATCCTGATTTTTGTACTTTTGGAGCATCAAAATTAGTCAACAAATACAACACAATATTACTTTTTTTTTAAATAATCTAATCCTTGAGCAAAAATATGATCTTTTTATCAATAACTTTATTAATTCTTCATTATGCGCACTTACTAGTATCTGCTACTTATTTTAAAGTTTATGAAAATTGCGTGTGAGTCCGAAAGAGAGAGTGAGAGAGAGAGAGAGAGAGAGAGAAAGAGAGAGAGAGAGAGAGAGAGAGCGAGAGCAATACCATAAGGTTAGTAGCAGATACGAGTAAGAACGCATTATACAGTGCTTCTCAAAAGTCCTCTCCCCCCCTCTTATTTTTGGAAAGATTATACATTATCAAGTGAAATTCGGAAACTGAATATTAAAGGTTGTAAACTTCCCTACTAGTGATGATAGATGACGAAATCGTCAAAGATGACGTCACAAGGCCATTGTGACCATTAATTTTAAATGGAACCCTACGGCAAGCGACACCTCTTTTAGAAAGTATCGAAAAAACCTATTCAATGATACTAATTCTGTTTGTGTTTATGACAGTTCTAATGGCTCATTAGTAAACATTGAAATTTAAATTCCATTCAATATGATATCAATTACAGATTTAAGAATCGGTATCTACTTAAAGAAATTGCTCGAAGTGACCTCCATTCACTTCCTGACAGTGAAATATCCTATTTTTGAACTCTTCTCGTACTTTTGCAAATGTGTCTGCGGAAACAGCCCCACATTCTGCAACAATACGTTGTTTTAAAACGTCAATATTGTCAGTTTCAGTGGCGTAAACCTTCGATTTGAGGTACCCCCACAGAAAAAAATCCAAAGGTGTGAGGTCCGGGGATCGAGCTGGCCATTCCGTTGAACCTTGTCGTCCAATCCATCTACCACGATACTCCTCATCCAAATACCATCTTACTGCACCGTAATAGTGTGGAGGAGCACCATCTTGTTGGAATGTTATTTCCAAATCGCCGAGTTCATCTGGATTATCTTCCAAAATTTCAAGGATCAACGGTTCTATTGCGTTTTGCAACAGCTCCAGATAAATCTCACCAGTTGAATTAGTATTTAAAAAAAGAGGCTCAACGATGTGGTTTCCCAGGATACCTGCCCAAACATTTACCTTTTGGGGAAATTGGGTATGTGTTTCACGAAACAGGTGAGGATTTGCGTCACTTCAATACCTCACATTCTGTGTATTTACATTTCCATTTAGATAGAAAGTACTTTCGTCACTAAAACAAATTGTTTTGACATAGTCTGGCTGTTGGTTAATTTTAGTTTCCATATTTTCACAAAATTCTAGTCTTCGGTCTGGGTCGTCGTCTGAGAGTTGATGAACCATTTTTAATTTGTATAGATGAAATTGGTTTTTTTTTCAACACCCTGTGTACTGTACTTCGACTGACTTCACAGGTAGATGCAACGTGAGTTGTTGAAGAAGTAGGATTAACTATTACTTCTGCCAGTATATCAATTTTTTTCTCATCAGAAATTTGTGGTCTGCCAGATCGTTTCGCATCATTAATTCTACTCGTTGTTTCAAACTTACGAAGAAGATCCCTCAAATAAGTCCTTGAAACGGGGCGATCGGGAAACCTCTCATTAAAAATGCTTTCTGCTGCATGAATATTTTGTATGGTTTCACCAAGAATTAGGATCGCTGCTACTTTATCACCTAAAGCACGTACCATTTCGCTTCTTGAAGCACTCAAACGTTCGGCTCACAACAGTTTAACAAATTATCAAAATGTACAAAAATATTAAAAGTACCAAAAGCTGCTAAAACAGTTAAACGTTCGATCAGCAATACACAAATTATTAAATGTACAAAAACCTGGACAATTACAAAAACGTCGAATTGGGGAGACTAACAAAAACGTCAGCTTATTTGACAACTATCCAGTGGCGGAGCTTGAATTGGGAATTTTAGTATTAACTGATTTAATTCATCACAGCTTTGCGTTTTTCAAAAGCGAGTTGCCAAAACTGCCATGAACACAAACAAAATTAGTATCATTGAATAGGTTTTTTCGATACCTTTCAAAAGAGGTGTCGCTTGCCGTAGGGTTCCATTTAAAATTATTGGTCACAATGGCCTTGTGACGTCATCTTTGACGATTTCATCATCTATCATCACTAGTGGGGAAGTTTACAACCTTTAATATTCAGTTTCCAAATTTCACTTGTTTATGTATAATCTTTCCAAAAATAAGAGGGGGGAGGGAACTTTTGAGAAGCACTGTATATGTCTATTTCTTATATGGATTACAACATTATTTCCGTTTGAAAGGAAGCTCAGAACAATAGCTTTGTGCTCAGTTATGTTAGCGTCGATGGCCATAGCATAATATTTTTCATTTGATGTTGACTTGTTGAAGGTGTGATCCAAACAATTCATGGTCACCTTGTATACAAGTATAAAATAAGTTCAATTGTATGTACTGTTCCAACTATACAGGGCATTTCAAAATTCAGTATCAAGGTTTCAGGGGTGTATTTTTCAGGTCGTAATGAAACTTTTTTTTCTATAAATATGTGTCCGAAACGCTTCGTTACCGATCTACAGAGTGTTGAAGTTTTTTGTAGTGTGCTGCTGGTGGATTCTTACATTTGCTATGAATTCTTTGTTTTGCTCGTGAATTTTTTTGTCTTCTGTAATTTTTACGCATCTGCGACCGTTATCGAGAAAAAAAGTTGAATAATTCTTTGTAATTCGCTACATTCAATCAAAATTTTCGACAAAAACGCTACTTATTTGGTTTGTGATCTAAATTACAAGTTTCCTTGAACATTACTTGAATAAAAGGAAACCTAACGAAACTTGAATTTTTATAAAAGGTGCTGGAATTCCCCCTCCTCCTTCTGCGATATAACCTTCCACTCTTGTTCTCATAGACTGCCGTGCGCGTTCCTCAATTCCGGGAGTGTTTTTTTACGGTGTGGAAGGCATCCATAATTCGTTCAGTAAGAACTTCGATGAAAGGCACTGATTCTGCACCATAAACTAGGCCCTTTTCATGTCCCCATTAAAAGAAGTCTAGCGGGTTGCAATCTGGGGACCGTGGGGGCCAAGCAATTGGACCTGCTCTGCCAATCCACCAATTGGGAAACACTTTATCTAAATAATCGCGGACGATGACTCGAAAATGAGGGGGGGGGGAATCTTGCATAAACCTCATTTGTTGACGAACTTGTAAAGGCACGTCCTCCACTAATGCAGGCAATTTGTTCTGTGGGAAGTTTAAATATGTAGCACCATATAAAATTCGCGGTGAAATAAAAGGACCAATTAAATTTTCTCCTACTATTCCTGCCCATATGTTTACGCTGAACTGTTCCTGGTGTCGAGATTGTCTGATCATGTGTGGATTTCCTAGTTCCCAAATATGAACGTTGTGGTAATTCAGTACTCCGTCCCGTGTGAAGCGAGCTTCGTCGGTGAAGAGGATACGGGTCCCTAGTACTATTGCAAGCGCCGTGGAAAATCTCGCGGAGGCAAACCTTGGTGGATATGATATGGGTATAGCACGTTTTCGTGTAAAACCCTCCAGACAGCTGAATGGGAAACATCCAAATCCCGTGCTATTCGTCAAGTACTCATACCAGGATTTTCGTCGATAACATTTAAAATCTCTTCATCTCTTACTTGTCGCGGTCTGCCAGCATCGTGCTTCGGAGTCTGAAATCTGCCGTATTCCTGAAAGTGCTGATGGGAATTTATAAAAGTTCTATGGTTGGGAAGCCGGCGATTAGGAAATCTTAGCGCGTACAACCTCAGAGTCCGTTACCATTAGCCAGACCATAAACAAAATGGATGTCAGCCAGATGTTCAAATGAATATGGTTCATTTACAATTTTAATGTTAAACAAATACACGAGGAGAAATCCACCAACTTTCAAATCATGTCATATGCTTCAAAACAAACCTAAACGTCAAAATGAAAATAGCAGTTAAAGCCCACTAATAATTTTTTTCATTGTTTCGTTGAAAAATTCAATTAACTCTGGCGAATTACAAAAAATGATTTTACTTTTTTCTCGATAACGGTCGCAGATGCGTGAAAATTACAGGACTTGGCATACTGGATGATGTAAACCCTGAAACCTAACCTATGTTGCAAATTTGATCTCAATATCGTGAAAACTAAGAGACATGAAGAAAAAAAAATCTTGGGACTTCAACGCTCTGTAGATTGGTAACGAAGCGTTTGCGGACACATGTTTATCGAAAAAAAAATAAATATCCTATCCTGAAAAATACGCCCCTGAAATCTCGATACTGAATTTTGGAACACCCTGTATAATTGTAGGAAAATTATACCAAGCAGAGACAAAATATATCCAAGAAGTTCAAATTTACTTATTTCCGATGAATTCCAGAATCCATAGACGGCATTGGTGAAATCCAAAATCATTATTGTATTTTTTTATTATTATTCTGTTGCAGATAGTTGTGGTGAGACTTCACGAATTTGTTGATATTTGTGGCAGGGTGTCTATACATGCAAGTATTGAAAATATTGGTATGAGTTTTGTATTCATTTTCCAACTAATACTCTATCATTTTATTTACATCACCTTCTCTGTAGCAGCTCCATAGAAAATTCGAATATATTTTTGTTTTGAATTTAGAAAGTTACAGTTAAAACTTCACAATCGAATTCTAATGTGAATTATTTGGAGTTGAGTTTTAAATTCAACCATTGTGAATGTAATTTCTGCATAATGATCATATAGAGACCCTGAGGCTCGATGTAATTTTTTTTCTGTACCATGTGAATCCTTTGAGTTCATCTCATAGTATTCCATCACTCCTCCTTTGATTCCATCTTGTTGTGTTTTCTCCTGATAGTTTTTCAATGTTTCATATACCTTCTTTTCTTTTATTTGACTACATGGCTTATCAAGGTACATGGCCCAACCAAATCTACTGTAGTTATTATCGTTCTTTATCCTATATGTATTGCCCTCGATTTTACTACAAATATCATTCAATTGTGGAGGACTGTTGATCACCAAAAGCGATGGTCGCCTAATATGGGAGGAATTATTGGAAATCACATTATTGGAATCCTATCCTGATCGTTGGATACGCAGAGGAGGTACTATTGGCCCGCGCGATACCCCTAGAGATTTCATTATTTGGATATACGTGAAAGAAAGGGTTTTCAGAGATCGTCCAACAACTGCAGATGATATGATAAACAGGATCACGGAAGCCTTCTGTTCAACTGATGGAGCAATGCTTGCTAGAGTTCGGGTCTTATTCACTAGAAGACTAGCAGCTTGTGTGGAACACAATGGTGGGCATTTATTAGTAGCCTTTCATCAAAATGTTTACATTGAGTCCTGTTAATTATCCTTTCCCGCTCTTGTAAATATTACTAGAATTGCTTCCCTTGTGATGCACTCCGGTTTCTATTACAATTTCATTTTATTGAAACATATTCTTTTCAGAATTATATGGATCAAACACACACATAGCGGCCTATTCGATTCCTTTTTTTTTTTGAAAAGTCCATAAAAATTTCTAATTTTGCAACAAATCTCGCAAACTTTACAAAGTAGACCCCACAAACCCTATATCGACAAAAAGCTCTGGAAAAAGGCCATGCAACGATGTAATGAAATATAAGGTGTTGTTTTGAAAAAGTCGAGTTATTGCCATTTGTTCATTTGTCATTTTCAAAAAATCATAGTAGGCGAAGGAACATCGACTACCAGTTCGTTCGCATTCCCAAAGACGCGCTAATGCCTGAGGAAACGACTGGAAAAAAGTTGGTTGAGTTATCTTGAATGGTTCTGAAGTTAAAAAAATTTCTGTAGGTCTATGCACGACGCTATTTTGATGCATAAATTGTTATAGGTCAAAAACCCGGGTGGGTTATATCGACAATTTGGTGGCGAATCCCAGAATGTAACAAAAACGGGTGGTTGCCATTGAAAAAACAGAACTCAGTTGTGTATATTATTTTGAGACATCTTGTATATGAATGGAAATATCAAAATGTGCCTCATTGTCGAAATTTTCTTAAAAAAATCAAGTCGATAGCTTGAATAGAAAAAAAGTTATGGAGCTTGCACGCACCTCTGGGTCACCCTGTATCTAATTATTAATATAAATTAACCAAATATAATTGAACAGATGTTTCATTCAGGAATAATATATATAATAATTTATTTATTAGTAAATAATCAAGGTCCGTCAAATAATTATCAATGTTAAATGGATAATTACCTTTATAAATTGTACTGGGTACTGGATTCTACAGTTGACTTAGCATTATCATACATACGGCTTAGCACTCTTCACGATCCATCTCAAGAATAATCAATTGTTTAAAATATGGCCAAGGATCAAATTTGTAGATAATTTTGAGCTCTACAACTTTTTTGTGCACTTTAAAAGTCATATAGAGCATAGGAAACAAGATATGTTAAAAATACAGTTTTTGTAACCTTTGATCTTGAATATCTTGACTCGAGTACAAAAGAATCTATAAGCCTTTTGAGATAACATTTAAAAGTGAAAACAAAGATTTATACAAATTTATAGCATAATATCTCCCATTCCGAGGTTTACCCGTTTTTTCACTTTATAGGACTGGTTCAATATAGTAGATTGAAATACACATTGAATTATTTCTTCTTTTAACCTCCATTTGCTTGTTTTATCACATTTCGTTTTTAAAAGAATGTTCAATGGGACACAGGGTATATTGAGTAGTCGCCCCACTGGACACTCTTTGGACATTTTCAACCCTCGATTTTTCCCTTCTTGTGTGTGCACTTCAGTCTGGCAAACACTGTAGAACCGAATGAGAGGAATAAATGAAATCACGGATGACCCTTTGTCGAAAAATAATTAACTTCTGGCTGCGAGTATTGAATCAAATCAATTAATTAAAACGTAATGGTGTGGGTTAAAAAATGTCAAGAAAAGGCAGTCGAATGCGCATACAGAGTGTTTTATTCAACATAATACCAAACTACATGGGTGGGCCGACCGACAAAGAGACTTAAATACATTAGGATACAATTGCTTAGCAGGGTACGAACAATTCGTATTTCAACTTAACATTATTGACAAATAATGGGGCTGTTACACTTGTTTCAAATAATAACTGGAGATGAAATCAGCCGTGTAATTGTTATCCCTTTTTGCAAAGAGACTTTGCAGAGTTAATTCTACACAGGTAGATGAAAAACAAATACGGAGATAATTGGTCAAAGAGGATTTGTCCAAGTCTCGTTGTCAACCTACAGATACATTCCTTTATATTTGCTTAATGTAATTACTTCGTTGCTTTTGCTGTCTGAAGATACGTCTGCAGGCCTGGAAGTCACAAAGCGATTTTCAACTGTTTGTAATTGGTAGGTATTTCTCATGACAGCAAAATTAGTGCTCTTTCTTTGGAGTTTATACAGTACGGATCGAAAGTTTGAATAGTCCAACGATTAATTATTCCACATTTTCAAACAATTGTGATGTTATATTTTTTTCGTGAGGTCTTTTATTTTCCTAATAAAATTCTGCAGGTAGATCAAAGGTATAAATGAGAAGTGATCAGTAACCAATTTCTAAGAAGTAAAATGATTGATTTTCAAATTTATCGAATAAAAAATATCCGAAATACATACCATTTCATCTCAGCTATTGATTATGAACCCACAGTATATGGCGAGGAAATGTAAAACAGGGTGGGGAGGAGAACTAATTATTTACCCTTGTTTTCAGTTTGATTCGGTTAAAGATACGATAGAAATATGACATGTTCCATATAAAAAACCGACGGCGCGGCGTGTCAGAGGAGTAGATTTCGGAATATATTTATTGATTCTGAAATTGTCATCAATCAAGCTAACGAATCATGTGTCAGGAAAAATGGAAAATTTTCGTTGGAAACAGAAATGGCATTCCTATTTTTGTAAAAACCTCAAACTTCAATCAAAAGTTGGAGAAGGATTCAAATTTCTCCAAATGCTTCCTAATATGTCTATGTTTTCTGACTCAAATTGAAAGGAAGAAGTATAACCAGCACACAAGGGTATAATTACTTGGGTTCCAATATTGATATCATTTCAAATAATAGGGCAAGTTTGGGAAAGATGGCAGTGCTTTTTTGAATAATTATAATGAAATACTAGACTTTAACACAATTCCAAGAGACATGAAATCTACCATCTCTACTGGCATATCCGGCGGAGATGGTCAGTCTTGCGCGAGAGTTGGTCGCAGGTTTTTAAGAAGCTAACCTGGCCCGTTAGACCTTAAGCCTTCTTCTTTGCTTGACCGCAAGACCAACACATATCTTCAAATTCTGTACAGTTCTCATGAATCCAAAACATATAAACTTGACATTGCGGCCCATCTTCTATTCTAATAACACTGTTCTGTAGCAGTTTTCAGCGCAACCACGACAGTTATCAGATTCATCGTCCTGTTGCGGCTCAACCATAATAATATCTTCATCATCACTGCTTTCTTTCTTACTTTAGAAATATTTTGAGTCCTTTTCTCAATCTTATTTGGTTTCTTCATTACTGCATTTTCTTTTTCTTCTTCCTTGCTCTTTCTTTCATTATTATGTTCCTCTGAAGTTAAAATAGTGCCAACATGTTTGGCACTTGCAATACACGTTCGGGTACTGGAGAAATTAGGTTTGAAACTTTCGAAGGTATTATTTCGATCGCAGTGGGAAAGCTTTGATGTTCTTGGGACTGCATTATCCTTTGATGTACTTGGAACTTCATTATCCTATGATGTATTTGGAAATTCATTATCCTTTGATGGACTCGGAACTGCAATATCTTTTTCTGGAATGTTTTCTGTGAATTGGCGCATTTCTGATGTGAAGTGAGTTCTCTTTATTTGGTTGGGATACAACAACGAACCAAACTGAAGACGTGTGATACGACGACCTGGATGTTGTTTGACCCAAATTCTGCAAGCTTCAGAAAAATAAGGTTTCATGGATTTAAAAACAGACCGATCTAACGGCTATAAATAATGCGAAATGTGTCATTTTGACTCGTATACTCCAACATTTTCACTGATTTACAATAGCTCGAATGGCCATCCACCAATTGTAAAACTTTTCCAGATGGTTTTCTAGGAACAAAATGATGTTTGAGCCAATCAAATAATATTTTTGTTGTTATGTATGCTGACTTTTTTGAAATGACAACTTGGAAGCAACCATCGTCAAATTCAGCTTTTTTATTTTTGCCTTTCATGATACATACAGGTTGTAAGTATGTACCTTCAGCATTTCAGCACGCTATGATGGTTATCATCTCTCCTTTTTCTGTTGATGTTGCCATGGGTACAGCCTTTGATCCTTCTTCCACCAATACTTGTCCAGGACGATTATTCAATTGTAACCCAGTTTGAACCATATTGAAAATGCAGTTTGGATGATCAAATAACTCATTTTCAGTAAGAAGTCCCTCCATGGGATCATAATAATCTTTGACTTCCTTTCCGATCATACCTTCAGCTCTAGCATGTCCTTCAGATTTTCTTAGTAATATGTTTGTATTTCGACTGAAAAACAAACTCAATCAATCATATCCTGCTTTTTCAGGACCAGAAAGGGAAGATGGTCCTATTGCACCTTTCTTATCGATATTTTTCCCCAGTCTCCGTTCTAATGTCTTTTTTAGGATATCGTGAAGTATGGCGGCTTTGTTTATAGACATGTTGTTCGTTTTGACATCACTGATTGCAGCTTCCACTGCCTCTTCAGTCCCAGGACCGCGAACGCCAACTGCCTCCCTTTTGAATTTGTTTGGTATCTTAACATGAGAAACGAAATGAAATTAGTCATTCCATACTTACCTTTTTCATCGTCACGTTCATTAGTGTGGAGTAAAAAAGATACATAAACAAAAGCGAATAATCTTATTAAAAGTTTTTAACTTTATGGTCCTCTTTCCTTCAACAATTATGGCCAACTGGCCCAAGTCCGAGACAGATGGCCATACATCACATAAGTATAATAGCTATAAACAAAAAAAAAATTTGAGGTAACGTTAAAGTATATTACATGTGCTCCACCAAAAAGTTAAAAAAACACAAGTGTTTCCGGAAATAATTGCGAATTCTCAAAGCTTGAGATCTTACCTTCACAATTTTCAGAATTTTCGATTTGAATAAATGAAAAACATCTCAGTGTTTTGGTTTTATTACCGAAATGGGTGCATGCCGATACAGCGCTATCGATGCCGCTCTGAACTAGGAAATAAGTAACGCCATCTGTTATTTAGTTTGGGAAATAATATAGTATGGCAACTACTACGGCCATCTCCCCCGGACTTACCCTAACTAATATTTATTTATATGGCTTAACTGTGAATTCGAGAAATAATAAAATACTATGATGTTTTGTTTGTCGGCGAAACAAAAACTCACATAGTATCTGATTGACATGAGCAAATGAACGTCAAATGAATAGAGTATACAGGGTAAACAAAAACTATTGATTTCCATGAATGGTAATTTACAGCGATTTTTTATTGTGTACATCTCAGAGGAAATATTTTCGAACAAAAGTTTTGGAGCTCATGAAGCTCTATCAAAAGACCTGTAGTTTGCCGATATTGGTATGAGAATGAAAGGGGGGGGGGCAATAAGAAGCCGCACTGTATATTTTTATTGAAATATACCTAACAATATCACACAGTCAAGAATATAATTCAATCATAAATGTAAATTTTTTCCCAAATTACATCCTGAAATTTGTTTAGTTAATAGTGATAAAGGTAATATAACAGTTACTATTTATAGAGATGACTATAAAGAAAAAATAGAATATTATTGAATGAAAAAACTGATATGAACAACTAAGAAGAGATCCTACATCAATCTTCCAACAGAAAGCTAATGAATTAATAACTTCTCTGAAAATCAAAAATATCATAGACGAAAGAACTTCAAAATTTTTTAACCATAAAAAATTCCGTAGCGGTAAGATTTTATAATCTCCTTGAAATACATAAGCCTATATTCTCAATGAGTCCAATCACATCATCAATAGATTCACCCAATAGTAAAATAACCAAATATATGACGAAAATTCTGACTGACTCATATGATATATTATTGATCCTCACTATGTTGAAGATTCATGCAAATTCAGTGAATCCATAAACAATATACCCTTACCAGAGGGTTATGTCATCATAAGTTTAGATGTATCATTTTTCACAAATCTTCCTATCAATTTAGTAAAAATTAGTGTTGAAAATAAATGGAATGTTATTTCTAATCACTGTAATTTTGTCAAAAAAACTTTCATGAATGTTATTGACTTCCTATTCGATTCATCATACATGGTATTCGAAAAAAAAATGTTCAAAATTTGTAGATGATCTAATTGGCGAGTGTCTTGAGAAAGTAAACTTTGATATTCCCTTCATAAAAAGGTATGTTGATACTTTATGTTCCTGATTTACAAGTTGAACAAGTTCTCAATATATTCAATGAACATAACCAACATATACAGTTCACGGTAGAAAAAAAAACTAACTCAGTTCTATTCTTGGACATCAAATTAATCAGAACGGAAAACAACATGATCATCACAAAAAAAATTACCTTTCGTATCATCCACCCAAAATTAAAGTTAATATGATTACCAATATGTAATCTAGAGTTGAAAAAGTTACACATCCTTCTTTGACAATGGAATGTTTGCACGAACATAAAAATATTCTTACTGAAGATTCCTACCCAAATTCTTTGATTAATAACAATAATAATCGAATATACTACAAAATCTTCCTCACATTCACGAATTGACACCAAAATTGATTAACGTACTAAAAAACGAAAATATTGTAATAGCAAAAACAAATTTGACAACCATTTATAAACTTCATTTCAAATTGAAGACGATAATACCAAAAGAACTCAAATCTAATGAAATTACAGGCCACAGAAGTGATTGTAGGAGGTTTATAAGATCTTGTGCTCTGGCGAATCACTTTATGGACAAAGATTGACTACCGATATTCAAGAATTTCAGATATTAAAAAAGTCTTAACGAAAGACTCTTCTTAGAAATGGTCCACAACAATAAAAAGAACAATTAATAAAACAATAGATATTGATGATCTTAGTTCAATTTATACGTATATACTCCACAAACATGAAGAAATCAATTCAAATAATCGTCCTCCATGAAAATCAATTTGTTCATAAAATATCATTTTTATCGTACTGTATAATAGAATTGAAACATTGTGAAATAGTTTTCCCTTTCAAACATAACTGTTGTGTTGTGCCAATTTCTTTTCATAATTTCATGTTAGTAAGGAACCATTCAAACAATATATTACATGTTTTTCATCAATAATATTGTAAATATGTAGCATTAAAAAATTAAATAATGATTTTTGAAAGCTCGACGTAAAATCGAAGAATATACTTTGATCTGGTCAGACTGCATCCCAAATACAATTTACACTATATTGAGACACCATGAAACATCTATAGGCGGATGGTGGGCTCATTTGGAGTTGAAACCAAACTCTCTTTCTTCGTTTGTTATTTGTTTGCGTTACTCTGAACGCACTAGAAGCTTTACTACTGGTGTTGTGGATTGGCCTATATTGACATTTGTTGGTGACCTATCGATGTTGCACTAAATTTCCTGCCTTCGAACTCCACGGCACTAGGTTGAGTTTCACTCCGCATATTAGAGATGTCGCATTTATAATTTGTGCATTTCACATTTTCAACCTTGCCGGTTTGTTTCAAGTTCGAGGAAGACCACAAGCCGTCCTAATGATCGGAAAACCGTGGAACAGCTGTAGGCGGATGGTGGGCTCCCTTGAAACTGAAACAAAACTCTTCTTATATATATATATATATATATATATATATATATATATATATACACTTCGTAACTTACGGTATTTTTGGATTCTGGGAACTATGATCGCCGAAGATGTATCAACATTTTTTGAAAGTCGTATTGTGGTGACGTCTTCAATAGGTAGTATTTCCATTGAAATCCACTCAAGAAAATATCAATGAATGTCACACCCTTTCGCCAAATTTCAACCTTTCATCTTAACTTTTGTTTCTGAACTTACTTTTCTGTATTATTGATGACTTCCATACACTTTACCACCAAAAATATTTCAAAAATTATATTTTTCATGCATTTCTAAAAATTCGTCCACTTTGGTACAGAGAATGAATGGATAGATTTTTTTTTAGAGAATAATCTAGCATTACTGGTTCAACGCAGTTTCTTTTTCGTGACTACTGTTGGAGCACATTGAAAAAATGTTCGGATTTCGTCGTTTTCAATCTTTATCCTCCGAAAAATACTATTGAATTGATTAATTTGCCCATTTATTTATTGAAAAATCAAACTTCAACAAGTTGGTTTTATATCTGATTAAAAAACCTGGAACATAACGATACATTTCAGGTTGATTTTCTGCATTCCAGAAGATACAATCGGTTCGTGTTCTAATTTCATATATATATATATATACATATATATATATATATATATAAAGTAGGAAAAAAATTGTGGCATTGCAGACAATTTTTTTCAATCCTCGAAAAAAAACATCTTTGAGCATGTATCGAACCCGCGACCTCTAGATTGCTAGTATCATGCTCTACCAACTGAGCTATCGAAGACACAGGGCTCACATCTGCGTTTCGCGATACCGTTTTTTCCCAGAAGTTAATGTTAGATGTTGAAACATGGAAAATGAAATATGAAATGTGACGAATCTACGTGTGTTATCAATGACCATCAAGAACAAATATTAACTATCGCCGACGTCGCCGAATTTGGCGATTTCAATCGATGTTCAGGCGCCGATCACCGGCCACTGAAAACGAGATTTTTCGCCAAATGTTATCACAAGAGTGAAATTTTTGATGTCTGTGGATATATACATAAAAATATATACAGGGTGTCCCATATAAAACTCCGCGGGCAAATTTCTGGGAAATGAAAGATAATATCCATATTTCGTGAAAGCTGATGATCTTGATGTCAAAGGGTCCTCTCATTCACGTAGAGATCCATCACTAGGCGTCATCCGTTAGGGCGTCGCGACACCAACGCCAATTTCTGCGAAGGTGTCATCCAGATGTTCTCTTACAACTTGAGGATGGTGAGTTGGCGCTCCATCTTGTTGAAAATATATATCAACTTGGTTAGCCAGTGGCAAATCTTCAATGAAATCATTAATTTGATTTCTAAGGAACTGTAGATATCTTTCCGCAGTAAGTTGTCCGTCGAAAATTATTGGCCCCAAAAGTTTTCCTTCGATAATACCCATCCAGCAATTGACACCAAATCGCTCTTGAAAATTTCCTTCTTGCATCAGATGTAAATTTGTTTGAGACCAGTACCTTTTATTATTCTGATTGAACAGACCCAAGTTGGTGAATCTTCTCTATATTTAGTCAAAAACCAGTTGCAATAAGTTAATCTTCGGTTGTGGTCGTTATCGTAAGGATGTTGGTATAGTTGGTACTTGAATGATCGATAATTATATTTGTGAAGAATTCTCCAAACGGACGAATAACTTATATCACACTCAGAAAAAATTTGGCGAATTGACACCGTACAATTCACCTCAACATAGGCCAGCAAGTCTACTTCTTTTTCTTCACTGACGATGAAGTTATTGACATTTTCTTCTGGTTCATTTTGCATTATCCTTTCCAGTTCTGGAAAGTAATGCCGAGTGGGATGGCAACGATTAGGGAATCTCTGAGCATAAATTCGAGCTTCATCAGTTGCATTATTTTTTGCTTCTCCGTAAATTAGTAACATGTCAATTTTTTCGTTTCTAGTATAATTGTCCATATCAAATTATTAACTACGCAACAAATACATTTTCAAAAGTGACAGCGTATTCATTAGCCTATTTGTTTAGGTAGTCCTAGCAACAGCTTCAATTGTTTGTCACGGATAACTAGAATAACAGGACTTAGTGCATAAGTATACCGAATACGTATTATTTGTTATTAGGTATGATCGCTCCTTGTAATTATTCACAAAAATAGTGAAAATAAGGTGAAAGTGTGTGGTATCAAATTATTCGTTAGGAAATGATCTTTCACAGAAAGCCATTTGAAACAATCAAGTTAACTGGAAAAATTCATATTTGCGACTTTTGAATAATTCTTAAAACAACTGTGAAGTCATAAGCCTCAAAGTCGTATGTTTCCCATGTTACTTGATCGAAATTGAAGCAATTTACACGATCCATGGCATTCTAGATCAAAAAGTAAAAATTGGAATAAAAATGACTTTATTTGTCAAATATTAACAAGTGAAGTGTTGTTGGATTCAGAATGTCATTCTCGATCGAAATAGGATAGAGGATGTCCCATTTAAAAATCGAAAGTTGGGGTCATTTCCGGTCAAACCGAGAGTACGACAAAACTAGTAAATATGTCAAAAAATTTAAATTGAACTATAATACACAACCTTCAAATTTCGTTTTTCTATCTTCTATAATAAAAAAGTTATAGGGATGACCCAACTTAGAGAATCACCCGGTATATATAGAAGTAGGAAAGAAATTGTGGCATTGCAGACAAATTTTTAAATTCCAGAAAAAAAAACATCTTCGAGCAGGAAGTCGCCAAATTCGGCGACGTAGGCGATAGGTAAAATTTGTTCTTGATGCTCATTGATAACTGTTAGATATCTGAATATCTATGAAAGTTCAGGTGCGATAAACAGTTTTTCTGCTGACTTTTTGTAAACATTCCTACGGCACCTGCTCGACGAAGCTCGAGCAGTGGGCCCAGTTGAATGCAAACGTTTGGAAATTAAGCACCTGTATTTACATTAATCAGTGCTTCATTTCATATTAAATGTGCATATATAACACGTAGATTAGTTACATTTCATATTTCATTTCCCATTTTTCAACAAGTAACATTAAATTCTGGGAAAAACGGTATCGCCAAACGCAGAAATGAACCCGTATCTCCGATAGCTCAGTTGGTAGGGCATGAGACTAGCGATCTAGAAGTCGTGGGTTCGATTCCTGCTCGAAGATGTTTTTTACTGGAAATTAAAAATGGGTCGGTAATGCCACAATTTATTTCCCACTCCTTTATATAAATATGTATATATGTATAAATACAGGGTCCGTCATAAAGTTGGCTACAAATGGAGAAAAAATTGTCATTGAAATTACTGAAAAACTCTGATGGCGGTTCGTTTCTGCATATCTGACAACTAAAAAATACGTTGCTTCTTATATCACGTGACCTCAGATTTGGCGGAAAGTTTAAAAAAAGTTGTCTGTGGTGCCGATAAATGGGTCAAACTGACAGGATATCGAAAAATTTTATAAAAAAAATGTGTTTGGAATTCAACGAAAACTCCACGTACCAATTCCAAACCATATTGAAAAAAAAAATCAAAAAGACCATTTTATTCCTCTACCCTTACTAAGAAGCAATATACATTCTTGTTTTATCTGAAAACAGCTTTAATAACCCAAATCACATAAGTTTGGGTCAAAACTAATCGAATATTTGTGGAATAGACATTTTGCGGGAGATTAATTATGAAAACACGATTTAGTCTTGTGACTAGGTGTAGTCATACCCTGTATATTGATGCACATGAGCTTATTCAATATTCTCAACCCCTAAATAAAATTTGAAACAACTAATATTTGTAATTTAAATTCAATTAAACATTATTTATCCTTGCTCAATTCAATATTGGTTAGTAAATTTGAACTTAGCTTAAATTCACTTAGCTATATTTTTGAATTTTATAAGGCGGCTTTGAAAAAAGATCTACTTTTGTTGTAACAATAACAAATGTCACCATAAGTTGTTGACAATTCTGTTGGAGTTGTCGTTCTTTATCAGTTTTTGTGTTTTTCAATCTATCAATAGAAATGGCTCCAAAACTGAGTATACAAGAAAAAATAGAACTAGTATTGCTATATGGCAAAAATTATCATAGCACAAGAGAAGTAGCTGAAATTTTCAATGGAAGGCATCCAGACCAAAATTCGCATCTTACTACGGTGGCAAAGATAATGCAAAAATTTAAGAAAACTTGTACAGTTGAAAACAAATATAAAAGTGTTCATGTTGAGCCTGTTGTAAATAATGAAAATAATGTAAACAATGTTTTACTGACAGTCACTGAGACACCAAGAGTTCTGACGAGAATTATGGCAGAAAAGGCAGAAATATCTCAAACCTCTGTTAGACGAATTTTAAAGCAAAATCAGTTTCACCCATGCAAACCAAAATTTGTGCGAATACTGCGAGACAAAGATTATGACGCTCGATTTTATTTTTGTGTATGGTTCCAGGGAATGTTAGAAGACAATCGTGATTAATCAGAAAAATTTTCTGACGAAGCAACTTTTACCTCCAATGGTGTCCTCAGTTCTCAGAATTGTAGATGGTGGGCAGATTAGAATCCCAATTTTATTATTGAAGCCAAGGACCAATACCGTGTGTAACAGGATCATGGTACACTCCCCCCGTATTTCCTTTAGTTTTGAAGGTAATCGATTGAAATTTGGGATATCACATATTCATAATGAGCGGCACTTTTTGACCCACAAATAATTTTTTTTTCACTTCCGGTTTTGCCGGAAGTGATAACAACTTTCGATTCTTGAGTAGAACACCCTGTATATTATTACATTTCTGAAATCTGCATAATTTTTTGAATCCAATGATACCACATAAGTGACATTTCAAACGTCAATATTTTTTATAATTCAATTTTTAGTTTTCCATTTAAGTGTGCCATGATGGTTTCGATTCATTCCAATTCACCCGTCTAATGCTAGAAAAATCGAAATCCCGTCGAAAATACTAAATGGCGTTTTTTATGAGCAAATAAAGTTCATCGTAATCGATTTTGGGGTAAAACACAATTTTTTCAAATGGAACCATATTGGTACCGTGGTACCATTTATTAGTACTATTAATGAGGAATTTATTCATACCTGCTAATAAAATGTGCGATAGATGCAATCAAAATTACAGCTAAAGGAAAATAAGATAATATAATTACTTTGTTCTAATTCAATGCTAAGAATGAGGTACTGAGGTGGCTTTGAAATACAAAAAATGAACACAAAACATTACAACAATTGTACGAAATGCTGTCCATTAACGTCAATGCACTTCTGAACTCGCAGAGCTGTTTCTTGAATAACGTTCGCTAATTGCTGGGCCGTTATACTATTAATTGCGCGTCTTACTCGCAACCCCAGGTCTTCGCGGGTTGTAACGGCGATTGCATAGACAATGTTTTTTAAATAGCCTCAAACAAAGAAATCAAGAGGTGTCAAATCAGGTGACCTTGGATGCCATCGCACAGGACCATTGGTCGAAATTACTTTTTCTTGCAATGCCTGTTGAAGGTAATCAGTTACTATTCTTGAATTATGGGGAGGAGCTCCATCTTGTTGGAAATACATTCCCTGTCGTAGATGGACAGGTAATTCAGTTAACCTGTCCTCAATTTCATTTTGCAGGAATCCCAAGTATCTATCTCCAGTCAAGCGTCCTTCAAATATTATTGGACCAATGATTCTACGACCGTTTATTCCAAGCCAAACTTGAAAGTTACCCTCCCTCAATAAATTTTGATTTTCTTGTGACCAATACCTTGTATTTTGTCGGTTAAATAATCCCATATTTGTAAACCTAGACTCGTCCGAAAATAAAATCCTTCCCAAAAAAGCATTGTTTGGCTGCACATCATTCTGCAAGATCCAATTGCAATATTCCATCCTACTTTCATAATCATTTTCGTACAGGTGCTGGTGCAATTGATATTTGAAAGATTTATAATTATGTTTGTGCAAGATTCGGCTTACCGTTTGGTGATTAATTTCCAATTCAAACCCAATTTGTCTTAAAGAAACAGTCTTATCAACTTCGGGATCATGGTTAGGCTCTCTTCGGAATTGATTTTCAAGACGATTAAAATGATTTCTCGCTGGACATTGTCTATCAGGATATCGGTTGGCATAAAGGTTTCTAGCCGCAACGGCACTTTTTCTACATTTCCCATGAATAATTAACATGTCCACTTTTTGATCCCTTGTATAAATGTGGGGCATTTTGAATAAAAATAACGACAAATGTAAAGACTTTTCCAATACACAATAAAAATACCGATAAACCAATACCTATTTATTTGACAATCTGAATGAATAATTTCATTGTTTTCAAAGCCTCCTTAGTAACTGATTACCTTCAACAGGCATTCGAAGCTATGCGAGTTCAGAAGTGCATTGACGTTAATGGACAGCATTTCGAACAATTGTTGTGATGTTTTGTGTTCATTTTTTGTATTTCAAAGCCACCTTAGTATTTTCTTAGCATTAAATTAGAACAAAGTAATTGTATTATCTTATTTTCTTTTAGCTGTAATTTTGATTGTATTTATCGCACATTTTATTAGTAGGTATGAATAAATTCCTTATTAATAGTATTAATAAATGGTACCACGGTACCAATATTGTTCCATTTGAAAAAATTGAGTTTTACCCCAAAATCGATTACGATAAAATTTATTTGCTCATAAAAAACGCAATTTAGTATTTTTGACGGGATTTCGATTTTTCTAGCATTAGACGGGTGAATTGGAATAAATCGGAACATTAAGGCACACTTAAATAGAAAACTAAAAATTGAATTATCAAAAATATTGACGTTTGAAAATGTAATAATATATAGGGTGTTCTATTTAAAAATCGAAAGTTGATATCACTTCCGGCAAAACCGGAAGTGAAGAAAAAATCATTTGTAGGTCAAAAAGTGCCGCTTATTATGTATATGGGATATCCCAAATTTCAATCAATTACCTTCAAAACTAAAGGAGATATCGGGGGTGTACCATGATCCTGTTACACACGGTATAGTTTTAAAGTGAATGTATGGTGTGGAATTTTAAATGAGCGAATAGTAGGTCCCTTCTTTTTCAGACAAAGTTTAAATGGAGAACGGTATTTGAACTTTTTACGGACCGAGATATCTACATTTATCAACAACCTACCATTACAAGAGCGGATGGGACTTCTATTCATTCTAACAATGAAGTGTGGGAGTGGTTGAACAATGAGTTTGGTGAGCAGTGGATAGGTCGATATTCAGGTAATCCGTGGCTTGCTAGGTCTCCAGACTTAACGCCGTGTGATTTCTTTTCATGGAGTTACCTGAAAAGTTATTGAAAATTTGTACATTGTATTTATTGAGTTTTTTTATTTTTCCAAATCTACCTAAACAATACTAAATTCAGTTAGGATAAATAATGTATTATTGAGTTTTAATTACGAATATTAGTTGGTTTAAATTTTATTTACGGGTTGAGTATATTGAATAAGCTCATGTGAATCAATATACAGGGCATGACTATACCTAGTGACAAAACAAAATCGTGTTTTCATAATTAATCTCCCGCAAAATGTCTATTCCACAAATATTTGATTAGTTTTGATCCAAACTTATGTGATTTAGGTTATTTGAGCTGTTTCCAGATGAAACAAGAATGTATAATGTTTCTTAGTGAGGGTAGAGGAATAAAATGGTACTTTTGTTTTTTCTTCAATCTGGTTTAAAATTGGTACATGTGGTCATCGTTGGATTACAAACACATTTTCAGAAATTTTTTCGATATCTTGTCAATTTGACCCATTTTTCGGCACCACAGACAACTATTTTAAAAATTCCCGCCAAATCTGAGGTCACGTGATATAAGTCGCAACGGATTTTTTAGTTGTCAGACATGCAGAAACGAACCACTACCAAAGTTTTTCAATTTCAATAACAATTTTTTTTCCCATATGTAGCCAACTTTATGAAGGACACTGTATATATATATATATATATATATATATATATATATATATATATATATATATATATATTCACAGATATTAATAATTTTACTTTTGTAATAACATTTGGCAAAAAATCTCGTTTTCGGTGGCTGGAGATCAGCGCCTGAACATCGACTGAAGCCGGCAAATTCAGCGACTTTGGTGATAGGTAAGATTTGTTCTTGATGGTCATTGATAATATACGTATATATGTTACATTTCCTATTTCATTTTCCATGTTTCAACAACTAACATTAAATTCTGGGAAAAAACGGTATCGCGAAACGCAAATGTAAACCCTGTGTCTCCGATAGCTCAGTTATTAGAGATCGCAGGTTCGATTCCTGCTCGAAGATGTTTCTCTCTGGAATTTAAAAATTTGTCTGCAATGCCTCAATTTCTTTCCAGTTTAGATATATACATATAAATATATATATATATATATATATATATATATATATATATATATATATATATATACTATTTTTGGAGAATTTGAGATGGAAGGCTTGGCGATAGAGTCTGACGACACAAGATTATTTCCTAAACTGAACATATGATAGGTTTCCAAAGAATTTTGGATTGCAAACGTGGCGAACCAAATAAAATTTGATATGTGGAGTATGAAAAGTTGATGTTATGAGGAATTCCTTCAGTTAGAGAAAAAGCAGAAATGAAAAGAACTCTTGAATGAAAAACTTTTACATACATTTGTTGTTCAACCCTTTTTTCTCATGAAGTTTCAATTGGAAACTTGTATCTATACGTCAATATTGAAGGAGATTATATTGAATGAAAGTTTTACCGAGTTATACAATATTGTTGAGTTATTTTTTCTGAATTCAACAATATAGTAAAATACACGTCTGTGTGCTATTTGGGAAAGCCGTAGTGCGACCAAACTCCTGACACACAGTTTTATCCTGTCATTTGCCCAAAGTATTTGGTCTCCCGCAACCAGGGGCCCAGGAGGCCTGTCCGGTCCTTAAACGGGCGCCCTTCGTGTGGATGCATACACCGAGTTGACGCTATGTCGGTCCGGCTTAACGGCCACTGTCAGGCGCCCAGTCTAATTTGTGGACTTAACAGGTTTGCCCTCCTAGCAATGGGAGCCTCGTCGGCGGGATCGAATACTGGGGAAGGCCTCTCGGCGATTTGGCAATTGTATGAACTGGATTGTCCACCGCTCGCACCGAGGCCGAGAGGGACCCCGACACCTCAAGCTCCCTAACCGAAATTCCGGCCCTTTAATATCGCCGACCCGAAGGCCGGTTTAAGGCGTTTAACCACCCCCAGAGTCGCTGGCTTGCTGCGGATCAGGAGGTCATAGGCCCTACAGCCTGCTCCCTCTACGACTTGACTTTGATGCATTGAGCCCGCACCGAGGGCCCACCTTCTTTTGGCTTGGATACTAGTAATCCCTCCGAGTAAACTCGTTGGGTCCGACACCTCAAACGCCTTTCCAGTGGTAGGTAGAGCTGTAGGACTCTCCTAGTTCCCAAAATTACTGCATCACACGAATGTTTCGAGAAACCCACGGTCCTACTGGCTCGACCGCTGCCCCTAAGAGGCCAACACCACTTGAGGGGTACCAGTGCCAGCTGGTAGGGCTCCCCTCCCCTTAGTACCCATGTCGGCAAAAGCCACGTCGTATGGGTCGACGTCGAAGCATATAGCTTCTACCACACATCTAATGCTGCAGGCTACGCCCTCAAACGCTTGACAACTACTCGTTGATTTCCAATATTATTTGGGAAATCCCAAGAAAAAAGTCGGACCCCCCGAGATAAAAGTCGGATGCCCGACTTTAAAGTTGGATCCCCGATATAAAAGTCGGACGCCCGACATTAAAGGCACACCCCCGAAATTGAAGTTGGGTCCCCGAATTCAAAGGCAGACCCCCGAGATTAAAATAGGGGGTCTATGATTGAAGTCGGATCCCCGAGAATAAAGTCAAGATTTAAAAAAATGCTCGTTGCCCTTCTACGCATTCGTATTCCATCGGCCTTGACGGGTGGTGTAGGTAGACGTCAGTGCATTCTGAGAATCAAAATCAGAATCACTGACAAGTGGATCAGTGGAATATTATTAAAGGATTGCAACTAATTACCTGTTAATTATTTGAAGAATCCTTATTCGGATCAAAGGATAGATATAGTATGAAAATTTAGTGTCTAGTTGAGAGATGGTGAGATAAGATAAGATAACGCCATCTCTTGAGAGAGCATTTCTTGTCTTGTCTTGATAAACTTTTTTTTTTTCTTGAGAAGAGACAAGAGGATGCATTCCATTTTCTTGTCTCGATTAGTAGCATCACTTCTACCAGGACTAACAAAATCCTCAAAACTTCGATCAGAAGTTTCCATAAAAGCGTTATCTATCTGTCATGATAATTTTGTTTCAATATCACGAAGAGGTCAATTTTCGCGATGAAAAATACTTCTTTATCTACAATGCCTTTCACAAGGTTCTTGGATGACTGCGGGACACAACTGATGATGATTTTCTAAAACATTGCAAATAATTGCATTGAGTGACTAATTATCGTGTTATTGACGAGTTGATCAAATTGAGTCTTATCAATTGCAGTTAATAAAGTTCAACTAATTTTTATAGACATGTCACCTTATTTTCGAGCGAGATATTTCATCTGTTCCCAGTTTCATGTTCTGCGATAAGAATAAATGAAACTAGATTAATTGAAATATTATCCGAATTAAATTCACTGTGGATCAATTCGTCACATTTCATTAACTGCATTTTCTCCAATAAAGTTATACCTCAATTAAAAAATACTTTACTCTGTCATCGTCCAAAAGAATTATGGAATGTTTTATCGTGAATGTGGCATAGATGTTGATAAAAGTGGAATAGATGTTACATCTGGTATAAGTTTGACTCATATTTGTCCAATATACAAGGTTGGCTGATTAAGTGTTGCTGAATGATATCAAACAAATATCATCTTCAATATATTTTTTCCGTAGAAACTAATGCAGTTATAGCAATACAAATTATTGAATATTTGATATTTTCAACAATTCAAACAGACATGTCGTTCGAATGACAAACTGAACAATCGATTCTCGACTTTTATTTTGGGTGTGTTTCGTATCTATATTTCAAGAAAGGTTCATTCCATTCGAAGAATTCCTCCAAAGATATAGCTTCACAATAACTTTCATATCCTGTTTTTTTTCGTAAAACTTACAAAAGTAAAGTTCTAGTTTCATAGCATATTTTCAACAATTCAAATTCATAATCACTAACGAATCTGGAAAATGATATTTCCAGAAAATAAAAACCCGATTCTCTTTTTACCTTAAATATTGGTAATTGTTATATTTTAAAACTAGCTTATGCCCGCGGCTATGCCGGCGTGAATTTTGAGAAGGTTATATTTTTTCATACACTTTGTTCATTCTATGCAAAAAATAAGCAGAATATAATTTTTATAAATATGGCACCACGCTAACATTTTTTGTTTTCTATTGCTCGACTGTTTTGGACGAACTGGCTTGGGCAGTGCGTATTCGATCGGATTCCAGTCTTGCTTCCTGTTGCTCGTCTGTTTCTGAAGCTCGTTATGCCTTTTTCTTAAGTTCATAAGGTATAGATCGACCAGTCGCATAGTCGTTTGTGTGGCATAATTGATTTGACAGAAAAAATAATGCATTGTGAGTACTTTTATAAATTCAATTGCCAAAAGCAAAGGAAATGCGTGTGATATCCATTACCTAACGATGAAGTGCTTAGACGTATGGGAAGGGCGAGAGAGTTACTTACAACAATGAAGCGAAGAAAGACCGCTTATCTGGGCCACATATACCGAAATAACAAGTATACTATTCTGAAATTAATAATAGAAGGAAAAATCGAAGGAAAACGTGGTCCTGGACGCAGACAACATTCATGGTTGAGAAACATACGCGACTGGACCGGTATGAACACATCATCTTTGATTCGTACCACTCAGGACCGCAATAAGTATGCCGAAATTGTCGCCAACCTTCATTAAATGGAGATGGCACCTGCAGAAGGAGAATGGCGACCAATAAATGTAATTTCACAATCAACATTACTTGCTATGTCATACATGGAATGTCACGAAAACACACGAACTGCCACTAAACTATATGAAACGACTCGTGCGCCACCAATTGTAAAATGGTTGTACTAATTCAGAATGATTTCGCGGGCATGCGCACAACTCACCAAAGTTTCATCGCAATAGGATGAATGGTATAGAATAGTTTACAGAACAAACAAAAAACTAACGGAAACCTCATACAAACTTTCATCCCTTTTGGGGTTGCATTTCTGAAAACACTGAAACTTGTATTTCTTTTTTTGTAACAACGACCTCAAATACCAATTCTTATGACCCTTACTCAAAAACTAACGGAACCCTTTACAAACTTTCTCATACCATTTCACCCCTTCAGGGATTGAATTTCTAAAAACACTGAAACACATTTTAGGGAGTAGCTGTCGTTGAGAAAACTCACACAAACACAACAGTTCATATCATTTGCAGTAAACTATTCATGCATCAATTATCTATTGCACGCGTTCCACATTTTTCTTTTTAAATCTCACATGTATTTTCATAGGTATTAAAAATTCACAATCACACATTTTCAGGCAACCTGTATGGGGTTATGAATCTGTATGCGGGTAGGAGAAATTATTTTATACTTTTTGGTACGTTTTAAAAATGTGGTATATTGAAATAATATTTTTAATTGAATATTTTTTTCCATTTATCCAATCGTATAGACTTCTTGAATAACTATGGAAGATTATTACACAAACAAAAAGGGTTGCAAGGATGTTCCGTCCCAAAAATGAGATTCAATCAATATTGACCCATTGATTCTAATGTGGAGTATTCAGTATATATTCAAAGAGCTTATGCTGAATTGATTCATGTCTTCCTGAGTGTGATTCGTTGACGAATGACGATTGGAAACATGCTCAACTTATGAGATTCGGAATCTCACAGAGTTGAATAGATACCCTTGTAGATTGGAACTCTCTCGTGAACGTTTTCTATAACTTCAGGTGTCTCATCTTAGTTCGAAAGTACCCAGTCATCTTTGATCGTTGTTAAAAAAAGACCCATATAAAATATTGTATGTCGTTATTTAAATTAGCTTTTCTCAATCGTCCATCGTCGTTAAAATTTTATCCACAATGACTTAGCGAGTAAGATGATTTGTGGCGACAGAAATATGTGTATAGAATAAGCTACCGAATAGTTCATTAGCTGACATAGAATTCCTGCCGCCTACCGTCAAACGATCAAACATTAATCGTATCTGCATAATGGACTATTGAAACGAAAAATCTGAAAAAGGCATCAATAGCTGCCCAAATGACATTTTCTTAATACATTTTTTTATTCAATAGATGGACTTTTGGCTGGCATTGAAAAAGAACCACTCAGGCGCCGCTTTGTAGCCTATCTCAGAGGCGTGCTCACAATCATGCAACTATCACAACCAAGGACGAAAAATAAAAGATATAAAAGCTTGTATTAAAATGCACTAAAAAGGATAAAATACATTATTTTCTGAGCTTCCACAGACTTATATGTAAAGAGCAATGAAGGCTTTTAGCTTTCTGACTTGGAAGGGAATCCCTAATAATGGAGAAAATAAATTGTTATTATATATAGTATAATGAATATATAATTGAAATCGATTGTATTCAACGGGATAAAGAAAAATAACATGGAACAAAATCTCACATATAATATATACAAAATATACACAACAAGTGGATAATCGAGATATTTTCGAAGAAATGGAACTCACTATACAAATATACTTATAAGAGCAATGCTTGATGTGGACAACCAAATATTACACTTTACCAGAATGTTCTCTAATAATTGATTGAAGAAAAAAATTGAATTCCAAATAATTTTTCGAACAAATAGTGCTTCCAAGGGTTCAAAATGTCAGATTTCCTCCAGTTGCATAATCCCGGAGGGAGAGAAAGTCCATCACCAAGAACCACTATTTTATCTTAGCTATCATTGTAGATTGTATGGAGGTCGATATGGCTCTCTAGCTTCTCCGTATCTCGACCTATAAGATCTTCTGTACATTACTCCTCATCTATTCATGATCAGAATTTCCAAGACTCCTTGCAAAGTGTATCAGTTTCTTGGGAACTAAGTTCCTAATATCGCAGGAAGTTCTCGCAGTAACGGCACAGTTAACTGTCTGATCTATCTATTTTTTTAGGTGACATCTCAGAGAAAAATGTCAAGTGAGTGGTCCCGTTATCAGTGTTGAGTCTTTCTTGTCCAACTCAAGAAGCTTTTTAGCTTCCTTTGGAGATACGCACAGAAGCCTTTTCGCTTGTCGTGTCCAGTGGGTTTTTATTTGATCAGCTTCCCATCGTTGAAACTCCCCCATAATGTGGCTTTGGAGAGAACACAGGTGGTTTCTGGGCCAGGAAATTGAGTTTTGGCGCCTCCTTTGGCAAGGCCGTCTGCTTACTCATAGCCTTCGATACTTTTGTCACCTGGCACCCATATCAGAGTGACCGGATTTTTCGCATCCAGTTGTCTCTGGGAAAGTTGCAGTCTAGACTCACAAGTGTGTGACCTCAGAGCTTTCGGTGCTGCTTGGCTGTCTGATAGGATATATATTTTATTAGAGACTTTTGCGCATATTTCTGTGTGTGTGTGTGTGAAAATGACAGTTAATATCGGAGAATCCATTTGCTTGAGAAATTGTTGGGGCTTCGCCTAGGGGTTTTGAGAGCTTGAAACTAGGACCCGTTACTACCACTCCAGCCATCTCGTCCATCTTGGATTCATCAGTGTACCAAACTGATACATCCCTTTCTGATTGAGGCCCGTTCGTTGTACATAAATGATGGTTGTTTATGACCTCTCCATAATGCACTCCAAAGTTGTGTTTTCGTGGCATAATATCTGATGGTTTGTACCTGGATTATGTGGGAATATTTTCCAGAATCTTAAGATATTCAACCAGATTCCCAGCTTTCGAATTTGTTTTCTGGTGCAGTCTGAAGGCGCCCTCTGTCGCTTCCTTCAAGGGCAGTTACGGAAGGTTCAGAGTAACCTCTAATGCTACATTGGGGCATGTGAATATTGCCCCTGTGATTCCCAGACTGCACTTTTTGCAGATTGATTTGTGTACCATGTTAATGAGGCATAGGTGGCCATGGGTTTGATGATCCTTCGATAAGAACAATATATTATTTTCGGCTTCAAAATGCCTTGCGAAATGCTCTACGGCACTTTCAGGTTGCTGCTGAAGCTTTGAACAGAATGTTATTGGTGATACCGTTCAATGTTAGTCTTTGGTCGATCATAACGCCCAAATTTTTGACTTCCTTAGAAAAATTTAGCTGAGTTTTATGCAGGGTTGAGGCTTTCAGTTCATAACTTCGTCTCTTTGTGAATGGAATCAGCACTGTTTTGCTGTGATTCAGTGGGACAAAACAAATTGTCCAGGTGATTCAAATGTGCCAAATTACTATGGAGAAGGTGGGAGAAGTCTATTGAAGGAGCACAAAAAAAACCCTCATAGTGGATGGCAACAAAATTTCATTTTTACCTTTTGACGTATCTCTTGCTCATCCTAATATAGATTCCTTGATTCAGATTTCTTGCAGGTGGGATCCTGCAATCTGTTGAAATTAGGTTTCTATTCAACCAAAATAACTTCTTCAGACTGAAACAGTCTTTTTCTGATAATAGGTGGTCCTCCTTATGCAGATTTTTTTGCACTCTCACTTTAGTAAAATATAAAACCCGAGTTTGCTACAGAAAATTGTTAGAATCAAATTAAGTAGGTAACACTTCATTTATGGATTATATGCATCACCAGTCTGAGATTTTTGAATATTATTAATCCTGTGATTTCTAGATTTCGAATGAAATGGCGATGTTGATTTGGACCAACTTTCTTTCATTTGTCCATGATGTCTCACCATCTAGACGATCGATCTCAATGTGTTTGTTGTTATGAAAGTTATTGCATATTGCAAGTTAGTTTGATTTTCTCATATAATCCGGACGCAAAAGGTTCTGTATTCGATGAGATTAGACCTGATGTTCAGGTCAGTGAAGGCAATGAAAAAGCAGGCAGCTTTGCCAAGGAAGGAACAAACACTCAATTAGTTTGCCCAGAACTTTTTTATAGTCTAAGCCCGCATTAAAAAAGAATTTCGGCGCTGACAAGTTTTCAGTTCCAGGGGCCTGATAGGTAAACTTATTTATCGTCAATCCATGGTGAATCTTTCTCATCACCTCAGTATTGTAATAGCGATTGATACTCTTCTTTCTTCTCGAACTTATGCCAGATGAGATGCTCTGCCGATTACAAGCGTTTTTCTTGGATTATCTTGCCCTATGTCATCGGGTGCAGACTCAGTCTTTTTGAAATGAAGGATTTTTCAGCCATACACATGCTCAGTTCTTTCCATTACTTTGGAAAATCCTAGGAACTTGAGTTGGTACCGCCAGTATAACCAACGCGAAGTCTCTGACTCACCAAGACTTCTGTATATATAGAGATCATGGATGTGCATGTATTGTCAGTTATCAATTATGATTATGTGATAATATTAATCACAGAATGAACCCTTTTCTAAAAACGACTTGATGGGATCAATTGGTTCATCCTCTTATATAGCTCAAAATTTTGGAACGTTTGGCCATACTGTTTCTCTCGTAAAGAAATGTGTGATATGTTTTCCATCTGGTGAGCTAAAACTAGAAAATGATGCTTCAAAATCATCAAATCATCAGAATCTGATAGGGACGGGTCCAGAAAATATGAAAGAAAAAAGTTTGACTTATAATGTATCTCATTCGAGTGATGTGGGTGAAACATCAAGACCATACTGAGGGATCCCTAGATCGAGGCACTATCCGAATACATTCCCAACTCCAGTAGCGATAACAGGGTTGAGTAGACTCTGCTTTCATCAACAGTGAGAACCATTTTGAAATGGATCGTACCTAGACATACTTTGGGAAAAACAGAAATTGTAAAATATTGGTGGCGTATATCAGCTTGTAACCGTTACACCTATTGCATATTCTTGTGGGTAGGTTGCTATTACTTCTGTGACAGAGCCGAACACTTCAGTTAATGTTGATATTGATTATCACAGCAGAGGCGGAATCATGGAAGAACTGTTTGTTTGTGGGTTGAGAAATAACACTGTATAAGGTTAATTAAACGTTTGAATGTATCTTACGTGCCAAGAGAGGGTAATAAACTGGAATGTCTTGGAACGTCTGTCTGTCTGTCTTGGAACTGGAACGATGAGAGAATGTACTGAACGACGTCGGAAACTCACTTTCATGTCCCAGCCTGTGGTTGTACTTTCCGATAATCTGCGTATTAATTGCCGAGGAATAATGCCAGGAAATGGAATAAAATACTTGAAATTCGATGTATGAAATATATATATATATATATATATATATATATATATATATATATATATACTAGCTGACCCGACAGACGTTGTCCTGTCCAAATTTCTATGTTCCCTAAAATGTTTTTCCCGAAAACTCTCGTCCGCGTAGAATTTCTTTTTTTCTATGTTTTCCTTTATGTTGTTCCATCTAGACTATGCTTTTGACTCCTTCCGCTTCCTGTTGTCCCGTTGTCCCGTTTTCCTGTCATCCCGTTTTCCTGTTATCCCTTTATCCCGTTTTCCCGCTATCCCCTTTCCTGTCATCCCATTATCCCGTTTTTTATTCATCCCGTTATTCCGTTTTCCCGTTATTCCCTTATCCTGTCATCCTGTTATCCGGTTTTCCCGTTTTCCCGTTTCATGAGAATCGGTCGAGCCATTTCGGAGGAGTTTAATTACAAACACCGTTTCACGAGAATTTTATATATTAGATATATATATATATATATATATATATATATATATATATGAATAAATATATATAAATATATATATATATATAAATATATAATATATATATATATATATATATATATATATATATATATATATATACAAAGTAATGTATTAATTTGATTTTAGAAGAGAGAGAGTTTGAAACAATGTTTGTACAGTTTCCTGGAATATTTGGAAGACATTCCACATTTGAAATATAACTTCACACAAAACGAAGAATTAGTTATATGATTTACACAAAAGCTTTTTTGTAATTTTATCAAATAGTTTCATATATATATATATATATATATATATATATATATATATATATATAGCAGATGCCTCTCTATCCCCACGGGTACGCCTATAAGTCATCTGCGCTCAACAAAGAGGAATGACATTGCAGTATGATACAATCGATAAAAATCAAGAGTAGTGGACGACTGTGGACTCGACCAAGCTATCTTGATTGCTTCTTGACACCATGTGTTTGTCCCAGATACATTATTTAGCTTTACGACTGAAGTTTACCGTCCGTACGTCGTTGATACTGAAAAAAGAGGTGCGATTTTTGGAATTTCTGATTTATCGTCAACATAAAAGGTCTTTTACAAGCGTCCTTTTATGTTGAGAGGACTTGAGTGGAATATTTCAATAATGAGAGGTTGTTAACTCGTGTGATATGGACCATCTCTGTTTCATAAGGCATCGTCGTCTTCCGGATGGTAATTCAATCTCTGAAAAAAAAATCATGGATATTCTCAACTGGTCATTCGTTTATACTGTCGGTTTCGTTTTTCTCAAGGGTATACTCGGATGATTGTATTCGCATCCTGAGCACCATTTTGATGACATCTATAACACGTTACGTATTCATACTGATATCATGAAGAGATTCTGTGAGTTTTTTGCTTATGTTCAACGAGTGTTCTCAATAACTACTGGACAATTTTTTTTTCACTGTTTGGCAGCTGATAAGCATTGGTTATGTTCAATAACTAGTGTATTAATGAAATCAATCAATAAAAGGGATAAACTACAACGACTATATAAACAGAACTCTGGGAATATTACATTAAGAAAATAATATTCAGAATATCGAACATATTCAAATAATCTTATGAGGATCACAAAAATCAATTATTACAGATTACAAAGAGAAAAAAAGCTGCACAAAAACCCTCTGAACTACAGTGAAAATGATAGGTAACAAAAATTAAATAAAAAATTAATAAAATAAAAATAGATAACAAGGAAATCATAAATGAAATTGATATGGCAAATGCCTTCAATGAATTTTTCTCCAGAATAGGATTCTGCCCTTCTTGTCCCAACTGATTATGCAGAAGTTAATAGTATAATAAGATCTGTACCTTGCAATAAATCTCCTGGTATAGATGGCATAAAAATCGAAATACTGAAAGAAATCCACGAATAAATAATACACCAACTCGTACATTACACAAATAAAATTCTAGAAAAGGGTACCTGCCCTCCTGAATTCGAAAACCTCATTGATCACACCAAAAAAATCGGAGACAAAACTGAAATCACCAATTACAGACCATCATCACTCATATCTTCGATAGCAAAAAAATTATATATTCTAGGTTAAAGGGGTATCTGGAGAAATATAATTTACTATAAAAAATGCATTTTGGTTTTGGGGAAGGTAAATCGACACAAGACGCTGTATCTTTACCACCTAGTGAAGTTTACGTGAACTCGAACAAGAGTCAACCAACACTTTGTGTTTTCCTTGACCTTTCCAAATCTTTTGACACTGTCAGCCATAAGCAGTTGTTGGAGGCGTTACAGGACTAATGAATACGAGGTGTGGCATAACATATTTTTCAAAGTTATTTATCTGAAAGAAAACAGTTTGTCAAAATAAATTCCCAATTAAGTAGCGAAGATAACGTAACTTATGGAGTTCCTCAAGAAACCGTCTCAGGAACTGTACTATTTTCCTTTCATAGTAATACCTTGTTTACTATGAATTCCGCTAGAAAAACATTAAGTTTCCCGGACGACACACCAATAATTTACATAGGGAAATTTGGAAGAAATTGAGAAGCAAGGCAGAAAATGACCTCAAATAATTACAGATAGGTTCGATCATAAATTGCTACCACTAAAATAACTTTGAGCAATTGAATATAACCAAATCGACTAAATATTACGCGTAGTTGAAACAAAATAATTTGGTGTAATGAAAGATCAGTTTCTGAATTTGGATTTCCATGTGAATCATGTCACTGGAACGCTAAAAGGTCTGTTATATAAATTCAAATTCCTAAAGTCTATTCTGGATTTGACACAAATGAGAGTAATATATTTTGCTCCCATAGAATCAAGACTCGCCTACGGAATTCTTAGGTGAGGTGGAGCAGCAATATATCATCTGAGAAAACTAGAAATATTACAGAAAAGATTTTTGGAGATAATGTACCAGAGAGACCAAAAATACCCTTCAGAGAAACTTTTCGAAGAAAGTCAGGTAATTGATATCAGGCAGTTTATTTTCTGACAGTTGGTTTGTTTCAATACGGAACGCGGAATCTAAATTACTTGGATCATTCCTATGATACAAAAAACAAATAGTTGATTGAGAACACAATTTTCTGAAAAAACCATAGGACAAATATGCCACACTTACCTATCCAATAGATTCTATAATATTCTGCCAACTGACGTCAAACGCATGAATTCACGTTAATTCTTCAAAAACACAAAGTAAAAAAATATTTGCTCAAAATTGACAGATTGCAAATCAATTCCATAATAGATCCAAAAAATTTGTAATTCACGGTAGTTCTTGTCAAACGAATGCATTATTCATATATTTGATCTTTTTCGCACATTCACACTGATGATTCTTTATTTATTTAATAACTCTGTATTATTTTTCTCTTCTATTCAATTATGTATTGTATCAATCAATATAAAAAAACAAAATTGCCGAGCAAAAACAAAATATATCAAAAAATAACCGAGTCCCCCGTGTAATCCTCGATTTTGTGGGTTTCTTCTGTTCATTTGTATAGCTTCATAGTATGCGATGTAATTCATGGTCGTCAAATATTATTCAAATAAACATTATTATTATCATCATCATCATCATCATTATTGTTATTATTATTATATTTTCGTCTTGAACAATTCCAGTCAGGCCCTCACTTCCGAAGCTCCAACCCATTCGGAAAGGCGTGCTGGTTACATAAACCAATGACCTCCCCCCACATCCGTTAGGTGAGAGATCATTGGGTCCGAGAATCATGAGTCCTGAGCAGACGTAACGATCCGAGAATGACTGCCTTCTGCTGATTTACGACATGCCGGTATAATTTCTAGGTTTGAGAATAGCGTTGGCATCATTCCACCAAGGGCCCCTATAATCAGAACCACTATCTTTACAGAATGGTCTGGATAGAGTCTGCGGAGCTCGAAGAGTAAATCTCGATACTTCGTCCGTTTCTCCTCCTCTTTTCGCAGGATATTCGTATCGCCCGGAGCCGAAAACTCTATGATGTATATCTTTTCCTACTGGCGGTTGGCTTGTATTTGCCTGAGGGTAGAGAATGAGTAGTTCCAATATATTTGGCACTTCTCATTCACCACAACGGACTCAATATGCTCCGGAGCGTATGGCAGCACTGGTGTCACATCAATACCGTACGAGTGTCGTAAATGATAATACTCGTAACGCCGCGTTATGACGATGGATATAGGTTGAGATCGCATATGCTGTACATGCTGACAGCAAGTGCACAATAGTCTCAGGCGCTCCACGGCAGGCCCTGCATCTCATGTCAGGGACCTCTTTACCCATCACGCGGCTTCGGTAGACGAGAGTGATGAAAACACCGTCCTGGCAAGTCATGATAAATCCCTCAGTCTCCGACTTGAGTCCACCTGACCTAAGGAAAGCAAAGGTCAGCCTTTCGGATTACCCGTGGTCTTCGATATGTTTATGAAAGATTCCATGCATCGGCTTATCCTTGTGGAGCTGCGGATGTACAGTATTATCTGCAGCTTTTATGTGGACTCTCCGTCGAGCGGGCTCCAACTCGGTGATAAAGTCTTGGATTTCCCGCTCGGTGTCGAATACAAGACAGAGTTCATCGGCTGCACCTAAAGAAAAACGCTCCTTGCCCTGTGATCTCATGGTCTTTATTATCATTATTATTAGTATTATTATAATTAAAGAAAAAATTTCGATTCCTATGGAAATTATTTATTCAAAACTTGAAACTCAGAAGTCGAAAAACTGGAATTTCCGAGTTAAAACTCGAAAGTCGAAGTAGTCCATGGCATCTTTTGTTCGCCATGCTATGACAACTCAATAATTGTGGAACTGGTAGCAACTACCCATAATATCGAAAAAAATTAAATGAAGCCCAAGACATTCAATCAATCAATCAATCAATACTTTATTTTCCTGAGACTTTTTTACAAACATGGAAATCGTCAAATACACAAGTAAAAATAAGAGTTAAAAAATCAATTGATAAAATATGGAATAAACATGTAAGAAAAAAGTATACATATATATATATATATATATATTGAATATACATAAAAAATTATTCAATAGTAGTGGTAGGAGATAATGATATAAAACAATTAAAAAAATTAATATATATATATATATATATATATATATATATATATATAGTATACACAGTAAAATAGTAAACAAGCAAACAATCATGATGTCAAGCAGCCAGATCAGTTTGAAAATATTCATCTAGTGAATAAAAGGCATTTTTGAAGAGAATGCTTCTAACGCTATTTTTGAAATTGATGGGATTAGACATTTCCTTAATGAATATTGGAAGTTCATTGAATATTTTTATAGACATAATATGAGGTCCATTTGATACAGATGTTAATTTGTGAACGGGAATTATCAGATTATAATTTTGTCTAAGAGTATAACCAGCGGCTATGCGGATAGTATCCCTTTTCTGAAACTTGTGGTAATGATTTTTAATGTAAGTGACACAATTCGAAATATACATGGATATCACAGTTAGAATTTGTAATTCAGTAAATAACTGCTTACAAGAATCATCATATTTCTTAAAACACATGGTTCTTAATATCTTTTTTTGCGAAATCAACAGATCATTCAATCTACTGCAGTTACCGTAGCAGACTTAGCAATAATTTAGACTTGAGTGGACATAGGCATAGTAGTAGCTTAATAAAATATTAATGGGGACAATATTTCTAAGATTCCAAATGACGAAACAATGTTTGGATAATTTATTAGAAAGAGAGTCAATATGATCATTACAGGATAATTGGGAGTCAATGTTCAACCCTAAGAATTTGACTGATTGTTTCTGTACAATAGATTCAGTATTTGCTCTAACCAATTTACTACAATCCATTCCTCTAAGCGAGAAAACAATGGTATTTGTTTTGTTGCTATTCAGTGCTAGGCCGTTTCTGGAGCAGTAATTGAGCATATTTGCAACTGCAGTACCCGCTTGGTCAGATAACCCTTCACATAAAGCAGAACTCAATATGCATGACGTGTCATCAGCAAACTGTACAGTATAATGTTGTTGATTGATATTGGAGATGTCGTTAACGAATAAGAGAAAGAGAGTAGGACCCAGGACACTACCTTGGGGAACACCTGTTAAGATGTTACGATTTTCAGAATGATATATTCCCGATTTGGGCCTAACCTTAACAGATTGTGACCTGCCAGTCAGATAAGTCTCAATCCATTTGAGACTTTGGCCGCGAACTCCAATGTCATAAAGTTTATCGAGGAGAAGTTGATGACTGATGGTGTCAAATGCACGTGACAAGTCAAAAAGAATACTGATCGTTTTTTCGCCATTTTCAAATTTGGATAGAACCTGATTTACCAGAGAAAGAGTAGCATCTTGGGTTGATAAACCAGCTTGGAATCCATATTGGCTCTTAGAGAGCAGGTTAAACTTTTTACAGAAGGATACAAGTCTTTTAGATAGGATTTTTCGAAAATTTTTGAAAATGAAGACAGCAATGCAATACCTCTGTAGTTGGAGATTGAGTGCTTATCATTTTTCTTGTGAACAGGAACCACAATAGCGTGTTTGAGACACGAGGGAAATGAACCCTCAAGGAATGACAAATTGAGTAAGTATGTAAGTGGTTCGATGATTAATTCAGCAACAGTCAACAAGACTCTACCAGGCAATTCATCTATGCCGCTAGAGTTCTTAGACGATATAGATTTGATAATATCAAAAAGTTCAGTTTCGTCAAAAGGATGAAGAAAAAAAGAGTTTGTTTTTATATCATGATGATCTTCACCAGCAGGCTCAGTATCATTGATTAGAGATTTTACAGAGTCAACAAAAAAATCATTAAAGACTTGAGGAATTACAGGGCCACCGTGAACCTGAGTTCCATCATCAGTTTCAAAATAATTCGGTAAACAATTGCCCGCATTATTGGATGACGTATTCTGTTTAATTATATTCCAGGCAACTTTAGATTTGTTATCAGCTTCAAGAAATTTGTTGCTGAAATACTCTTTTTTTGAATGGTCAATTTTTTTTCTATGATTCCTCAACAGGATTTTATATTGCTCATCAATGACTTCATCAGATTGAATTCTGTTCAGATTGGAAACATCACGGAGAAGTATACCATCATTGATGATTTCATTGGTGATCCAGGGTTTACCTTTTGGAAGTTGGGTGTTATTGATTTTACGTAGAACAGGCGGAAACGCTTTGTCAAATAGATCGAGGAATAAGGAGTAGAATTTGGAATTTTTTTTGTCGAACTCAATGTTGTTTAGATATACAAAGTCCCAAGATTCACATGACAGTAAAGTTTTGAAATGATGAATGTTTAGGTCACTGAACGTTCGCTTGAAAGTGTAATGGGGCTCATCAATAGTGCAAGATTTAATGGTCGGAAAAATCTGGATGAATGACAACAGAGAGAATTTGGCAAGGGGTGGACGAGAAAATATTATCGACTGTAGACCTACTGTTCTCCTGTATTCTCGTGTAATCGAAAATACATTGATTTAATCCATATGAAACTAGTAGATTGCGAAGGTACTCTGCGTTTCTGTCATTGGAATTTACGTGGAAATTGAAATTGAAGTCACCACAGATGAATGCCATAGATTGATATTGCTTTCCAAGAAATAAATCTAAAAATGCATCCATTTTTGAAAGGAACATTTTACTGTCAGTAGAGGGAGGGCTATAATGACAGCTGATGAGAAATTTAGAATAGAAGACATATGGGCTAAACCTTATTTGAACTCCACTGGAAATATTGCCCATGATAAATGTGTAATGGGGTAACAACATTCATAAAACGTTTGTAAATCTAAGAGCGCCTACTCCTAAAGAGTGTCTCAGGACTATTTTCGGAACCGTTTTGTTACATTCCGACAACCCTAATAGTCTAAAAGCTGGCTACGAAACTTCAAAATGATAAGATGCAGTAACATTTTTCATGTCAAAAACCTCAGTATTAGCTGACAAGCACGTAGCACTACAGCCAATGTCACTCCTGGGAAGGAAGCGTGGGCGGGCGGTCAAACGATTAATTTTTAATCAAAATAAAAACTATCAGTACAGCTCTGAAATTGTATGTAGTTATAGTTTTCAATAGTAAAAATTACGAAGTCTAGGTCGGAAATGAACCGTTGCTAGAAGTCGGTAAATTTGTAAAAAGAATTCAAATTTCAACGTCAAGGTGCAGTTCTGGTAATTTTGTTTTTATATTATTTATGGCTTGAAAAAGCTGGATATCAATTGCCAGAAGGCGAAATGATGACTTGCTATATGAAAAATGATAATATCGCCAGAAGTTGGTGAAACAATTCGTTAAAACTGAAATAATAAGGTGGGGTTCTGGTAATTTGTTGTATCATTATTTATTTATACTGTTAGTAGACTATATAAGCAATTGCAGAAGGCTGAGTGAGGGAGATGCATGAAAACCCTATAGATTATAATATAAAACAGAACAAAAAAGCAATACGTTTCTGTTTGGCTGAAAAACTTCAGGGGGGATTGATATGTAATATTAGTAAGTACGAAAGGTTCAATTTTTCCCAGGAAATTGGATTTAATTCCAATTTAAATATGAATTTATCGGCATTAATTTTTGCAATAAATATTATTAAAAATTGAAGAAAGCATTAATAATAATAAGAAACATTAGCAAAATTTGAGCCAGCAGTTGCAGTTATACAAAAGCTAAATTAGTAAGAGTTAATTTCTTGAAAATATTTTGATGGTATTCAAGTCTATTCAGAGGAACCTGTTCTGTTATTGATAATCAACGATTGAATTGATTTTTCATTTATTCACATATCGTCTTGATTCAAATATTTTCTAAGAATAATAATATTCAGGAATGTTTGTAAAAAAATAAATCTCATCAAGTTGTAGTTTATGAAAAATAAGAAATGGGTTACATTAAATATAAATCAGGATTATGATTTTTTAAATAATGTGAATTCGGATTCGAAAGTAATTTTAATTAAATAGGTAATTTGATTTTAGCTCTAAAATACGTACATATCTCCCGTCGCTTCCATTAGAGTAGATTTACGGTAAAGTGAATCCATAAAGTTCAAATTAGAACTTGATATAAGTATTTTATTTACAATAAAAAGATCATTGTGGAAATCAATTCAACTTGAAATAAAATGAATATTTTTTATGAAAGTTTATTTTGCGATGAAATAAAAAAAATATTCTTTTATCATAAAAAAGAAAAAATATTATTGTTAATTAATATTGAGGGAAAAAATTTACCTTTCACATCAGCGTTTATTGAAAATTCAATTATTTGGGAGTTCAAACAGCTGAAGAGAATATTTTTCATGGTATGATAAATTCTACAAATAAGACTTGATTCTGAAAGATTTTGTTTTAATATTTGTAGATAGAGTGATTTTATTTGTTTGCGTTTTATTTGGGATTACTTTTTTAACTTTATTGAACGTTTCAGAGTATATTCAATTGCCTAAGCAGCCTGATGAAGGGGAATTTTATGTTTAATTCATTTTAAAAAAATTAAAATTTTTTTTTTTTTAAATTTTTTTTTTGAATCTGTTATTACTGTGAATTCAAGGTTAAATTTATTAGTTTTATATATTCCTGAGCTAAGAGTATACACTATTATGTTAGCAGGTTGATCTTCTAATTCAAACCCTTCTATATTGGCTAGTATACGTTCTGTAGCTCAAACTATTTCTTATGGAGTTAGTTTAGCTTTAACTGTATTATATTTTTTATTTATTATTTTATGATTGAGAATAATCGAGTTTATAAAATTTATAGAATATATTTGATTTTTATTTATTATATTGTCTTTATGTTTAATATGATTAGTATCTAGATTAGCTGGAACTAATCGTACCTGATTTTAATAAAAGTTTATTAGAATAAGTTTCGGGGTCAATGTAGAAAAGGGGGATTGGCCATAAATTCATTAGATGAATATGGAAATATTTCATTCATAAAATTATGTTGTTCATTATTTTCAGGAAGAAATTTACTATTTTATAAATATTGTTCCAAAGTGAGTTCAATGGTTTCTTTGAATTTGGGTTCGAGGTAGTTTGCCCCGGTTTTGAAATGATAAATTAGTATATTTAGTTCGAGAAAATTATATAACTTGTTCCTTTAAAATTGAGAAACAACATAACTGTTTCAATTATTCATCTACCACTCTCCAATTGATGCTTATCTTGTCTGCATTTTTTTAAATTGCGAGTTGCAATTGCAATAATTGTATAGAATCATGGAGGATATCTTATGGACGTTTGTGATGGATATCCTATGGACTTCGATGAAGGATATCTCATGGATGTCCAAGGAAGATATCTTATGGATGTTCTTGAAGGATATCTTGTGGACGTCCATGAAGGATATCTTATGGACGTCCATGAAGGATATCTTATGGACGTCCAGGTTAGTGCCCTAAGAATGTCCATTGGACGTCCATAGGTTATCCTTTGGATACAAACTGGACGTCCATTGGATATCCAAAATATCCTTAATGGATATCCATTGGATATCCACTGGATGTCCATGTGTTGTATGGGCTAGGGTCATGACCTGATGCGCTTCTTGCGCTTACCTTTGGGCGCCTTTTATGATCGTACTGAGAGAAAAAATTACTTTAATAAATTCAATATTTTTTTGTATTATTCAACTACATATTTGACTTGAAAAATATTTTATCGACAGTTGTAATTTAGCATTACATTTGCAAAAAAATTATCATAATATCTCGAGGAGCCAGATTTCTTTCGTTAAGAAAATTTGGATATATAAGATTGAAAACTGTCAATATAATAACTTCTCGAATCTAGAAAATCTAATATGTATAAATGAATATTGGGGGCTGAAAAAAAAAACAGTTATTATTAACTAGCCTAAGCCCTCGTGGATTCCGAAGTCATAATATTATACGCTTTTCTTGCATGACTCTAACCTCAAAACTAACGAAACCCCCATTCCAACTTTCACTCCTTTAGGGGTTGAATTCACAAAAACAGTGAAACACGTATTTCTTTATCTGTATCAAAGACCTCAAATACAACTGTATATGACTCTGACTTAAAAACTAACGGTACCAAACTTTCAACCCCCATTTCACCTACCCCCTTCAGGGTTGAAATTTCATAAACCCTGAAATACGTGTTTCTTTATTTGAAAAGAAGGGCCAATTACCTGTTTTCTTGACTCTAACTCGGAAACTAACGGGACCCCCATACAAACTCTCGCCCCTTTAGGGGTGGAAATTCCAAAAACATTAATTCATTTGTAACAAAGACTTCAATATAAATTTTTTATGACCCTAACATATTTCTTTATTTAAAATGAAAGCTGGAAATCTCGCTCCTTCGCCGGTATATTCGCAGGTAATATCGCAAGACTATGACAAATGGACGACTATTAATTTCGTCATAATTCTATCGAGAGTACCTTGTATTTCGAAATAATTTGATGAGATCATATGAACATTATTAATCTAAATAACGCCGAGAGCTTTAGCTCGAAGGAATTGATCTTTGATTATTAATATTCATATGGTTCATATGCACTTAATAGAGCACTGTCAGTGACGTAATCTGACAGTTGTCAAACAGCTGGTGAGGAGGCAAGCAAAGCTTTTTTCCTAGAGAACGTGTGTCTTTCTTGTTAACTTTCCCCGAAAAACGATATCCCAAAAAAATATTCTTGTCATTGTTGTGATCCTTAGTTCATAGTGAATATTTTTTTTTTTTTTTTTTTTTTGTTTGGTTCCCACAAAAGGGAATCCTAATGTTCAGAAACATCGGGGAACCTAGGGAAAGAAGGTAGGAGTTGGTGTTCTTCTTAAATTTCTGAAGGTTGTATGCCTCGGGGAACACCTTCCTAGGCAATGAGTTCCAAAGCCTCGCTGTTCGTTGGATGAACGAGTCTTTGGAAAGTGATGTTCTGCAGGTTTCCAAAGTGACCACGAAGGGGTGTGATGACTGAACTTGACGGGTTAATCTCGAAGAGACTGCCAAAGCAGGAACGATTGTTGATATCTCAGAAGAGCATCGCCCATGAAAATATCTATAAAATAGAGACAAATCGCCAACTTTTCTACGGTGTTCCAGACAAGTGAGCGAGTTTGTAAGCAAGGCATCACCGACGAGACGAATTGCCCTTTTTTGGACAGAATCCAATAGCCTCAGGATATGTTTAGGTGCCGCACTCCAAATATGGGAACAGTATTCCAGGACAGGTCGGATCTGTGCCTTATAGATCATGAGCAGCTGACTGGGGTGAAATAGCTCTTGGCACGAAACAGAAAACCAAGTTTTGGGATGCACTTTGGCAATGGACCTCACGTGATTTTCCCAGGAAAGGTTATTGCTGATAGTAATACCAAGCATCGATATGGATGGCTTCAGTGGTATGGTTACTCCTGACAAAGTTATGTTAGGCACAGTGAGATCGGCTTTTCTAGAGAAAAGACATGCTTGTGTTTTGTTTGCATTGAATTCTACCAAGTTATTAGATCCCCATTCGAGAATTGTTGCCAAGTCCATATTTATATTATTAACATTTCTTCCTCGTTCATTTCTGGTTTCACGGGCTGATATAGGGGCCCTGGAAGAGAAAGTGGTATGGAGGGTACTATCATCGGCAAAGCTGTGTACTGACATGAAGTTGCTTTCAACAGGTCGTTGATGTGAAGTAGAAATAGTGTTGGTGCGAGAATGGATCCTTGCGGAACACCAGCATTTATGAGTAGAGTGTCAGATGAAACTCCATCGACCACTACATGGAGAGACCTGTTTGAGAGAAAACTAGCAAGCAGAGAACACAGCTGAGGGGGCAAGCCATAATAAATAAGCTTGGCGAGGAGTCCCTGGTGCCAAACTCGATCGAACGCCTTGGAGATATCTAATGCCACAGCTAAAGTTTCTCCATGCTTTTCAATAGATAGCTGCCATATATGTGAGACGTAAGCGAGCAGGTCACCAGTTGATCTCTGATGGCGGAAGCCATATTGCCTCTCGTTGACAATTCCTGAGTCTTCCAGATATTTCATGAGCTCGATGTTGATGGCTTTTTCCATGACCTTTGAAATAATAGATAGCAGTGCGATAGGTCTGTAGTTGCTAGGTAGGGCCTTTTTGCCTTTTTTAGGGACTGGCTGTACTCTTGCAATTTTCCAATTGGACGGAAATACCCCCAAATTGTAAGAGTGGTTGAACAACTTGCAAAGAACAGGTGTTAGTTCGGGGCACATTTCTTGAGAACAATCGGCGGGATTCCGTCAGATCCACAGGCTTTGTTGGTGTTGAGACCCAGCAAAATCTTTCTGATAGTACGTTGGCGAAAGGTGATCTCGGGCATGTGACTGTCAATAGGTGTAATGTTCGGGGGTTGTTTTCTCGATGAATCCAGAGTGGAATTTCCAGCAAATAGGTGCGCAAAGATATTGGCTTTTTCCTGGGCAGTCGTTGCTAGTGTTCCATCTTCTTGGTTAGGGGAGGAAATGAGCTGGAAGTGAAATTTCTTCCCACAGCTTTGGCGAAAGACCAAAATGAACGGGATCCGTTATTGTGGAATAAGTACAAAAGTCTATGAAGGCGTTACAAACATAGATTTTCCAGTTTAAAAATACGTTGTCATCATAATAACACACCAAAATAATTTGTTTTTTTAGATTTGATAAGGTTCATCATGACATTTTGTGCTGTTATGGGTTGTAGCAACCAATCCAATCAGGACGAGCACTTGAGATCCGATTTCCTTCCAGAGGCATGATTAGGAAATAATTAGCAAAATTATTGAATTTTTCAATGGAAAAAGGAATTTTACACTATATTAACAGATAATATGTTAACTACATATCTACAAAGTTCATAAAAATCAAAACAAATTTTCAACAAACACAAAAAACAATGATCTCCACACACTCAAATGCTTTGTTGCTCCCGATCAGCTGGTGACTGCCATGCTGTCGTCAGTTGACAGGGCTCTATTCAACTTACTTTTAACAACCACCAATTACTCATAAACAACAAGAACTATGTCTCCAGATAGACTCTTTACTTCTTTTGGTATTTTCTGGGATGGATTTGCTTATATGTTCACTAATTTCCGTAGTGGAACATAAACCGAAACGAGACATATTCAATTTTTTCACCATAGCAATCGGAAAAATAGTCGCTCATATTTCTTTTTCCATTTTCGTGACTAAAATATGACATATTTCAACTCAAATTACTGATAGAAGTTGTACTTTTAATCACTAGTGATTAAAAATCTTTTATTCACAAGTGATTGAAAGTGTTACCTAGGTGACCAATAACCATCATACACATGGCTCACAGCACATCAACTGCGTCGAATTATTCGTATCGAGTTGGCTGGTTTCCAAATTGAATGCAACACAAGCAACGGTAGCGCAGATTTTCATTCTAGTAGGCTGGTTGCAATTTTGTTCCGACTAGTCAATGACACCATAGTTATTTATGCAACAAATACGAAATAATTTCTCTAAATTTCTGCGAAAATGAAAAAAATCAGATTTGAAACACGTGAGTGAAGCGCATTTAATCACTCACCTGTTTGAGGTGGTACATAAAACCTATGAATAGTAACAAAAAGTACGATTAACATGATTCTCAATATGAAAACCAGAATTGGGAATTTTACCCACCCCTCTTTCAGAATAGAATGTTTAAATGAGGTGAAAATTAAACTTGTTTAGAATTCCTACCCATATTCAATAATTAATGAAATTTTGTTCAATACCCCCTTATACGACATACCTCGAATAACAAATTCAACTAATAATGACATGAAAAATTGAGCATAATACAAAAGTCTACCGCATATTCAAGAATGAACCCCATAAAATTAATTGATGTTTTTTAAAACGAATATATTAAAACAACAAAAAGAAACATAAAAATTATTTCTCATCTTCATTCTAAATTGAAACCACCTATATCAAACTATTGAAATAAAAAAATTTTGTTTATAAAATTCCATGTCATGATTGCGAAAAACTTCATATTGGTCCAACTAAAACCTCTCCTTGAAAATCCATTTAAATATACATACTGTAGAATAAGCCACCCAACTGCCATTTTGAATTTTTTTCGTCAAAAAAGAAAAGTCACTTTATCAAGAAAAATAGATAATTTATTTTTAATTTCATATTAAGTAAGAATTTTGGATTTTTTTTAATTTATATTTTTAATTTTGTAGAACACCTTAAGAAAAAAAAAAAATTTTTCGAATACTCAGCTTAAAACGGAGAATATACTTTGAATTGGTCATTCCTGACTGCAACCCAAATAATTTCTACTCTTCAGATATACATAGAGAATATATTACTGTCATAAATACGTATATATATATATATATATATATATATATATATATATATATATATATTTTATATACAGTTTCTCAAAAATCCTTCCCCCCCTCTTATTTTGGGAGCGATTATACATAAACAAGTGAAATTTGGAAACTGAATATTAAAGGTTGTGAACCTACTAGTGATGATAGATGACGAAATCGTCAAAGATGACGTCACAAGGCCATTGTGACCAATAATTTTAAATGGAACCCTACGGCAAGCGACATCTCTTTTGAAAGGCATCGAAAAAACCTATTCAATGATACTAATTTTGTTTGTGTTTATGGCAGTTTTAATGGCTCATTAGTAAACATTAAAATTTAAATTCCATTCAGTATGATATCAATTACAGATTTAAGAATCAGTATCTACTTGAAGAAATTGCTCGAAGTGACCCCCATTTACTTCTTGACAGTGAAATATCCTATTTTTGAACCCTTCTCGTACTTTTGCAAATGTATCTGCGGAAACAGCCTCACATTCTGCAACAATACGCTTTTTTAAAACGTCAATATTGTCAGGTTCAGTGGCGTTAACCTTCGATTCAAGGTACCCCCACAAAAAAAAATCCAAAGGTGTGAGGTCCGGTGATACAGCTGGCCATTCCGTTGAACCTGGTCGTCCAATCCATCTATCCAAATACCGTCTTACTGCACCGTAATAGTGTGGAGGAGCACCATCCTGTTGGAATGTTATTTCCAAATTGTCGAATTCATCTGGATTATCTTCCAAAATTGCAAGGATTAACGGTTCTATTGCGTTTTGCAACAGCTCCAGATAAACCTCACCAGTTAAATTAGTATTTGAAAAAAGAGGCCCAACGATGTGGTTTCCCAGGATACCTGCCCAAACATTCACCTTCTGGGGAAATTGGGTATGTGATTCACGAAACAGGTGAGGATTTGCGTCACTCCAATACCTCACATTCTGTGTATTTACATTTCCATTTAGATAGAAAGTACTTTCGTTACTAAAACAAATTGTTTTGACATAGTCTGGCTGTTGATTAATTTTAGTTTCCATATTTTCACAAAATTCTAGTCTTGGGTCTGGGTCGTCGTCTGAGAGTTGATGAACCATTTTTAATTTGTATGGATGAAATTTGTTTTTTTTCAACACCCTGTGTATTGTACTTCGACTGACTTCACAGGTAGATGCAACGTGAGTTGTTGAAGAAGTAGGATTAAATATTACTTCTGCCAGTATATCAATTTTTTTCTCATCAGAAATTTGTGGTCTGCCAGATCGTTTCGCATCATCAATACTACCCGTTGTTTCAAACTTACGAAGAAGTTCCCTCAAATAAGTCCTCGAAACGGGGCGATCGGGAAACCTCTCATTAAAAATGCGTTCTGCTGCATGAATATTTTGTCTAGTTTTACCAAGAATAAGGACCGCTGCTACTTTATCACCTAAAGCACGTACCATTTCGCTTCTTGAAGCACTTAAACGTTCTGCTCACAACAGTTTAACAATTTATTAAAATGTACAAAAATATTAAAGCTGCTAAAACAGTTAAATGTTCGATCAACAATAAACATATTATTAAATGTACAAAAACTTGGACAATTACAAAAACGTCGAATTAGGGAGACTTACAAAAACGTCAGCTTATTTGACAACTATCCAGAGGCGGAGCTTGTATTTGGAATTTTAGTATTAACTGATTTAATTCATCACAACTTTGCGTTTTTTAAAAGCTAGTTGCCAAAACTGCCATAAACACAAACAAAATTAGTATCATTGAATAGGTTTTTTCGATACCTTTCAAAAGAGGTGTCGCTTGCCGTAGGGTTCCATTAAAAATTATTGGTCACAATGGCCTTGTGACGTCATCTTTGACGATTTCGTCATCTATCATCACTAGTAGGGAAGTTTACAACTTTTAATATTCAGTTTCCCAATTTTACTTGTTTATGTATAATTGTTCCAAAAATAAGTGGGGGGAGGGGACTTCTGAGAAGCACTGTATATAATTCTACTGTACGTGTGTGGCACTGAACTCCTCCTTAACGGCTGGACCGATTTGAATGAATTTGTTCTGTATGCATTTGGGTGGCGCCCTGGATGGTTTAGATTCACAAATCAGCCCGGCAGATGGCGCTGCAGTCGGTATCATAAGCGGCTGGACCGATTTAAATGAATTTTTTTGTATGCGTTTGGGTGACGCCCTGAATGGTTTAGATTCACAAATCATCCCCCTAAATGTTAAGGGTGGTCCACCCCTGAATTTTTTTTTTATTTTTCGGAAAGAAAAAAAATGTTTTCATTTTTTTATGATTCAGCATTCAAAAATACATAACGAGATAACAAAAAAACGGGATAACGGGATGACAGGATAAGGGGATAAGGGGAAAACGGGATAACGGGATAAAGAAAAAATGGGATAACAGGAAAACGGGATAACATCAATAACGGGATAACGAAATAACGGTATAACGGGATGACAGGAAAACGGGGTAACGGGATAAAGAAAAAAAGGGGTAACAGGAAAATGGGATAACAGGATAATGGGAAAACGAGATAACGGGACAACAGGAAGCGGAAGGAGTCAAAAGCAAAATCTAGATGGAACAACATAAAGGAAAACATAGAAAAAAAGAAATTCTACGCGGACGAGAGTTTCCGGGAAAAACATTTTAGGGAACATAGAAATTTGGACAGGACAACGTCTGTCGGGTCCGCTAGTATATATATATATATATATATATATATATACATACATATATATATATATATATATATATATATATAAAAAATAGAATATATATATTATATATATAAAAAATATATGTTTCAATATACCTAATGACAATTATTTGAAAACCTGAAATACCCGAATCATTATAGATACCCTTTAAAATCTGGTTATTCCCCAGGTCAGTTGAAGAATAATAACTCTTGGATAAACACTCCTATTTTACGAACATAAAGGTTCTGACCACTACGTTCGATAGTCGGTTCCCAACAACATGGGCACTAATAGATGAAAGGGTAGACAACATTTTATGAATTCGAGCAAATGAGATGGGCGTGACAAATAATAAAATTGCAATATATTATAGTGATATGGCTAATAAACAACGACTGAAGTGTGGTGACATTTATTTTCAAGGAATTACAAAATCTTGTATGAATTAAAAGCTCCTTTTGGGAGCAGTCGAAAAGGCTTTCAACTGGAACTGACAAAGTACTTTCTTGTTAAGTGGCTCATTATTATTGTCACCTCGATGCGACACCCACTTTGTCAAAGTGAAAGTTGAAGGTACGTATGGTAGTTATACAGGATGTCGCTATTTATTTTCTTCCTTTTCCCACCTGGAAATTTCCGTTGACCAGAAAATCAAGTTGATTTCTTAATCCTTTCTCCAGTGAAACTGATGATTGAGAGTACTTTTTGTTGAAGTGAAACTTCTTTGGGCGTAATGAGAGTGAAATGTCAAGGTCGAATTTGAGTGCAACGTTTTCACGTAACATTTTAAAACGTTTCTGTGCAACGTTCTCAGTGTATTCCTATAATGACATGGATAACCACTATGGAAGATTTTTTTGATATTCCACCCATGTGAAATTTAAACCTTTTTTTTCTTACTTTTAAAAAAAACACGTATCTCGTGGTTTTTTAAAATTCAACCCTAAAGGGGACAAAACAGGGGTTGAAAGTTTGTATAAGTGAACCGTTAGTTTTCAAGTAAGAATCATAAACATTGGTGTTTGCGTTTTGGAAATTCAACCCCTAAAGGGGTGAAAGGGGGGGGGGGATATTTGTTTGGGGTTTCCATTAGTTTTGAAGTTATAGTCCTTTATTCAGGAAGACTTACTGTTACCTATTCTGCGATAATTAACTTAAATTACTGCTTCATAACAAAATATACATGAAAAGTGGAGTTATGTGATAATAGAAGGTGAAATGTAACCTATCTTTGTAGGTTATGTAGTCTATATACTAATTTATGGAAGTGTTCTATCGAAACTGAGTTTAGTAACTTTTTATGGTTCAAAGTACCTGTGGCTTTTTGAAACTGAAGTGTTCAGTGTTTCGGATCGCTCTCCCGTTCCTGGAAACTGCTGTTCCAGTATGCAGCCCCTTTGTCGACTGTGAATTCGCCCTCATACTGGTATATGTCTCAACTGAAAAGGTAAGATTCGTTCTGCATCTTGGTTTTTTATCAGCTATAGTGCTTTCTAGTATTTCTTTGAGTTGTATTGGCAAATAACTGTTTTGTATCGAAAATATGATAGATTTTTCAATTTTAAATTTCTTGAGTTGGTTCTTCCAAAATTATTTTTCTCAATCCTTCCAGCTTGTTGATTCCTTTTCCTTTCCACACATCCTTTGTTTTCTTCTCGAATTTTCGATTTACACGCACTTTTTTAATGCACTTTTCATTATTTTCGTTTATCTGACAGTTTTAATTCACGAATCGTTTCTAAATACCTTACATACTATATATATGATATGAAAAAAAAACATTTTTGACGTTTCCTGCTTTTCATATTTTCAATATTCATAATTTCGCCTCAAGATCGTTCCTGGCATCTCATTGGCTATTATGTTCAGATCTAATTTCATATACAGAATGTTCTAACTTTAACATTTTGTTGTCTGCTTGTGCTCAAAAATATATTGGTAAATTTTGATTTCTATAATTTTATAAATTATGCCAATTGCTTGTGATGTTGAAAACATGTTCATTTCAAACATAAGTATCGACTTATATCATATAAGGTTTCAGAAAAACGGTAGAATCTTCAGAATAACTGTAGAATAACATAGCATAAATTACTAATTATGAACATTTTTTATTTAGGTGCTTTTTCTGTTTATAATTTCCATTTTAACTCTTTGAACACTTAACACGTACTTCTGAACATAAAATATTTATATATATATTATAATATATATATTAACATAGCATTAATTACTAATTATGTACATATATAAATATATATATATATATATATATGAGAATAAGAGAAATCTGTTACGAATCCAGAAGAGCCCACCATCCGCCTACAGCCTGTTTCATGGTTTCCCAATCATAAGGCGGCTTGTGGTCTCTTTCAAATTCGTATCAGATATCTCGTAGTGCTAATACTTATCAACAAGTACAAAATTGTGAAAAGTATCAAATTATAGATAGTGACACCTATAATCTGTGCGGTGAAGCTCAGACCTGTTATCGTGGAATTTTAAGGACACGAAATTCCATGCACATTATTGGGTCACCAACAGATGTCAGCATAGGCCAATCCACAAAACCAATAGTCGTACTCCTAGTGCGTTCTGAGTAACGCAAAACAAATAACGAGAATAAGATAAATCTGTTACGAATCCAAGAGAGCCCACCATTCGCCTACATCCTGTTTCATGGTTTCCCAATCATCAGGACGGCTTGTGGTCTCTTTCAAATTCGTATCAGATATCTCGTAGTGCTAATACCCATCGGAAAGTACAAAAATGTGGAAAGCATCAAATTATAGATAGTGACGTCACCATCAGATGTCAGCATAGGCCAATCCACGACACCAATAGTCGTACTCCAGGTGCGTTCTGAGTAATGCAAAACAATAACGAGAATAAGAGAAATCTGTTACGAGTCCAAGAGAGCACACCATCCGCCTACAGCCTGTTTCATGGTTTCCCACTCATCACGACGGCTTTTGGTCTCTTTCAAATTCGTATCAGATATCTCGTAGTGCTACTACCTATCGGCGAGTACAAACATGTGAAAAGCATCAAATTATAGATAGTAAAACCTATTATCTGTGCGGTGAAGCTCAGACCTGTTATCGTGGAATTTTAATGACACGAAATTTCGTGGGCATCAATAGGTCACCAACAGATGTCAGCATAGGCCAATCCACAACACCAATAGTCGTACTCCCAGTGCGTTCTGAGTAACGCTAAACAAATAACGAGAATAAGAGAAATATGTTACGAATCCAAGAGATCCCACCATCCGCCTACAGCCTGTTTCATGGTTTTCCAATCATCAGGACGGATTGTGGTCTCTTTCAAATTCGTATTAGATATCTCGTAGTGCTAATACCTATCGGCAAGTACAAAAATGTGAAAAGCATCAAATTATAGATAGTGACACCTATAATCTGTGCGGTGAAGCTCAGACCTGTTATCGTGGAATTTTAAAGTCACGAAATTTCGTGCACATTAATAGGTCACCAACAGATGTCAGCATAGGCCGATCCACGACACCAATAGTCGTACTCCTCATAGCCTCATAAAGAGTACTAGTATCTCATATACACCTTAGGAGCCTCTCTCATATTACTATCATAATATTTTGATGCAAAATTTGGTCCAATTAGTCCATTAGTTTTTACTAGAATATCGACGTTTGTTGAAAATGGTTTGAATTTTTACTAGATTTTTGGTGCAATTTTTATATTTGCCTATTTCATTATGCATGGATGTCCATGTCAGTATGATTTGAGGAAGAAAATAATCAAATAAACTAATTAATCAATACTAAACAATTGGATAATACAAATATGCAATTTTACGATCACTTCAATCATAGTGTTACCTTAAGGGGTCGTCCTAATGTATATAACATAAAGAAAAACCAAATTACGAAAACGTTCAGAAACCCGAATAATCAGTCACACCCTAATAACTTTTTTTAATTCTTCGATAATTTGAAATTGTCTTCCAGCATACACATTTTCCTTAAGGAACCCCATAGAAAAAAATCTAGAGGAGTGGGATCGGGAGACCTTGCTGGCCATGGATATATCGAGTATCTACCAATCTATTTACTCTCCAATTTGTAATCGAGATATTCTTTAATTAGCCGTCCACTTTCTTCCAGTAAGAATCGAACAATAATTGACTCTATCTCAGAAATAAAAAAATGTAAAAATATTCCATTATTCATATTGTCACGGAAAAAGAATCGACCAATAAATTTATTATGGAAAATGCTACACCAGATATTTGTTTTAAAGGAATATTGGTCATTGCAATCTATTTTTAAATCTGGGTGTTCGTCGGCTCACCACCGGTAATTTTGTGAACAAATCTCGAATTTATACGGACAAATCTCTATTAAATAAATTTCAAAATGTAAACACCCACATTTGAGGAACGCAAAATTGTTTAGTGTTTAAAATGTCAAAAAGTCAAAGGTAATGTGATTTTAGTAATTCATAGACGAATTTCCTATGTGAAATATGGAATTATTCCCAATGTACGATAAATACTGGAAGTACACATAAACTTCCGTTTTGAAAAAAATATCCTTTTTTTCTATGGAGAGACCTTGAGAAAAAGGTGTATGCTCGAAGACTATTTCAAAATATCGATGTATAAAAAATATTATTAGTGAGTGTTGGGTCAGTATACCGAAATCTTTCTAAAAAATGTCAATAAAGAATTTTGTGCACGAACAATAAAATGTTTGGCGATGGAAGGAAGACTGGAGGAAATCAGAGGATTCAATGATTGATTATTCGAGTTTCTGAACGTTTTTGTAATTTGGTTTCTCCTTATGTTTATTACATAAATTAGGACTATTCTTTAAGGTTACACTATGATTGACGTGATGGTAAATGGTGCAGATTTGTATTATTTAATTGTCTAGCATTTTATATAATCAATTCATTCAATTATTTTCTTCCATTATATCATACTGATAGTTATTATGGACATACATAAAGGGTGAAATATTAAATTTTCACCAAAAAGCCAGTTAAAATTTGAACTATTTTCAACAAACGTCGATATTTCAGTATAAATAATTGATTGGAACAACATTTGCATTCAAATATTATTATAGTAATATGAGGGAGGCGTCTAAGGTATATATGAGATAGTAGTACTATTTATGAGGCTAGAACCAAAGAATGGGATAATACATTTTTTGCTGCATAGGTGGCTGTGATTTTAAATCTGCATATTGTTTTCAATTCTAAACAACTTTTCTACATACACTTTTTTGATAATGTCGAAAATAAGGGTAGATTATTGAAATTGGAAATTGAGAATTTTGACAACTCAAATGCAAGTTTTCCATAATGCACCAACTTTTATCAGGAATGAAATTTTCTTACAAATGGATATTAAAAAAACGTGTACTGAGTTAGAAGCGTTCTTTTTTTATATAATGATCAACTCTTTTTCGGACATAGTTAGATATTTCTTCAAACTGGAAATCATCCGATTTGTGCATCCGCCGATGCTTTATCATTTTATGGGAAAATTACGTTCTATAACTTTTGATATAAAAATCAATAGGCCAGATAATTACAAATTTTTTATTTCTGGTGATTTGCTATGCAATTTCAGTTATTGAACAACCAGAAAGGAACCGTACAATATTTTATTTCTTTGGACTGTTTTGGCCGGTCTCCGTGTGTCTAATAGCGAACATGATCGCCACTGGCTTGAACCTGATACTTATATAAAAAGAATGACTCCTCACTTTTCAGAATCAGTTAAACATCCAATTTAACTCCACTATGTCAAATTTAACACTTCTCGGAACCTATACGACATTTTGTATGGAATTCAAAAGGACCAAGACCGCTCTTCAGGGCAGGTACTTGGATGTGACAACTAAGGGTTCCGAAAAGGCAATATTTTTAATCAGCCGTCTTTTAACTTGTAAACATCTCATAATGACTTGTTTTAAATTTTTTCTACATAAAAATGTTGATAGGTGTCACATAAAATTACGTACGTTCTCATTAGACAGATGAATGTTAGAGACTTGCTGTATCTCATCAATTTGTTTAACGATGAATCGGGACTTGATTAAGAATAGGATAGACAAATTAGTTGTCGGTCAGCCTTTGACTTGTGGAATACGACAGCATGACATTTCGCTCGATGGGTAGGAGTTGTAAAACATATATTTCATTGTTTGAAGCTTATTTTTTGTGGAAGGATACCCATTCTGACACTCTTTTGGAATTTTAACCTTCCACAATCTGAAAACAAAATTAAATATCAGGGAATCTAAACGAGGAAACTAACAGTTGCTTACAAAATGTTGGTGTGAAATGCATACAATAATTATTTTAGACTTACATTTCAGGTATATCGTAAACGATCATGATTGTAAAATATGCTGATGGTCCCATAAAACGATAATGATAATGAATCCACAGTGTCAAATTAAAAAATATTATTGAAATATCTTGAACATGAAAAAATATATCAATAGATGTTCAAGCCTGTTTCTAGGTGAGTTCAGGGAAAACAAAATAGCATATGAGCGATTCTCGATACTCTCACACCCTGAGCCTCATCAACCCCCACTTCAAAAGTTCAAATGGCAATCACCCATTTGTGATACATCATTGGAAAGCTCTTAAAAAATGCTTTTCAGTGGTACTTAATTTCGGGGCTGTCAGGGTGTTATTGTCAAAAAACTCCCTCAATAAATTTAGCCGTAACTTACCTGCTTAGTCGAGTAACAATAAATAATTTCCTAGAGTATACCAAAAACAATTTTTCCGATTCACTGTAAATACTCAAAATGATTTCCGTTATTCTTGACTGATGCAATTCTCAAGTTCTTCAAATGAGGCTGGTTGAGTTTTATAAACTGCAGATTTCAGATGACCCCATAAGAATAAATAGATCAAAAATGGAGATCTTGGAGGCCACGCGATACATCCTCTCCTTCCAACCATTGTCTCACAGGGCCGTTATAGTGCGGTGGAGCGTCGCACATTGGAGTATTTGAGGCAAAAACCTGACCAAAAGTGAAAAAGTTAAAAATTGCTCAACAATTGTAAAACGTACATTTTATCATTACTGACTAACTGGTGCGTGAATCACATCATTTCCAGGAGCATACGTAACATCCAGGAGCTCCTAGCATCAGTTGAAGAACAGGTTTCTTTGTAAGTGGACGTGCTATTTGATTTGGTTTCAGTTTTGTTGTTAGTTAAAATCTATATTTTTTTGTGGCTGGCATTAAGAAATAATGTTTTCAAATTGATTCAGGTTTATGTTTGAAAAAATAAGAGCTTAGGTTGTAAAATATATAATAATTTACTCAGTTTTGTTATCAACTCACTGAAAAATGAAAGCTTTGAAAATGTAATTTTTAAGCCTTTTAAGCTGTAATTCAGATTTAATAAATGCTTTATGAAGGTGTGTCCAAGCTTGTCGGACCTATTTCAAAGGAAACATGTTACGCAAACAGTTGCCATTTTTATAGAGATTTTTTTTAGAAGTGTCATTTTTAGTTCCTTTATAATTTCTTGTTAACCTATCGAACTTTATTTCTTTTCAAGCCATTCAATAGTTTCAGGAAATAAATGAAGTGTTGAACTTAACCAGACAAAAAACATCAAGGATAAAAAACTCAAAGTTTTTTTATATTATATTATAATAATGATCGTATTTCCTATTTATCATCGTATCTCTTATCCTTTAATTTGCTCACAGTTTGTTCAACTCAAAATTATTTTCAATTTAAAAATCATTTCTATTCTTCTCATAAAGAACTAATAATGGGTACTCCCCCGAGTCCTTCAGTTGCTGAAATATTTATGGACTAAGTGGAGGAAAACTAGAACTGAGAGATCTGAAAAATCTGGAGTATATAACTGCCAAACAGTCAAAACATTTAAAAAACTATTATCAGAACATAGGAATTGTTTCGTCAATATTGAAACAACTCAAACTCTTGCCACTCACCTCTTGCCTGAAAAACAATGTTTGGTTAACGATTAAGAAATATTACATATAGAACGGAAAGGTTGCAAGTTCGACCTCCAAGAATGTTTGGAAAGTAATAAATGCAAAAAATCACAATATTCGCTCAATGACCAGATCAACGTGAATAATTCTCCTTTGTTGAATTTGTCCCATCGATGATTAAACAGGTAATGGATATATTCCCTGTTCTAATTACCTACTAGATTATCCTTGATTTCCTTAATTAGATTCCTATACCTACTACTACCTGCCTTGATTATTTAACATGAAACATCGTGATTGTTGAGTTGATATCTCCACCTTAAGGAGCTATTGTATAGCGAAACACGTGTCGTGGTTTTGTAAACCCAGTTTAGTGAAAATCATTTAATACAATTTGTTTACATCGTATTTCATATGATAAATTGATCAGTCGAATATGAAAAATATTATCTCTAAACAATGTATAACTGCTGTAGACCGAAATGCACAAACAGTAAATAAATTAAAATATTTTAAGTAAACTAAAAACACTTCAACACGATTTTCACAAAAAATTTTTTTACAAAACCCACAAAACGTGTTTCGCTATATTATAGCTTCTTCAAGTGGAGATAAACTGAATAAAAATTAGTGGGGTTTGATATAAATAATAGAAGCGGGTAGTCAGTTGGATAGTAGGTCATTAAGTGATTATAGGATGAAAGGTTATTCAATTTCCAGTAAACAGATTTTAAGGGGGCGAATTATTCAAATCCGGTCATTTAATAAATATTGTGAATTCTTGTCTTTGTTAATCTTTGAGCTTTCTATGAGATTGAGTGTTTGACCTTTTTTTTCTACATGCAAAAGTTTAAAGTCAATAGCAAAGGAATGCTTTTCAGTCAGGAAATGGTTAGCGAAAGATGAATTAGATTTGCCCTTCATAAAACTCTTTCTATGCTCAGGTATGCGTTACTTGAAAGATCTACCTGTTTGTCCTATGTAAAATTTTGGACAAGTAGGTACCGAAAGTAAGTTTATATACTCCAGATTTGTCAGACTTTTCAATTCGATCTTTGTTGTTTTTAATAAATTTAAAAGTGTTATTTGTTCTGTTAGCAATATTAATATCTTCATGTCTTAAATAATTAGAAATTTTTTCTGAAAGTTTGCCGAAATAAGTAGTAACCCTGAAATTTTACTTTGCTTTTGAATCGGTTGAATAAAGTTCCTGAATTGCCTTTTCATAGAGTTTTTTCGATAGAATGCTGTAAACCAAACTTGAGTTACATCCGTTATCGACTGCAATTTGTTAAATTATATTTAATTCTTTATTGAAATTCTCTTCTGATAGGGGAACATTCACTAGTCTGTGGATCATACTATTACATGCGGCTACTTTGTGTTCGTAGGGGTGAGTGGAAGTACTATGTATTGTAATATCGGTATACGACGGTTTGTGGAAAATTGAAAAATTGTGTTTATTGTTTATTTTCTTATGGTCAAATCTAAGGAGTTTATCGTTTCATCCATTTCAATTTCTTTTGTAAATTTGATTGAGCGATGAATGCCATTAACGAAATCAAAAAATGTATTTAATTGTCTATCAGTTCCTACAAAGCTACAAGATGTCGTCTACATATCTATACCAGTATAAGAAGATCTTTATTAGCGGGTTGCTATGAATTTTAAGGTGGGTGGTAAGCTTTATTGTCTAAAATGGAACATTTTGTCGACAAAGTCAATAACTTCTACAATACAGTAAACTTTACGTTCCAGATTATCCATGGAACTTTCCGCTGGTAATGGACTTGAAGGATTACCCATTATCAATACTTCAGTGAAAGAATACAAATTATTAATAAATTAGAAATAATTTTGTGTCAAACAAACTGTGAGTAAATCCAATATATCATCTATGATGATCGGATTAACATGGTTTCTATCCAGTAGTTTACCTATTAGTATGATTGTATCATCTGGTGGTATGCTCGGAAAAAGATCGAAAGTAATGAGTTTGGAATGACGTTGTTAATTTTATTAATTATTTCATATCAATTCTTCAAGCTAAATTAAGGAACAAATTTACAATTACTCTTGATGAGATCTATTCATTATTCAGAGATAGTGCTGTGAAGAAAGATACTACTGGCCGGATGGGGTAGTTTTCTTTATGAAGTTTGATGAGGGAATAGAGTTGTGGAATTTGAGGGTTCATAATAGTGCATCTTATTTTTTTTTCTATCACGATATCTAGTATTGGTGTTTTATTTTGTTGAGATATCCTTTGTTTTTATACATACATTTGGCAACGGTGAACGGATAAACTCTAATATTATGTACTTTGGCCTAGACAGAAAGAGATTTTGTTGGGCGAGTATATTTTTTACCATAAATTATTTTGAGGTTTTTCTTCTGTAGTATTTCTGATTTCATCAGGTGTGTCTGAAGATTAAAATTTTGAATTGATGCGGCCGATACTTGATGAAAATCCATATTAAAGTAAACAAAAGACACTCATTTCACTAAATGATTTTCACTAAACTGGGTTCACAGAACCACGACATGTGTTTCGCTATACAATAGCTTTTAAAAAAAATACGATAGCTTTAAAAAAAAAAGGAATTTGATTCACCACACAAAAAACATAAAAAAACTCAAAATAATTTTCAAAATTCGAAAAAAGTCTCAGAACATCAGTTTTCCAGTAGATTCGTTAACCTATCTGAAACAGATTTCACGTCACAAGAAGAAAGTTTAATTGCAAAATAGAAATTCTCGGAATTGACATAGAAATAGCCTTAAAAGGAACATCCAATTGTAATATTGATAAACATTTTTCAAAATCACAAATAAAGCGCAATAAAGAAACATCGCAAAGGGAACAAAGAAAAAGTCGATTGAAAATAACATAATTTTCACAGGTGCGGATAAAGGAAAAACGGTGATTGCAATTGATAGAGGATTACATAAGTATAGAAAACTTCAGAATCCTTGAATTCAGATATATATGTGAGACTTAACAATGATTCCACATTATTTTGCCAACAAGAAGTAAAAGAAACACTGAAATCAATTCACAGTATTCTGGATGAAAAAGGGAAATTTCGAAACACTATCATGAATCCACAAGCGCCTAAACTTTATTCACTAATTAAACTCCACAAACAAAACCACCCTATTCGTCCTGTTGTACCTTTCATAATAGCACTTTCAGTGAAAATTTGCGGAAAATTAATCGACTTGATCAGAATATCTTGTAATTTCGTTCCAAAATTCAGGTTGAAAAATAATTAGGAACTAATTGATAAAATCAATAATATACGACTAACAGGCAACTCCTCTCCTTTGATGTTCAAAATGTATTTCCAAGTATTCCTCCAGAAGAAACTATCACTTTGGTAGAGAATCTTCTGGTTAGGAATAATGTGAATCCGATTATCATACAAGAGATATTAGACTTGCTCACAGTTTGTTTATCTCAAAATTATTTTCAATTTAACAATAGTTCCTATTCCTCTGATAAAGGTCTACTAATGGGTGATTCCTTGAGTCCTTTATTAGCTGAAATATTTATCGACAACTTGGAGGAAAAAATCACAGTAATCCTTTAATAAAAAATTTCTTATATTGGTTCGGGTATGTGGACGACATTTGAGTGTGCTTCGTGGGAGCTGGAAGAGAATAAAAAAAGTTTTTCGACTTTACCAATGCAATTGAATGAACCTTCAATTGAATTCACAAGGAAAATGGAAATAGATAATTCTATAAACTTTTTAGACCTAACTATAACAAAAGGTAATAATAAACATAAGTTTTCAGTTTTACATTAACCTTCATAAAAGACATCACAATACACAGTACATCAACGCATCCATACCAAATTAGCCGCATATAATAGTATGATACATAGATTAATTAATATTCCGCTTTCAGAAAAAATCAATAAGGAATTAAATAAAATGAAACAGATTGCTATCAATAACAGTTACAGTCCAAACCTTATGGATAATATTCTTTCAAGAAAACTTTATAGAAAATAACTATTGAAAAACCTTTTCAAGGACAAGCTTTTATTCAAGCCGTGTACTAAAATGTATAAAATGAATTTAAGTCATCGCTGACAATGATTTAATTATTTTTTGTTGAGTTATTTGGTTTCAAAAACCTTGTCGCGCGAAGTATTCATAAAAGTAGGTACCAATTAATTTCATTGGACGATGATTGGTTGGTAAGTAACAACTTGTCTATATCACAATTCGCGCGACAAGCTTTAAATAATTCAACAATAAAACATTCAATCATTGTCAGTAATGACTCATATTTATTTTATACGTTTAGTACACGGCTTGAATGAAAGCTTGTCTTTTGAAAGGTTTTTTAATAGTTATTTTATTTTTTGCTATTTAGTTAGTTCACCTTGATCTGTTCATTTCTAATAGAGCATCGTTATTACGAGAAATCATGATCTCCTACCCCAAAAACTCCCACACAACAATTTTTAATAGAATCTGACCATAATCACAAAACTCGTTCGCCATTCTGAAATCACCAACTTGAATTTATAGATATTGACAAAAACTGCATAATCTCCGTACATGAAAACCCCCACATAACAATTTTGAACAAAATATGACCATAATCAGAGAACTCGTCCTTCATCTTGGAGCGGCCATCCTGAATTTTTTAATTTTGACAAAAAATTCGAAATTTTTGGCGGTGAGAGCGTCCGCATACCAATTTTGAATCGAATCGGACCATAATCACAAAACTCGTTCCCCATCTTGGGGCCGCCATCTTGAATTCATGAATTTTGACAGAAATTTCATAATCTTCGACCGTGCAAACCCTCACATACCAATTTTGATTCGAATCGGACCTTGCATAAAACTCGTCTGCCATCTTGGAGCCGTCATCTTGAATTCACGAATTCTGACAAAAAAATTATGATTTCCGACCCCGAGAACCTCCACATACCAATTTTGAATGGAATCGGACTATAATTACTAATCTCGTCCGCCATATTGGAGCTGCCATTTTGTTTTTTTCTCTAACAAAAATTCCATTATGCATTGTTACCGGAATTTTGTATACCTGCCAAATTTTGAATTATTCGGACAACTAGAAGTCGGTCAAAATTCACTTGCAAGATTTGACCCTAACGAACGAACGAACTAACAAGTGAAACTAAATAAAAGCTTGTAAAAAAGCTATAAAAAAAGTGTTTCCTACTCGAAACGATCAAAATAATTTCAAAGTTATCACATATTCAGGCCATCCTACCTTAGAAATGTCTACCTTTTCGGGTAAAAATAACATCAATATTGCATAAAAAACAGATAATAATTCAAATAAATTTATTATGAACAATAAAGATGAAACTGAGAAATCTGATGAAACTGGAGTATATGAATTAAAGTGTGGCTCTTAGGCTAGTTTTTACATAGACCAAACAGGCAGAACATTTGAAAAACGATTAGCAGAACATAGGAACTGTTTCGTCAATGTAAAAACCAATTCAACTCTTGCTACTCACCTCTTGACTGAATAACATTGTTTTGTTTACGATTTCGAAATATCACATACAGAACAGAAAGGTTATAAACTCAACCTTCTAGAAAGTTTAGAAATTATTGAATGCAAAAGTCGTATTTGCATAACGGCCAGATAAACTCAAATAATTCTCGTATGCTAAATTGGGATTGGTGCTGAATTCATCTGTTTCGATAGAGATACTTCTGCTGCTTATCCATGTATACTTTATAATTTGAATAATTTTTTCGATTCACTTCAAACTGTTGTTTTTCAGAGAAACTTTGGGATACGTCTGACCAGTACACCACTGACACTTATTGTGTAATATATAGAATTTTGTTTCAGCAGTGTAGAATGCACCATGTAATGGTTTTTGGTCAATACCTTCTTGAGTAAATGATAAAATATACTATAATATAAATATAATTCGAATGTTATAAAGTATAACGGGCAGGGACCAACAAAAATTACAAAACATATTTGTTGTACAGATCAAAATATATCTTCATTTAAAGACCCTCCCCAAACTTATTTTTTTATTGGTTTGTCCCCGCCTGCAATACCTTATTATAACATTCGAGTTATATTTATATTATAGTATATTCTATTATTTGTTGGATATTGAGCAAATAAACATTGCATGGTGCATTCTACATTGTTGAAAAAACTAAGATTATCGAACTTGTTTTTCTCTTTTCAGTTATCAGTTAGCTATTTTTCACGCAGTTGGGATTTTTGTTTTTTTAACAATTTGGTGTATTAAATATTTTTTTTTGGAGAACAGTAACTTTGTAGATTCTCAAATCGTAATTCTACTCTATTCCAAATTGTACAGTCTCCAGTGTTCCGTAATTCTGTATTGAAGGCTCGCACTTTCCAGTTTCTCCATTTTACTTTTGTTCCGGGAACACCATTCGTCAAAGTTATTCATTCTCGTTACTCGAACACACTGTATGGTATCGATTCGGTTCAATCAGGTCGTAGTGCTCTTGTCACCACCAATTATCCTCAATTTGATGAGAGGAGCTCTTTGTTTGTTCATTATTATTTCATTGCGATTGTATGTTTTCACACATTGTATTGTCAACCACATATCCTTGAAGGTGTGATATGTTCTTATATTGTTCAAATTGCTCAGCTGGATGACTGTTCAAACTTCATAAATAGTTTTATTCCTGTATAGTTGACATGAATAAGGAACTCTGTTGTATAGTTGAAATGAATGTGCTTTTCATTTTTCGACTTCAATCCATTCAAAAGCCAACCCATGGTTTACTTGATATGCCCGCTGTATAAAAAAATAATTATGTCACGTCATGTCAATGAAAGAACGTCCCTGAGTTCCAGGATAATTAATTGCCCCATGACAAAAAATCCACTTTGGGAAGTCTAACATAGCAAGGGGTTCACTATTTATAAATTGTCAAGTCATGAAAAATAGTTATTATGTTTGTCACAAAAGTGATTGAGACCATTAGATGCTTCTTTGCATATTTATTTGTCAATCTATCAAAAGGGTCAATGGGATCCATCGTCTGGTCGTACGAGCCCTTAGTCGCTACGAGGGAAGGGGTGAAAATCGATCGCACCCTTAAGAGCCGCAACAATATCCATTAAAACATTTTCTTCAATTCACTAACCTAGAAGCTTTTAACTTTTCTATTTTTAGTTCCTTGCAAGAACATTAGTCCATCTTGATGATGTTTCGACTCATCTTCGCATAACAAATTATAAAGGGTTGAGATAAATCTTCAGAGGGAGTTGAAAATCCCTTCTTATCAATTCCATTTATATGTTTTGTTTTTTGTGTTATAACCTTCCGAAACTGAAAAAATCATCTGTGAATCTACTTGTTTGCTCTGATATGTTCTACAAAATATGCTAATGTCTCCCAGTTTTCGAAAAGAAAATAATCCCATTATAATATTCTGAATTTTTCGCTTACTTCTACTACTAAGGCTACCAAAGTGACATATCAGTTTTTTAGCGTATACCGGCTTATAACTGTTACCCCTATTAAATATTTTCGTGGGTAACTGTTATTTATGTGGCAGAATTGAACACTTCACTTGATGTTGATGAAATATGGTATTGCGTATTGATTATCACAGCTGAGGCGTTTCTACTTGTGCAGAGCGGAGTCGCGGAAAAACTGTTTGTTTGAGAGCTGTGAAATAACACTGTATTGTATCGAGCTATGGTGCTGGAGACTTGAATTGAACGAAGAGTTGTGAAATAAGTTGAACGACTGTATATTGAAAGATGTCGGGAGAGTAGCTAACTGAACAACGTTGGAAACTCACTTTTATGTCCCAGCTAACTGTATGGCTGTAATTTCCGATAATATGTCTATAAATTGCCGAGGTATAATGCCAGGAATTTTTTCATGGGTTAATTTGGTTTACCTAATGAATACCTATTGAATTACCGGTAATTTGGTTTTACCTTATGTAATAGTAGTTACTGAATTGTCATGTGATAACAAAAATTCCAGTGAGATTTTATGATAAGTTGTCATAATCCGTTATTGGGAACAATTGTTAACTATCCCCCGAAACGATTGAGACCATGTCCAGAGTGGAGTCTATCTGTCTGTGTGTGAGTCTGTCTGTCTGTAATCTTCCACGATAACTGCCGACCATTGGTTTTTGGCTGTCATCTGTCAAACGGAAGTGTCACTATTAAAAAATGACAGAAACTATATCGCACGGAACTTGACTTGCAATGTGTCATTTGAAAGATCTTGAAAAACTGTATCCATCTGTCAGAATTATTTTTTCATTTGATATCTGTCAAAAATAAAAAAATACAAAGTTCAAAATATCACCATTCAAAATCTGTTCCATGGATTAGAACTAAATTCGACAGGCAGCAACAAAACAGAAAAACCAAATCGAGTCTGTAGTTGGAGCTTTTCACTGTATCCCAGTCTGGCGCTACGAATGTTTGATTTTTCTCCTGGGCGCTACCGTCCGAAACAGCCAAACGATCCGTGCTTTGACTAGGACGAACCGCGTTTGGTGCAGGACCGCTCAATTGACTGGGGTGAAATATCTCTCTTGGTCCATTGACTGATCAAATTGACTTCGTACAGCCCCAAAAATGTTTTATTTGAAAATAACCCCATTCTCCTGAGACCCGTACCGGTCAAGTTCTGGAGTCAAAAGTCTAATTTTGTATTTCGTGCAAATTTATTATTTTTAATGGTCATTTTCAGTGTTTGTCTGCAAAGTAAGTGGAAGATGTTTGAATGTTATGAAATGGTTATTTTAACTAATTGTCGAAGTGTTACTTACTCTTCGGGCAAGAACAAGGACAACCCAAAAAATACAGACATTCACAAAGTTAAAATGGTTAAAATGTATAAAATTGTGACAAACAGTGTAAAAAACTTTTTTTTTTAGAAAAACATATTTATCAACTGCCAAGCGTGTTTCAATTTGTCCAGCCTAAAATTATCACAAAACAGGTGAATTTCGGAACACAAATAAATGAGAAGAAGAATGAGAAGAAGAGAAATGAAGTGTTCTATGGTACAGCTTGAAGTGAGCTAGTGAACAGAAGTCAGCCAACTGAAAATTTCCATACTTACGTCAATCGTCTGTAAAGTGGAATGTAAGATCTGTTCAAATTTTCTTTATATTCAGACAGACAGTAAGTAATCCATTTTCCATATGTCCTCAAGAATATCTAGTCTATTGTAGTTCTTTGATGTGACCCCATGTAATATCTGCGAATCAATACTGGGGCTGAAGTTATGCTTGTTAACCTTCAGGTGATGATCAGAAGAGGAATGTTCATGATTGTTTAGGTGCTCATTTATGCGAACATTCAGAGGTCTACAAGTTCTATCGACATATGTTGCATTACAATCACCGCATTTCAATTTGTAGATGCCGCTTTTTGATAATTTGATAATTTTATATTTTGTGTTGAACAAATGTCTGTCCAAGTTTTCAGTGGTTCTGATATAAATTAAGACATTTTCTATCCTTTTTAATTTTGACTTTTTATACACTTTGCCATTTTTGGGGCAATGGTATTGTTCAAAAAATATATTGAAATATATTTTTCCGTTGTCCCAATATTAGGGTAAGCTAGTTTGATCTCTCTTTAATTTTTTAATATATGAATTAGAAAATTGATCAGATTTATATCATAACCGTTGCTATAAGCTAATTGTTTCAGAATGTTAATTACCTTTTTTTATTCAGCAGGTGGTGAAGGAATATTTAGAAGCCGGTGTCGTAACAATTAAAAGCTGCTATTTTATGTTGGTGGGGGTGATTTGAAGAGCTGTGTATGACATGATCAGTATGTGTTGGTTTTCTGTAAATTGCTATCATTTTTATGAATCTTGATGTCCAAAAAGTTCAATTTATTATCTGTTTCAATTTCTAATGTTATCAACATATTTGTACCAATGGAGAACTTCAATGTTATTATTAGTGATAATGTATTTATTTTCCAGATTGTTCATAGATATATCAGCAAAGGTGAAAGACAACTCCCCATAGCACGCCCTTCAATTTGTTGGTAAAATTTGCTATTAAAGGTGGAGAAATTTTGTGAAAGACATAGATTCAAAAGACTTGAAATTTGTGCCATTCGTTCTCATCCATATTAGCTGTTCTCAACACATAATTAACCAATGGTATAGTTTTCTTCTGTGGGACCGAAGTAAACAGGTTGCTTAGATCGGAGGACAACATCAGACAGTTATCAGTATTTATGTAATGAAATAGTCCAATTAAATCTGAAGTGCGTTCGTAATAGACTGCGAACCTTTGAAATCAGTCAAATCCCTGATGAGACGGTGAATGAAAGAAGCTATGATGGAAACTGGAGTATTCGTGAAGCTTACCACTGGTATAATTGGAATATCAAGTTTGTGGGTCTGCACGAAATACAAAATTAGACTATTGGTTCTGCCCCGTGCACACAGCCCTACTACTCCCAAGTTCTGGGGTGTCCCACAGCTGATTTTTTACCTTATTATCTGCATGCTGCTATATTATCCAATGTTGTTGGGGAGCTATTTCACTGACGCCTTTGCTGTGGTCATTATCCGTGGATATTCTGATAGTAAATCTACATGATGGAATTACGTTTCGAGGTTACGCCGATGACCTAATGGTTACTATTAGGGGCAAATATGATGGGATAATATCCGACTGCCTTTGGGTTTTAGGCTATGCAAGAGGAAATGGATTATTCTACGGAAAAATTGCACTTGGCTCCTGCAAAAAGGACAGGGAATATCAATATGAGTGTAAATAGGCTTTGCAAGTGAAGAAATGTCTGACGCAATCAAGTTGTCACTTCAGCAGAAAACATAAAAATAATTTCGAAGTGGTAATCTGGCAACGTAACGAGGTGGATTTTCTTAAAAGAACTGCTTTGTAGATCTTAGATTAATCAATCAACTGGCAATCTCTAGTCTCTTTGCTTAGGGTGTTCACCCTCTCAATGCACAACCACCATTCCACCATCGCTAAATTTTCGTATTATCATTAATAAAACACAGATTCATCCTGTCCCACAATACAGTTTTCATCACTCACTCCTACGACGATGCTACTGGGTTCTATTCAAATAAGCCAGGCGATTGCTTGGGAATATCGCTTCAAGTTTTTCATCAATTTTCGACTGTCACAATAATTTGGGTAATTTATTTTTGCTGTATATATGATTAAAAGGTTTTTCTGACATATACTTTCACATTCCACGACAAGAATAAGCAGGCAGTCTATATATTTCTTCACTCTCAATCACGGAAATATTTGTCATCCCACATTCCTTTTCATAAAGCACGATTTCCAGAAAACATGTTTTTACATTACCGTTATTTGAGATGAAACATACGTGAAACATTGAGGTCATTCAGAGTGGGAAAATCTGAACAAAAAATAAATAATGAAATAGTGAGATCCGAAAATCTGGAATAGTAAATATGATGTAACGTCTTGTTTCCTCTGAAATGAGTTATACAATAAAAAATTATATTTCTTATTAAATAAACATAGAATAAGGATATTAGTGTTTTTCAACAATACAATTTTACATCTACATTCATCATTCCACACTCACTCTTCTGCTTCACCTACACTTTGAGCAGCTCAGTTCCGCACTTTGCCACTGCATACAGGTCATAATAAAGAATATTAATACAAAATGTCTCTAGAAATGATAAACAAAAACATAAAGAAAACTCATCTAGTAATGTACACTCTCAATATTGCCAATAATATGTAAAAAAGATAAAATATGTCCCCGGCCAGGGACGAAACGTTGCAATTCATAAACTGAGACATAATATATATTCAATCTAGAATCCAATAAACTAAGAAAGCTCCTCCAAATACAGGGTGTTTCTTCATAACATACTAATATTTGAGGAGGTAATTTTTGGGTCCATTTTGAGAAGAAAACTGCATATGTACATATGCCCCAAAGTTCTTAACTTTTTAACTACAGGGTGCTAAAGTTTTAAGATTTTTTTTTATGATAACTAGTTATGACCCTAGATATACTTGTGAAACGTAGTACGCATCTTCTGTGTATAAAAGGCATTTTCTGCTGTACAACATAATTTTTTATTCGTTCGTGCGGGATTTGCACTGAATCATTTTAAAGAGAAAAGTGATACGCCACTGCTTTTCCTTGAAGTAAAAATTATTTTTGAAATCCTCATTCTTTTCCGAGCAAATCTGGTTAATGATTTCTTTTTTCGTTTGACGTACGGTTTTCGCATAAAAAATATAACTCATTCATTTGCACGTTGTTATGAAATTGGATTAAAGGATTAAAAACGTATCTAGTAGGTGAGAAGCATATCTTGTTTTGTGAACATAACCAGTTTTAACAGTTGTCTGCCTAATGTATTTAAGTCATCAAAATTAACAACATTATTGAAAAAAACATGTTCCATCTTACGAATTCTGAGTTTGCAGATATGCATTACATGTATGGGCTTGCTGATGGTAACGCACTGGAAGCCAGGCCGTTGTTTGAAGACCGCTTTCCAAATAGAAATATTCCGGATGCACGAACGTTTTCAAACGTCCATAAAAGGCTGTGCCAAAAGGGAAGTTTTGAACCAGACAATCATCTAAAAGGAATTCAACGTACTGTAAGAAGACCAAAAATTGAGATAGCAGTTTTGAATTCAATTGAGGAAGATCCTGAATTAAGTACACCAAAAATTGGTAACAATTTCAATATCTCACATTTTCTTGTTTGGCAAATTCTCCATGACTTTTTATCATATCTCTATCATATCCGACGGGTTCAGGCGCTACTCCCTCGCAACATTACATAACGGATGAACTTTTGCCAATGGTTTCTTCAAAAAGTGTATGAAAATCCATTATATGATACTGAAATTTTATTCACCGATGAAGCCAATTTCTCCAGGAACGTCATCCTAAACTTTCACAATAATCATTTTTGGGCTGAAGAAAACCCACATGCAATTTTGGAATCCCGTCACCAGGAGTAGTTTTCGTTAACGTGTGGGCTCGATTATGCTGTGATTATTTAATTGGACCCCATTTTCTTAATGCGAGGTTGAATGGACATAATTACCGGCAGATTCAGTGCTCTGGCGCGCGAATATTTGAACCAAAATCACAATAATTGCTGGATTGGTCGCGGTGGACCACAGGCATGGCCACTTAGGTTCCAGGACCTCAATAGTTTAGATTATTTCCTGTGGGGTCATCTTAAAACATTGGTTTATGGCACACCAATTCATACTGAAGAGCAGTTGAGAAATCGCATAATAGTTCCTTGAGGAACTATTAGAAACATTTTCCAAAGAGTATTTAAGTTCATGAGAAAAAGACCAGAGGCATATTTGCAGGAGGTTCACATTTTGAACATTTTTTTGTGCGTTCAGGGTTATTTTGTGTTAGCATTCCAAAATGTATTTAGATTACTTTGATTTCACCATCCTACCGATTGAACATTGTTCTCCTAAACAATTTTTTGGTTGAAGTTACATTAATTTGTTTTTTCTCGTAAGTGGTCTAACGAGATGCAAATGAATGATTTTTTTTATACGAAAACTCCACGTCAAACGAAAACAATCAAGAGACCATATTTCCTCACGAAGGAATGCGGATTTCAAGAATAATTTTTAGTTCAAGAAAAAGCAGTGGCGTATCACTTTTCTCTTTAAAAAGATTCTGTGCAAATCCCCCACGAACGCCACTGGCAAGAATAAAAAATGATGTGTATAGCGAAAAATGCCTTTCGATGCATAGAAGATGCGTACCACGTTTCACAAAGATATCTAGGACCAAAGTCATCATACATTTTTTTTTTAAACTTCAACACCATGTAGTTCGAAAAGTAAAACCTTCAGGACATATGTTCATATGACGTTTTTCTCTCTAAATGGAACCAAAAATAACTTTTTTTAAATATTAGCATGTTATTAAGAAACCCTGTAAACATATATCGGGATTCAAGAACCAGAATATCTCCCTCTCTCTCTCTCTCTCTCTCTCTCTCTATATATATATATATATATATATATATATATATATAGTTATGTTATGAAATGTTGTTGAATAATTAAACTTATAATTATCATTATTATTGTTGGTTATTTTTATTATCATCGTTAATGCTATGTTATTTTACAATTTTCTTTACCTGTTTCACTACTATAGAACCTCATACTGTGCTCTAGTCGATACATATGTAAAAAGAGGGCATTCCTGAAGTAGTTCTTATATCAAAATTATATATCCAACGATATATCTAACAAAAATCCACGATTGATTTAAAAAAATTTAAAAATTAAAGGAGATCAATATAATAAGTTTTGAACATCCTGTATGGCAATTCACATCAACAGAAAACCCACCAATGGGATTCGCAAGAGTTTGTGTGGGAAAAGTGATGATATACAATGAAATGTAATGACAGAAATTGAAAAATTATAATTTTATAAGAATTTGTAAATAGTATGTAAGAGTTAGAATTAGATATCATTCATAAAATCAATAATATTAATTAGAACAGCAAATAATTCGGTAGAAAGTGATACAAATTTGGAATTCTGTGAAAAATGTTGTGAGTGTTGCTACATGCATGATAACAAGTTCGCAGGAGATTGGAAAAAGTTCAAAAAGTGAAGCCACGTTGAAAATTTTAAGAGAAGCATTATAGATAATACAAGAAAACCCGTTATAAAAAATTCCCGAACGAGAAAAATTCTTGAAAAGCAGAACTGAAGAAGTAAATAGCCAATAAAAATTCCACCTACCTGGTTTAGAGGTAGAATCTTGAAAGGAGTGCAAGTGAGCTGTCATTGAGATCCCAGAAATACGTCCACCCGACTGGAAACTTCAATAGAAAGGCAGCAACAAGGTATACTAATATCCGAACTCATCAAAGTGCAACTTTCACATTAAACCAATAACTTAACGTGTCTAAACCACTGGTTATATTGTTTTGGGTTGAATTTTCATGAAATTCCATGCAAAGAGACTGATAATAAGTTCAAACTTTCATCATAAAGTTTTCATTGTCACAATCATTCAAACTGCACTATTGCATATCATTGTTTTGCTAGTATAAGGTAGCTATAACAGAGTAGGGTATTTATAAGTTTTGATTTGAATAAAAACCAACAATTTTGATTATTCTCTGCAAACCTGTGTTTATTTTTTTCAATTTCTAACCTCACTTTTCTCCACGGAACAACTTTTATTATCGAATCGTCAGTGCCATAGTAGGCAACACCGATTACAGGAACCGGCTACTGAAAGAGGAGTGATTCATGTTCATAGGCGTACCTGACTGAGCTGGGATAAGGTAAAGGGGTTTGAAAAGGAAAAAGGTAACATAACATAGCCGTATTTTTTATTTTTTATGATAGGGTTTCAGAAATATAATATATGAAATAAATTCCCACAACATATATAAAAATTTAAAAATATAATCAACCCAATATATATATATATATATATATATATATATATATATATATATAAATATATATATATATATATATAGTGTTGAAGAAGGGTAGTCTCGTGACTGGACTAGTTGAAAGTCATGCTCCAAACATGAAAACAAACCTGGTGAAAGGTATGAAAAACAGAGTAGTGTGTTCATCACATCCAATTTTTCAAAAGGAATGTTTAAATGAATTAAAAACAATCTTAAAAGAAAACTCATATCCAATTAAATTTATTAATAAATTACTATTCAGTACTGATCGTCAACCCAGTGTTACTATTATTGAATCTGGAAATGCAAATATAAATTTAGACCTTGTAACATTAAATTCTCCAATAATAAATTCAAGTGCTCAACATCAACCAGAAGAACCATTTATTCATAAAACATTACCATATGTAAGAGAACTAACTTCTAAACTGACTAATGTGTTTGAATTAGATAAACTACGCATTGCCAACAAAAATATTAAAACTATTGCAAGCCTTTACACTAGAACTAAAGCCCCTTAACGATTTATGAGAAATCAAATGTCATATATAGTATTCCTTGCCTAAACTGTGATAAAATATATATCGGGCAGACCGGTAGGAATTTAACAGGTCGATAGCATCTCATAAGAGTGATTGTAAAATTAAAAAAAACAGTTGTGCATTAGCTGAACATAATATAAATTCTAATCATTTTAGTAATTTCAACAACCCTTCCATTTTAGCAGTAGAGAATAACTTCCACAAAAGGAATTTCCTTGAAATGGTGTTCATAAAAAATGAACCAAATAGCATGAATAACGATCTGATATTTCCAACCTTAGTGTCTTTACAATTACTTGTTGAAACTTGATTCCAATTGAAGTTTTGAAAGATAAAAAACTGCTTAGTATTTCTTGATTTTTTCTCTCATTTAATAATTTTTTGTCATATAGATTGGTACTATTCCTTTTGTTATGTGGACAAAACACATGTTTCTCCCATGACATTTCGACTTTGACATATGACACTTCATGTCATGCATTACTTGTCATCCACCATTTTCCTTTTTCAGTCATGCTTTAACCATGTGGTAATTTTTGTACTTGTCAAATTTTAAATTGTTTAAATTAAGTTTCTTAAACAATATGTGCGTTTGCAATTGTTTAATTTTTATATATATTACTAGTAGTGTTTCATAGTGATATGATTTTGAAAACTTCCTCAATCACAAAATGGTGATTAGATCGCTGTCTTCACTTAATCTCACCTTATAAGTTCTATAGATTTGTTTAAAATCGTATTTCACAATAGTGTTTTCTTTTTTCACAGCTGTCTTGATAATGAAAATAAACATTTTCGAAAGCTTGACTAAATAAGAAAGAGTTTTTCTTTTCTCATTGGCCATTAAATTTGACTGCAACCTCAAGGAATATCCTTTCTACAAAGTTTATTTCAAATTCATAGTTTTATATATATATATATATATATATATATATATTTATATATATATATATATATATATATATATATATATATATGTATATATATATATATATATATATATATATATATATATTTTCATCCTTCATAGGAAGATGAGTACCAGGCAAAAGGATGGAAACATTCAAGTATAATCTGAATTACTTCAACAGGAATCAGTACATTGCTCTTCACTTTTGGAAAGAAATATTGTAAAAAAACCCGAGAAATACCAAAGGAATCAAAATGCCTCAAAAATGATTATGTTGGGGAAAGTTGGGTAAAACGGGATACTTAGCGGGTCTAGGTCTCTTAATAAAGCAATGCTGGGAACTATTATTCCGCTCCAGTTTCAATTATAAATGGGCTTTTGATCGTTACCATTTTTTATGCAAAATATGTATAATAAAAAAGTAGCAAGTATTCCGTTTTAGCGACCTGGTTGGATGAAACGGGATACTTAAGCTTGTATAGGTTCCATAATGTTTAGCCCCCAGCAAATAAGACACAACATGGTAAATGAAGAAAAATGATTATTATTATTCTTAACAATATAAAAACAAAACAATTACTCTTTAAATCCTTTCTCTCCCAGTGATGCCAATATACCATTTTACTTTTGTCGACATGACAGCCATCACTGGGAAAGGAAAGCTTAACAAAAAAATTATTGAAATATAATACTGACAGAAGTCACAGATAAAAACTTCGTCTCCGTCTTCGCCCGCTCCCGCACAAGCTTCATGGGCTCAACCTTCACAATTTTGGCACCTTATCCAACCTTCTGCTTCAGAATTGAAATAAAGTTCGCTGCAAAATATGCAGGTCGCTTCTCCGCTTTCATCTTCTGAACTGGAATCATTACATTATCTCGATTTCTCTCCTATTTGTAGTTTTGGCCGGTTCAAATATCCAGTCTGGAAAGATCTCTGAATTTAGTGGATGCACCCCCGTTTTCCCAAATCCGCTAACTGCGGTCTGGACGCTAGCGGCTTCCATGAAAGCATTTCCAAAAAGTTTGCCTATTTGAGAAATAGTAACAGGCCTGCCTGGATGTTGTTGCATCCATCTTTGGACCTCTGTACTTCAATATGTACTGAGTGGTGACATAAAACTCACGTCCAGGGGTTGTAGGCGGTGTTTTGTATGCGGTGGAAAGCACAGTAACACAACACCGTTATCCCTAGTCCTATAAATTAGCTCTATATTCTTGGTGTGGGTAGCATGGCCATCTAGAAGCAAAATAACGGGATTTTTCTTAGAAGGGTTGGAAAAACCAATGAATTTATCGAACCAACCCAAAAATATTTCTGTTTGCATCCATCCTGATGGATGGTAATGAGCTGTACTACCAGGGAGAGCATCATCCAACAGTCAGGACTTCGCCCTAGCTCTTGGGAAGGTGAACAATGGTAGCATGAATGCACCATCAGCACCCATGCAGATCTCCACTGTAACCAAAACTCCACGTTCAGCCGAAGACAAACAGCCCAGTTGTCGTTTTCCACGCAATGATCAACATTTGGACCGTTTTTTTGATACTGTCATAATTCCCGTCTCATCGACATTATAAATACGTTCAGGGGGTATTTTCTGTTTCTCCATCATTTCAGTAAGCAGCGAGAATTTGTTTTCTACGGAACGCCTATAGGAACCCATTGCCCTAGCGAGTGGGGTCGGCTCAGGAGATCGAAGTTTGATATTCGGATGCCGATTGAGAAAGCTTTACCAGTATTTTTCTTGTCCTTATTGAATCTATTAGATAGGCCGTTGTGTTCTGCTAATTCAAATGCCAAACTTTCCAATGCATTGTTGTAATTTGGGGTTCGGAATAGAAATAAAGTTGATGGTCTTCACTTAGATATATATTGAAAAGAATCTTGCAAAAGTGCCAACAGGCACTACCAACAGAAGTACACACTTATGTAGTAACAAAATGCAATAATCAACATTTCAACGATGTTCCTCTACTTTGTAGCTGACGCTTCTGAGACGCATATTCGTCATTACGACGCTGTCGCGTAATGGTATTCGGCCAATAGAAACTTGACATGGACAATGCAATATGCAGAACAATAGTAAGCAGTTTTTGAGTTCGTTAGCGGAATGCAGAGTCTCTTAAAGTATCGAAGTAGGATTGTTGGCAATATGACATCATGAGTAATAATAATATATATATATATATATATATAAACAAACAGTAGCACCTCGTAGAGGGTGTGAAGGGTACTTCACAACAGCATCGAGAGTTAAACCGAATAGACGTGACTCCATACACAAAATATATTCCACTAATTCATTTTCCTGAGCCGGAATGAAAACGGGTTTATGACGTCCTAGTTCTTTTTTGCTGAATCCCTCCTGTTAAGAACACCCTGTTTTATTGTCTTCACCCTTGCTTCAATAGTTGTACGAGGAACCTCATATTCTCTAGAATCCTTAAGATACCCCATTCTTTCTTCCAGTACCTCCGCAACAGTCTGACGCATACTGTTCTCATCCCAAGACTGCCTTTGCGTTTTTCTTCCATACTTTCCCATTGCAATCCTAGCCTGAAAAAGACATTGACGATGTAGTTGGGTAGAACGGGATACCTCCCGTTTTACCCAACCACACGGTATCCGGTTTAACCCAACTGTGGATTGCTAAAACATGTGACCAGATTTTAATAAAAAACAAAGCAAATTCCCAAAACCAATTGTGCGTCACTATAGTGAACAAACACAGTATTCTCTAAATCTACTCACTTTCAATCAATTTTGCCTGTAAACTAAAAAATCACCGTTTGAAAGCACGCCAAATATTTTAGTTCAACCTCACAATTCGACAAGTCCACCTGTTACGCCGTCTAGAGTAAAACTAGGGCTGGTAGATGACTTGCTGGGCATCGGCAGGCACCGAGAGTATCAGTTCCGGTCATACCCGATAGATCGTACTACTTGTTTTGAATAAAAACAGGGTATCCTGTTTTACCAGCCCATCCTGTTTTACCCAACCTTCCCCTATATGGAACGCGTCCAATCAGAAGAGATATATTTCATGAATACTTGATGATGACCTGTTAGTATGACACGTTTATCTAGTTTTATCATACTCATTTCTACTGATGACTTATGTTCGTCAAAGAAAAATGAACTATTAATAATCTAATTAACACGGAAGATCACAACTCATATGAAAGGAGCACACAAGGTGAACAAAAATTATGAATTCATTGAATTCCAAGTACTAAACAGCGATATTCTATTTTTATGTACATATCAGAGAATTATTTCTGTTCATATACATGTGTATCTCAAAATGAGATACACAACCAATTTTTTTTTTTAAATAGCAACCCAAATGTTTTTTACATTTTTTGATTCGCCACTAAGTTGTCTATAGAGAATTATTGAGTATGCCATCAACAGTCACGTGCCTGAGGAGCTTTTCCACCAGAGCCAGTTTGGCTTTAGATCTAGCAAGTCAATTATTGCTGCTGGTACACACTTCTTAGATCATGTGAGACTAGCTACTCGACATGGTCTTGGACTTTTCATCGACATCTCTGGTGCCTTCGACAACATGTGGTGGCCATCATTACTTCGATACCTCCATGATAGACGTTTTCCATAATAGGCAGCTCACACGTGGAAATTTCACAGCCGCATCGAGAAAGCTGTCGAGGGGCTGTGTCCCCAGGGTTGGGTCCTTGGACCTTTTGTTTGGAACCTGGCTATGTACTCCCTTTTAAGGCTGCAGTGGCCTGAGGGTGTTCAGTTAACGGCGTATGCTGATGATGTGGCGTTTTCTATTCATGCTCCTAGTTGGATTATATTGGAGGACAAAGCGAATGTAGTCTTGGGCACTCTCTCCTATTGGGTGTTCCACAACAAATTGTGTATCCCACCATCCAAATCGATGTATATTTTATTTTACAAACTGTACATGGCCCGAAATCCCGTGGTGAGGATGAGCAACACGCCTCTGGCGTGGATAGCATTAAGTATCTTGGAATTATCATAGATTATAATTTGAATATTATTCCACACGCTGATTACATATCAGGCAAATGTAAAAACATTTTCCACTCATTGCGTAAACATACCTACAGGAACTGGGCTAACATACACCGTTTTCAAAATCCTTTGCAAACGATATATCAGAGAGCGATTTTTCCCATCCCCGCCTACGTGTTGGAAGTATGGAGCCATCGACTCTCTCACGTGTCTATAAAGGAATTGTTTTCATTGTGATAATAGGTTTTCCCCTTCTGTTAAAAATTTTAATTAAATGTAGCGAATTACAAAAAATGATTTTACTTTTTTTTCGATAACGGTCGCAGATGCGTAAAAATTACAAGAGACAATTTTTTTTAACAAAACAAAGAATTTATTGAATATATTAGAATCCACCATTGATGCACTACAAAAAAGTTTATGGGGCAAAAAAGGGCTTGCCCCTGAAGAAATATCTCCCTGTAGATTCTTACAATCACTTGGCAAACTGGATGATGTAAACCCTGAAACGTAACCTATGTTTCAAAGCTATGGAGAAAAAAAGAAAAAAATCTTGAAACTTTAACGCTCTGTAGATCGGCAACGAAGCGTTTGCAGGCACATGTTTATGGAAAAAAGTCTTATTTTGTCCTGAAAAATACGTCCCTAAAATCTTGATACTGAATTTTGAAACACCCCGTATATTATTCTCTTCGTGTTTTTCATAATATTCATCCAATTATGGTCCCCATGTTTGGTGGTTATATCTTCTAGGATATATTCATCCCATTCATTGAAAAATGGAAAACTCATTATTCTTGTGCAATAACTCATTAAGTATTATCCACTAGCAATGTAGGCACTACATAAGACGTGTCTGATCTGATTTTTCATATGAATCGATTGCTTGATAATTGACCAACAACTGACAGATAAGTTCTGATATAAAAGTGAATTATGAAAATGCCGTGACTAAAAGTACTCCTGATTTATTTTCACTGTGTATGACTGATTCATCACGCGCATGTCCCAATCTTGTCTTCAGTCTTGTTTTTCCTCTCGATTCTGTGATGATACATTCCACACCTTCACACCCGTTTATAATTCATTTACACTCGCATTCATTATTCATTCCCTATTATTTATAGACACCCTTAGAGAACGTTTATGCCCGAGCACACTACCTGCGTAGCTGACGAATTTCGAATTCATCTTTATTGAACGAAAAATGTGACCCTCCAATCCAGTTTTCTATATATTAGGATCTGTTATGAAGAATGTCCATTTATGGCAATCCTAATTTGAGAACTTTAATTGGCATTCACCCTAATAGTGCACGATACCCATCTTATGAACCCTGAAGAACATTCGTTAAAAAAACCCTATTCACCGATTTTCTATTTTATTTTAAGAAAAAACCCGAGCAGCGCTTGGTTGAACGTAAATGGATTTCAAGGAATAAAAATAAATTTGTGCTCATAATCTGAGGAAATCATGGGAAACTCTAATAGAATGCAGATTTCCATTTAGTGATTAATGATGTGATTTTTTTTATGTCCAGATATCGACAAAAATATTTTCATATATTCACAGGTAAAATAAAAGGTAGGAAAAAATTGGAGTCTTCGATTTTGCTTGAAAAGTAATTGTCAAAATATTATAATTCCACCAGGAAATTGTGATAGTGTAGTGTAGGAAGGGCTTTCGAAGGGAGAAATCCCATAGCTGTTCTGCACAACAAAAATGGGAGAAAATTGATTTTAGTTCTTATTTCACCAAATATACAGTGTCACCGTTAAAGTCCGCATCATATAGGTTCTTTTTGTTATTCAGTTTTCGCAAATGTCCATGAACAGTTTTTACTTGGAAAATAATACAAAATGACATTTTCGATTTTTTTCTATCGATCAGCTACACATACCAAATATTTTCAAAAAAAAATTACAAAAAGTTAGGCTATTTCCTAATATTTTGAAAAATATTACAACAAAAGTTTTTTATATTTCGGTTTCCTACCCTCCTACCAAATTTAAACCAATTTGGGTTTTTCTTTTCAATATAATACAATACTATTTCAACAGTAAATATCGACTATGAATGTTGAAAAACATACTTCATACTTTTCAGTTCGTATATATCTGGTTCACTAACCTATGAAACACCCAGATAGACAATAATAACGATAACCAGAATATTGAAATTAAATCACTTCTTACCATTAAATATTTAGGAATTCACATTGATTGTCACTTGAAATGGGACAGAGAGACAGAATATGTTACAAAAAAAATCAGGTGTATCTTACCCAAAGTAAAATATCTTATAAATATTCTTAGCATACGTCACCTACGAACTATTTACTTTGCACTGGTGGAAAGTCACTTATACTATGGAAATATTGCCTGGGGAGTGGCTGCCGCAATACACCTGAATAAAGTTGAAGTAATACAAAAATATGCCCTTAAAATAATTCATAAAAAAATACTTACCCTTCAGAACAGCTCTTCCACGATACTTACGTATTAGACCTGATAAAAATATTGCAATACGCCAACACAGTAGCTATTAAAAATATGTCATGCTCCTGCAAAGCAGGAAATAGTGGTAAATGCAAACAAATTTCAGCATTTCTTGTAAAATGCATAAGGTAGGTAATTCCACATTGTGCCTAGCAATATAACTTCAATCCTATTTATTTTTCAGGGAAAATGTTGACACATTGGAGCAAATTTTCCCTACAGACATAAAATGTGTCTGGTAAACACAAAAATCACTAACAAAAAAAAAATACAGACCAGTAGCTGTTGATGAGATGCCATGTTCGGAAGAAAAAGTGAAGAAACCGAAGAAACCTGATATAGCTGTAGATAAGGAAGATATATTAATTTTTTTTTTGCCAAAATCTTCCCAGTTCTGCTATAGCCAAGCATAGGTTTGTCTCTCAAATTTATTTTTTTTCAAAACAGTTTACTCATAAGTACTTTTTTCATGACCTAAAGACAGGGAAGACGAGAAGAAAGTGGACAACCAGTCACTAGGATCATGCCGTCATCAGAATAATTATATTCAAGTCATCCTGGATTATTCAAGTCAGTCAGCTTGTATGATGCATCTGGCTTCAGTTGAGATTAATCAACTGAGAAATTGTTGTACACAACGACTTCCTCAAATGTTTGAGGAAGATAATGAGACAGTCATCAACTTTCTGCAACACTCTGTAGATTGTATGAAGCAAAGAAAATATAGAGTAACTGGTAGTCGATGCTATGAGTTGTATACTTACTCTAAAAATGAATGGAATACTAAATCGCTGAAATATTTTTTTGCTAATACAATTAACAATAAATATGTTCAGCACGGTTTACGGTGGGAACATAGAGCAAGAGAAGTATTTCTAAGGAGTACTGGGGCAGAGGTGTTTGAGTGTGGAATGGTTATTTCCAACTCTAATCAATAGCTAGGATATTCTCCTGATTGAATTATATTCATGAAGTAAAACCAGCCTATCTTCTTGAAACCAAATGTTCATTCGAAGGTAAAATATTCTCATTGCATAGAGCTGTTTTGATTTTTTTTTATGAAATTATGTTGAGCTTACCAGTTATATGATGGAAAATATGTATTTTTTTCATAAAAATATTGTCTGATACTTTTATTCAATATTAATATTTATAAGCATTGAAATGACGCTCTCCTCATCTCAGGTAGTGAGGAAACAATTTCAGATGTTTTGAAAAACGCAAAATATGTTCAACAAGAGAATGGGGAATACAAATTAAAGAAACGCCACAAATACTATGGACAGGTACAGATGGGGATGGCTCTGCTGAATCTGGACAAGACATTTTTTGTAATTTATGCGTCATTTGATGATAGTATTGTAATTATGGAAATTGATTTCGATTATGAATTTACCTCAAATATGTTAACCATAATAAAAAGAAATTATTTTAATAAGATGTTACATGTTCTATGTGAGAACCAAGAACCTCAAACAAAATGCAGTATGCTTGTACAGAACAGTAAGTTATATTCATTATTAAATTTCAGTTTGAAAGATTTTTTACAACTTTTTATTGAATTACCTGTGGGTACCTAGTGAATCACATTGTTTATCAATACAATGAGAGGCAATATAAATAAATTTATTGTTTTAAAATACATGGAAAAAATTCATTGACATGAACTGTTTCACAAATTAGCTAAAATAAAAATTAACCAACATAAATGTAAAACTATTTTTCCAAAAACCTACAATTAGCCAAAATTGGTGATGATAAGTTTGTTATTGACAAATGATAACAAAAATATCCTCGATCAATGGAACCAAGTTCCAATTCAACTTTCCAGAAAGTATATTGAAGATCTTCAATCTTTGATTAGAACGATCAATATGAACCCTAGCTGAAGCAATCTTTGCATTCGAAATAGCTTGTTCCCCAGATAGTTGTTTCTGCTTTCTAAGGAATGGTGGCCGAATCAATTCTATCTTGTGCACTACACAATTATCATCAATGCGAAAACCTTTGTCAACCATTACAGCGTCTCTCCCAGAATCCAGCAATGAAATTATATCGCTGTCTTCAAAAATGAGCTCATCAGAGGCCCTACCATCATATGGTTTGCTTATAAAAGTTATGAGACCACCTGGTGATACTCCCGTCATAAACTTCACAGTCATATGTGACTTATATTAGGAGTAAAACCTCATTCTACAACACAGACATTTGGGAGACTGTACTACTATTTCAGTGCAATCCAATACTACTCTCACATTTTGAAATTCTGAAAAACACTTTGGAATATTTTGATTAATTTCATTTTGGCTAGGAAAATGGATTAGTGGTCTCAAAACTGAACATAATATTGGTATTATTTTAAATATAAACTTTACACAACTCTGGGGTTATATTGAAAACGGCACCCAATATCACATAGGTCAGACTAGTCTTCAGTTTGGTTAGAACCAACATGACTCTTTGTCTTGAACTTAACTCTTAACTCTTTTATCCCTATAATAATTCTCAAACAATTGTGTCAAATATTTGGAAATTATTGACACCAGTTAAAATTTTTAGTTTGTCATCTGTTATTATCAGCCCACATGAAGTCAGGACCTTGGAAGTAGTGACCTGAACTCCAGCATTCCTAAACTTGGGGATATTTGAATGAGATTGGGATCTCAATAATGTCAACATCTCGTCAGCATTAGCCTTGTCATGAGGACTCTCTTCTTCCTCTGTATTATTTTTACAATGTACGTTCGAAATCGAAAAAGATTATATTTCATCAATTCTATCATTCTCCTTGGACCTCACAGAAGAATTTCTAGAGCCAGATGATCTGATATCTCTGGAAGATGGTCCAGCTTCTGCTTCAGGCACAAGTGGTAGTTTTTTAGTAAGTACTGCATTCGATTTAAAAATTTTCGCTTCGGGGATTCTGAAAATATGATCATATCTTCAATATCAAAAATCCAACATTAAAATATGTCCCAACCAACCTTTAGGGGAATAGTCCTGTTCAGTAAAGTGTAAAGAACATACTCTCATATGTTCTGAAACTGGCTTCCCAATCATGAAGTTTTTAATCTACAATTTCCTTCTGTTCATCAACTCTTCGTTACCTTACTTGGTTTCGAACAAGACTCTGGATTTGCCTGTTTTTGGGAAGGTATGAAAACTGATTTTCGGATTTTTGTTCGCCCAAGAAGAGCAGTGAGGTACACAACAATAATGATTCCTATTTTCAATAAAGATATTCGACTTCAAGCAACAACTAAACACTTCTATGTTAAGCATATGGCGAACAATGTAAATAAACGATTATATGGCCCATGCGTTAATTATATTCGTAAACGGTAGACGGCGTACTCCTAAGCATGAATCGCCTATAGTAGTTGCACAAATCTTGTGTATCAATGGACAAATCATACCGACTTTTAAGGACCAATCAATAGATATCTTTTCGTGACAAAAATACTACCAGGAAACCAACTGTGTCATCATACGAAAGACGGTAGTTATATCCTGTTATGTTTCCTACTCGCAGCTGTCATTGCTTAATTTGTTATAAACATGTAAATGCCTTTTTTTCTTTTTTGACTAGTAACTTGAAAACTAATGAAGCAATCTAGATGTTTCCGATAGACAAATTGTAGAGAATCGGATTATTAGTGATGGAAAAAAACCGGAAAAAATCTGCGTTCTTTTTTTGAATTCATAACACCACCATTTTTCAAGTTATAAAGCAGGCTCCCCACGACAGTAGAGATTGATATGTACTTTATGTGTAAAAAACTCAGGCACTGATGGATTATTAGTTTTGGCATAATTGCAGTTTGATTTTTGTAATGCACTTTATTGCATCAGACCTGGATGCGTCATAGGTAGTCCAATTTAAATTTTTCTGAAAGTTTTTGAGAGTTGAAGATACGACTGTTCGCATTCTGCGTTAAAATAGGTGAGAAATACTTGCTAACAGGACCGATAACGCGCGAGTGCATGAAGGAGGTTGAGGAGTGGGGGCAGAGCAGATTCATAACGGGCGTAGCGCGCTTGTATTTCTGTACATACGCTTTCCCGCGTCTGCTGCTCTACCCCCACTACTCAGCCACTTTCACGCATTCGTCCATTTTCGGTCGTGTTTGCAAGTATTTTTCACCTATTGTGCAGCATTTTAACACAAAATTAGATTAAAAATTTTGTAGTACTATATTTCTACTCTCGAAATATTTTTGAAAAATTGGAATCGGACCACGCAGGTCTACTGCAATAGAGTGCATTGAAAATTCAGATTGCAATTATACCAAAACAATGATGCTACAGCGCCTGAGTTTTTCACACATAAAGTATATATTAATCACTACTATGTCGTGGAAAGCCTGCAATACAACTTGAAAAGTAGCGGAGTTATGAATTAAAAAAACGCAGATCTTTTCCGGTTTTTCCGTTTTTTCTCCGTTACTAATAATCCGACTGAGTCGCGCTGAAGCTCATTTTTTGCATTTTGATTCTCTACAATTCGTCTATTGAAAGTATTGAGATTGCTTCATCAGTTTTCAAGTTACAAGTCAAAAATTATAAAAAAAAAATAAAATGCTTTTGAATGTTTATAACAAATTAGGCAATGACAGTTGCGAGTGGGAAACATAACAGGATATAACTACGAACCGTCTTTCGTATTTTTGTCACAGAATCAATAGAGCAGAAAATCTCTATTGATTGGCCTATTTATTCAACCAAACTTCCCTACATTGTTACAAATTTGTATTTACTCTGCCACATTACTTTATCATCGTTTCATACATTAAATCTATTGTTAATGTGAATGTGTGAATGTATGTATGGATTTCTGTATGTGTATATATGTATATCATTCAATTCAGTCATTATCCTAGTAATTTTACTTCAATATTTAAGGTTGTTATTGTTACTATTTATAAATTTCTTATATGCTAATGGTAAATAAATGACAAATTAAAATACATTCAGATACAAAAAATACTTCTATATTTATACACATATATACATGCACATACACCGACATATAAACACATCCATAAACTTTCAATATGAAGAAAATACATTTCCAATATGAATCGATATGCACAAAGTCCCATCAGGAGCATCATCAACATGTCAACACGTTGTTAGAGGCGATAGAACGTGTTGTTCTGGAAGAATGGTTATATTATTTTTACAAGCTTTCATTTAGTTTCAACGGTCCCGATGTCTGTGGGTGATTAACTCTTACAAATTAAATTTGACCCACTTCTCGTTGTTCGATTGAGCTGAAATTTGGCAGGTGTTCATAATTCCGATGACAATGCATTATGGCGGCTCAAATATGGCTGACAAGTTTTGTGATTATGATTCGATTCCATTCAAAATTGGTATGTGGGGCAGAGATCACGAATTTTTTGTCCAAATCAGTAAATTCAAGAGGGCGGGTCCAATATGGCGACGAGTTTTGTGGTTTCAACCCGATTCCAACAAGAATTGGTATGTGGGGGTATTTGGGGTCGGAGATAATGATTTTTTTCGTCAAAATCCACGAATTCAAGATGGCAGCTCCACGATGGCGATAGCCCGATTCCCTTCAAAATTGGTGTGTGGGGGTTTTGGGGGTCGGAGATCACGATTTTTTTGTCAAAATCCATAAATTCAAGATGGCGCTCCAGATGGCGACGGTTTTGTTATTAGCCCGATTCCATCAAAATTGGTATGTGGGGGTTTTGGGGTCGGAGATCATGATATTTTTGTCAAAATCCACGAATTCAGAATGGCGGCTCTAAGATGGCTACGAGTTTTGTGATTATATCATGATGTTTTTGTCAAAATTCATAAATTCAAGATGGATGCTTCAAGATGGCGAAGTGTTTTGTTATTATGGCCCGGTTCCAGTCAAAACTGGTACGTGGATTATTTTGGGGTCAGAGATCATCAATTTTTGTCAAAATTCAATAAGATGACGGATTTCATAAATGAATAAAAATAATTGAAAAATATAAAAAAAATTAAGACAAACTTTTATACAAATACACTAAAAAGGAAAATATATTTCTGTAATTGTTTGACCCAGGTTGTGAGTAGCAGATTCAAAAGCTTGCTGCGAATAGAAAATAGGCATTCGTGCGCAGTGAGATTATGAATACCTTTACTAGTTACAACCTAGGTCAAACAATTAAATTTTTCCTTTCAAGTGCATTTGTATAAAAACTTGCCTTAATTTTTTTATATATTTTTTTTTATTTGTTTTTGCTCATATCTTTAACATTCTAGTTGAAGTGAGAGTCTCAAGCAGGGATTGATCAATTCATTATTATTTTTTGTATTATAGTTATTAGAATCAGAATGTGTTTGATATTTATAGATGTTTTGACGAATTTGTAGAAGGTACTCATAAATATACGCAGAATAGAATGTCATTATTTTGAATTGTACGAACTGGTTTCCACAAGCAAGTATTCGTGTGGCTTTTTTTTCTAGTCTTGGAACTTTGGATCACAGACCAGATTTTTTCCATAATCGTATGCCATAAGTAATGTGCGAATAGAATAGTGAGAAGTATGATAATTTCAATGCATTGATACTGATTATTTTTTCAGCTGTCTCAAGAGATAACTGTTTAGAAAGTCTAGAACAAAGATATTGGCAGGGGCAGTTTAATTTTGTAGTGGTCCAAAGTAATACCCAGAAGTTTTACCTTACCATCGGAATTGTTATGGGGGTTCGTTGAAAATCGAATGAGGTTCGCTCATTTTAATAGGATTCTTCCTAAATTCACTTGTTGAAACCATTCTTCAGCTCTATGCTCAGCTGATTCCATTGAATACGGTAATATATACCTATATAGGATGAATAAGAGGGGACCTAAGATAGACCCTTGAGGTAGTCCATGTTCAATAATTTGGAACTCTGAATGGCAATCAGTGTAACGCACAAATTGGAATCTATAAGATAAGTAAGAGGTGAAAAACTCAAGTGTGATTCCGCGTTTCCCATAGTATCAAGCTTTTGCAGGAGTATATCATGAGAAACACAGTCAAAGGCTTTGCTGAGATAGCAAAATGTAAAAGCAGTTACTTAACCTGCTTCAAGACCTTCCACTATATCTCCCACGACTCCTTCGAAAGCTGGGATCTGCAACTTCTGAACCCAAATTGTCTGTGAGAATTGTACATTTTTCCAAGTATATGAATAAGCCTATTTTTGAAATGTTTTTCGATTACTTTATCGATAATGGGAATGACTGTGATTTACTGAGGTATCCTTGTCTCCACTTTTGAAAATTGGGATCACTTTCATTAGCTTGAGGTTGGTAAGCTAATCTAATATAATTTCAGCGATTTCCTTCAAAATTATGCTGAATTTTTCGAGCATTTAATTTCATCAAGAATTTCGTAGTAAGTCACTGGAAAAATGAAGAAAGAGCTCGGGTCAGGTTTTTTGCGAATCCTTCGTGATTTCACCTGCTATCTCACAAACGTAGTCATTGATTTCAGAAAAAATATATTGGAAATCACTCCATCAGCTTTTCCTATTCCTTTCCATTTTTAGATAAGATAGTTGTTGCCTCTTCCCCCTTTAGTCTGGGTTGAAAATGTTGACAATTGGTTCCATTAATCGACCATTTCAACCAACATTTTGATAAAATCTCCACTTAGTATGTTAATGTTTGATTCAATATCACACTTCGTAACCATATCCCACCCAAGAAAATTTGTATCATTTCTAATTTGTTCAATAGCTTTCGTAGACATTTTTTGGGTATTTATATTATATTCAAAAGTTTTGATGAATTGTCCCTTGTGATCAGACAGAGATGTGTCAACCACCCCAGTTCCGCTTTTTGAATCATCTAAGTTCATCAATACAAGCCTTATTATTTGATCTTGGGTCATATCTAGTAAAATCGTCAATTGTGAGGTCATAAGAATTTATGAGTTAAGTCTGCCAACTTATGTATGTTTCTTTTAACATTTATATTGAAGTCTCCCAGTAAGTATAAAGATATTTTCATATCCACCTATCAAATACTCGAGAAGGCCATCTAAGTTACTGATAGAAATACCTAAGTCACCATATTTGCAGTTATTACTGCTGCTTTCATCTGCGGAATTTCTAATCCTCAGAATTCGGCATAAAATTCAATCTCCACCTCCATTTTCACCAGAATTTCTACAAAAATAACTAGCCAGTACATAATTTCCTAGGTTGATCATTTGCAAATGGGTAGTGTTCAGTCAGTGTTCACTAAAATAGACAATCGAGTACTCGTTTAAAAATAATAAAGTCTCGTTGACTTTGTTTGTGATGCTTTGTATGTTGACATCTAGAATGTAGAATCAACACTGACTTCTAACTTGTGAATATTCTCAAAATTAATTCTTTGCATTTTTAGGTAGTGGAAACCAATGAAGAAACTAACAATTTCTCATAAAAAATACTTTCGAACAATAGTGTGTGCTCTACATTTCACCACATGCACTGACCAATTTCAGTTTGGACTCCCTGTACATATATTTGTCGTTAACAATGTATATTGAAAGAACATAAAATACATGACTACAAATCGTCCACGAGAGTCAACCCATTTCCAGAAATCATTAGCATATCTTTTATTCTTTACCGCCATTAATTCCTTTTCTCAGAACCCCCCGTGGCGACGCCAGTGATTCCAAATATTTCTTAGCGCCATAGACTTTATTTAGACACGGTGTTCGCATATAACTAACAGGCCGTACCAAATAATCAGTCAAAGAAAATGATCTCTGCCTCGAACTTCTCCGAGTAAATGGGATTTGTATGGGATCCTTTGTTATGTCAACCGAGGCGTCACAGAATTTAAACATAGTATAATATAGAATACCAGGTATGAGAAATAATTCTCAGCTTTATCACGAACGATGTTAATCATAATGATAATTATGCCGGAGAGTAGGTGAGAATTTTCGAAAATGGTACCAGCAGAGTAGTCTAGTCAACAAGTGCTTTTTGGACCAACTTTTTTCAGCAGTCTCCAAAAATTATGATCGAGGTGTCATTCGATTCGTATCAGAAAGGAAGAATGATCTGTACATTGTTTTTCATTTACCAAAATTTATTTATAAGTAGTTATTAACATTTATAATATTTTTTTTTACATTTTATTTTACATTCCGTTTATTTTTTTTAAAGTTTCTTTGATGGTGGCTCGTAGTCTACAGTTTCTTCTTGTCTTATGTTTTCATCGTTCTCTTCGTCCCCCAGCAAAGTTTCCACAAGTTGTCCAATAGCGACGGCATAATCAGCACAAGCACTATCGTCTTCATTCTCATTTTGTAAAGCGTTTTCTTCATCAACATCGCCGAACTCGTCATTATCATCTTCCATCGCTATCTTTTCGCAATTAAAATCTAAAAGGTAAAACTGTTGAGTAATGAACAATAATTGATAAGATACTTGAATGGGGTAGTCATATTTTCAATAGTTGATAAGATTTTTAAGCATTAAAGCAAAAAAAAATATTTTTCATCAACAATTGCTATAAATTTAATAAATAAATAAGTAACAACTAAAATTTTCAGCTAAATTTGTTCTTTATCTAATGGAGAATAAATAAGTTGCAGAGAACTTATAATAAAAAAAAATAAATAAAATTATGTCTGTTTTCGTGAGAGAAAGTAGAATAGAAAAAAAAATAAGGTGAAAATGTATTTGTTTATAACAAATTGTTTATTGCATAAACAATGAAAAATGAAATAAAAAGAATTTTTTTTTATATCAAATAGAAAAACAAAAAATTGATTTTCAAAGAAAAAATGGTTCCTTAATATTAATTAGAAATTGAAGAAAATAATTGTTAATTAACAAATGCGCTTTTAAGCAATAAAAATTTTTTTTTGTGGAACAATTTTCCTCTCAAAAATCATTATTTGTATCAAAGATTGAAATTCCATAAAAAAAAATCAATTATCTTATAAAGAACGCATTTGTTTATAACAATTTTTTAAACAATTAGAGATAAAAAAATTCAAACATTATTTCTATTCTGTTTCTGATAACATGACGGATCGTTGATAATATTTGAAAAAAAACATTTTTTTCAATGGATAATTTAAGTATTTAATTTTGCAACAACGAAAATTATTAATAAAAAACTGAAAAATGAAATTTTTCTAATTTTTCCAACGGGGTTCTATTCTGAAGCCTTTCAAGAATTGCTCCAGAAGAGGAAAAAATCTTAAATTTATAGTTTAACAATTATCACACTTGCAATGTTCATGATCAAGCAGAAAAAAATTATTAATTAACTATTGAAAAATTGGGATAAATTTTTTTTCGAACGGATTATCGTTCATTCATCTGTTCAGTTAGTGTCTGAATTTTTTCAATTTTTTATTTTCATATTTAGTATGCTTGAATATTTTTTATTGTTAAAGTGTCCAAAGTGGGCGCGTCTTGCCCAAGCCAGAGTACCCGTTTTCGGCCGTATTTTCATCCCTCTGGGAAAATTATAAATAATAATTCTACAATTCCAGGGATCGGAACATTTTTCAGTAAATTTCCTCCTCTTTTCGAATCTTTTTTCAGATTTGAAAAATCTTCATTGGATTTTGAGATATTTGCAAAAAACCCAAGCCCCCCTTTTTTTTTAGTTAATTGTTAATAACTTTTACAATATTTGCAAGCGGAACTTCATTTTTTTCAAAAATCATCTAGATGTCATTCCGAATCGAATGACACCTCGATCATGACTTTCGGAGACTGCTTAAAAAAGTTGGTTCAAAAAGCACTTGTTGACTAGACTAGAGATGGAGCTTCTTATCCCAAACTAGATAATTTACGTTCTATATTACGCTGAAGAAATGCAAATGAATGAAATATATTTCATTGCGGACAATTCTTCCGCGATTATGAACTTCGACCATAGTGATATAATTACGAAAACGTGGAAGGGCCGCAAAAAAAATTATTTTTATTTCGAAACAGATTTCGACTAAGATCTCGGAATTCCAAATCAGATGTCGTAATTCAGATTTCGGAATTCCAATTTATATCCGACTTTTTAATCATAGGATTTTTCGAATAATTAGACATAAAAATGTCAAAATTATAGAAATAATTGGGATATTTTGGTTGGAACTGACTCAGAAATTTCACGTTCATGTCCAAGAGGCAAAAATAAAAATTATGAAATGAATAACTATTCCATCATTTTGAAAACTCTAATAACGGACCACTACGTAACCTTTACAAAAACCAATACCAACAATCCACAACAAAATGAAACTAGCAGACTAACCTACAAATACAAAAAATCAATGATGGGATAAATAAGACCAAACGAGTAAACTGGAATTTCCTTAAAACCACCGTTGATCCTGAAATTGCTTATAAAATGTTTTTGGGAAAAAATAAACAAATAATAAATGATGGACGCGTACTATTATACTAAAATATAATGAAAAATAACTAATAAAAAACCTTTTTGGAGACAAGCTTTCACTCAAGTCGTGTACTGAAACATATGAAATAAGTTTAAATCATTGCTGACAATGATTTCATTATTTTTTGTTGAATTATTTGTTTTCAAGAACCTTGTCGCGTGAAGTGTTCATAAAAGTAGATACCAGTTAATTGGAGAATGAGTGGGTGGTAAGTAACAACTATCGAAGTATTAATTTTATTATAATTCGCGCGACAAGCTTTTTGAAACCAAATAATTCAACAAAAAATAATTAAATCATTGTCAGCGATGACTCAATTTTATTGTATAGGTTTTAGTGCACGACTTGGACGAAAGCTTGTCTTCAAAAAGGTTTTTTATTAGTTATTTTATTTTTTGCTTTTTAGTTAGTTCGCCTTCCCTGTAGGTTTTAAACTAAAAGAAATCGTGATCTCCGACCCCAAAACCTCCCACACACCAATTTTTAATAGAATCTGACCATAATCATAAATCTCGTCCACCATCTTGAATTTATAGATTTTAACAAAAAAATCATAATCTCCGAACCTGAAAATCCCCACATACCAATTTTGAATAAAATATGTCCATAAACAGAAAACTCGCCCTTCATTTTGAATTTATAAATTTTTACAAAAAATTCAAAATCTACGACCGTGAAACCCGTCGCATACCAATTTTGAATCGAATCGGACCATAATCACAAAACTCCTCATCCATCTTGGAGCCGCTATTTTGAACTCATGAATTTCGGAAGAAAATTCATAACCTCCGACCCTGGAAACCACCGCATACCAATTTTGAATCAAATTGGACCATAATCACAAAACTCGTCCTCCATCTTGGGGCCGCCGCCATCTTGAATTCATTAATTTTCACGGATATTTCATAATCTCCGACCCCGAAAACCCCACATACCAATTTTGAATCGAATCGGACCATAATCACAAAATTCGTCCGCCATCTTGAATTTATGAATTTTGACAAAAAATTCATAGGATCTCCAGGTCGCTAGTTCGATTGCTGTCCGAAGATGTTTTTTTTTTCTGGAACTTAAAATTTGTCTGAAATGCCACTTTTTTTTTTCACTTATATATTCACAGACGCTATTTCTCCTTTTCGCAATTTATATTTGGCAATCTCGTTCAGTGGTCGGAGATCAAACGCCCGAAACTTGACCGAAACCGTCATTCGACGGCGACGTTAGGATGATGGGTAAAAATGATCTTGATGGCCACTGATAGTGCATGAGATTTTTTCTACCTCATTAATCCATCTCAACAACCACCTAACATTAAACTCTAGAAAAAAGCAATCTTCGAGGCGCATATGAAACCTTATGTTTTCGATAGCTCAGTTGGTATGGCGTATGACTAGAGATCTACAGGATGCAGGTTCGAATCTTACTCGAAGTTAGTTTTTTCCTATAATTTGAAAATTCGTCTGAAATGCCACAATTTTCCATACCGCATATTATTTACAGACGCTATTTCCTCTTTTCGCATATTATAATAAAAATGAGAAACAAAATTAGACAAGCTTCTATACAAATGCACTGAAAAGTAAAAAAATATTTTTTAATTGTTTGACCTAGGTTATTCCGCGAATAGCAGAATACCTATTTTGTACTCGCGGAAGCTTTTGGATATGCTACTCACAGAATAACCTAGGTCAAACAATTAAAGAAATTATTTTTTCCCTTTTAGTGCATTTGTATAAAATCAATCAATCAAAAATATGCTTTATTGTCGAAGACATAAATCTTATTGACAAAGATTGTACTACAAATATTAAAAATATAGATATTTTACAATTGTTTGTTAGATTCTAATAAAAGAAAGAAACATACATTTAAATATTCAACATAGAACATAAAATTAACAATAAGCATTAAGTACCCACAATATATTTAAAAATAATTACATTATTTGGTTAAAAATAACTCGTCAATTAATAAAAATATCACATAAAAATGTATGTATGGTTGAATAATATATATTAAAAAATATTAAAATGTTAACTAATACAACCACTTATGTTTTTATTGAGGAAATCTTGAACTTCGTAAAATACTTCATCCATAAGAATGAGTTTAACCGATTTCCTGAATAAATGGAGGGATTCAATGGTTTTGATGCTGGCAGGAAGATGGTTATATAGTTTTGCAGCATTATAAATAATGGAGTTTTTGATCAAATTGGAAGCTGGAATGGGTAGCCTTAGGTTGTTATTTTGGCGGGTAGAACCTGAAATGGTATCATATGTTGATTTATTTTTATGTGCTAAGCATACCGATTCGAGAATGAAAAGAGATGGAATGGTGAGGAGTTTTTGCTTTCTGAAAAGTTCTTTACATGATACTCGAGGTCCAACCCCGCAGATATAGCGTACTGCACGTTTCTGGAGAGTGAATATTATGTTGAAGCACTGTTTGTTGCAGGTACCCCAAAAAGGGATACCATACCTGACATGCGACTCAAATAAGGCATGGTAAACTACTTTTGCAGTTGTCTCACCCAATTCTCTTGAGATAACACGTAGAGCATAGCACCCTTTGTACAGCTTTTTACTAAGATGACGAACATGATCTTCAAATTTGAGTTTACAGTCTAAGTGAATCCCTAGAAAGGTGTTGAAATTATTAGATGAAATAATATCATTCCCCAGGGAAATATCCGGTATATCGCATTGAAATGATAAGAGATTCGTTTTGTTAGTGTTGAATGAAAGCTGATTCGAGTTACACCACTCTCTCACAGCGTTAATATCCCTAGACATTTTACTAAAAAGTTTGTTAGGGTTTTGATCATGCCACAGGACCGTTGTGTCGTCTGCGAAAATAGTGAATACACCTTCAGTCTTAATATTCGCAAGGTCATTAAAATATAACAAAAACAGGATAGGTCCAAGCACAGAGCCCTGAGGTACACCATGTTTAATAAAACCTATATTGGAAAAACTGTTGGTCTTTACAATTTGTGTTCTTTGGCTTAAGTAAGACTCGAACCAGTAATGGCTTTGGCCTCTGATCCCGTAATGGTGGAGCTTACGAAGCAATATTTCATGATTCACACAGTCAAATGCTTTTGACAAATCACAAAATATTGCGGTGCTTGCTTCTTTCGAATTTAGATTTGAGTATACATTTTTTAGAAAATGAAAAATTGCATCTCCAGTACTTTTGTTAGGTTGGAAACCGAATTGTTGAGGATGTAGAATTTTTTGGTGAGCCAAGAAGTCCATCAATCTAGTTTTTACCAATTTTTCGATAATTTTTCCCATGGTTGGAATTAAAGAGATAGGTCGAAAATTTGATGGTTCGGAGGGGTCACCACCCCTTATACAGGGTGATCACTATACTGGTTTTAGGAAGTCGGGGAAAGTTCCTCTGGTAAAAGAATCATTAATAAGGGGGACCAGCAGTTCGAGAACGAAGATTGGCAAATTTTGGAAGATTTTTATTGAAATATTGTCAATGCCACTGGAAGTTTTGTTTTTTATATGATTTATTGTATCCATCAGTTCCTCAAGATTTGTCTCGTGTAATACAAATGTTTCGGGAGTGTAAAATTTATTCAGATAAAACAGTGGATCTGTAGCAGCTTCAATATTTTCAGAGAGTCTGTCGGATATAGAGCAATAGTATTCATTGAGTGTATTGGAATCTGGTGTTGTATTTGATTTTATGTTATTTTTTCCTCTAAACTCATTCACAACCCGCCAGGTTTCTTTAATAGTATTATTACTGTTTGATATTCTGTTGTGGAAGTAATTCTTTTTGGCGGTTCTAATAACACCTCTGTAAATTTGTTTATATTTTATGTAATAGTTATGGAAGTCAATATCATTAGTGAATTTTCTGATATAATGAAGGCATCTCATATTACTTGCAGATGTTCGGATTCCTTTAGTTAACCAAAATTTTTTGTTTTTATTTTTATTTCTTATTTTCTGCAGAGGAAAGGAGAAAAGCTTGCCTTATTTTTTTGATCAGTTTTATTCAATTCATTCTAGCCATTCATGAAATCCGTCATCTTATTGAATTCTGACAAAAATTTATAATCTCAGACGCCGAAAAACCCACATACCAATTTTTAATATAATCGGGCCATATAATATAACAAAACACGTGGGCATCTTGAATTCATGAATTTTGTCAAAAACATAATGATGTCCGGACCCCAGAAACCCCCACACACCAATTTCGAATGGAATCGCGCTATAATCACAAAACCCGTCGCCATTTTGGAGCCGCCATCTTGAATTCGTGGATTTTGACAAAAAATTCTGATCTTCGATCCCAAAAAACTCACACTGCAATTTTTATTGAAATCGGGCTATAACCTCAAAACTCGTTTCGCCATATTGGAGCCGCCATTTTGTTTTTTCTTTGTAAAAAATTCCATAATGCATTGTTACCGGAAATATGAACACCTACCAAATTTCACGTACCTTGGACAACTAGAAGTGGGTCAAATTTAACTTGTAAGATTTGATTACAAACCCTCAGACAGACATCGGAACAGGTAAAACTGAATAAAAGCTTGTAGAAAGGGAAAAAATGAATGGATTACCCTAGGATTAGTAACATTCATCAAAACTCGCGACAAACTACATCGATTACACGTAGCCCAACCAAATAGTGAAGAATGAAAAAAAACTATACAGGGTGTTTTTAAATAACGTGCTAATATTTGAGGAGATTATTGGGTATTTTTTGGGAAAAAACTTCATATGAACATATCTCCTAAAGGTCTTAACTTTTGAACTACAGGGTGCCAAAGTGTTAAGGAAAAAATCTGTTTTTTATAATAACTTTGGTATGACCATAGATATTTTTGTGAAACGTAGTACGCATCCTCTATGCATCAAAATGCATTTTCTTCTGTACAACATACTTTTTTATATTTACCAGTAGCGTTCGTGCGGGATTTGCACTGAATCATTTTAAAGAGAAAAGTGATACGCCACTGCTATTTCTTAAAGTAAGAATTATTTTTGAAATCCCCATTTCTTTCTGAGCAAATCTCTTCTCCTGATTTTTTTTCGTTTGACGTACAGTTTTTGCATAAAAAATTAAATTCATTCATTTGCATGTCGCTTGACCACTTACGGGAAGAAAAAAAATATGTAACTTAAACAAAAATGTATTCAAGAGAATCATTTTAAAATGGTAAAATTATAAAATTGAAGTAATCTAAATTCATTTTGGAATGCTTCTACCAAATTACCCTGAACGCACAAAGAAATAAATTAAATCAGTGCATGCTCGACCCTATACCTAAGTTCAACCGATTTCAAGAAACATGTTTATCAGAACTGATCTGATTTCCGATCCCTTACGTTAATGGAGTAGGCGCGTCTATTGTATCCATGGCGACGAGAGAACAACTCTTATCTGTTCGCGAAATGTCAAGTAATAATTAATTTTTTGGGTTTTTTTATAACTTTTTTCATAATTTCTCTCGTTGACTGATATGGCTCATTCATATTTGATATTCGAAGCTAATTGAAAGTATCACGCTGCTACTCGCATTTTCAATGAGCAGTTTCCGGACGTCCGATGTTTCGGAAATATCAGCAGAATTTGATGGCAAAATTTAACAGAACAGGAAAGGTAGAAGAAACTTCAAGATCTGAAAGGCCGAAAATGATTACGGAAGGCGTTGGAATTCAAGTTCTCGCTAAAATGGTAAATAACCCTCAATAGTCAACTACGCAAGTAGCTGAACAAGTAATGTTTCTAAAACATCAAAAAAGAGGATTTCATAAACAAATAAATTCCATCCTTACAAAATTTTATTTTTTTGCACCAATTGGTTGCAGATGATCCGGACGGGCGCGGCGCGAGGCGGCGACTTGAATTTTGCGGGACCATGGCAGAAATAATTATTGCAAATCATATTCATCCGAAATATATTTTTTTTTAGCGATGAGAGGAGCACTTTTCCCCTGAACGGAAGTGTAAATACCCAGAATTGTAGATATTGGAGTGATGAGAATCCCCATGAATTCAGCGAGGGGCATACTCAATTTCCCCAAAAGATCAATGTTTGGGCTGGTATTTTAGGTCCTATTTTCTCAGAATTTGATTAAAATGGTCCCAGATACCTCAAATGAGTTTATTATTCGACTATTCTCGAACAAAAAGCAATATTCAATAGGTATTGAAGGAAATATACTATCATGGTTAATGTCCTACCTAGAAAATGGGTAAATTTTCATTAGAATGAATGACATCGGAACAAAAACGAATGATGGGAATCTTGGAGTTCCACAGAAATCAATACTGGGGCCATTGTCATTCCTAATTTTCATCAACAATCTTCCAAACGACAAGAATACTGATTGCCTAGAATTATACGCAGATGATCTATCACTTGCAGCATGTGGGAATAATCCGCATGAGCTACGAGAAGGGTTGAACTATTTAGCTGATAAATTTTTCGAATGGTCATTCAAAAATGGTATGACACTGAATGCCTCAAAAACTTTTTTACTCCACATGAACGGAAAAAAGATTCAGGCGGTCTGATTAATGTAAATATAGGAACAAGTACATTGCTCCCACTATCTTCGGTTCGTTTTCTCAGAACGGATTCAGATATGTCTTTCAGAACTGCTATTGAAAATGTTAGAAAAAAAATCAATGCAAGCTACTATGCTATCCTCCAATTGAAAAATATTTTCAATAAAGAACAAGTGCTGAATGTGTACTTGTGTACTCTCGAATCGGTTATGATATCATTGTTTGGGGATATACATAACTAGCTCGAAGACTATTGATTTCACAAAGACGGGTTATTACACTTATATTTGGCATAAAGCGAACAGACTCGTGTAAACCATATTATAAAGAAAATAGTCTATTAACGGTTCCTTGTATATATATATTTATATATGTATTTTGCTTGTGAAAAAATATGTATTTCTATACACACACAATTCTGATAAACATAGCTATAGAACCTGATATGCTAGATTGCTACAGATTCCTGCACATAGAACATCATTATTTGAAAGAAGTCCCCAATACAGTGGTATCAAGTTTTTCAATAATCTTCCTTGAATTATAAAGAGTGAAAAAAATAAAAACGTTTCAAAAATCAACTAAAATCCCATTTAATTGAGAAATGTTATTATAATGTAGGTGACTTCTTGGAAGATAGCTTAATTTGTGTTAATTGTCATATACATTATATATATATATATATATATATATATATATATACCCAAGCTGCATTATAGTGAAGGAAACTGATGCTGCAACTCCAACTCGGTGGTTATCACGTAATCACCACTAAATCTACCACTATACAGTAAGAATAACTAAAATGTAATATTTGTATGGTTGTAGTCACGTAATTCCCATCTATGGCAGCCATTCCACAGTTCTATAACTTATTAGTGTCATTTGAGGTGTCTGAAACATTATGGCCACTGAGCAAATCACTTTAAAGGTTTTCAAACTTAAAAGTGGAGAATAACCGTTGCGGTAACCATCCTGTGCCACTGAAATATCAGTTAGAAGTCACAGTTACTTTCAAGAAGTATGATAGTTTCGGTGACGTTTTGGTAACTTCCATAAAACCTCCATTGTGGCAGGCAGTTGATATTGATATGTGGTGATGGTTGCCACGTTCTTGCTATCTACATAATTGATAGCCACAGTACGCATTCAATAGAATTCACTACAAATTACAATAACCTTCAAAATTCCCCATTCCGCGCGATGACGGAAGCTAACCAGAGTTTTCTCAAATTATTTTATTGTGGCTTACAAAAAGTTAGTTTAAGCTGTTACGTGAAACATAAATGATATTTATTCAATATGAAATGGGTTATGCGATTTCAATGGACAATTTTCCTTGATTTTGAAGTGACCGTGGTTTGGTCCGTGGGATGACGAAAACTAACCTAACTCAACTCAAATTATTTTATTTGGGCTTACAAAAAGTTCGTTTTACCTGTTACGTGAATTATATTCATTCAAAATAAAATGGGTTATGCGTTTTCAATATTATACCTCAATGGTTAATTCTGTTTGCATTACTTGTTAATTGATCATTGTTTCTTGATACTTGATGATTGTTGATTGCATGAATCCACTATACTTCCTTCGTGTCCTTTTTTAACAATTAATGAACATGTACCCGCATTTTCGAGGTTATAACTTTGAAGTGGCAGGTTATAATAGCCCGACGTGTTCGCCCCTTTCGAGGGTATGAGACCTACTGTAATTTGAAGGTTATAACTTTGAAGTGGTGCGTCATGGGCCTGCGACGTGGGTGCCACTTTCCAGTGGTGGAAAAATTAATAATTTAGTTCCACTGGGCACTTTATGAAGCAGGAGCTTAGGAGTGGCATATTTAACATTCCTGACAATTTAAAGTTATATTCTCCAAAAGTCGCCATATTTACAGGAATATGCTGGGTCGTCATTATTAGAGAAATGATCGAAATATTCAATAAAGATTTATTTGTCGTCAGCACTGCATCAAACGTAGTAATTTATTACATAAGGATTTGTTTCAACTAACCAAGATTGATAAAACAATGTTTGAGGGATTTGAGTACATAATTTCAGAGGCGAATTATTTCCAAAATTATTTTGTTCTCCTCAAATAAAGAGTAATGAGATGGCGCGTGCTCTCAATCGAGATACAACACCCATTATTCACATAAAACTTTTAGTCGTTTTAATTTTATCCCGATCCTAAGTATCCAAATTCAATATACTTACTCACGCCTCTGTATATTTATTGTTATATATTTTTATAGTTGATCGAGTATTGGAAATGAATCACGGAAAATGGAAGAATGAGGAACATTTAGCATAAAAATATATTGCTGAACAGAGATTGAGCTACATATTATTCACACAAACGCAGTGAGTTGTTTAACGTGTCTAATGTCGGCCATTACATATCCACGTTTTTGCCAGGTGACCACAACGTGGTTGGAATGTGGCTATCTGAGATCCAGGAACGTAGATCGGAACGTAGCAACCACTAAAAAAGTGTTCCCCATTTTGGTAGCCGCCACGTGATAGAACCGTGTATATTACGTGGCAGTGGTTGTGTTTGACCACAATATATATATATATATATATAGTGAGAGGGTAGTCGTTGCTGACTAGTTAGGTGTAACAATTGAGTATTGGGGATATATATATATATATATATATATATATATATATATATATATACATATATATATATATATATATGCTTTTTTTGAGATACACTGTATAAATGAAACTTAAGCCATTGAAGTGTTTGAATGAGGTCCTACAACTTTTGTAACATATTGTTTTTGTTATATGTGAAATCAGGAAGTTACGGTGGGGGCGGGTCCTCAGTGTATGTTCTGAACATAGGGAATTATATTGCTGAGATTTTCTAATAGAATCCGTGTTGTTGAATTGCTATCTTATTTTTGATTGCAATATTCTCTGTAATATCTTCAGACAAACCTGAAATATAGTATGAACGCAAAGAAGGTGGACGAGGAGAATACGGATAAAATCTTAATTCATCGGTATCAAACTAGTGTCCGCTTGTTCTTCCCATTAGTTCGTAATTGAAGCAGAGACAGTATAGAAAATAGTTGAATAATGGTTATATTCGTTATTCCATATCAAGTCGCCTATTGTAGGCATCTTAATGATCTTGCTCAAGACAATGAATTGAAAAGCGTTGAGACACATAACAATATGACCGGTATCATGCCTCTAGGGTCTTCACGAGCCTCTTTGATGCATTCATCTCTGGAGAGATTGAACAATCAAGGAAATGATACAAAATCTCATTCCACACCCAGTTCAACTCGAGAGCAAACACTCGGAAAACATTCTTCTTCAAACGTGCTTCGCTATTCTATAATAGCGTGATCATGGCTATTCCTTCTCCATGTTCAAATGGGCTCAATACTGAAATGTTGGATACCTATGACACTTCAATTCGTTTTAACAGAGATCATGTAAGACCGACGAACTGATTAATTATGTTGTTTTCACCATTTACATTCAACATTTTTGAGTAGGTATCTCATTTTTATACAATAATATTGAACGTCTTTTTTCTATGTTCTTGCAAAAAACAAAACTTTATTGAAATATATTCAGTGAAAAAACTGGTTCTTTATTGCACTAGCGCAATAAAATGTTTATTGCACTCATCTGTCATTCTACTACAGCGTTTTGTGATCATGACTAACATAAACGTTCAAATCGACGCCATTTTCAGTCCATTTTCTGTGATATTGTATTACATTTTAAACAATTGCCTATTTTATATTATTTTCTATCATATTTATTGCATACTGGATTATGGAATAACTAGAAAGTGCAATTTATCAGAAATAAAGTTTGAATTTAATTGTTCCTAACATAGGTATTAGTTCTCACCTTTCTCAATGCAAATCGATAGTGCTAACTAATGATTATGTATTTTGAAATTTGAATTACGCTTTTTATTTTCCCACACTTAGTGCCACCTAAATAAAACATTTTTTTATTTTTGCATGAACGTAAAAAAAATATTATATGCAACTCGTGCAAAAAGTGTTTATTGCACTCACGTCGAGTGCAATAAACACTTACTTTTTGCACTTCTTGCATAAATAACTATTATTAGCATAAAAAGAGAGATATATAATATATGGTTTTATGAGACCGATGGCGAAGTCTAGGGTTTATGGTGAAATGTCCAATGAAATAGAGAAAATTAATTCATATAAAAAAAGAAAAACTAATATAGGAAACGAATAACACAGATCATTAATTTCATATTTGCTGGATTAGCAAGATAGGTATCGATTGATGATGAAAATGAGTTAACAAGTAGGAAGAGAGATGTAAGAGTCTGCAAATCACATAATAAATACATATTGAAAGAGATATCTATTAATATATACATCAATGTATACCTATTATCAGAATTATGATTCATCAGAAGCAGTGAAGGCAACCATTGCTTCTCAGGTAGATGATTTTTTTATTTATATTTTAATTTATTGTTATTGTAAACCTTGACTTCATCAGGTAGATGGTTATATATTCTAATGACAAATGATTTTCTGAAAACTGCAGATTTGTGCTGAGGCATGGTCGAAATAGATCTTTTTCTAATGTTCTTTGAATGTACTTTGAAGCGGATAATACATTTACGTACCAGTGGTGGGCGATCATGATCATCAAAAAATGTATGTGTGAAGGTACTTACGTGGAGTTGTCTTCTATTGTACATGTTGAGCCAGTTACATTCTTTGACTTTGTGTGAAAAAGGATCATATTTCCTAATGCCATAATCAGTCCTTTTGTATTCAATCTTGACCAACTTTCGTCAGACATGGACCATAAAGGAAATCGCAGTAACTGAAGTGACTTAATGCAAGTGACTCGCATACATTTCTTTTCATTTCAACACCAAGAATATGACGATTGCTGTGGATGAGTTTCAGGGATGCGTAAGCTTTGCCTATAAGTCTGTATCCAATATTAAACCAAGATTTCTAGCTGATTCACAAACTTGTAATGTATAGTCAACTTGAAGTGTAATGCTATTTAATAAAAAAATATGCTATTTTTACTGTCGAAGTATAACATTTTGGATTTTTCTGAATTTTTCAGATTGTGTTCATTAGATGATGCCTTGATTTTATTCAACACATTTTCCAGAATTTCCGCTGTATTATCAACATTTTCAGTTTGAACGTTTAGATAAAGCTGTGTATCATTCGCGAAAGCCTGCACTTTACAGTTTTTGATGTCATTTAAAATATCAACTGTATATACAATAATTTTAAGGGGCCCACTATGGATCCCTGTGGAACTCCTGGGAGTATGGGAAGCAGAGGAAGGGGAGCAGAGTATGATCCACCAAACAAGATTCTTTGGGAACGTCTTAGGAAGTAATTCCATATTAAAAAAGTTGATGAATCATCAAAACCAATAAATCTCAATTTTTTGTTCGAAGCAGATTTCGACTGATAATATCGAATGCCTTGGAAAAATCGAGCAACACCAGAGCGCTAGGTAAACTTGATCATAGGCTGTTATAATATATGTTGTTACCACACTGAACAAGTCAAAAAAAACTTTGGGGTTATTGTTTTCTGGTGGTATGCCAACAGAACTTTTCCATAAAGCTGAGAAGAAAGATTGTTCGATACAGCAATTGATTATATGAGTAATATATTCATCTATGAACGGACTAGATTATTTCAGCATTTCAGCATCAATATTATCTGCCCCTAAAACATTTGTGCCCTTTTCTCACTCTACATACTGAAAGTGTACAGTGCTTCTCAAAAGTCCGCTCCCCCCCTCTTATTTTTGGAACGATTATACATAAACAAGTGAAATTTGGAAACTGAATATTAAAGGTTGTAAACTTCCCTACTAGTGATGATAGATGACGGAATCGTCGAAGATGACGTCACAAGGCCATTGTGACCAATAATTTTGACTGTAACCCTACGGCAAGCGACACCTCTTTTAAAAGGTATCGAAAAAATCCATTCAATGATACTAATTTTGTTTGTGTTCATGGCAGATTTGGCAACTCGCTTTTGAAAAACGCATAGTTGTGATGAATTAAATCACTTAATACTAAAATTCCAAATTCAAGCTCCGCCTCTGGATAGTTGTCAATAAGCTGACGTTTTTGTTAGTCTCCCTAATTCGACGTTTTTGTAATTGTACAAGTTTTTGTACATTTAATAATTTGTGTATTGTTGATCGAACGTTCAACTGTTTTAGCAGCTTTTGGTACTTTTAATATTTTTGTACATTTTAATAAATTATTAAACTGTTGTGAGCCGAACGTTTAAGTGCTTCAAGAAGCGAAATGGTACGTGCTTTAGGTGATAAAGTAGCAGCGATCCTAATTCTTGGTGAAACTGGACAAAATATTCATGCAGCAGAACGCATTTTTAATGAGAGGTTTCCCGATCGCCCCGTTTCGAGGACTTATTTGAGGGAGCTTCGCTTCTTCGTAAGTTTGAAACAACGGGTAGTATTAATGATGCGAAACGACCTGCAGGCCACAAATTTCTGATGAGAAAAAAATTGATATACTGGCAGAAGTAATAGTTAATCCTACTTCTTCAACAACTCACGTTGCATCTACCTGTGAAGTCAGTCAAAGTACAGTACACAGGGTGTTGAAAAAAAAACAAATTTCATCTATACAAATTAAAAATGGTTCATCAACTCTCCAACGACGACCCAGACCGAAGACTATAATTTTGTGAAAATATGGAAACTTAAATTAACCAACAGCCAGACTATGTCAAAAAAATTTGTTTTAGTGACCAAAGTACTTTCTATCTAAATGGAAATGTAAATACACAGAATGTGAGGTATTGGAGTGACGCAAATCCTCACCTGTTTCGTGAAACACATACCCAATTTCCTCAGAAGGTGAATGTTTGGGCAGGTATCCTGGGAAACCACATCGTTGGGCCTCTTTTCTGAAATACTAATTTAACTGGTGAGGTTTATCTGGAGCTGTTGCAAAACGCAATAGAACCGTTAATCCTTGAAATTTTGGAAGATATTCCAGATGAATTCGGCAATGTGGAAATAACATTCCAACAGGATGGTGCTCCTCCACACTATTACGGTGCAGTAAGACGGTATTTGGATGAGGAGTATCGTGGAAGATGGATTGGACGACGAGGTTCAACGGAATGGCCAGCTCGATCACCGGACCTCATACCTTTGGATTTTTTTCTGTGGGGGTACCTTGAATCGAAGGTTCACGCCACTGAACCCGACAATATTGACGTCTTAATACAACGTATTGTTGCAGAATGTGAGGCTGTTTCCGCAGACACATTTGCAAAAGTAGGATATTTCACTGTCAGGAGGTAAATGGAGGTCACTTCGAGCAATTTCTTCAAGTAGATACTGATTCTTAAATCTGTAATTAATATCATACTGAATGAAATTTAAATTTTAATGTTTACTAATGAGCCATTAAAACTGCCATAAACACAAACAAAATTGGTATCATTGAATAGGTTTTTTCGATACCTTTCAAAAGAAGTGTTGTTTGCCGTAGGGTTCCATTTAAAATTATTGGTCACAATGGCCTTGTGACGTCATCTTTGACGATTTCGTCATCTTTCATCACTAGTAGGGAAGTTTACAATCTTAAATATTCAGTTTCCAAATTTCACTTGTTTATGTATAATCGTTCCAGAAATAAGAGGTGGGGAGGGGACTTTTGAGAAGCACTGTATGATATCTACGTTCTTTGTACCTTTTAAAATCAACTTCCCGTTCGGTTTTTTGAATTGTTTGCAATGCTATGCTTCTTCCCCTCTATAAAACTATAAGATTAACTGAAAGCCAAGATGCATGTTTTTTGTTACGCTCTTTTGAAATATGGGAGCATTACTATCGAATACAGAGATGATGTATTCATTAAGAAGTTCTTTTTTACCCGACTGCGCGACGCAAAACAGGGTAATGTGTTTATCAGCTTATGTATGTTTGTTCCTTTGTGCGCTCTAGAGACTAAACGCGTATGCCGATTTTGATGATTCTTACGTCAATCGAATTGTCTTAATCTTGCGAGTGTCACTGAATACATGACAGTAATCAAACTTCAATATTGCGACAACCAGAAGCCATATTGTGAATAAAGACATGACAGTAATAATCAAAATTGTTGTGACAAAATTCAATATGGCGACCACCAGACGCCATATTGTGAAAAAGTTATAACAGCATATAGCTGTACATCAGTAATTCGTAAATTTGCTCGTTGGTTGGTTTATTTCGGTTTCAGTTACTATTTCATTTTCATTACATTTTCAATACACTATCACTTAAATATTTTAATCGAAACGTAATTAAGTACAGTCAAACTTGGCGATAATGACTTTAGATTATTACCTTCTTTTGATCCTAATTAAGAGGTGTAAAATGAAAAAAGGTAATTTAAAAAATCAAAAAACCCGACTGCGTCAAAATGAACTTTAAAAAAAAGATCGAAACAAAATGACCAGGAAAAATTGTGAGAAAATTATGTTTTCAGAGGTTAACTATTAAACTTAATACTGTAAACAATCTCACGCAGACGGAGGCAATAATATATCTTCATTGTTGAATTAAAGAAGATGCATCCGACAATATTTTCTGGTCATCTTGTTCGCATCTTTTTTAAAGTTAACTTTTTACGCAGTCGGGTTTTTTAATTTTTTTAATTTACTTTTTTTATTTGTCGATATAATTCTCTACTATGATATTGTGCCATGGAAGTTCATGAAGATCATCTATGAGATTATTCATATTAGATTGACGGAAACACTGATAGGTAATGAATTTGGGTTCCTTATGTAGAAAAGGTATATTCATTTCAAAAAATGTTAGAACATGATGAAATATCCCATGGTACGGCAGGGTACCAGATGTCAGAAACAAAAATAACATCAAGTAAAGCACTAGATATGCAGTGGTTCTTGTTGATTCAAAACAGTGCATTCATGGAATATCTAACTTTAAAATTTACATTGGAATCTCCTAAACATGTCAATCAATAGTATGGTATGTTCGAGAGAGAATATCATCCATATCTTCAATTACATCACCTAGTACCGCATTATCCCATTCCATGTTTCTATGGTATGTTCTGCTTTGATTCACTTCTTCCATCTATACCTCAAATCATCAATAAAAAATAGCATGCGATAAAGTATAATTAAAACTACGAGAGACGTAATAGATGACCATGAAGATTTCAAATCTGACATCAACCCAAAATAATGATATAATAACGACAAATTATTTTATCGACATAATTTCGATACATTTTTCTCGCATGTTTCCATAGTTGAGTTTTACTTGTATGTTGAATATCGTAACTTAGTTGTTCTCAATAATTTTCACATATTCGAATGACTGAAATATTAGCATCTGTACATTCCCCATCAGAATTTTTTCACTTTAGATGATATTTTTACGGTATTTCAATCAACACTTCATATTACATTATAACTTTGAGGTAATGGTGGGGGAGGGGGGTGGGACGAACATGCAGTCATATGTTGTCCTTATTTGTCCTCTCATTTTGTGTAGGCAAACAGGTATCAAAATCTGTGAAACGCCTAGAATTTCCATGTGATAATGTTGATTTTCACTCGTGTAAAAAAAGTGGCAAAAAATTCAATATACTGAAGGAAAATCAGTTGGATATTCATCAGCTTCTCCCATGAGAACTAGTTGTGAAGATGGAATATGAAAATGAGTGGAAGACGAGGACATTTGACCGACCTATTTACCGGCTTCTTCGTTCGCTAGCCTCATGGACGTATCTGAGGTTATTATTAGGTAATAATTCACTTGAAAATCTTCCTTGAAAGTCCGTGGACTCTGAAGATATTTAGCTGCTTAACCTGCGACCGTGAGGGTGAGTTAATCATAACTTATTTTCTACTATGCAATTTGTCTGAGGAGTTGATAGATTCTGGAGGCGATTTGTGGAGAATTATGCTATTTCCTGTAATTAACAAATATCTTCGATTAATAAATTGGTGAAGGACTTTTCAGATCGGATAAAAAATTCCAGTAAACATCATCTGATCCCTTGGAATTATATGACAAGATAATTAATAGCAAGTTGCTATTTCATTGGAAAAAACAAATTAACCCACGAGGTAATTCCTGGAAATATTCCTCGGCAAATAATAGACAGCTTATCGAGAAGAACAGGCAATTATCTGGGACGTACAAATGAGTCTCCCGACGTCGCGTCGTTGAGTTCAGTTCAGATCAGTTATTCTCTCGACATCGTATGACTCATCGTTCATCATAGTCACAACTCTTCGTCCAATTCGAGTCTCCAGCACTATAGCTCGATATAATACAGTGTTATTTCAAAACTCTCAAAGAAACAGTGCTTCCGCGACTCTGCTCTGCCTAATTAGAAACGCCTCAGTTGTGATATTCAATACGCAATGAACACATTCCATCAACATTAACCGAAGTCGGCTCATCCATAAAATTATTAGTAACCCACGAAAATATTCAATAATAATTCTATAGAAAGAAGTTAATTTGGAATTTTTTGAGACATTTTGCCTACATGCCTGATATAATTCTCCCGTAATGTTATCTGGGATACCAAGTTATATCAAATATCTGAGAGAACTGCATACCCTTACTGGAAGAAGACATTAGAAATAGCAGAATCGCATCGGATTGAATTGGTATCCGGAAAAATAGACAAAAAAGTCATATCAATCTTCTAACAAAACTCCTCCGATATTAGTCAATGCACGGGCAATTCTGCAAGGGATCCTGAGACACCCACTTGAAATCTGCCAGTCTTCGCAATTTTGGAGATCGGGAACAGATGAAGTTCACGAAACGTAAATAGTTTATAGAAAAGTCTACTCTGATTGAATGACTTTTGTGATCGTCAAAATTCGGAAAATGAAAATTACTAAATGATTTTTTTTTTCTCACGAAAAAATGACAGATTATAATATTGTGGAAAACAAATCCACCTTAGCCGTCAAACGATTGCTTAATCATTTTTTCCTGAGATTCTAGAACGTTATTGATCCAAAAAACATGTCACAAATATGAATTATCACACATGTTTCGTATCATATATCTTACATAGAATGGTCTTTCATTTTATGTAGAGCTTCTTTGAAAAAATTTAATATAGCAAAAAACAGCAGACACGATAAAACAGTCATAAAAAAATCCGGTCCCCATAAGAACTATGGAGTAATGAATAAACCAATCCAACAATAACCCTATGTGAAGAAATGAGAATAAATGGACCATAACAATTTTTACCCAGTCGATTTTAGATTGTAGGAGAGTCGATATTACTCTTCAGCCCCCCCTTACCACGACCTATCAGATCTTTTGTACATTACCTCATCTATTCAAGACTTGGGATTCCGAAACTCCTTGCGAAGTTCTTGATATCTTGAGAGTGTCAATGAAACCCCTCTGAGGAACTCAAGCATTTGGCAAAATAGCGCTTGGCAGTCGCAAAGTAGGTGTTCTGAAGTTTCCGTGAAGTTCACAGTCACGGCACAGTTCACTTTCTGATCTATCCATTTTTTTGAGATGATAACTCAAAGGACAATGTCCGATGAGCAGTCCCGTTACCATCTTTCTTGTCTATTCAGCTCTCCTTGGCGATGGGCCTAGAGCCTTTTCGCTTGTCTTTGTTCTGGAATCTTATTCCAGTGGCTTTTGTGTGGGCTTTGGAGGGATCACAAAATGGTTCTGAGCCTGGATATTGAGTGTTTGCCCATCCTTGGCAATGCTGTCTGCTTCCTCATTGCCTTTGATTCCCCTGTGACCTGGTACTCACATCAGAGTGACCTGATTGTTCGCAGCCAGTTGTTTCAGGGGGAGTGCAGACCCAAGTCAGTCTAGACTCAAAAGTGTGTGACTTTAGAGCTTCAAGTGCTGGTTGGCTATCTGATAGGATATATATTTTTGCCCCTCTGGAGCCTCTTGTGAGGCATTTTCGGGCGCAAATTGTTGAGGCTTCGCCTAGGGGTTTTGAGAGCCTCCTACTTCAGCTTTTCCGTCCATCTTGGATCCATCAGCTCACGAAACTGATACATCCCTTTCTAGTCGACGCCCGTTCGATGTGCATATTTGGTGGCTGTTTATGACCACTTCAGAATGCACTTCGGAGTCGTGCTAGGCTGGCATAATACCTTATGGTTTGTACCTGGATTCTAGGTTACAGTCTGGAGGCATTGTCGCTTAATTGATTACGCAAAAGTGCAATATTGGAAGGTTCAGCATTACGTTTAATGTTGCAGTGGGACATATGAACATTGTCCCTGTGAGTCCCAGACAGGCTCATTGCTGCACCTTCTGCAGCTTGATTTGTGCCGTGTACTGTTGGATTTTTGATCACTATAATAATAATGCATAGGTGACCATGGGTTCAATAATCGTTTGGTATTACCAATATATCATTTATGGCTCCAAACCCCATGTCTTGCCGAATTCTCTGCTGCACGTCCAGGTTGCCGCTGTAGCTTTGATAAGAATGAGAGTGATTTGACTGTTCCATATCAGTCGTTGGTCGATCATAACTCCCAAATATTTGACTTCTCAACCTAAAAAAGTAAACTGAGTTCCATTCATTTCAGTTCGTGCTCACGCCTCCTTGTGAATGGACCAGCACTTTTTGCTAAGTTTTACAATTAGTCTCTCCTTTGCGCACCAGCATCGGATTATGTTTGGGGCTGTCTGCATGGGATTGGATATCACTCCGTCATGTTTGCCCCTAATAGTAACGGTTAGGTCATCAGCGTTATTCCATATTCATGTAGGTTTACTATCCACGGTCAATGATCACAGCAAAGGTGACAGAACCCTCCCAGTATATCCAGCATATAATTATTCCCAGAACAGGGAAAAGTCAAATACTTATACATGAGATTGGTGACAACATGAAAATTTATTAAAATGAAAAAATAATTGTACTCTAGTTAGTAACTGAAGAGGTGGGTGCATAAATGTGTTGAATAAAATTATGGTCTTCCTACAAAACCTAGGCATAATCTTTCACAAGAAAACCATTTTTTCCATTTCCAGTGACCAATTTGAACTAGCAAAGTTGTGTAGTGATATACGTTTTATTTAATGTGTGAAGAAAAGTCTTCTCATGACGAATGCATATGTTTTTTACGACTTGTAATAATAATCTATCCACCTCTGTATTGAACCGAGCATAGTATAGAAAATAGATAACTAGCACCATCTTATTTTATATCGAATCATCCGTCCCTAAACACCCCATGTCCTAAATATTTCTCCTTCGAGTTTCCCATATCACATCATAGTGAATTATAAACCTATGATATAGACTTTATCACCGGGTATGTAGAGCACAAATCCTCGATTTGCTTTAACGGTAATCAACTATATTTTTCTGCATGGATGTGTACTTTCTTTATAAAATCCCATTATACTGATACACCAGGTGACCCAAATTGAATGTGACAGGCAATATCTGGTTTATTGGAGGAGATAGAAAAAAATATGTCCAACAAAAGTTTCAGCAGTTGATGGGATCTATATTTGGTATAATCTTCAAATATACAGGATATTTCGGGTAGGCGCTATAGATCAAAATATTTTTATTTTCAATAGAACACCCTGTATATCATCACATATTCAGATTTTACTGTGAATTTTTGAATCATTTCATGTATAGTTTATGAAATTTGGTAACGGCGTTGTTGAGTTATAGCACTTTTTCTTAAAATGTAAGGTTTAAAAAAACCATTTTTTGATAATTCGTACAGAAACCTGTCAGTCTCTTTTATAGAATTTAAGGAAAAATTAAACCGAATGAAAACCATTTTTTGTCACCTATACGATATTGGGGGATTTATCAAACGATCAGTTGAAAATTATATTGAAGTTGGTTCTTGAGAATGTGGCTAACTTGTGAGTGAATTGCGTTGCATTGCAAATTTTCATCAATTAGCTTATGCTTGTTAATACCTTGGTAACGAATGTTTTTGAATTGTACTGTGAACTTATGAAGTTCGATTCAATGATTCTTTGCAAAACAGTTATTTGTTTGTTCTTTGTGCAAAAACTCCAGCATGCCTCTCGTGTTTCTTCAAGTGATTGCGTCGAAATGATTTTAGTCTTTGGCGAATGTCGAGAAAATTGCCGCAAAGCACAAGCACAAGAACGTTTTTCAGGCAGGTCAGTTCCGTCACAGATGGCTTTTTCAATAGTGGAAGAAACATTACAAACTGGGTCATTTCCTTTCAATATAAAGCATCGTCATCATACGACAACTGTTAGAACCTAACCTTACACATGTTTCTATCCATACTCTTGCAGAAGAAGTCGGTATGAGTAAATCTACTGTACAGAGAATTCTGAATGAAAACAAATGCCACCTATTCAAAATGCAGTTGCTACAAGCTTTGAAACGAACTTCGAACGACGCGACGACCTGAATTCATTGCTTGTGCTCAGGTAATAGTACATGATAATCCCAACATATTCAATCAAATTTTGTGGAGCGATGAATCGTGGCTTCACAATAATGGAAATGTGAATCGAAATTACACTCACTATTGGTCTCAAGAAAACCCCCACTGGGTACTCGGAAGTAATTTCCAAACCATGTGGGATATTGAACTATATTGCGAAATGTTCAAAGAAAATTCAATGAGTTGCGATATTTAAATTTCTCATGGAATAATTTGATCCAATTGATGGAAGATATTCCAACAGCAGAACGATAAGGAATTTGGTGGCAACTTGATGGTGCTCCTCCTAGTAATTCACATGTTGTCACTGAATATCTGGATAGGAGGAATCCAAATAGATGGATTGGTAATAGAGGTCAAATTCGGTAGTCGGCTCGTTCCCCAGATTTATCATCATTATTTGGATAATAGTAAAATGAAGATTCGAGTAGCCTGTAGTAATACTAAGCCTAATATTATTAGAGCGATATGTTCGAGAGAACTGATTCGCCGTTTCGAAGCCTGTTTCAAGACTAATCTACTCACAAATTGATAAATTAAGTTATATTACGTTGTTATTTATGATTTTTTCCTATCTCAATTTCGCAATTGTTTCATATTCGAAATGATTTTTCAATTATTGGATGCCTTGAAAAATCTCAAAACTGCAACCATTATTCTGAATAACTAGTGTATTTTGAATAATTTTTATCTGATGCATTTCTGAGGATTTCTCCTATAACTCCAGTCGAATACAGATAAGATTCGTGAATAAGGTTTCTTCAAAAATCGTTCCTCTCAAAACCTCACATTTTGAGAAAACAATGCTAAAACCGAATTGAAACAAATGAAATGATATCAGAATTCAACGTAAAATCTTGATGTGATGATACATTCTATTGAAAAACAAATATATTTTGGTATGTAGCACCTACACCAAACACCCTGTTTATTACAATATCATACCAAAATTTAGCTCTTACGGAATTATGATACTTTTGTATGAAACATTTTCATCAGTCTCCTTCAAGAAGCCAGATATTGGCTGTCTCATTCAATTTGGGTCACCCGGTATACACAACAAACACTTTTTCGTTGCATCTGAATTATCTAAACTATTTTTTCTCTTCGAACATGGATCAGATGTGATCTATGAGTAGTATGAACACAATAAATGAATACGGATGATATCTCAGGTAAATCCATTAATGAAATAGTATTCGCCTGTTGTTTCAACAAGTTAGCAATTAAAGCAGATAGGTATAGGAGATAATTGGGTAAATAATGGCGTGGTCTTAAGTTGTATCAAGTCATCATTCCTTTAGAGACACCATATCTTCGATATCTCCTTGTCTCAGTCATCACTAATATATAGGAACCTACTTAGTTTTGGTCTTCGATTCCCTGGAACGACAAATCCACTACTTAATTTAGATTCACCAATATGGGGTAAAGTAATATAGGAGTTAAAAATTAGAATATCAATATATTCCGCCCAATAGATCGTAGGTACAAATCAGTGAATTTGCCTTAATAGTGGTCCTTTCTATTCATTACCCAAATAGATCAAACAATTCTATCCTGGATACACGAATATTTCAGGAATGGAATGAAGTACCTACTGAAATCAGATAATTGATTTATGCGTACGCAATTCTCTTTTTACCTCCTGATTTGAGCTTAGTGTAAACGTTAAAAATCATAAGAATGATTTGCGGATCACTAATGGATGACAAAAAAAAATAGTATTCTACTATGCTAATATGAGTATAATAACACAATCATTTCTTGTTTACAATGTATCTATTTCAAAGTTAATTACTACTTATGTACGCAACATTCGACGTTCGACGTTCGACGTTCGACGTTCGACGTTCGACGTTCGACGTTCGACGTTCGACGTTCGACGTTCGACGTTCGACGTTCGACGTTCGACGTTCGACGTTCGACGTTCGACGTTCGACGTTCGACGTTCGACGTTCGACGTTCGACGTTCGACGTTCGACGTTCGACGTTCGACGTTCGACGTTCGACGTTCGACGTTCGACGTTCGACGTTCGACGTTCGACGTTCGACGTTCGACGTTCGACGTTCGACGTTCGACGTTCGACGTTCGACGTTCGACGTTCGACGTTCGACGTTCGACGTTCGACGTTCGACGTTCGACGTTCGACGTTCGACGTTCGACGTTCGACGTTCGACGTTCGACGTTCAGAATATTTTGGGGTGACATTGTTAATTTCATACCAAACGGAAGTAATGGGAGAAAATTTTATTTTGTTTCAAGAATCCATCATGAAAAAAAAAGTTTTGATAACGAGATTCAAACCCCAACCGCCTGCGTGGCATGCAGATGCATTATCCACTATACCAGATCGCCACTAGCTACATTTCTGGGAATACTTCTACTGAATCATTATTCGCCACACGGTGATTCGTTCGCTCAGCAGTTTAAGAGATATATTAGAATTTTGGATATTTAATCATTGTATGTAGCGAGCTCATAATCCCATATATTATCATCTTTGCATTCACTGTTTCCTTATAGGAATTGAATGTTTTGACATATCATTTTCACAGAAGCTACTGTGGCTAACTTCATACAGTGAAATTTTCGTACGGGTTGCGCGCGCTGTTCCCAATGTTACTCTCAGCTAAACATGCCTAAAGAAATATAACTTCAAAAAATATATAATGAAATAAAAATCAAATATAAAATAATTCCCCAATACATATAATATTTCATAAATTTAGTGAACAGTGCTTGTGGAGGTTTAGATAATGAACGAATGGCCACATTCAATTGATCTCTAACGGATCCTGAATAACAGAGGGTATAGTATTTTTTACCCAATGTTTACTTTCTTTGGAGTAGTGATAGGTCGGTAGGTAATCACAATATTGTCGAGTCCCAATTTATTTGAAAATTTTCAGTCTCATCTTTTTCTGTGCAGATGTGAAGTCTTTGGGAGCTAGCGTTTCGTTTTTTGTTGAATCAAAAACACTTTGTATGCAAATCATTGTCGGAGATATTTCATCAAGCCGATCGCTTGGGTAGGTTCTACGTTTTTCATAAATACTTTTCAAACATTATTTTTGAACAATTTTCAACGGCTTTGGATGAGATGTGTATATTCCTACCCAGCCAGCAATACTATTGTTGTTGTTAATTGAATTTGTCAATCTCAACACCTAAATATCGAACTATCAATTTCAAAAATTTTGACATGAATACCATCAGATGTCGTTATTTACTCAAAACTTTGGGGCACCATTTCTATTACAGCTGAAGGACATGTATTTAGTTTTTTTCATGTTTATTGTTAAGCTAATCTCATCAAACTAACTTTGTATTTTTTTCAATTAATTTTCAACTTTATTTTTTGCTTCTTCTCAAGAGTTGGCGGTATACCAAACACCATATTCGATTTTTCTCGGGTTGCTAAGCGTTTCCCCTACATATTGCGTTCTTTGATCCAGATATGATTTCATCATTTGGAACGCAATACCTCTGTACTGTATAGCTTTGTATTAGCTTCTCAAATAAACAAAACTGAGAGGCAACACTTATTTTGTTGTTGTGCTTAAAGATTTTTTCTGACTGCACTATCGTGAAATATTTTTCATCATATAAATAATTTTTATCTGATACATTTTCAAGGAATGCAATAGGCATTTTAGAAAATAAAGTTTTTTGGAGGGTTTTCATCCAATTTATCACAGAAAATTGAGTTTTGTCATATTGTTCCGAATACTATTGAAGACCGCATCTATAGACATTTTGGGAGAAATATTTGCAAGTTAAAAAAAATATTTTAATAATTTTTTTTTCAAATGTATTATTCTCAACTTTGGGGACAAAAAATTGAAACAGAAGGTTTTGAAAAAGCGTGAGGAAAACAATATACCTACCAAATTTCCATCGATTTAGATGCAAATTACTGCAAAGATCGGACAGACACATGCACGGATTAATATTTTTTTTTGTTTCATAATCAATCTTTCAGAATCGCTGGTGAGTCGAAAAAACTCTTGCATTATGATATACATTTTCAATTACCATCTATGCGGTAGTGTGAGGAAGCTGTGCAAATATATAGCATGCGATTGTTTATCAATGACACGTTTGTTTTGTCAAATACTCGAAATATTAGTGTTTATTGTTGTTGAAGTGAGTATTCCTATAGAGTATTTCGAAGAAAACATGTGCTGCACTACAAATTTTCAAATAATCTATAGTTTATTGCCTCTCCTGAAACGTCTTAACTACTTTACTACTTCGCCGGCTGATAGACCAGTGCCTTTGAAAATGGTAAAAAGTGAAAAAAAATAATAGTGGGATGAAACTCATTGGAAAAGGAAGGCAATATAACAAAAATGAAAGGAAAAATAATTTACGGGCGATCTGAGGTCGGGAAGTGGAAGGGGGTGAGTTTTTAAGGGTAAAAAACCGTTTATCTCGATTTCCGGCAAAACTACAGGTTCTATTGAAAAAACTTGTTGTAGTTAATAAAAAGATCTACAACTTTTGTATCCACACTTTTTTCACATAACCTCAAAATTTATGTGAAAAATTCAAATAACCAAGTTTTTGGTTTTTTATTTTTATCTTTTTCAACAATTCTTTTCTCCACGAAATTCGGTAAAAATTTCCTCTTTTATGTTCCAAACAATATTTATTTTTTCACCTTATTTTGACTTGATATCGAAAAAGCAACCTAATTTTCAATCAAAAATTCTCCCGTCAAAATATCAGCTTTTTAAAAAAAGTCGGTGGGCTTTTTGTTCGTTGAAATCTCTACTTCCTGATGGTATGAAAAAAAGTACATTACTATGACAGAAAATGCAAAGAAACGAAAAAAACTCGAATCCGAATTTAATAAGACATCTACAATATTTTGAGAAAGTTGTAGAATCTTCTTTAAATTATATGCGTAGATGCATATTTATTGCTATTTTAAGATAACTTATATACCTGAGTGACCTACGGAAAATTTTAGCCCATCAAACGGTATTTCATAGAGAAGTGGGGAAGGGGCTGGAGGGTCTGGGCCTTACTACCTGTTATTTCTTTGTATTTTCTGAGAGCATTTACCATAGTAATGTATATTTTTTTTACACTATCAGAAAGTAGAGATTTCAACGAACAAAAAGTCCACCGACTTTTTTGAAAAACCTGATATTTTGACGGGAGAATTTCTGATTGAAAATTAGGGTGCTTTTTCGATATTAAGTCAAAATAAGGTGGAAAAATAAATATTTCAAATAAAAAAAAACAGTGTGTTTGGGACATGAAAAAGTAAGTTTTTACCAAATTTCGTGATGAAATTTTTTTTTTGTAAAAGGTAAAAATAAAAAACCAAAAACTTGGTTATTTGAATTTTTCACATGAATTTTGAGATTATGTGAAGAAAGTAGGTATACCAGAGTTGTGGATCTTCTTATTACCTACAACTTTGTCATTCAACTTTTTTCCTCGTAGTTTTGCCGGAAATCGAGATAAACCGTTTTTTACCCTTGAAAACTCACCCCCTTCCACTTCCCGACCTCAGATCGCCGTAAATTATTTTTCCTTTCATTTTTGTTATATTCTCTTCCTTTTCCAATGAGTTTCATTCTACTATAAGTTTTTTTGGTTTCAAAAATTATCGACCCTGGTCTATGAAGCCACGCTCGACATTTTACTACTTACTTCTGATAGATTTTTCACAATATCTATCGGATGTGGTTCAATGTGCAGCGTGGTTCTAGACAGATATTACAGAAAGAACTTAATTTTTCTCGCAGATTATTACATTCTTAGAAAAATATTTCTATTCAATAATCAATTGAGAATGTTTTCCTTTTCAACATGAATACCGTTCAATAGGTTATCTTGAACGATGGAAGATAGTGGTTAAAAATTATCTTTCAGTCGCAGATGATTCCTTATCTGATTTCATGAACACCTTGTATATATAGTTAAACAAATCAATTAAGTTTTACCACGTTTTTATCAACTTGCTTTTTGTCTGTTCGGTACAAATTTTGCAAACGATTAACTTCCCGATGAGCTAGAGACTTGAATATTTCCAAAATAGCTGAGAAATGGATGACAATGCAATATTACCCGTTTATTCGTCTGTCTGTTTGTTTGTCTGTTATAATAATAATAATAGTAAGGAGCAATCGATTTTGAACTAATTCACCGATGAGCTAAAGACTGGAAACTTCAAACATAGCTCAGGACTGGGTGACGAAAAAACAAACACACATACAGTATCAGAAAGTATTTATCTTGGGTATGGTGGTTTCATGAGAGCGTGAAGAATAGCTTGCTATATGTTGAGAGAGCATTACAATTTCTCCTCGACTCGCTCGAGGAAGGGATATCGACGTCACGACACAGAGATAGGAGAGTCAGAGTCGATTCGCTGTGTAGCATTGCCACGTGGCCAGTTAATGTGTCGGGAGGGGTAACAGCAGTGCGTCTCTCTTGTTTATGTGGTATTATCATATCATTGCGCTCCTTGTTGCTCGTGTAGATTTATGTCCGTACCCCAGATAAATGTTTTCCGATACTGTATATGATCAGGTGAAGAGGAATTATTTCTTCCTGCCCAATACAGATTTTTAATCTCATACAGATTCTATACCACATACAGATTGTCCTGAAAATCCTGATTTTGAGTTTTTAATAGTGATGGAAATACTTGTGAGATTTAAAAAAAAACGAAATCTGTATGACGCTGGGAGAAATCATTTTATACTTTTCAGTCCGCAATCAAAAACGTGATATTTTAAAAATATATTTTATTTAAATAATGTTTGTCAATAGGAACATTTGAAAAACAACCCCCTTATCAAATTCAGGTAACAAGAAAAACAAATTACCTCAATATTATTCTTTGATTCTTAAACCATTCTTCCACATTCAATATATAGACAGACGTTGTCCTGTCAAAACTTCTGTACTCCCTAAGTTTTTTTCCTGAAAACTCTCGTCTGCGCAGATTTTTTTTTCCATTGTCTTTTGTGTGGTTCCATCCAGGTCCTTATGCCCCTTCGACCTTTTCCCTTTATCCCGTTATCTCGTTTTTCCGTTATTCCGTTTTTCCGATTCACCGTCATTCCGTTTTCCCGTTATTCCATTTTCTAGTTATTCTGTTCTCCCGTTATCCCATTTTTCCATTATCCTATTTTCCCATTATCCCATTTTCCATCATCACGTTTTCCCGTTTTCCCATTTTTTCTGTTCTCCCGTTATCCCGTTTTTCGCTTTCTCCCGTTGTTATCCCATTATCCTTTTCCGTTATTCCGTTTTCCCGTTTTCCCGTTCCCCCATTTTCTCGTTTTTCTGTTCTCCTATTCTCCCGTTATCCCGCTATCCCATTATCCTGTTATCCCGTTCTACCGTTATCCCGCTATCCTATTTTTCCGTTCGTTATCCCATTTTCCCGAAAAAAATTAGCCAAATAGGTTCAGTCGTTCTCGAATTATGAGCGTACCAACACAAGCAGACATAAATTTTTATTATATATTATATATTCCTGAAAAAATTTCCAGAACAAAGAAATTTCCAATAACTTTTCTGAAAATTCTTTGTTTCCCTTAAACCCCTTTTCGGAGTATCACGAAACATTAAAAAAAAACACTTCAAAAATTGGCCAAAAAATTGACCAAATCGGTACAGCCGTTGTATTTATAAAATTAAAAGAATGTTACTCCTGTTTCTGTGACTTCTGCTTGGTAGGCGACAGTGTAACCGCTGCGCTATTTTTTCGTTTGGTAAGCAATGACTCGATAGTCGTTTTCTTCGCAAAATTTTTTATATACCCGAATTTTCCAATTTTCGGGCAACTTTCCTAATCTAGTTTGCGTATCAACCATCCTCGGGCTATTTCGAATTGAAAACAAATTGCCAAATCAGTCCAGCTGTTCTCACGTTTTGAGCTTACAAAGAATCAAGATTAATTTTTATTATATAGACTAGCTGGTACCCGTGACTTCGTCCGCGTGGAATTTGTATTTTTTCCTATGTTTTTCCAAATATATATATATATATGTATATATATATATATATATATATATATATATATATGTATATATATATATATATATATATATATATATATGGAATTTGTATTTTTTCCTATGTTTTTCTATATATATATATATATATATATATATATATATATATATATATATATATATATATATATATATATATATATATATATATATATATATATATACATATATATATATATACATATATATATATATATACATATATATTTATGTATAAAAATAAATTGCAATATAAAATAATACCAAATTTGCATCCAAGTTTTATTCCCACAAGCGAACCAAAACAAAAAAAAATTACAGATATATATATATATATATATATATATATATACTAGCGGACCCGACAGACGTTGTCCTGTCCAAATTTCTATGTTCCCTAAAATGTTTTTCCCGAAAACTCTCGTCCGTGTAGAATTTCTTTTTTTCTATGTTTTCCTTCATTGCGTTCCATCTAGATTTTGCTTTTGACTCCTTCCGCTTCCTGTTGTCCCGTTATCTCATTTTCCCGTTATCCCATTTTCCTGTGAACCCTGTTTTTCTTTATCCCGTTATCTTGTTTTCCCGATATCCCCTTATCCTGTCATCCCGTTATCCCGTGTTTTCGTTATCCCGTTATTCCCGTTATCCCATTATCCCGTTATTCCATTATCTCGTTATCTCGTTTTCCTGTTATCCCTTTCTTTCGTTATCCCGTTATCTCGTTTTCCCCTTATCCCCTTATCCTGTCATCCCGTTATCCCGTTTTTCGTTATCCCGTTATTCCCGTTATCCCGTTTTTTCGTTATATCGTTATCCCGTTATCCAGTTATCCAATTATCTAGTCATCCCGTTATCCCATTTTCCTGTTATCCCATTTTTTCTTCATCCCGTTATCCCGTTTTCCCCTTATCCTGTCATCCCGTTATTCACGTTATCCCGTTTTCCTGTTATCCCGTTTTTTCTAAATGATATAAAAAAAATAGGGGTTGCTCGAAGAAGGGTGAGAATTAAGAGTAATGTGAATTTTTTTATTCTAAGTCATGACAAAATAAAAATAAAAATCTTGCCAGAAAAATAGAAGTTGATCGTAGAAGGGTGAAAATTTGGGGTTGTATGTATTTTTGAATGCTGTATCATAAAAAAATAAAATTTTTTTTTTTTTTTTTTTAAATAAAAAACCAAATCAAGGGGTGGACCACCCTTTGGACCAGCCTTAACATTTGGGGGGATGACTTGAGGATCTACACCATCCAGGGCGCCACCCAAACGCATACAAAAAAATTCATTCAAATCGGTTCAGCCGTTTATGATACCGACTGCAGCGCCATCTGCTGGGCTGCTTTGTAAATCTAAACCATCCAGGGCGCCACCCAAACGCATACAAAAAAAATCATTCAAATCGGTCTAGCCGTTTAGGAGTTCAGTGCCACACACGTACAGTAGAATTATATATATATATATATATATATATATATATATATATATATATATATATATATATATTATATATCTCACTCATTCTATGTTGGTTGCACTTGTCTCTGAAAAAATGTGATTTTATTTCATAATATTATATATATATATATATATATATATATATATATATATATATATATATATATATATATACATATTTAATCACCCATAATGGTTTTTCATCTTGCAAAGCTCCTTCAATACCTTTCAGATGAAGAAAACAATATCAAATCAATCACCTGCTGATTATATGAGTTCAGAGACACATCCTGCTCAATATATTTGAGTGTGGTACTACAACAAGTAATTAATTATACGCATATCTCAATCTATTTCGCTATTGGCATGTTGCCTCTTGTTATTAAAGCACAGATAGTATAGAAAACGGCATATTGATTTTCAATGAAACATCTAAAAAAATCTCTATTTCGCTAGAAGTTTTTTTTCTTCATAATTCTGCTTCAGTTACGGCCTATTTCTAGAATAATGTTATCATTGGAAGGCCTCCTGTATGATAATCATTTCAACAAAACAAATAAGAAGCAATAGGTAACATCACATTTCTCATGCGTTAATTCAACAACAATGTAAATTTTTTGTCTTTTCCTAGCATTATTCTTATAAATGTTTTACTAAAGTAGAATATCGTAATTATTTATCTGGTCATCAAAGATACTCCTAGAAAATAATCAATTCAATAGATACGAAATCTTTGACAATATCAATACATGAAATATTATATTTCAGTCCTTCATCCAGTTTCATATGGCATCAACTAAATATTATCCGTGGTTTTTGATTGTCATTTTCAATAACTGGCCCTTCATCAAAGTCAAGTAATTATTTAGAAAAAACCCATATACTATTATTTTTGTTTTGGTACTTAAACAACATTGTAACACATTTTATTAACTATATATCTAGTACCTACATAATTGTTTTTCATGTTGCAAAGCTTCTTCAGGTACTTGTAGACGGAGAAAACAAAACAAAATCAATAACCTCCTGAGTGTATCATTCAAAGCGACACACTGTTGAATATATTTCAGAAGTCTGAACACATATGGATGAATAATATATGCATTGTTCTCACCATAATGATTTGAAAACTTCAACTGTGGTAGAATTATCACCTTTAGTAATGATTTTCAAATAAACATTACAAAAAATATTAATTTACTTCTTCTGTAATATTCTTTTCGTGAATATTTATTTTCAGTTACAGTAGGCGCAGAAGAGTAGCACAAGAATTTTCGAAAAAACCATTGGAGAGAGAATTGGTGGAGTTGAAAGAAGACAAGAAACTATAGAAGATTAATAGTAATAGTAATTTATTGTACAGAGGACAATTTTCATAGTAATACATAGAGATATTGTACAATAAATGAGAGATACCCAAAAAGAATTTAAGAATTCTTGTGCGGGTTGAAACTAAATTAAATTAAATTAATACATTTGAATATATCTTATACAGTAATATAGTTTATATAATAGAATACACTTTTATTTTATTTAAAAAATACAAATTAATATTTTATAAATTTAAATATTAATATATATATATATATATATATATATATATATATATATATATATATATATATATATAATATAATAAGTACACTCTTGAATTTTATGAGTATCGACTTAGAGTGCGGTGACAAGATTTTTGGGAAATTTATTTACATTAGATAAGAAAGTACAGTAATTATACAAAAACAGTTTATGAGTGAAGAAGTTAATAAGATGGGGCAGATGTGGTGGTTCAGAGTAGGATGAGAGGGATGTTAGAGGAATATTATCATTAGCATTAAGAGATAGTATATATCTGTAGAACACAGAAGTAGAATATAACACATTTGCAATTATGCAATTACTTTTAAGTTAAAACTTGAATGTAATTACGATGATTGTCGCATTGTAATGTGGCATACGAAGATCTTTAAAGGTCAATAGTTAGATATGAACCTGGATTTAACATAGCACGTGATTGTCAGTGTACGGTTATTATGAAGTACTTACTAGATTTAAAAAAGAATCATGCTCAGGTAGGCGATATAAATAGAACCTAATTCTTATTATTGTGTACCTGGGTTGTATATCATTTGATGGATAGTTTCTCGAGGTTGTGTGAGTATATATAGCTTTTCACTTCTTTCTTATAAAGATGAACATTTGTGATTTCGCGTATAAATGACGGTGAGAGTCTGTACAGTTTAGGACCTAGGAACGAGAAGTTTCTTTGGCCAATTGTTTTATTGATCTTAGGTGGTAAGTAGTTGGAATTCCTATTGCGAGTATTGTGGGTTATCAAAAGAAAAAAAAGGAAAACTAGACTCAACAACATTTTTCAGTATGCTTAGAGTAAATGTTCACATATAATGTCCATAGAGCATGAATTATTTCCGGAAATATTTTCGAGGTGCAAATGTTTTAAAAATTTTCATGTAAGGGATATCATCTGCTGTTTTTAGGGTTGCATAGGAATGGTAAACTAGGATGGCCATGATGGGTATTTTGACGTCTTGTCTGACCAGTTTCAAAAGCGTAGTCGCGTTTTATCTGTTACATTAGACACAAAAGAAAATGTCGTGTTTTTGGATCAGAAGATAGTGAGATGATAAGAGAAGAGGTGGATACATTAATTCCACGTGATAGAAAGATATCAAAGACAACGATATGGAAACAATTTCTAGAATTTTGTAAAGAAAAGAAATACACAATTGAGGCAGGAACCTATGTCGAAGAGTTAACTAGAATTTTGGAGGATTGGGGATTCAATATGAAGAAAAATATCTCAGAAGACTATAAAGAATCTGTTGTTAAGGTGGGATATTACTATTTATTTTAATCAAGAAAATGTATTTAGGTTTTTTATAGGTAGTGACATTAGGACAGAGTTTGTTATTGTTTTAGGTTATGTAGAATTTCAACAGCCAAGCAGCTCCAAGGAATGTGCTTCGTCAAATTTCCGCCTAACCCAACTAACATTATAGGAAAATTATACCAAGCAGTGGGGTAAAACGGCTTCAAGAAGTCCGAATTTACCCATTTCTGACCAAATATTTCACCTTCAAGTACTAACTAACTCCAAAGTTATAATTGGAGTTATAAAAACCATAATTGAGACCACCAAATCTCCTTCGAAAAGCATAAACTTAATAGGCGTAGTGCGTAGTATGAAATTACTTGTTATGGACTTCATATATACCTTCACAGCCTCATGGGTTAATAGAGTTATTTACTTGGTTAAATTTTACCTAAAGGTAACCAGCAAAATGTGTTCAAAATACTTGGAACTCTCAGGAAAAACCTTCTGGTGAATATTTACCTAATTATTACCTCATGTATGTTCATATAGTCAGGGAATTGACAAGTCAGTGAACAGGTCCACTATATACTCTTCATTACCTATTTTGGCACCAACTAAGTTAAAGGAGTTGCCTGGACATTTCTTGACCTAGTTTATACCTACTGCTCTACAATGAGGGCGAGACTACCACAATATTTTTCTAATCAGACTAAAGGTCTACAACGAAGTCAAAGTTACCTAAAATAAAATCCTCAAAGTAACTTAGTCTATCATCAGATATTAAAGACCAAGGAATCGACTTGGATGAGGATGACATGATACAATTTACTTCCTTTAATTTTTTTATTGTGCCCTAAATTTTAGAAATCAATAAAAGGCCGAGCAAAAATTCGAATAGAGTTAGTAAACCATACAGGTATACCACCAACTATTATCGATTAGCTGCCAGAATGAGAACAAATGAAAATATAATCCATCCTATACTTTCCGATGTCCAGAGATCAGAGCCATCATTTTCCACTCAGTCATCATCAATTGCAGAAATTAATGTAGAGTGTGAAATTGCTTTTACTGATGATGATACCAGGGAAAAATATGGATCAGAAGACGATGAGTTCAATGGGAATAAGGCACAAAGCTTGGAAGATAACCTCTCATTGTTAGAGGAGCTCAGACATTGGGCCTTGTCGCATAAAGTCTCCATACAAGCAGTTGGTGACCTACTAAAAATATTAATAATGCATGGAAAATCTGATTTACCAAAAGATGGTAGAACACTCTCATTTTTGTTTCCACTTATGTGAGTTATGTGGTACATAGGAATATTCAACTATGAGTGGTGCTCCACGTCTATTTATGACGGCAACTATTTCAAAACACTCATCCATTAATGGAATAAAAACATGAAAGCGTTAACCTTAAACTTTGGTTAGGTCTCAGGTCATGTCGGTAAGAGATACTGAACAATGAATGGGCTGCGTTCAGAAAACTTCGTCTGTCGCCAGCGGTAAACTACAGCCGCGACGTTTTCAATGATGCAGCGACAAAATGGAGTTCAATGAAGTTCATCCTTTTGAAGGAAATGGATGAAAAAATGGTATTGAAAACGCAAAAAAATCAAATCAAATAGAAAATTTATTTTTACAAAAATAAGAGATCGATGTGTTGAAATGATGAGTTTCCATGGCTTCAAAAATTTCAAAACCAATCATTGTGGCTTCCGGAAAAGTCAAAATTAAGCAAATCATAATTGGTCGATTTTTTAATGGTAATTACTGTTGGCTGATAAATTGTATATTTCCGGGCACCGCATGCGGAACGCAGAAATGTCAAATCAAAATTATTCAGCCAATCACAACACACCATTTTATAACTAAAATGTTATGATTGGCTATTTCTCTTCGGAAAGAGATTCCCTCATTAGACCATAACATTAATCATGGTTTCTATTCTGGGAAGATGTGCACTGAAATATAAATATCGCGTATTATTATCAACATTACTGATGTATTTGATATTTAATTTCAGTATAAACACTCATTACAGGGTTTTGTAGTCTATATCCATTTCTCTGAGTAACTATAGGTTACTTGGCTTTACCATTAACATTAGCAAAACATATTGATTTTTTCACCCCGTATTGACATTTGAGTGTTTCTGCACAGAACATAGAATAAGTAAAATATAAATTTATTATCCACGATTCGCAATCCATCCAGAGAACGAAACGTATAGACATGCATGAAAAAACATCCAATAACATATATTGTATTCATCACGTGACCACAATGTGAAAGGGTCTGAGATCCCAAGATAAGGAAAATGGACTTCAAAGTCAGGAATAAAGGTTACTTTCGACTTTGAATAAAGTCTATGTGTTCTCATAGTCAAAATTTTAGGGAATTTCGACATATAGGTCCCATATGGAACCTACGCCATATTTTTCGATTTGAACCCTTTCCGCCATTGTAAAAATAATACATAATTTTTTCGAATCGACCACATTTTAATTATTGGTAATCAAAAAATAGGTGAATATGATATGTATACACATACTTCATCTATAAAATCAGTTTTTGAAGTGTTTGATGGAAAAAGTTGTGAAAGTAGACATAAATTATTGTTTTTTTTTCATACAAATTTAATAATTTTATGGGCCCACTTGTTTTAGACCAGTAAAAATCAACATTATCACAGAAAAGTTTGTATCGCAAATAAAATCACAACTGGGTGTGAATGCGAAACCATCACTAATTGCATTAACTGCTATACGTTTATTGACAGTTTTTTCTTCATACGCCATGTTCATGTCAACTTCAACTTTCACGAATAAGCATGTAGGTTAAGATACACAATATACAGTACACTTTTATCATCTTCTAACCTGCCATGGTTTGTTGTTTGTTTCATTACAGTGTTTATAACCTGAAATAGGTAAAAATGACTACATTTTTACCATCAATCGACTAGTCTGGAGGCAATTTTACCTATTTATGCCTTCAACTTATAGGGAAAAATGTTTCAATTTCCCAAATTTCGACTTCTGAATTACTTCCATTTTTTTCCCCATAATGGTAAATTTAAGGTAATTATAACGTAATAATTACCTTCGCCAATTAGGGCGCTGACCTATTCGAAGGTCAATATGACGTAAATTTCACCTATAATGTTTGTTGGGAAGTTCAATCCATTTTCCGATGTCGAATTTGTAGCAGCAAGAGCTGCATGGGATTCGAAAAGCTGACTGATAATAAGTGGCTAATAAGAAACCATAGCAATATTAACGAGTGTCTGATACGATTATTTGAAAAATATATGGAAAAGCGTGGGGATCTAATAGAAGATAGATTCTTTGTATCTCCAAATCTGAACTGAAATGCACAGTTATAAAAAGATGGCACATAAAAAGGCCTGTTGGTGAAAACACAATATCTTCTTGGTTTTCTTGCCGCTTCTGAACTAGGAATCTATATAAAAAAAACTAATGTCACAAATTATTCCGCATGGGCTACGGCAGTATCAAACTTGGCATAAAGTGGTGTATAGAAACAGCAGCTTATTAAGATTACCGGACACAATAATCCCCAGTCCATGGAATCGCATCTTCAAATGGATGTTGAGCACCGTCAAAATATAATTCAGGCTATGACAGGTGATCATTCAGTGGGCAACAATCAAAATACGCCAATAATAACATCAGAAATTCAGCACTGTCAACAAAGAGCCTAGTCATATTTTTTATAATAGCTGTGTTTTTAATAATAATAATGATTGCGATAATGAAAATAAAAGTTAAACCTAAGTTTGTTTCTTGTAAATTCAATGTTCCTAATTTGTATTGGTGAATGAAGTACCTAATTAATTATTTGTTTTTATTTGTATATACTTTTACATTCCTACTTTTTTCCCTGTTGTTTAGTAAGGTAATGTTGAAAAAATACTTAAAAGGCGCGATATAGCGCTTCTGTGACCTAATTTCGAATTACTAGAGGAAAAAAGTGTCTACTATCAATATACCTAACATACTACGTTATCACTAAAAGGTTAAAGAAAAGCTATTCAATATAATTTCCAAAATGTCACATTATAAAAAGCAATAAAAATAGTTTTTTTTTACCTTTTTTAATTTTCCTGTACTCTAGTAAAATGTGGTTCAAATAATTGAATAAAGCACATAATATCACACAATTTCATAGTACTAAAGGAAAGGGAAAGCATTTTAAGCCTACTTCTATCGGAAGCTAATGAATTTATATCGATGGCACTTTTATTCATTAATCGCGGTTTAATGCCAAATATTTTAATTACCCTATGCTCCAGTGAAATTTGGTACTAGAGGCAAGGGAAAACATTTCAGGCCTACTTCTAACGCACGCTAATTAATTTTTATCGGTAGCACCTGTATTAATTAATCGCGGTTTTGATGCCAAATATTTTAATTTCCCCATGCTCTAGTAAAATATGGTTTGAATAATTAAAAATATCTACTCATATCCCACAATTTTATGGTACTAGAGGAAAGGGAAAAATTTAGGCCAACTCCTATCGGAAGCTAATGAATTTATGTCGGTGGAACCTTTATTCATTAATCGCAGTCATGATGCCGAATATTTCAATTTTCCTATGCTCTAGTAGAAAATATTATACTTATGTCACATAACTTTGTAGTACTAGAGAAAAGAGGAAAACATAGAAGCCTGTGTTGTAAATGATAGTGGGCACTATATTGGTAAATCATGAGCAGTGTCAATTGCATTTTTTTAGTTTCCCTGTGTTCTAGTGAAACAAGGTTTGAATAATAATCTAAAATATACATTATTCTTTATACGTTCCATAATTTTATTGCACTAGAAACAAGGGAAAAGTATCGAAAGAATTGAAGAATAAAGATATTTATACGCGTTATACGCGTTATAATAACACAATCAAAGTTGGCTGTGAGTTCCTTGTTGACGTTTGGGTATCGTAAAAAGCAGAGCTAATTAAATATTTAAAAATAAAATGAATTGCAATACGTACAATCTTTGTTCCTTTTCTACAGAGTTTGCGCATATTCAAGTTTATTATAAACATGTAAAGCATTCAACGTATTAGGTGGAAAACTCTGGCCTAAATCCTGAACAAGAAGATCTGTAGGACATGAGTAATTTTATTCGTAGAATTATTCCATATTTCACCCATAAATCCAGTGTGGAAAAGGCAAAATTGTGTCGAAGTATTACTTTTATTTCATGAAGCATAGACATTCAGCGAAGAAAATCAACGGCTGCTTACTTTACTAATTTACATTTAGGGAGAAAGAGGTGAAAAATAAATTTTTTGAACATTTGGAAGTTATATCCGATGTTGTCGCTAAATGACATATACCTATATATTTGAGTTGAAAATAAATATCTAGTAAACATATTTTACACCACTGTTTTTATACAGCCGTCAAGCCCGGAAGATTTCCACTTATTAATCTTACAGCTAGGTGCTTATGGGTAAGGTGATTTCATAGCAACAAGTCAAAATGTAAGCATCTGATTGGCTAAAATCATCAGGTATAACATTTTTACATAAATTAATAAGTATTTAAATTTTTAAAATTTATCTAAGTTCTAAATTGGGTAAAAGAATGATAGTCTGCTCCACAATAAAAAGGCATTTATTCATGTTGATGAAATATGCAATGCATTTCGATATATTGTCATCATCAGGCACTCTAAATTGAAATAGGAAATACAGGTGCTAGTTATTAAAATAATCTAAAACTTACAACAGAACTAAGCATAACGGTATTACTATAACAAAGTTGGAAGGTCTACTAATGATATTTAAAGTTTCCCAACTAGATTAGTTAGCCAGGAACCTTTTTATCTTATCACGTTCCATCTTTGTGATTGTTAATAATAATAATAATAATAATCTTTATTCACTACAGTTAAAATGGTATACTGAAATGGCGAAGTTCATCTCTTGCTGGGCGCAAGGTGATCGTCTTCCACTCAACCAAACTTAACCTAATCTTAGCATAATTGAAGGACAAAAATACAAAAATAACAAAATAAAATGAGAGTTATAAAGGTGAAGTAGAAATGTAGAAATGTAAACATGAATACACACATATAAAAACATATACAAAACACATAAAAACATATAAAAACATTAAATGTGGGAAACTGAATACACTTGTGTAGAATAATCGAAAGACATCTGCACAAAGTGCACAACCCTCCCAAGCCATCATGCTTAGTTTTGTGGTGAGTTATGATAACACCTCTGTTTCCTAAGTTAATTTTAGAGTGCCTGATGATGACAAGATATCTTGTCGAAATGCTTTGCATTTTTCTTCAATGGAAATTAATGAATAAGTATTGGAAATATTTTGAAATTAAAGCTGTAAAAACACATTATGTTGAAATTTATTTCAATTCATGGAACAGATGCAGATATAATGCAGTTTATAAGGAAATAAACCTTTATCACAAAAAAATATGTGTATTATATAGCAAATTAGAACGAAAAATAATATTATATCACGAAAATATATATTACTTGTGAAGGGAGTCAAAATTTTGATTTTTAAAGACCTGGAATGGATATACCTACATCAATATATAGACTTCACCAATATTGAATTCGTCAAAATTTCTTATGAATCTATATAATAAAATTCCTGCATTAATTTAAACCATAATATTTTGTGTAGTTAAATCTTCAATTATTTTCTTTTTACTCCCCTAACAAATCTATTTATATGTTTATAATATTATACAGATTTTTCGAGTGTTTTTTTTTCATTGGTCTAAGAAGTGTATACCCATGCACAAAGTTTTCTATTGTTATTTTGAATGAATGTAAAGTGTTTGTTTATGCCTAATATATGCCATAGACTGAATAAACACTATTAATATTATTGCTGCTTCTTAGAATAATGAAATAACAATGATACATCAATAACACAACTGAGATTGAATAAGTGAAATCACATATCCCATACTATATCAAATATTTCATTTTTTCACCTTTTCCTTCTATTATTCCCAATCGCCGCCTTCCAGCATTATAATACAAAACCTCAAGAAATCTTCGGGAGATATCTGGTTATATAGATTTTTGTGAGTATTTTTGGAGGCGACAAAAATTGTCATGATAAACGGTGATAAAGTCACATGGATGAATAAATTCTCCAAAATCTATAAATGACTCTTCATTAAATTCAGGAATAATCTTGTGCAGTATTGTTTCCTGGTTACAATATTATTGCTCGATTTATCTAGCTCATAGTGAAAATTTTACGTAATGAAAAACTCTTTCAAGTCCCTCCAGACAGAGAGAAATAAATTATGTCATCCCATTCAATATAATAATTTATTAATTTATTTCCATTGAGTGGGGATAACAATGCAAATTGTAAAGGTGTATATATGCTAAGAAACATTAAAGTAGAGAATGATAATATATTCACGGTTGCCGAAAATTTTTGGGCCCGTATAATAGAACGATCGCTGAACGATTGTTTTGCAGTTTTTTTTTGTAGAAAACTCAAAACGTCGTTTGTACCTTGTATTATGTATATGTTCTAATGATGTTGATACTTTTTTATTCTTATATTGTAAATTATAATATAGTTTTTTCAATTCAAGGATGGGAATTTCTTTAAAAAGTTTTTCTGTGGAGTAAGCGTATTTTTTATCATATACTATCTTCAAAAAAATATTTTGACGCTTGAAGTTGTTCTGTGTGCAACTGGCACAATAAATATCAAAGAGACATCTAAAAACTGACCCATTCACTAGAATACTTTCAAATCCTTTAATTTTTCGCTTCGTATATATATTTTTCTCATAAGCTTGGAATAATGAATATATCAACAAAACAAATGAGAATGAAAAGATATCACATAGCTTTCAACGATTCCTTTCTAACTTCTCGAACAACACTGTATCATATTTTTCATTCGGTATATCCCGCACATTGTGTACCAGATCAATATATTTCTGGTTATATGGATTAGTGAATATTCACAATTCCATTCACATCCAGGCAATAAAACGAATAAAATGTCGATCAATCTTGTTATTAAAATGGTATTCGCATTCGCATGTTATTTCCGCTAGTTTATAATAATTAAAGCATAGAAAACATAGAGCGTAGGTAGTTGTTTATTGGCCCGAACTGTTTCCATTTTATATCGAGCCATCCTATATTTTGGACTCCTGTTCCATGACAATATCAATACATAAAACGAATGAATAATACGGATAAAATCTCAATCCATTTCGTTATTAAAATGGTATTCGCATGTTGTTTCGACTAGTTAGTAATTAAAGCAGAGACAGTATAGAAAATAGTTGAATAATGGCCTGGTCTTGTTATATTAGTTATTTTATATCGAGTCGTCCGTTATAGGTCTCTTAATGATCTCGGTCGAGACAATGAGTTTGAAAGCAAAGCATCGAGCCACATATATTATATGACCAACTCATCGGGCCCAGGTAAAGCTTTACAGTGCCGCAAACTAATTCCGCGCCGTCAGGGAGGGCGGACCGATAGACCTGCGTGCCTGTCACTTGCCACCGCCCGGCCTCGACCTCGGGACCTACACCGCCCCCGATGTGCTGTTGCGTCCTCTGTAGATGCATCAGTCTTTTACTTAGATCCCATCTCTCTAAATTCTAATTGAGATTCCTTCCCAGGCTACATCAGCTCTTCTGCTCTGCCTCTTACCAGTGGCGTGGTCGATGTCATTCCGAATAACATATAGGAGTAGTGTGTGTTTATTTATTTATTGCTCAGTTATTCCGACATAAATAATAAATGAAGACGCGAATCGATGGAGGTGCTATGTTAAATTTAGTTTTTAGATGGTAACTGAGATATCTGAACGGATTTCATGCAGAAATTCTCCATATTTCCCAAAACACTGGTGCGTCCAAAAGAATTCAAGTTTCCTTTCAATAACTCACAGCTTTATCCTTCAATAATGTAGTAAACAATAAATTATTTACACTCATTTTCAGTCAGACTTAACGGCTGAAGATATTCCAATAGTTTCCAGTAAAAGAGTATCTAATGAAAAAGTATACAAAAATATATATCCACAGTTGGGAAAATACACAAGAAAAAGAAAGAAAAAATATAAGGCCAGCATTGCTAGACACACAGCAAATAGTAATTTAGGTCTGGAAAAATACTGTTTTTTTGGAGGAGTATACAAGAGTCTGCCAGTCTAAAAAACAGTTTCCGGATGTGTTGCGTTCAGTAGTTTTTGGGTAACCGTGTGGATTAACAAATTAATAAAGCACGCTTTTTTGTACCTACTATTGATATGTAGTGCAAAATTAGCAACATTCCAATTCTTGTGAATATTATTATTTATATTAAAATTCGAACAATTGCTAACATTAAATTGATTCAATTTGTTTGAAATGCTTGGTATATTTAAATGCCTGTTGTTGAAATCGGAACATGAAGGTAAAGAATCCGATTTCTGTTCATTGTTTTCATGTGATAATTTTTGAATGATCTTGGCCATTTTAATTTTGTTTGTGAGTTGCCTATATATATCATTTAGCTACATTGGTAAATTTCCAGCCACCGTGCCTGATTTAAATATTTGATATTTCCACCATCATTAGCAAATAACGTCGACGAAGGCAATGGCCTATGTGGTTTTAAGAATATGGTAGCTCTGAAAATTCTGGAATCCTTTGTCCTAGATTTCCAAAATTGTGGACACCAACAGACTGAATCGAACATTTTTCTTTTTTTTAATCTACAAATAATCTGTTGTGAGGAGTATTGTCTATACAATTAATAATAATTATAATAAATTAATTTATTGACAGGCTTAGCAATTGAGAACAACAATATTTATGACCAATTTCCAAAAGGTAACAAGATTGGATGGACCAGCCATTCTTTCTCTTGCACCCGTTACTAAACTAATTTTAGCAAATACTACATTTCAATCTATGCTATACAAAAAACCTTTATATATCATGAATCATTATATGTAATACAGTTCTAATTATACAATACTAAAACTTTTGTATACTACCTTACAAACTGTTGCTGAACTAATTTCAGCAAATAATATAATATCTATGCATTGAAAATGAAGAATTATTAAAATTGTACATCATCATTTAGTACCTTGTGAACAAGCTTATGAAATCAAGGCTAGATACCTGCAATTTTTATTAATAAGAAAGTGTCATTTTTTTCAAATTTCCTTTGAAAGATAGAATGCTCCAGCTTTTGAAATTGGGATATTATTATGAACATGCGCTACATTATATGTGAATGACCTCTTGAAGTGTTGTGTGTTATGTTTTCTGATATTCACATTATGAATATCAGTTCGATATTTGATTTTTTCGTGAAGGTACGGTGGTGTTTTTACCTTTATAATATTTTTAAATAGGACTGAAACATGAAGCATGCGTCTATTGTAAATATTCAACCAATTAGCAGTTTTTAATTTATGCGAGATATGATCTCTTCTCCTGATTCCGTACGAAAACCTCATACAAGCATTCTGTACCTTGTGGACTCTTTGCTGTTTAGTTGAATTCAGAAAATTGTGATAAATAGTATCGCGATGATTGAAATTTGATAGAATCAAAGAGTCACATAATTACAGTTTTAGTATTCAGAGTGTATGTATGCTGATAAAGTTTTCCAAATATTTTTGTATTTGACTCGATATATGTTTCCTTGATTTTAATTCATCATCGATAATCACTCCCAAGTTTTTCATGTTGCTTATGATAGGTAGAGCATTACCATCTATGTTTACAAAAGGGAAATTTTCAATGTCTGTGAATATATATATATATATATATATATATATATATATATATATATAGAAAATAAATAGAAAACGAAATTGTGGGATTGCAGACACATTTTTAAATACCAGAAAAAAAACATCTTCGAACAGGATTTGAACCCACGACCTCAAGATTACTAGTCTTATGCTCTACCAACTATCGGAAACACTGGGTTCACATCTGCATTTCGCGATACCATTTTTTCCCATAATTTAATGTTAGTTGTTGAAACATGGAAATAAAAAATTAAATGTTAAATCTACGTGTGTTATCAATGGATATGAAGAACAGATTTCACCTATCGCTGATGTCGCTGAATTTGCCGGCTTCAGTGGATGTTCACGCGCTGATCTCCGGCCACTGAAAACGAGATTATTTGCCGAATGTAATTACAAAAGTGAAATTTTTAATGTCTGTGAATGTATATAGGAAATAGGAAGGAAATTGTGGCATTGCAGCCAAATTTTCAAATTCCAGAAAAAATAATCGAGCAGGATTCGAACCCACGATCTCAATATTATTAGTCTAATGCACTACCAACTTAGCTATCGAAGACACAGAGTTCACATCTGCATTTCGCGATACCGTTTTTTCCCAGAATTTGTCTGCAATGCCACAGTTTCCTTTCTATTTTCTATATATACAGGGTGAGTCAAGATGAACTCCTCGGAATCTCGTGGCCAAATGGTATTTTTTTCAGTGAGTGGTCTGGGGAAGTATATGTATGTCGATCTGAACTAAATTTTTATACAAGGTATTTGAAGAGAGCGTGACATATCAAAGTTATATTTTTTCGAATGGAACACCCTGTATTTTCTTGCATTTTTGAATTCTTTGGGAAAAAAAAGGTGACTTTGCTGTAGTATCCCTATACCTGACTCTCTCGTTTGATAGATATTCAACCTTTTCACAAAATTCAATATAATTGAAATTAGCCACGGAAGGTGTATGCAATTTCGACCGGTCACTCAAATCCCTTTCAGCTAGTTGCTGTGGCTAGAGTAGACGATCAATAGTACACGGTGTGTTTTATATTATCAGGAACAGTTACCGCATATTTGAACTCCAATAACATTGTTATTTCGAATGGAACACCCTATATATCTCCACGTGACAAGATTCACCTTCTCATTTCCTTTCGAACCATATAATATTTCCCTATACCTAAATGTGGTGCTTCAGAAGATATCGAAGCCTTTTCGAAATCCGATGAATTTTTTGAATTATTATTTCATCTAGTCTGATGTCGAATACAGTAGAAAGTTCTTCAATATTATTAGCAAATTGAATTTGCACTCTCAACTTACAGTTGACTTTCTTTAGAGCATTGTTATATCGGTCCACCTGTATCTACTATTTTTGGGGTTACTGGTTTTTATTAAAAAAAAAATATTAAAAGATTAATGTTTAAGGAAAAATTAAAAAAAATTTATAATACATGTCCATCATGACTACCATCTACTTCAATATAGCATCTAATTCTTTTTTCGAATGAGCTTCTGACATTTTTCAACATATTTGGAGTTACTGTTTGGAAGGCATTTCTAATCATCACTTCCATATCATCAGGAGTAGTGGCTACTGTATACAATATCCTTGGAATATCCCCATAAAAAAAAGTCCAAGGGTGTGGCGATCTCGCTGGCCAGTTATAAGGACCACCTCTCCCTATCCATCCATTTGTAAATTTTCTGTCCAGATAGTTCCTGACAACACGTTTGAAATTTTCAATAATCGCGTGTATTCCGCATTCGAAATTATTCTATATATATATATATTATATATATATATATATATATAAAAATATATATATATATATATATATATATATATATATATATATATATATATATATATATATATATATATATATATAGAGAGAGGGTGTGAGGGTTAGACGACTGTCTTAGTTAAAGAAGAATCCTTTTTAAATTCGGGTATGCAGTCAACAAGGGGATGGAAAATAAAGTGAACTCTTTTTTCTATTCAAGCTTTCGAGTCATTTATTGTCTCTTCATCAGGAACTCTACAATGAATTAAAATTGAACATTAGCGATTTGAAAAACGATTCGGCATGTGTGTACTTGCGAAAGTGAGGTTAAAAATCCCTTTCACTTGCCGCAATTCATAAAATACTATGACACAACAAACAACTCTTGGTATAGTCAAATTTTTAATAGTATTTACTTCACCATGGTTAAGACCAACGAATCTCCTTCAAATCCATCGATGAAACTCATAGGAGAAAATCACTTATTCCATTCAACCCTTTGCTTCCAATTTTTTGTTTTGGGATTCTTAAACAAATCATCATCAATATATACTGATATAGATGCAAATGAGTAAAAAAAATTATTTTGAGAAGTACGCAAATAGGGGTTGTTTAGTAGGGGTAGTAGGACATATGTGTGCCACTGGTCATTCACATTGGGATACGTATGTCGCACTGGTAGGAAAACAAAGGAATAAATTATAATAAGAAAATATTTATCCTGAGTAAACATCAAAGTATGTATATACTAGATAGCTAAACTACCAGTGGGATTGAAGTTGGACGCATTGATACGTATACTTGTTCCTCTGGCTATCTAAAACAACCTAGTGGGATACATATTACCCAATGGGGGTCGAAGGGTTAACTTCAAAAATGTCTTCGAGGTTCACGAACTTTCAAGGAGAGTTTTTAGGTTAATATTCACCTTATTGTGACTTCAAATACGTTCCAATGGCCAGGAAGTAAATAAGTCGATGAATAGGTCGAATTTGCACTTCTTCCTATTTTCCTACCAATAAGTCGAAAAGAAACATTCTATCGGCACATAAGTCGATCGAGAAAAGGACTCCATATTTGTTGGTTTGTACTGCTTCCACCATCAAATAAAAAATAAAAAATTCTCCCAAAACAACCACATTCATATTTGTTGAAAAATATATGAATGGTACATGTGTACATACTTATACTTGCGTCTTTCACAGACAAAGTTGATTGAATACAAAATCCATTTTACACTTTTGGAGGTCCCATTTGTTCGAGATGAATAAAAATCAATATTTAAACTAAGAGTAACTTTATACTCATTCATCTTTCTCCAGACTGACAATTATTTTCCAAACGTAGATAGAGATAAAGAAAATAAGTAATGAAAAACATGACTACTGAAAAATCACGCTCTAAAAAGTATGAAACAAGAAAATATTCCAATCTGAAATTGTTATGTACAAACTATTCAATATTTATCGTCTATTAAATGAACAACTTACACGCAATATATTTTAATGTATTTAAGGGATACATATTCATAGTGATGTTCAGAGGATAGCCGTAGTCATATGCCACCTACCCTAACAAAAGAATACATTCTAACAGTAGTGAGCGATCATAAGCTTTGGGGCAAAGAGGCATATGACCACGGCTATCCTCTGAACATCACTATTTTTTTATTTTTTTTTATGTTCTGGTTCCCACGAAAAGGGATATCCTGTAATGTTCAGAGAACATCGTGGGAACCTAGGGAAAGAAGGTAGGAGTTGGTGTTCTTCTTAAATTTCTGAAGGTTGTATGCCTCGGGGAACACCTCCCTAGGCAATGAGTTCCAAAGCCTCGCTGTTCGTTGGATGTATATGTATTAAATACATTAAAATATATTACGTGTGAGTTGTTTATTTAATAGACGATAAATATTGAATAGTTTGTAAATAACATTTTCAAATGAAAATATTTTCTTGTTTCATACTTTTTAGAGCGTGAATCAGTAGTCGGGTTTTGGTCTTCGAACTTATTTTGATTTCATACTTTTTAGAACGTGAATTTTCAGTAGCCGGGTTTGAACTCACTTTTTATTTAAATCATTTTGGGGTTATAATTTCGTGAGCCGCTTTATATTTTTTTCGTTTAGGTTTTATTGTTTTACATGTACATGTAATATACCGCGTGGAGGTACTCCCAGCTTATGTCATTATTATTATACACGTTTTGTTTTTTTTTATTCAATTTTAACATGTGTACTTTAGCCCATAATCAAATCAGACCAGTGCTGAAGCCTTTGAAAATGGTAAAAAGTGAAAAAAAAGATAGTAGGATGAAACCCATTGGAAAAGGAAGAGAATATAACAAAAATGAAAGGAAAAATAATTTACGGGCGATCTGAGGTCGGGAAGTGGAAGGGGGTGAGTTTTTTAGGGTAAAAAACCAAGAGTGGTTTCGGATCCCACTATAAAAGGTAAGGTCCCCGTGATCTTAACTCGTACAAGTTTTCATTAACTTCTGAGGGTTGGTCAAACAACTAAGAAAACGGTTAAAAACAATTTTACAATTTTTTACAAAACTACAAGTCCTATTGAAAAAACTTAAATGGCAAAGTTTTAGGTGATTAAAAGGTCTACACACTTTTTTCACATAACCTCAAAATTTATGTAAAAAATTCAAATAACCAAGTTTTTGGTTTTTTATTTTTATCTTCTACAACAATTTTTTTTCCACGAAATTTGTTGAAAACCTCCTTTTTTATGTTCCAAACACACTGTAATTTTTTTGATTTGGAATATTTATTTTTTCACCTTATTTTGAGTTAATATCGAAAAAGCACCCTAATTTTCAATCGAAAATTCTCCCGTCAAAATATCAGCTTTTTTAAAAAAGTTGGTGGGCTTTTTGTTCGTTGAAATCTCTACTTTCTGATGGTGTAAAAAAGTACATTACTGTGACAGAAAATGCAAAGAAACGAAAACAACTCGAATCCGAATTTAATAAGACATCTACAATATTTTGAGAAAGTTGTAGAATCTTCTTCAAATTATATGCGTAGATGCATATTTATTGCTATTTTAAGATAACTTATATACCTGAGTGACCTACGGAAAATTTTAGCCCATCAAAAGGTATTTCATAGAGAAGTGGGGAAGGGGCTAGGAAGGTCTGGGCCTTACTACCTGTTATTTCTTCGCATTTTCTGAGAACATTTACCATAGTAATGTATTTTCTTCTTCACACTATCAGAAAGTAGAGATTTCAAAAAGTCCACCGACTTTTTTGAAAAACCTGATATTTTGATGGGAGAATTTCTGATTGAAAATTAGGGTGCTTTTTCGATATTAAGTCAAAATAAGGTGGAAAAAAAAATATTTCAAATAAAAAAAATTACAGTGTGTTTGGGACATGGAAAAGTGAGTTTTCACCAAATTTCGTAAAAAAAATTTTTTTTTTGTAAAAGGTTAAAATAAAAAACCAAAAACTTGGTTATTTGAATTTTTCACATAAATTTTGAGATTATGTGGAAAAAGTGCGGAAACCAAAGTTGTAGATCTTTTCATTACCTACAACATTGCCATTCGATTTTTCCCATAGGACTTGTAGTTTTGCCGGAAATCGAGATAAACCGTTTCTTACCCTTAAAAACTCACCCCCTACCACTTCCCGACCTCAGATCGCCCGTAAATTATTTTTCCTTTCATTTTTGTTATATTCTCTTCTTTTTCCAATGAGTTTCATTCTACTATAATTTTTTTTGGTTTCAAAAATTATCGACCCTGGTCTAAATACCTATTTAATATATATGTATATCGGGTAGGGTTGGGGAGAAAAATATGATTGTATTATTCCAAATTATCGGGTGCATGCAAGCAAAGCCGCGAGCAATATCTAACTATATATATATTTCTGAAATGTGCTTATTAAGCCGTTTCATTTGATACCTTGTACGGCATAATTGAAAAAAGTTTTTAGTTCATGATTTTATGTCTTCTAGAGGGCGCCACTTCCAATTGAATGTGACATCACATAGTATATAACCAGCGGACGATCAAAATACTTCCAACTATACCTCATTTGTCAAATTATGATGGGTAGTTTAGAAGTTATGAGGGAACAGATGAACATACATACATACCCACATACATACCGGTCAAACTCATAACCCATAACCTCCTTTTTGCTTCGCCGTAGGCGGGTAAATACACAGGAAACTTCTGTGTTCTCCTCCCAATCTTATTTTTTTAATCCCTTATAGTCAACTTTAGGACACGTATAGGTAAATGTACTCATTTAAAACTTCGACCTATTCTGGAAAAAAAAATGTCTTGATATCCCAATTTTCACCCTGTAAATTTCATCCATATTCTCCCCGATATTAGTAAATTGGTCATCGACTCATTCGGTGTTCGAAATGACCTAAAATTCACCTATAATGTTTGTTGGGACATACATATCCTCTGAGGCTCATTCTATTTTCATGTTTCCAATTCCTCAATTTCTATCCATACTCAGCTATTTTGTAGTTGCCGTTTCTTATTGATATTGCCGAAGTAATTGTCATGTTTATTGAAACGCCAGACAAGGAAGTACACATTTCACCATTATTTTCAATGATTATTCCAACTTCATACTGTCGAATAAGTGAATTATAACAATTGTTATATATCTAAGAAACTATTGGCAAATATTTTTCACCATACTCGAAGTATCTAAATTATATTTTTTTATCGCAAATATTACTTTCTTTTTATGTTCGTGCAACAGTTATCTTATCGGTGATGAATGATTTTTTAGTAAAATTCATGTTTTAAAGCCAGTGTGAAAATGACAAATCTGTTATTTGACGAATTTAAATGAATTTAGTTACAGGAAAATATAACATCTCATTCCAAAGAGGTTCGGGTTATATGTACATACCCATTATACATGAAAGTTCATCTGTGAATAACATAACAGAACAAAAAAGGAATACGAAATTTAACTTTATTTGTTCATTTGTACAAAACAAAGGAGCGTTCCTTCATCATATTGATATAGCGTGAACAAAGCTTGATATGAGAGGAGAAACTCCAGGATCTACCAGAACAATCCTGTCATAGAAGGAGATTAGGACAATTTCTAGTACAATTTGCGAATGGGACAATGAAGAATCAGGTGGGTGAGTGATTCGTTCTCATATAATAATAATAATAATAATCGTTACATCAAATAAAGAGCTTATATTAATGCTATTACAAAAATACAAATGAAGATACTCGATAAGCGTATTCACGCTTGTTTCGAGAAATAAATGATAAACAATGGTTCTACTGAAGGTTTTGAAAATATATTATAGAAATATACGACTAAGATATTATTCAGATAAAGTGCTATAAATTTAAAAACGATAATAAAATATAGATGAATATGTACAAAATAAAAAATAACAAGTACTTATTTAAGAAATATATTATTGGTGTTTTTGTTATTTCGATCAATATCATACGAGAAAAATAAAATTTATTTTTTGAGTACAATAATACGACGGCGTATTGGCGACATCCTACCAGTATATTTTTTTATTGAAATCTCAAAATTTTGAAATTTTTTCCCAAAATTTGGAGATTTTTTGAAAAAAATTAGACAATTCTTCTCAAAATTTTGAGATTTTTTCTCAAAATTTTGAGAATAAGAGTCAAAATTTTGAGAAAATATCTCAAAATGTTGAGGAAAAAAGTTAAGATTTTGATAATTCAATAAAAAAAGGTACTGGTAGGATGGCGCCAATACGCTGTCGTACAATAATGTCCATGATATTTTATTTTTATTTTCTTTTAAATAGCGATAGGAGAGTGATTGATTTTATTGTTTCTGGTAGAGTATTGTGTACTCTTGGCAACATAAAATTGAAAGGGCGTTGACATGCAGATTTCGTCTTATGACGAATAACGAAAGGGGAGGGGAGCTTCGTGACGGATGGAATGGAATTTCAGATTGGTAGTCAAGTAGTATAGCTGTCTCATGTCAAGTATTCCACTTTCCAAATATATGTCGTTTGACGCGTATCACCAGTTTTTATTGTAATCAGTTTCGGAAATCTACATTATAGGACTTCAAGTGGTTGGATGTGTTTTGAGTGCCCCTCCCCAAGCTAGCATACCGTATCTTAAGTAACTTTCAATCAGTGGGTGATAGAGAGTTATCAAGTGTTTTTGGGGTAAGAGTTTTTTCAGACATTTTATTTTGTAGATCACACTTTATAGCTTTTTAATAATTTATGTGCACGTTCCATTTCAGGTTGGAGTCTATGTATATACCCAGATAATTAATTTTTTTTGAAGAAGAAATGGTGATTATTTGCCCCAATATTTCTATTTATGATGGTGAGTTGCATTTATTACAGGTAAAATACAGAAATCCGTCTCTGCCTTGACTTTTGAGTGTTTGCCCATCATTCGCGCAATAGAAAATGGCAGTATCGTCTGCAGAACCAATAATTTTGCCCCCGCTTTCGAATGAGAACAACCCGTTTATGTATATGTTGAATAGAATCGATCCTAAGACGGTTACTTGAGGAATTCCATACTCAACGCACTTTTTGTTACGGAGTATATTATTTACTTTTACAAATTGTTTTTTATTGGTAAAGTAATTTTCGGACAGTTATTATTCATGCCATTATCTTCTAGTGATTGTAAAATGAGGGAATGGATAACGGTATCGAATGATAAATCCATTTTATTTTATAACGAATTTTATTTTATAACGAATTAGTGGTTGAAAATTCGAAAAGAAAGTTTGAAAAAATAAAATATTTGTTTGTGAAACGCGAAACAGCAAAATTTTGGTGGATTTTTTTTTCATAATTTTTTTTCTGACTTATTAATGACCTCTCGTAAAAAATTCAAATGGAAAATATAGTTATTTTTTGATGGACTATCAACTGTTAGAGGATATGCAAGAGGGTAGATTACACCCTGTATATTTATATATCGAACATATTTCGCCTGAATTTATAAAATAAGTTTTATCCCGCTATGTAATTTTTATTAGTATTAGTACTCACTTGTGTGTTCCGTCGCTGCACTTGTGTGTAATAAAAGAAGTGGCAATGAGTGCCTTCAGATTGCACCAGACATCAAACACGAAAGCTAGAAATCTGATTGGAAATCTGAAGATTCCGGTAAATATCCCCTAGAATCCAAGTACAAATCGTCGGATATTATGCCAGCTGGACACGACACGACAAGAAGTGCATCATGAAATGGTCATAAACAACCACCACATATGCTCAACAAACGGGCCTCAACCAGAAAGTGATGCATCAATTTGGTATATTGATGGATCGAAGATGGGCGAAAGGGCTGGATTTTTCAAGCGGAAATCCATGCTACGTAAATCTGTGCTCAAGAATGCCTTGCAAGAGGCTCCAGGGATGCAAAAATATATATCCTATCAGACAACCAAGCAGCACTAAAAGCTCCAATGTCAAAATCTTGCGAGTCTAGATTGATTTGTTTCTATTGAGATGTAATGATACGTTTGCGAATTCGTTATCTCAAAATATAGTCTTGAGTACTACTCCCTCCGTCCCAAATTATATTATATAATTCCGTTTTTATTTTGTCCCAAATTTTAGTATACAAAACACATTTTGCAAGTGTCAAAAAGACATTATCTAACATACATTTGATCAATTCGTCTGTTGTTTTTGGCGACCCTTGGTGTTGGAGCAGTTTCATTCAATCAAAGGAACCAAGATCTAAAACATTTAAGTCTGGACTATTTAGTGGCTGCGATTTGAATCGTATGTTCTGTCTCTCTTTTGATCCTTCAGCTAGCAGAAGTTCATCATCATCAGAAGCATGTGGTTTAGCATTGTCTTGTTGAATGTAGATGGGTTTTGCTTGATGTCCTACTGGAAACTTAGATCTTATAGCTGGAAAAATATATTCAACGATAATTTTTTTACATTCGACGGCGTTGATAGATTTTATGAGTTTGGACGCTAATGTTCCCCTTTCTCGATTCTTACTGTTTGGTTTATCAGGTTCTTGATGAACAGAAGTCCTACCTTTCAGTCTAAATACTGCTTTTTACGAAAACCATACCGAGATCTGGCCACTGCAGTCATGAACATAATTTGTGTAATAAAGCACTTACTTTTACAAGATCCTCCGGGCGGGCTCATCGACAAGACATAATGAGATCGTTTAACTTGAGTCAAGTGAAACAATTTTTCGTCTATATGTACGTAGTCATACATGTCTTCAAAAAAAATATTTCGCTTCAGCTTCCATAAGAAAAATGCCAATCGGGCTAGTTTGTTTTGTTATGTTGACATTGGTTTTACTGTTGGAGATTTTCGCTTCACCTATTTATCTTCTTCAAATATGCAGAAAATGGTTGATTTTGGAATTTCAGCTACAAACGACAAACTGCGGCGCTTAATCGGGATATCCCGGATCTTATTCAAAGCTTCCCAGTATTTTTCACGCTTTCAACCACATTCTCCTTCTTTATAGCTGATAAATCGGCACATGGAGTTCCGTTATCATATTATTCCTTGGCCCAACGCCAAATTGAGTAAAGTTAAATTTGGTTGCAGCTTCGTTCATAGCACCGCCGCTCAATTTGTACCCGACAATATTGCAGTGATAACTGTAGAATTCCATTGCGCTGGTCACAAGTCAACTGCTCAGTTTTTCGGCCATTTCTTATACAGGAACCTCAATTTTTTCTAACTATACTTTCCATATTTTTCTGAAAACGGGTGTGATTTTGATTTTCCGCTCTTTTTGGGTTTTGGACAAAATGTCAAGAATTGTTTTGAGCGCGGCCATCTATACAAGCATCAAGCCCAAAGTATTTTTACCCTCATTCAATATTTGAGACGCATTTAGTCCTGTGAAGTTTAATCATTAAAAGATTTTAAAGAAATTTGGGACAGAGGTTGTATTATTTATTCCCCACGGAACCAAACCGCGAATACCAGAACTAACCATCTGAACTATTCTCCGGATATGGGGGTCTGCTAATATAAAAAGAACACACACATAAAATGATCCCCCTGAAATACGGTAAATCCCATTCGTATATGGCACGCCCCTGGTTTCCTGCATTCACTCCACTTACAGGCCTGCACTTCCAATTATTCCAACCTCAACTCAGACTTAGGGGGCATATGTAACGAGTTGGCCATTTTTACAGCACCAACAAGGTGTCAATTACAGATAGTGCTGCTTTTGTTTTTTCTTCGCTGGCTAAGTATTCCTTACTAGCTATAATTCATAACTTACGATGTAACCCGAGGTGAATGTCCGTAATTTCGGGATCACTGGCGGATACGTCTGAAATGATTGGTAGAGGTGTGAAAGAAACAGTAATTTGCTTCACTCTCGTTTCGATATCGGATATCGAATTTATTTGTGTCGTAAGTTTACTTACGAACACACGTAAAGGACATGGTTGAGACGCCTGGATAGAATCCTAGAATTGTATTGTTTTCGTGTTTAAAATGGATACAGATCAATCATAACTGACGAAAATTAATTAAGTGAAGTAAGTGAAGAATTATTTGGTTGGAAGTCGACTAAAAGCACCACTACATATAAAAAAGGATCCCTACAATGGTAATAAGAAAATTCAATTTTATGCCTACTTTTTGTCCATATATTCGAACTTCCTCAAGGTTATATATATATAAATATATATATATATATATATATATATATATATATATATATATATATATATATATATATATATATATATATATATATATATATAGAAAGAGGAGAGGTAGTCTTTGCTGACTAGTTAGGAAAAAGTCTGAGAAATTCTTTGGGACAGACAAACGCAAATGTACTTTATAACATTATATTTCCAATATTTCGACAATGAATATTGTCATCATCAGGAGCTACAAAGGTGAAACTACTATAGTATGTTGATAATTATAAAATAAACTTTACTTACAATGTTAGCGAGAATGGTCGTTTTCGGTGAAATACAAAAGATGTAAAGACAGCATTAAAACATGTAAAACATGGAGCAACAATTAGATTTATGGAAATATTTGTAACACAAAACATTACTGGTAACTTTATTAAAGCCGAAACCATTGTGGTGAACTTTCTTTGTTATGAATGTGAAAGTGAGGGAAAATAACAGCATCGAGGTTGGAATTTAACATAACCTAAAATGTCAACGTCAAAATTGTACAATTTTTTAAGAAGAAGACATTTGGTCTAAGCTGTCCAAATGAAAGTGGAAAACATCAATTGCAATTACTACTGAAGATGAGATTTTCTAATGGTAAAATTGGATGAATATATTTATTAGTTATTAATTTTTTCAAAACTTTCATGTTAGTTTGTATTAACTAGAAAAGGAAGATGAATTATTATTGAGAGCATTCGGGTTCTTGTCCAATCTCTTATCTATTAATCTTGGACAAGAACCCGAATGCTCTCAATAATAATTCATCTACATTTTCTAGTTAATACAAACTAACATGGAAGTTTTGTAAAAATCAATAACTAATAAATATATTCATCCAATTTTACCATTAGAAAATCTCATCTTCAGTAGTTATTGCAATTGATGTTTTCCCTTCCATTTGGACAGCTCAGACCAAATGTCTCTTGTTCTTCTTAAAAATTGTACAATTTTTGACGTTGACATTTTAGGTTATCTTAAATTCCAACCTCGATTCTGTTATTTTCCCTCACTTTTCACATCCATAACCAAAGAAAGTTCACCACAATGGTTTCCGGCTTTTGATAAAGTTACCAGTTTTGTTTTATGTTACAAATATTATTCCATAAATCTAATTGTTGCTCCATGTTTTTACATGCTTTAATGCTGTCTTTTACATCTTTTTGTATTTCACCGAAAAACGACCTTTCTCGCTAACATTGTAAGTAAAGTTTATTATTATAATTATCAACATACTATAGTAGTTTCACCTTTGTAGCTCCCTGATGATGACAATATTCATTGCCAAATATTGGAAATATAATGTTATAAGAGGACATTTGGTTTGCTGCTGTCCCAAATAATTTCTCAACTATATATATATATATATATATATATATATATATATATATATATATATATACAGTAACAATCATAAAGTTGGCTACATATGCGAAAAAAATTGATTATTGATATTTCTGAAAAGCTCTGATGGCGGTTCGTTGCCGCATGTCTGACAAATGAAAAATCCGTTGCGACTTATATCACGTGACCTCAAATTTGGCGGGAATTAAAAAAAAAGTTGTCTGTGGTGCCGAAAAATGGGTCAAACTGACAAGATATCGAACAATTTTATGAAGAAAATGTGTTCATTCAACGGAAACTCCACGTACCGATTCCAAACCATATTGAAAAAAAAACAAAAATACCATTTTATTCCTCTGCCCTTACTAAGAAACATTATACATTCTTGTTCCATTTGGAAACAGCTTGAATAACTTAAATCACATACGTTTGGGTCAAAACTAATCAAATATTTGTGGAAAACATTTTTCAGGAGATTAATTATGAAAACATGATTTGGTCTTGTCGCTAGGTGTAGTCATGCCCTGTATTTGGATGCACATGAGCTTATTCAATATTCTCAACCCGTAAATAAAATTGAAACAACTAATATTTGTAATTGAAACTTAATAATACATTATTTATCCTAGTTGAATTTAGTATTGTTTAGGTGGATGTGGAAAAATAAAAAAACTCAATAAACAAACAATGCACAAATTTTCAATATTCTACGTGACCACCTTCGCGCTCCATACATAGAATTGTTCTGGAAAACATTTCGCGGCGAACATTTCTCAACATAGTTCTGTTCTGTTCAGTGCTGCACAATTCCTCATACAAATTTCTAAATGTTCTACATTCCGGAATGGGCGTTGTTTATGAACATTGTTTTTCAGGTAACCCCATAAAAATAAATCTCATGGCGTTAGGTCTGGAGACCTAGCAGGCCAAGGATTACCTGAATATCGACCTATCCACTGCTCACCAAACTCATTGTTCAACCACCCCCGCACTTCATTCGGTGAATGAATGGGAGCCCCACCTTAATGAAAGAATAAAGGAATCCGTTCTTGTAATGGTAGGTTGTCAATAAATGTAGATATCTCGGCCGGTAAAAAGTTCAAATACCGTGCGCCATTTAAATTTTGTCTAAAAAAGAAGGGACCTACAATTCGCTCATTTAAAATTCCACACCATACATTCACTTTGAAACGGTCCTTGGCTTCAATAATAAAATTAGGATTATGATCTGCCCACCATCTACAATTTTGAGAACTGACGACACCATTTGAGGTAAGAAGGCAGAAATTAGCACATTTTTTGAGAAATCACGGTTGTTTTCTAACATTCCAGGGATCCATATACAAAAATAAAATCAAGCGTCATAATCCTTGTCTCGCAGTACTTGCACAAATTTTGGTTTGTATGGGTGAAAGTGATTTTGTTTTTAAATTCGTCTAACAGAGGTTTGAGATATTTCTGCCTTTTTTGCCCTAATTTTCGTCGAAACTCTTGGTGTCTCAGTGACTGTCACTTAATTGTTGTTCACATTATTTTCATTATTTACAACAGGCTTAACGTGAACAATTCTATATTTGTTTTCAACCGAACCAGTTTCCTTGAATATTTGCAATATCTTTGCCTCCGTAGTAAAATGCGAATTTTGGTCTGGATGGCTTCCATTGAAAATTTCAGTTACTTCTCTTGTGCTATGATGATTTTCGCCATATAACAAAACTATTTCTATTTTTTCTTGTATACTCAGTTTTGGAGTCATTTCTATTGATAGATTGAAAAACACAAAAACTGATAAAGAACGACTACTCCAACAACATTGTCAGCAAGTTATTGTGAGATTTGTTATTGTTATAACAAAAGAAGATATTTTTTCAAGGCCGCCATATAAAATTCAAAAATATAGCAAAGTCATTGAAGTTCAAATTTACTAACCAATATTAAATGTAGCAAGGATAAATAATGTATTATTAAGTTCTAATTACAAATGGTATTTGGTTTAAATTTTATTCACGTGTTAAGAATATTGAATAAGCTCATGTGCATCAATATACAGGGCATGACTACACCTAGTGACAAGAACAAATCGTGTTTTCATAATTAATCTCTCGCAAAATGTCTATTCTACAAATACTTAATTAGTTTTGACCCAAACTTATGTGATTTATGTTATTGAAGCTGTTTCTAGATAAAACAGGAATGTATAATTAATGTTTCTTAGTAAGGGTAGAGGATTAAAATGGTTTTTTTTTCAATCCAGTTCAAAATCGGTACATGGGGTCTTCGTTGGATTCCAAACACAGTTTCACGATGAATATTTCGATATCTTGTTAATTTGACCCATTTTTCGGTACCACAGACAACTTTTTTGAAACTCCCGCCAAATGTGAGGTCACGTGACATCCGAGTCCAGGATTATAGATATGAATGGAAAGAATATCGAGGGGACTGGTAAACACGTGTCTACGGTCATATCTATAATCCTGGACTCGGATGTCACGCAGGAAGCTATAGCTGCCTCCATGGTGACGTTGGTTGTTGTCCTGGAATGCAGGGTCTGCTAACTCCTTTGATTTGTCGGTTTTTACCAAGTGTTGGTCATCCTTGCACTTCTTCACCGTACTGATGAGGGCCGAGAGCCCGAAACACGTGTCTACGGTTAACGATTCTCTTTGAGGGCTATGTCCATTGAATTTCTTCCGTTTTGTTTACCAGTCCCCTCATTATTCTTCCCATTCATATCTATAATCCTGGACTCGGATGGCAGCTAGCTATAGCTGCCTCCGTGGTGACATTGGTTGTTGCCCTGGAATGCAGGGTCTGCTAACCGAAACCACAAATGTGCGGCTGCCTTCTGTTTGTTGATTCCGTTGATTTGTCGTTTTTAACCAAGTGTTGTTCATCCTTGCACTTCTTCACCGTACTGATGCCGAGAGCAAGAAACACGTGTCTACGGTTAACGATTCTCTTTGAGGGCTGTCCATTAGATTTTTTCCGTTTTTCTTACCAGTCCCCTCGATATTCTTCCCATTCATATATATATATATATATATATATATATATATATATATAATATATATATATATATATATGTGTATTGTTATGTTATGAAAAACCAGTTATATATTTTAAAAGGAAAAAACCCACAAAAAGAATAATTACTTAATAGCTGTTAGTTTCAAGAGATTGTTTTTACAAATTTTTGAAATTATATTTCCTTTATCAAGCCTCTGTATGATATGAATAGATAAAAATATCCAAATTATATAACACAATCAATTTCATACACTGTCATAATGATTACAACCCATAATTCTTCAAAAGACAACAAAAAGTCCTGATTTACAAAAATTTCCTGAATAAAGTGTGATCTACAAATTTATAAATTTGAAACATACAGTATATGAAATTGTAGCTAACTAAAAGTAGCCAATGGTAGAACAGCAAACTTCTTGATGACAATAGCCAATCAGGGAACAGTATGGTCACATGAAGAATTTGAAATTGTGAGGGAATAAGAACGAGAGAGTGTCAGAGGCAATTATTATTGAAATTTGTACATAGTTAATAAGAATGGAAAAATAGTTTTATGTATAAGTTATGACAAATAACCACAAACAGTGAAAAAGTGACAATATAGTGCGCGAATTCTAAAATTCGAATCGGAGGGAAGGAACAAAATTGGTATCCAGGTGACAACAAACAAAGCCACAGAGAGGAGATCGAAAAAAAAAATTAAAACGAATGCCATATACAAGTTCGTTCTATTTGGTATTGGAGTTCCTGATAGCATTGGAGTGAAAGGGAATCCAAATCCTGGCGTGTATTGAACAGCGACAGTTCCAGACAGGTATAAACCTTCCATAGTGCACATTCCGAACTGAACAATTTCACTAATAACGCATATTCCATCGGAAGAACTTTATTTCAATTGATTTCGAACTATTAAAGAAATTTTCACTTTCAAGGTAAAAGTGAGGTTGTGTATATTTTACCAATGAACTTTTCTCATGATTATCCATGAATATTTGTAGATTCACCTTAGAGTAAGTTATCTTTCGTAGGCCAGGTAAAATTAAGTTTTCCTGAATAAAGGAAATAATTGCTTTTTGATATTTTGTCGTTTGTTTTCTACAATGATCAACAATCATACTTATGACCATTGAATAAATTGAAATTTGACATATCAAGCAGTGGCTAGTGGCTCAATTGCCTGAACCGGCTATCTGAGACAAGAGGCGTACCAACTGTGCTCAGCTGTGGTAAGGAAGTAATAACAATTGGCAGCAACGTGACGAGAGAACAGTGACGTTAGCTAGCAATTATTATTACATCAAAAAAATATTATACAGGGCGAAAATACTTATCTTTATCAAAACAATTTGGCTCACAACGAAGAAGAGCGGAAAACTTATTAGCTATCTTCATTTTATAAACAACAATTTATTTACAAATCATTTTAACATAACAATTGACACCCGAAACGTGGGGCGAAATAATAACAAAATAATTTGTTAAATTATCAATACATAACAATTTGGCGCCCAACGTGGGGCAAGTAAGGGAAATATATTATTTCTTGATATTTATCGCAACACTGTGCGAACATTGGCAATTGGCATCATAACGTGTAAAGCTAGATATTGGTGAATAAAAAATGGATTTGAGAGATGGTAAGAAAGTTGGCTTGGAAGAAGGTGCAGAAGATAGAGAGAGAGGCGATCAGGAACAAGGAGAGAGTAGTGAAGTGAGAGAGATAGAAATAAAAAGTGAAAGTAGAGGAATGGAAAGTAATAAAATGTTAGGAAAATTTTTTGAAAAAATGAATGAAAATATAGCAAGTATGAAAGAAGATTCAGTCAGGAGGGATCAAAAATGGAAAAAATATAGCAAGTATGAGAAATGATATGAGAGAAAATACAGCAAGTATGAATGAAAATATGGCAAGTATGAATGAAAATATGGCAAGTATGAAAAATGAATTAAAAAATGAAATGAAAGAGCAAATAGAAAAAATGAATGAAAAGTCAGAAAAAATGAATGAAAATATGGGAAGTATGAAAAATGAAATGAAAGGGCAAATAGAAAGAATGAATGATGGAATGAGAGAAAGTATGGGAAGAATGGAGGAAAGAATGGAAGAAAAAATGGGAAATATGAAGAATGAAATGAAAGAATGTTTGTCAAATGAAATAAAAGAGTTGAAAGAAAACACAGCGAGTATGAAAAAAGATTGAGAGAAAATGTGAAAGAAAATATAAAGAATATAAAAAGAAATATGGAAAGTATAGAAAACAAAATACAAACTAAATCTCAACAAAGTAAAAAGGAATTGTTGGAAGCTCATAAACAATTAGAAACAAAAATAGGACAGCAAAATGAGGAATTTTATGTGGTAATAACACAAGAAGTATCCACTATAAATAATCATGTAGAAGGGCAGGATGAAAAAATAAAAGACATGAAATTAGATATCAATAGTAAACAAGAAAGAGTTAAAAATGAAATAAGTACTCTAGAGAAAAAAGTAGAAAAACAACATAAAGATACTAATTTAAGAATAATAAATGTAGAGAGTGAAATAACTAAAAATATAGAAAAGATAAAATTATTGGAATTCAGAAGAACAGACAATAATCTAGAGAGTAGAATCATTAATAATTGTCATGGAATACAAACAAATAATAAGGAATTTGAGGGAGTAGTTATACAAAAAACAGATCATAGTAACAGTTTATTAGAGAAAGATCATAAACAGATACAAAATATAAAAATGAATAATGATCACAAAAATAATGAACTTATGAATAATAAGAACATGATTATTGAAAATTTTGAAATGCAAAAGGCGAAAATAAATAATAACGAAACAAAAATTAAAATATATGACAGAAACATGGTGAAGATGAATTTTGAATTGCAATTGCAATTGAATTGCAAAAAGGGAACGAAAATGATAAAATAATAATAATGAAAGTGAATGACATGAACGTGGCTAACAAAAATCTTGAGTTAAAAATAGGGAACATAAATAAAAAAAAATAAAAAAAAAAATAAAATAGGTAAAATAAAATATAAAAGTAAAAAAGAAAATGAATAATAGAAAAAAAAATAAAAAGTTTGGATCTATGAAAAAGAAAATAGCTGAAAAAATTAATATGAAATTTCTATTGAAAATTAGTGGAATAAAATATAGGCTTGCAGTTACAAAACAAGCAAGATTTCATAGAAGGAGAGACAAATAATAAAAATGAAAATTTAGGGAATAATAAATTGTAGGCTAACAAATTTAATAGATAAGTTAGGGAATAAAAAAGGAAAAAGTTAAAAAACTAGTTTGATAGATAGTTGGGATTTCAGAAACATTTGAATAAAAGAAAATAAAATGAAAAACAAACGTAAAGAAAAAGATACATCAATGAGAGAAAATATTAGAGGAAACAAAACAACGCCTAAATAAAAAGTATAGAAAGAAAAGAAAGATATTGAATAACAATCATAATACTGAAAAACAGAAAAGTTGATAAAAATATTGGTACAGGTTTGTTAGAGAAAGTAAAGTTGAAAAACAATTTAGATTATGAAGAAGGAAAGAAATATAGAAATGGATAATAAATGATGTGAATTTTGAAGGAAAATGAAAAGAAATGAAGATTAAAAATATTTTGTGTATAAAATGAATGTATGTGAGAAATGAAAGTGGAAATGATAATAATAATAATACTAAAGAATTATATTATAAGAAATATGATGATGATGATGATGATAAAGGTATAATAATAATACTAAAGAAGTATATTATAAGAAATATGATGATGATAAAGGTATATTGATGAATAATATGAAGGTATATTAATGGATTATAAATGAATATAATATGTTAATTATGTGTGAATAATGAAAAAGCGAAAGAGTATGTACACAAAATAAAAGTAAATAAAATGAGAGATTCAAATTAATAAAATATCCAATTCAATATGAATATAAGAAACGACTGAAGGAAGAGATAGGAAAAATAATAAAACAGCATAATTGAAAGCAGTACCAGTAATTGTAAAATAAAATGAATATTAAAAAAATTATATATCAGTATGAAGATAATCATAAAATATAAAATGTCATATATGAAGATATCTTGAAAAGTTTTCTCTCTTGATACGAAGAGATGTCTGAGTCAAGTTTTTCTGGAACGAAAGAACGTAGTATAGTAGTTGTAAATAATAGTTATCGTTGTAGAATTTGTTTTTCTTGAACTGGTGGGAAATCCAGCATAAATTGTTTTCTGAAATTAGAAAAATAGTATTAGTTGATGTAGATTCAATTCTGAAAGTATAAAAATAGTATTAGTTGAAGTAGATTCAATAACTGTAAATAAAGAAATTGATATTAAAAATTTTCTAACAAGTAGTAAGTATTGAATATAAATTTAGGAATGTTGTTATGTTATGAAAAACCAGTTATATATTTTAAAAGGAAAAAACCCACAAAAAGAATAATTACTTAATAGCTATTAGTTTCAAGAGATTGTTTTTACAAATTTTTGAAATTATATTTCTTTTATTAAGCCTCTGTATGATATGAATAGATGAAAATATCCTAATTATATAACACAATCAATTTCATACACTGTCATAATGATTACAACCCATAATTCTTCAAAAGACAACAAAAAGTCTAGATTTACAAAAATTTCCTGAATAAAATGTGATCTACAAATTTATAAATTTGAAACATACAGTATATGAAATTGTAGCTAACTAAAAGTAGCCAATGGTAGAACAGCAAACTTCTTGATGACAATAGCCAATCAGGGAACAGTATGGTCAAATGTAGAATTTGAAATTGTGAGGGAATAAGAACGAGAGAGTGTAAGAGGCAATTATTATTGAAATTTGTACAAAGTTAATAAGAATGGAAAAATAGTTTTATGTATAAGCTATGACAAATAACCACAAACAGTGAAAAAGTGACAATATAGTGCGCGAATTCAAAAATTCGAATCGGAGGGAAGGAACAAAATTGGTATCCAGGTGACAACAAACAAAGCCACAGAGAGGAGATCGAAAAAAAAAAAAATGAATGCCACGTTATATTTTGGGAAAAAGAAAAATTGAATAATTCCACATTATAAGAGGAAAACCAACATTACCTTATTTGTACACCATATACAAGTATCCAAAGCTGATTGCTGAATTTGTATGGTTCCTTCTATTTGGTATTGGAGTTCCTGATAGCATTGGAGTGAAAGGGAATCCAAATCCTGGCGTGTATTGAACAGCGACAGTTCCAGACAGGTATAAACCTTCCATAGTGCACATTCCGAACTGAACAATTTCACTAATAACGCATATTCCATCGGAAGAACTTTATTTCAATTGATTTCGAACTATTAAAGAAATTTTCACTTTCAAGGTGAAAGTGAGGTTGTGTATATTTTACCAATGAACTTTTCTCATGATTATCCATGAATATTTGTAGATTCACCCTAGAGTAAGTTATTTTTCGTAGGCCAGGTAAAATTAAGTTTTTCTGAATAAAGGGAATAATTGCTTTTTGATACTTTGTCGTTTGTTTTCTACAAACTTTATTCATTGTTAACAAATCACATTGTTTAACTTGAATAATCCCAAATATTCAGTTCAATGATTGGTTATAATATTTTTAGGCCCAACGAACATTTATTATATATAACCGTACGCCAGTTCAGGCACACTCCACAGGAGTTTCCATTAAATTGCATATGTTCATTATTAATTGATATTAGTTTCAGTAACCTTAATTTCATTCAATGTTACATGATTTTATTTTTTCAGCATCAAAGGGAATTTATCTGTACTTATCCAAATTAAGTCTAAAAGGAAATATTGGGTTGACGTGATCATCTGTGACTGATTATAACCTAAATGATTTATAAATTCTAATTATAATGAAAAGAACAACAATAAATGCAATAGTTACAATAATGACGAAAAATAATAATGGTAACACTAAAGGTATGATTTTGTGCCCTCTTGCTCATAGAAGAGGACAAATGCTCCTCCACTTTTAAGGGATTTTGGAGAGATTTGGGGGAAAATTAAATGTCACCATTGACTTTCCTCTGGAAGGATTAGATATGAGTAACCATGCAGCAGAAAATGTACCTCCGTGTCAATACAACTTGTATGCTGTATCCAACCATAGTGGAACAACTTATAGCGGACACTACACGGCTTACTGTAAGCACCCTTATGCAGGCACAAGGCAATAGTACAATGACTCCAGAATATGATCGATATCTGTGACTCTTATGATATATAAGTACTTTTCAATTCAAGAAAAGGTTTTCCAATCATGAGTTTCCCACAGATGTACATAAAAGTATGAAAATTCACCATATATTTTTCATGGTTGGAGTGACCACACATGTCTGACTACGTTCTCCAGAATTCAAATAGATTTTTCTGACCAGTTACCTATCCATTCACAGTAAAAAAAAAAGAATTTCACAAAACTTTATTGAAAAAAATTCGGGAACAAACAAGGATCATTTTACATAAATTCAGCCTACTTGATTCAGAAATATACCACAAGCAGTTTTCTTTCAATAATGTGTTGCACATAGTCTGGTCGCATAATCACTACGGGGACACCGCGCTATGGTGGGAATTATGGGGTCATCTGTGTTACCAATACAGTCAATCTCACTTTTTCTCTACGATTCCAAAGGTATTCAGACCATATCTATACACTCCGACTTTCAGAATTTTTTTAGTACCGACTTATGGGTTAGCTTCCATTAGTGCAGCAATATGCTCTTTAAAGATGGCGGCAGAGTGATCGTAGAACGAAATGCATTCGGAGTTGCCATGCGCAGAATGTAGTGACGACATGCAATGGATGGGTGGTTGACTCTCAAGATTCATGCCAAATTTCGATATATAAATAAATCGATAGCTTTCAATATTTTTTTACAATAAATGAATGAAAGTTCACTAATACCATTTCTGAAAGTTTGGCAATAACGAATACGTTTTTGACAAAAATATATATATATATATATATATATATATATATATATATATATTGTTCCAGCTAAATAATGAAGTAAATATTGAAGAAATTAGCTTATATCAAATACTTTGTTATTTGTCAATGACACATTTACAAATGATAACTTTACAGTTACCTAGGTTTATTGAAAACAAGAAAATGGCAATAATATTTAACAAATCACACTCGAATAAACCTATTCATCATCAATAAAACAACGTTTCTCTCAGTGCAGATGGAGTGAGTAACTTCCACTATATCATCACAATTTCTAACGATTTTTTGGCAGAGTATCTGAAATCACAACCAATCACATTCATAATAAGGATATTCTCCATATATACTTTTTATATACCTTGTATATATTTTATTTTTTATCACAATCATTTGTAGTTATTGGAATTCTCATTTTCAGATACCTAATAATAAATAAATAGTATATTAATCGTTAACGAGTAATAATGATAGTTCAGTAATAAAACATAATGATTCCGTTCAGTATAATTTATGATGAATTACATGCAAGTTTACTGAAAGAAAATGAGATTCTACTGCAAGCTGCAAAGAAGTAGGTATACACGAAGTTATGTTCACTTTGTTAGACTGAAGTTATTGATTATTTGGAATGGACTACGATGTCATTAGTTTATGATTAATTTCCATTAGTAGTCCTTACCAAAAGATGTTATTCATTAAAAAAGAATATAATCAATTCAATGCTAATGAAATGTTCTCTCAGTGTAGTAATATTATGTATTTGAAGTTATTATCAATTGATAATAATGAAAACGAATAGGTGAAAGAAGCAGAAACTTAACAATTCAAGGAATTCTAAAGTATCCAAGATTATAATATGAATCAATAATATGAAATGTGTAAGTAATATAGTTTATTTCTGTAGCCTTCTTATTCGCGTAATTCCCAATTATTTTGAAAACAATTCTCATTATACAAATACTAATGGATTTGGGAAAGAAAGATTATAATTTTTATTTAGGTTGTAAACAAGAGTCTAATACTTGGACGAAATAGGCCCCAGGTGTAGGGAACTTCGTTTAGACTTGCTAAATATTGCCGGCTTCTGAAAGTAATTGTTTTCTGATGCTAATGCGAGTACATGGCTGGCAGAGTGGAGAAACGCGCGGGTGATTATTGTTTTCAGCATCCACAACGGTGACCGGCAAAAAGTTGGACCCATATGGAAACCTTCTTATGAACAATTTATCAGATTCATTCTCACAATAGTCTCGGTTTGGGTTGAAACTTTTTTTGTGGGTAACTTATGTGGGTATAATGATTTTCTGCACAATCTGATGAAAAAATGGTGATTGCAACTCTTATCATCATGTCGTCGACAAGAAAAGGATATTGACATACCTCTATAACAAAGACAAGGACAAAAAATGTAATTTCCCTCCGAAAATATAGATGAATAAATCAACTGCCTTGTATTTGCTGACAGAATAATGGGTAAGGTGTATGAATTTGTAAATTATCGAAAATATTGGATATATTTTGTTATTACAGAAAAGAACAAAAGAACGCAGAATGAATGAAGGAAAACTCAATTCACCTTCCTTGTTGGTGAAGCAAAATTTATATCGGTGTGACATCAAGACTTTGACAGGTGCATGAAAATGATATAATCCAGTGAACGAATGATTACAGAGTGCATAGAGGGGGACAGAAATGTTGACTTCAGGAATGGGCTTGGGGTCGTTAGGAGGTACACATCATTAACGTCCCCGATTCTAGGAAGTGAGCCAAACGCAGGGGGGCTCCCGGAAGGCCTTAAATTTGAACTTTTTTTGAGTTTTCGCTTATAACTCGAAAACTCTTGGTCGTACAACTATTATTTTCAACTTTTTGTTGAAAGCCGACAAAATGTCATCCATTTTTTTTTCAAACAAAAAGTGTTTATCTTCAACCGTTCTCGAATTATCCGCTTCTGAAAATCGCCTATTTCCGGAAAATGCCGTCTCGCATCACATTTTTCATCAAACACCTCAAGCCTTTGTGAAACAAATTACAACCAAATCAAGTGGAAGAGACTAAATTGGATTCAGAACTAAATATATTCATATCACTCTATCCGTAAAATAAAGGCGTGGAGTAATAAACCCTCATTTAGTATGCAAAATCCAAAGATTATGAGTTTTTCCTAGCAGTTCCTATTGATACCTACCTGGATTTATTACGATAAGTGGTTTTATTACTTCATGCCTTTATTTGACGGCACATACATAGATACAATTATATAACAGAGCTGAAATTATTTTTTGCTGTAATGTGACAGGGTCATTGCTTGAAAACAGTACCAATTTTATTGCATTAATTTGGCCTTTCATCTATTTATTGCTGTGAGTTGTTTCATTAGGTATAATAATGAGTAGCCACACTCCAAATACTGGGAAATGATAGGTACTTCTATAAAACCACAACATATTATGGTTTAAACTACTTTCATTTATTTATTAATTATTTTTGAAGAAAAACGATCGGAATTATCCTTGTTGAGGCGGGAAAATAGTTTATAGGGACTCACTCCACACCACCAGAAGGAGAAAATTAATCCTCCAAGGAAACTTCAACGGGATCGTTACAATTTTTCTGACACCACACATCTGTGGGCAGTACCGTTCCCATCTACTGCTGGATCTGGTAGTACACCCTGTGGGAGTGGTATTTCGCGATCGAGGTAACTGATTTTATGGCATATCGGTAAGTACCTGTACTTATCCAAGGATGACTTACATGGAGCACCATACCATCTGAGGATGCGATTACTTCAGCTGCTTCTTTGGATCTGTCCTTTCAGTATAATTTGGCAAACTTGACTTTGCTCCTCCTGATGGCTGCGGAGGTGGTGTCACATCCTGTGAAAGAATGCAGAAACAGAATGTGGTCCAGCCCCAGATGTTGCAGTTCTTGAGTATGTTGCTGTGTAGACTTTCCTTTGCCAGGTTTCACGAGGAATATGTCAGGAGGAGGAAAATTATATTAATCTTTCTTGTCATTCACGTATATTATACCTATTATAAAAATCCAATAATATACATGGTATACCATTGAAAAAAATATCCCCTGAAATCTGCACGCTACTGTATTTTTGTTAGCATTTTATCAAAATTCAGTCATAACCACACAACTTTTATTTTTAACTTTTTTTTCTATAGGCAATGATAACTATGATAAGGGGTGGGTAATTTATGAAAAATGATTTTCACGTAGTTCACACTGAATATTTATCGAATTAATGTTAAAATGAGCACACACGAGTGTATCCATTCTAGAAAACAATAAAAATATACATGAGGAATTGAAAACTATTTTTTAAGGAAATTTGTATTTTCTGGATAATTTAAAGAATTCCGAAGGGAAATTGAGTTCATTGTCCGTCCACATATTACACATGCATACCAAAGAAAGGACAAATTTCGAACCGTATATTGTCTGCGACAGTCTGAACCGCCAGATCGTCGTATCCCCTCAAATTAATGTTAATTTCGCTGGTGACAGGTACTACACAACGAAAAATGTCGTTTGTCACAGGTCGCACTGCCTGCAGGGGTCGACCACCCTCCGTCGAAGTCAAATGCCACAAGGTGCCTCTTTGACAATACCGACTAACAAAAGATGTGATCACTGCGAAATACCTTTTTATTTTTTAATTTGTGACGCCCAAATTATTAATTTGATTTCGTTTTTTCTTCGGTGCGGGTTTCTGATGGGATTTTTGTAACGCAGGGTGGATAATCGAAATACATTAGGGCAAGAATGACATCGCCAAAAACCATTAGTTTTTAGGTAAAATCCAGATTGTGAACGGTTCTTGAGAAAGTGTCTTATCTGGTGATGATTTTACGAATGATGTGTCGGCTATTCGAAAGAAGTGTGATTGAGTGGTTTTTGAAGAAATTCATGAATTTATTGTGGTATAACTTATTGGCATGCAAATGACTGGGCATAGATAGAATTAGCTGAAATTTTAGTATATTACACCTAAGGTATATCAGATTAATTCTACGCGACCACGATAGCGATTGCAATAGTTGATACAGGGTGTAATAAAAACTTTCTATATCTGGTCATATAATTTGGATTTCAACATAATAACTTGTAATGCGATTATCAAGATCATAATGCAAAATTGACATCTATTAAGGAATGTCTTCGTGCCACTATATAAAAATTCCAATCTACTTGTGATTTTTCTAATAACTCTACTGACCGGGGAGTCCAGGTAAGATAGTCCATTGAAACGCTGAAACATAGATTGCACAAAACATATTTTTTGTGGCACCATAAACAAAATTCCAATCAGTTGGGTAGTTCGAGGAACTTTTTGACAGAGGATTTCCGGTGAATATATTTCATAGAAAATTTCAAATCAGTCTCCCCATGAGGGGGGTAGTTTATACTTGAGATTTCTGCAAGAACTTTGCTGACCGAGGATATCCAATTAATATATTTCATTGAAACGTTGGAATATCATCACACAAAACATATTATCATTCGCACCACTATAGGAAAAATCCACATCAGATACCCTGTGAGGGTAGTTTACACTTGCAATTTTTCGAAAACGAGGAAACAAATATTATAAAATAATTTTCATAATAAACAATTCAGTCTCATGATTAATATACTCAAAAAATGAAATAAAAACAGAATTCGAATATATACATCCAATCAAATAATATTGGCGAAATCCGAAATCGAAATCCGAAAATGAAATATGTATCAGAATTCACCTGTACAATTTCAGTCTTATCCATATTAAAAAAATATATAAATGGAATGTAACTTTAACAAACAATGGTGAATTTCGACGACGATAGTCTCATTTATAAGTGTAAAATAGCCACTTTTTATTTCTTCTCATGTAAAAATGTTTTTTTTTGTTCAGGGCTTATAGGGTCCATGAATGCTATTGAATACATCAATTGAAACAATTTCATTCATTCCGGTACGACTGGAAATTATATCAACCGGGATTATCCTCATAATTTTTTAATATAATAAAGCGCCGGAACATTTGAATTTGTAATAATTGTTAGTCTATATATACTATTATAAAATAGTAATTGCCTGTTTGTCTGTTTGTTTGTTTGATCATCACGAAAAAGCTACGGGATCGATTTTGATGAAACTTTTTTGTTTGAAAGCTTAAAAACCGGTATGTAATTTATTTCGCTTCGATAACGGGAACAGGATATGTGACAATTCAACCACATTTCTTCACAACCAAGTGCTACCAAATAAGGGTTCAATTTCTCAGAATAAGGGTCTGATTCAGTAAAATTCCTTTTAACGACGTTTCGACATAGTTTTTGTCATCTTCAGGTTGAAACACAAATATTCTATTTATATTTCTGCTTTCGTATTGTACGAATGTTGTTGAAGATGTGTGAATTCGTTGTTATCGGGAATGGTTTATCACTTCATGAATACAATGGATTATTTTGGAAATTGAATTATATGAGCCTCACTGTATTTTTATGGCAACATGTCAAGATCTGTTTTCATTATTAAGTACTATAAACAAAGTTGAAGAGGTTGTTATAGATCTGGCCTAAGTTTTTGATATCATTTCTATTGTTAAAACTGTTGGGGTCTTCTTTTTACAAGCTTTTATTCAGTTTCACCTGTCCCGATGTTTGTCATAAAAAAATTTTGCAAGTTAAATTTGACCCACTTCTAGTTGTTCGATTATCGTTAAATTTGGCAGGTGTTCATAGTTCCCCTGACAATGCATTATACATTTGTTAGAGAAAGAAAATGGCGGCTCCAAGATGGCGGACGAGATTTGTGTTCATGATCCGATTCTATTCAAAATTGGTATGTGGGGGTTTCCGGGGTCGGAGATTATGAATTCACAACTTCAAGATGGCGGCTCCAAGATGGCGATCGAGCTTTGTAATTATGGTCCGATTTGATTCAAAATTGGTATGTGGGTGTTAGGGGTACTCACTAAAAAGCACAAAATAAAATAATTAATAAAAAAAACCTTTTTAAAAACAAGCTTTTATTCAAATACCCTAAGAAGTACAAAATAATTACTTTGGATGTGTGACGTAGGTTATTGTGTGAGTTATAGATTCAAAAGCTTGTCGCATCTGTATTCGAAATGAAAACTTTGAGCGACAAGCTCTTGAATCTATAACTCGGGGAATAACCTACGTCACACATCCAAAGCATTTATTTTGTACATTTTAGGGTATTTGAATAAAAGCTTGTTTTTAAAAAGGTTTTTTTCGTTAATTATATATGTATCATCTCAAGAAATGTTCTTACTCTTGGATTTCTTTCTTTGGTGGAAATTTCAACGTTGTCAATGTCAAACTTATGTTGATGTCTTTTTTCGCGTTTGGATACGACTGGATCAATTGAAAGATTGAGTTATATGAGCCTTACTGTACTTTTGTGAAGATCAGTTTTCATTTTTACTAATATAAACAGATTAAAAAAGTTTGTTATAAATCTGGCTTAAGTTTTCGATATCATCTCTATTGTTAATACTGTTGGGGTCTTCTTTATATGTTCTTATTCTTGGATTTCTCTCTTTGGTCAAAATTTCAAAGTTGTTAGTGTCAAACTTATGTTGATTTTTTTTGTGTTTGTATAAGGCTGTCATGTCAGTTTTTGAAGTACTTGTATTTGCTTTTCTAATTGTTGTTTTGTTTGATTTATATATGTACGTTGACAGTCTCTGCATGGTATTCTAGATACTGTATGAGTTGCATGTTCTTTATTACTTGGTTTCAATTTTAATAAATGGTGTTATTCGTATTTTGTAGTCAATGTGAAATAATTCGGTTGTGTTTTGTTCATTCGAGCATCACGCGAAAACAACTGAATAGATTTTGATGACCCATTTAAGCTTATGATTGGACTCAAAAACTGGTATACCATCTCGCTACGCTATATATCTCTATCTATACTATTATAAAATTGAGATTTGTTTGGTGGTTTGTTTATTCGAGCATCACGCAATAACTACTTAACCGATTTCGATACAATAATCAAACCACATTTTTTCACAACCAAGTGCAACCAATATAAGGTGAGCTTTTATTTCAAGTACATCCCGTTGTATGGCAGTTATCCCGTTGTATAACGGGATAACTGGATAATAAGTTGACAGGATAACAAGATAACGGCATAACGCGATAACTGATAACGAAGTAACGGGATAATGGGATATCAGCAAAACAGAATAATGGGATAATGGCATGACGGCAAAACGGCAAAACAGGATAACAAGATAACGGATAACACATAACGGCATGATGGTTAGACAGGATAACGAAATAACTGCATAACGGGATAACGGAAAAGTGGATAAAGGGATACAGGATAACGGGATACGGGATAACGTATGACAGCAAACGGAATAACGGATAATGGGATTTGATCTCAATGTGTTAGAACAACACCCTGAATATTTGAATGATTTCAATCTATGTAGCTGTTCATGAAAAAGGAAAAGCAGAACACTTCAATTTTATGTTAAGTTTTGCACAAGGAGAGTTTTTTTCATTTCTGAAATTCGGCACTAAAAAGTATCATGAAACCGGTTATATCTGAAAGAGTATCAGTAATAGAAGAATAATTTTTTTACATTCCAAGGTATAGGTACCTACTGAGAAAGGATTTTCCAAAATTCGAATCACTAGCGGTAAAACATCTCTCTGAATTTTTGAATAATTCTTATCTCTTTAATAATTAATTATATAATGTACTGTTTCCTTGCAAAGTTTCAACTAGAAACTAGAGAAAGTTTAGTGTTAATACATAAAGAATACATTATTTCAACGAATATTATGGTTGGCTAAACTGACGTCATTTTGACCTTCAAATAGGTCGGCGCTGATAGTTTTATGTCATATCCACGTCAGATTAACCAGTATTGGAAATAAATAATAGTTTAAAGAAACTAAACAACACGCTTTTCTAGAAAAAATAGAAAATAAGAAAAAAAATTATTTTATTCAAAAAAAAGCGTGGGGTGCATGGTATCAATATTTATATAGTACATTACACACCTAGGGCAGTAAAGTGAGAAATGTCTCAGATCACAGGTAATTGTTGCCCGAAGCGATACCATGCACCCCACGCTTTTTTTAAATGAAATAATTTTTTTTCTTATTTTCTATTTTTTAGTCTGGTTTTCTATAAAAGCGCGTTGTTTAGTTTTTTTAAACTATTATTTATATTCAATTTTTCACTTTAGTTTTCTATTTAGTTTTCTATCACTATTATAACATTTTTTTAACTGGTATTCTCCAATATTGATTAGAATCGGACCATAATCACAAAACTCGTGGTCACTTTGGAGCCGCCATCTTGAATCCTTCAATTTTGAGAACATAATCGTAATCTCCGACCCAAAGACCCCTAGACACCAATTTTGAATAGAATCAGACCATAATCACAAAACTCGGCCGCCATTTTGGAGCCGCCATCTTGAATTTTCAATGTTTACAAAAGAATCATAATATTCGACCCCAAAAGCCCCCACATACCAATTTTGAATAGAATCAGACCATAATCACAAAACGCGTCCACCATTTTGGAGCCGCCATCTTGAATTTTCAATTTTGACAAAAAAATCATAATCTCCGACCACGAAAACCCTCAGATACCAATTTTGAAGCGAATCGGACCATAATCACAAAACTCGTACGCCATATTGGAGCCGCCATTTTTGTTTTTCTCAGACAAAAATTCCTTAATGCATTGTCACCGGGATTATGTACACCTGCCAAATTTCAAATCATTCGGACGTCTGGAAGTGGGTCAAAATCGCGCGCAAAGAGTCGGTTACAAACAAACAAACAAACAAACATACACGTGAAGCTAATATAAAGCGTGTGAAAAGTAATTTTGGAATGTCAAGACATTTAGCCTGATAGGTCAAATTGTCTCAATAATGGTCGTTTCAACCGATACATCACCGAAAATTTAACTTAATTCGAATCCTGAGGGGTTAATACTATCCCTGATGATTTTCATATTATTTTTCTCTGAATCTGTTGTTTTTTCAAAAAGTCAAGATAAATCAATTTCATTAATTGTTTTCCAAAGATTGAAAATAGTTTTTATGTCTGGACTTTGCACTTCAGGCGGTTAAATCTACCCCTATAAACAGGTTATATCTCGAAGAGTATCAGTAATAGAAAAATTACATTTTACAAGAGAGTATCATTCGACTGCCGTAATAAGTTTTTTTTCCAATATTCTAATCGTTGAAGTTACTTTCGAAATATTAGAATAATTTTCAAATTTGAAAATGTTTTAATTTTTTTCGTCATGCAGTTTTCTTCCATGTTTCAATTTGAACCTAAAGATAGTTGTGAGACAAACCATAAAGTTAACATTATCCCAACCTAAATTATGGTTGGCAAAATTGACGTAATTTTATGCTGGAATAGGTGGGCCCTGAATTTAGCGTAGGGAATTTGATGTCATATTTTCGCCAGATTCACCAGAAAAATCTAAGGTAATTCGAATGTCGAGATTGGACCCTTTCAATCTATTCATCACCTGAAATCGGCTATATGAAATAATAAAATTGAGGAAATATTTTTTTTTAATTCTGTTCGCACGACTATGGAATATATTCAATTAACTTACGTAAGGGAACAAGAAATGTTAGCATATTTATCAAAACTGCATTTTGCATCGAACCAAAAAAGCATATAAAAAATATTTTCTTCCTGAAATTCACGCGGGCATAAGCTAGTATCAACTATAATTTTACTCATAGATTTTCGTTCTTCTTTCAAATAACAAAATGGTTCCATTTAGGTTCCATTTTCTACTGTTCCATCGAGGATTGCCATGATAAAATAAAATATTTTACCTGTATATTCATGTGACGACTGGCATTGTCATATGAAAGTAATAAAATGCATACAGTATTTTGAAATAGTATGTGAGTTTCTTGAACCATGTACTAATTATATCAAAAATAGGGGCAGTTTCTTGGGGGTTGGTTCTGTTTGAAATAAATTTAAACGACTATGGGTAGGTACTATGTTTTCATGTGACAACATGGAAGCCTCCAGGCTTTTTCAAGTATTAAAACCAATTTTTTTTATCAAATCAGAACTAGCGTCCAGCATCACAAAGAAGTTCTGAAAACAAACTTTCCATTAAACGTACAACCTACATGTGCAAATTGAAAAAAGAAAATGTACACCGGTTTGCTATCAAACCTTACCTGTTGAAAGCTGTTTTTATGACTTGACAAAGCCAGGAGAAACGTTGCCACATAAAAATATCCTACCCATACTCGTTTTAATTTATTTCAAACAGAACCAACTCCCTAGAAATTGCCACTATTATATATATATATATATATTTATATATACAGGGTGTCCCAAACTCGATGGCGTATCAGAAGTTTCTGGAAAACGGGACACATTTTGCTCTATCGATCTCAAATATATTCAGCGCTGCGGCGTTGCCGCTTATATTGAAAAGTAGCAACACCTTTGATTTTTTATAATGATACACTCTGTATGTTATTGCATTTTTTGCATTGCTTCACGATTATTTTTGGTGATACTCCCCTATACCTATCTCAAGCGGTTTTCGATAAACTCATTGTCTCCTTATTTTTTGTGCAAAACATAGCTTCAATTAAATGTTTATTACTGCGGTATTTGGACTCTTACAAAGCTGAAATTTTTGTTGTAGTTTACCAATGTTCTCCATTATACAGGGTAGTTCAGAAATTGTTATTTTTCCGGTAGATACAAAAATGGTGGACAGGACATTTTTCTAAATGTAGCTCCTTGTATATTATCGAATATTCTGAAAGACGATTGAAGTTCCCTCCAAATGATGTATCATCTTTCTATACCTAAATAGTCTGGTTTCCGAAATAAAATTTTGTATAAAATGTCATGAAATACGTCATTATGACAAAATAATAAAAATGCAAGGCAATAAATATCCAAACAAAGTTTTGTTGAAATTATTTATCTTCATAGTCAATGTGATCAATAAACGGTAGATATAGGTATACGACATGTTCAGTAAAAGTTATTTGTATTTGTCAGTAGGATCCAAAAACAGAATGTTATACTGGTTGTTTCATTTGAAATTCGAAATTTGATATTAGTTACAAGTTCATGTGGTAACACTGCAACCGTGAATATATTTTCAAGAGCTAGATCGCAGTCTCTTATTGTTAGTTACAAAATTTCGAGTATTTATATCTCAGATCTCCAGAAACGTCCAATAGGCCATCGAGTTTGGAATACCCTGTATATTAATCATTTCTGTACAATCAGTTCGTCATTCAATACACTTCAATACACTATAAAACCTTCTGCATGTTCTCGCTATAATTTGATCACATTGACCATGAAGATAAACAATTTCATCAAAACGTCGTTTGAATAGTTATTTCCTTCCATTTTGATTCTTTTCTGATGAAATTTTTGGTAATGAACGCGCAAACGTTTTATTATTAATGCACTTATTGTCGAATTTTCATAATGACATATTCCATGACATTTAATACAAAATATGGCAAAATAATCCGATTTTAATAGAAACTTGCTTTCATTTCGGAAACTAGACTATTCAGGTATAGGACCATGATACGTCATTTGAAAGGAACTCCAATTGTCTTTAAGGATATTTGATAATATACAGGGTGTTCTATTCAAAAAAATGTACTTTCCACCATTTTTGTATCTTTAGGAAATATTTTTTTTTTTGAAAGTTCCTGTATAATGGAGAGCGTATTTATTCAGACATAAGTAATGCACAGAACATTGGTAAACTACACCCAAAATTTCAGATCCGTACATGTGCAAATACCGCAGAAATAAACATTTAATTGAAGCTTGAGATGGGTATGAAGAAGTATCATACAAAAATGATCGTAAAGCAATAGCAAAGCGAAAAATGCAATAATATATTAATATATAAGGTGTCTCATTTGAAATATCAAAGTTGTTGCTACTTTTCAATATAAGCAACAACGCCGCAACGCTGAAAATATTTTTGATCGATAGAGCAAAACTAATTACTCAAGAAACCAAATTTTCAAATTTATCCTGTTTTCCGTTTTCCAGAAACGTCTGATAGGCCATCGATTTTGGGACAGCCTGTATATATATATATATATATATATATATATATATGTATATATATATATATATATATATATATATAGATATGAATGGGAAGAATATCGAGGGGACTGGTAAACAAAACGGAAGAAATTTAATGGACATAGCCTCAGAGTTTAACGTAGACACGTGTCAGCTCTCGGCTCATCAGTACGGTGAAGAAGTGCAGGATGAACAACACTTGAGAAACGCAATCACAGTCAACAACAAGCAGCCGCACATTTGTGGTTTCGGTTGACCGATTCAGAAACACAAGTCACACGAGCAGCTATGCTACGCTGACATCGAGTCAGGATTATAGATATGAATGGAAGAATATCAGGGGATGGTAAAAAAACGGAAGAATTATGGACATAGCTCAGGAGTTTTAACCGTAGACACATGTTTCAGGCTCTCGGCTATCAGTGGTGAAGTGCAAGGATGACACATTGTAGAAAACGACAAATCAGGAGTCACAAAGAGCCGCACATTGTGTTTCGGTTGCAGACTGCATTCCGAAATCCAGTCACACGGAGAGCTATAGTACCTGCGTGACATCGAGTCCAGATTATGGATATGAATGGAAGAATATCGAGGGGACTGGTAACAAACGGAAGTATGACATACCTCAGAGAGAGTTTAACGTAGACAGTGTTTCGGTTCTCGCCTATCAGTACGGTGAAGAAGTGCAAGGATGAACAACACTTGGTAGAAAACACTTCTTCACCGTACTGATGAGGGCCGAGAGCCTGAAACACGTGTCTACGGTTAAAATTCTCTCTGAGGGCTATGTCCATTAAATTTCTTCCGTTTTGTTTACCAGTCCCCTCGATATTCTTCCCATTCATATCTATAATCCTGGACTCGGATGTCACGCAGGTAGCTATAGCTGCCTCGTGGTGACGTTGGTGGTTTCCTGGAATGCAGGGTTGCAACCGAAACCACAAATGTGCGGCTGGCTTCTGTTTGTTGACTCGTTGATTTGTCGTTTTCTACCAAGTGTTGTTCATCCTGCACTTCTTCACCGTACTGATGAGGCCGAGAGCCTGAAACACGTGTCTACGGTTAAAACTTCCGAGGGCTATGTCCATTAAATTTCTTCCGTTTTGTTTACCAGTCCCCGATATTCTTCCCATTCATATCTATAATCCTGATTCGATGTCACGCAGGTAGCTATAGCTGCCTCCGTGTGACGTTGGTGGTTTCCCTGGAATGCAGGGTCTGCTAACCGAAACCACAAATGTGCGGCTGGCTTCTGTTTGTTGACTCCGTTGATTTGTCGTTTTCTACCAAGTGTTGTTCATCCTTGCACTTCTTCACCGTACTGATGAGGGCCGAGAGCCTGAAACACGTGTCTACGGTTAAAACTTCTCTCTGAGGGCTATGTCCATTAAATTTCTTCTATATATATATATATATATATATATATATATGTATATAGACTTATTTATTGATTTCTAAGCGGATTCTGCCAAAATTATTTAATTAGATGTATATATTCGAAGTCTATTTTTGTTGTTTAAGTATATTAATCATGAGACTGAATTGTTTATTATAAGGTTTATTTTCTGATATTTGATTCCTTGGTCAGCAGTTTTTCGAAAAAATGCAAGTGTAGCTGATGTGAATTTTTCCTATAGTGGCACGTATAATATGTTTTGTCATCATATTCCAGCGTTTCAATTAAATATATTGGACACCGCTGGTCAGCAAAGTTCTTCCGAAACTTTCAAGTATAAGCTACCCCCATGAGGGTACGTACTGGAATTTTTTCATGCTGGCACAAATAATATGTTCAATGCCAATCATTCTATACCGGTTAAAAAATCGCAGGTATAAACTACCCTTATAAGGGGACTGATTCGTTTTTTTTATGGTGACACATTTTTTTTCGTGCAATCTACATTTCAGCGTTTCAATGGAATATCTTTGATGAAAACTCCCGCTCAGCAGCGTTTTAGAAAAATCACAAATAAAAACTACCCCTAAATGGGGATGGATTGGAATTTATAATATGGTGGTGGTGGTGATAATCACATTACAAGTTATTATATTAAAATCGCATATTACATGACAAGAAATAGAAAGTTCCTATTACACCCTGTATCAACTAATGTTATCGCAATAGTGGTTGCGTATAAATAATCTAATATACCTTATGTGTAATATACTAAAATTTCTGCAAATTCTATTATTTCTGTACCTAGTCCTTTGGAATGAAATTGTGCCAGATATATTACCATTGAACAAATTCCGTATTTGAACTTGAAAAATAGAAAATCTATTATATAATGAGTATTTTATCAAAATTTCAAAGACAATCAGTAAGATAATATTGATTCGCTTTGTTTTTCTCTTCAGTGGGATACTGATAATAAGTGTCCTGTTTCGCAAGTTGATCGAGACCCTAATGTATTTCATCAATAACTTTTTTTCAGTCTGTGGTTAGTAATGGAAATCTTTTAAAAATTGTGGAAGATTAAGTTCAAATAGTGAAAAAAAATCGTAAATGATAGGTTAAATTCAGATTAGGACAATTTTGGTGATTATTTGAATAAAGCAATTGATAAAAACAATGTAAAAGTAAATAGTTATTTCAAGTCTCTGCTCTAGCTGACATCCATTCACTGTATGAATATTGTACTGGTATACTTATATTATCAAATGAAGTTGAATTGTTTGATATATTCAATATTACCAGTTGAATCCTTATAATTCGCAGACACATGTGCATGAAAACAAATTGGTAAAAAATTAAATATATTTTTGAATTCACTCAAACCGATATGACCCAATATTATTCAACTGAGTCTATAAAAAATGCAAACAAAAAATGACAACGGGGCCTGAAAGTATAGCATCATTTCTTCTGAAATACTGTGTGTAATGTTCTTTTTGATCTAGCATTGACAACATTTTGTATACCGGATGTCTGGAAAGATGGTAAAATATGTCCTGTCTTCAAAAAGAGAGACAAATATATGATCGAAAATTATAGACTAATCATTTATACTATGCAGCTTCAGTAAACTCTTTGAAATTGTCCTATATGATATTAAAAATGCACATGTGAGATGTCCGCTTGTCGATAATCAGCATGGATTTGTGAAGGGTCGTTCGACCACAAGTAATCTTACATGCATTACTTAATACATAGCAGGAGCTTTGGATATGTCTTCCCAGGTTAATGTCATTTATACAGATTTTTCGAAGGGCTCGAAATACTTTACTGCCAACTTCACACACTTTCTGGAATCTTGTCTAACCGAAAGACGTTTGAGAGTTCAATACCGCGGTTTTAAATCTGTCGAAATAATTGCCACCTCTGGTATCCCTCAGGGATCGGTGATTTGAATGGAGAATTGAACACAGTCAGCTCAACGGTTCATGAAATAAGGATAAGTGAAGAAAAACTGTACTAATAAAATCACATTTTGAAAAATTCAATAAGTGCCTAAACTAGATGTCATAACTGAATGAAAGGAACTCTACTTTTGAAATGATATGCTAGGCTTTGAGTTCGAATAGTGTTTTGAATTTTTCATTCAACAACAAGAACGTGATGACAAATATAAAAGTAAGTAAGTGGGGTATTTTGACAAGAATACCAGAAGAATTTCAAAACTCACTCAACAGTTTTACAAGCTGATACATATTGCACCCTACCCATGATTATAATTGGTATCAATTTGTTTTTGACAAACTAGAAATTTGAATTCAACATAACCATGACCACCTAGATTAAAATTCAATTTCAGGAGACAGATCCATCGCCATTGGCTGTGTGATATATATATATATATATATATCTTGTGTTCTTCATTCTTTCTATCTATAACTACTATTTCAACATGTACTAACAACAGGACACACCATAAACTCCAGTGACCCTCGGACATTGGCAAGTGATGAGAATTTCCACACAAGAACAACCAGAGAAGCCATCGAAATCGAAAAACGACCACATATTATGAACAAAAGGGATGGCAGTCAAAGACTTCCAATCATATAGAGATCTATCTTGACCCACCGATACATTAATCAACAACAAAATATCAACGGGGATGGAACATCGGCGCTTCCAGCAGAGAGTTCACCCAGCAATACCTATAGCAACCTGGCAACGGCGCGTCGAACAGCGACCTGTTCCGGCCTCATACAAAGCAGGCCACGAACGAGGGGGACCGATCGTAACCATGCACAATCGAGCAACACCGGTGACGATCTAGCAACAACGCATCCGACAACGACCTCTTCCGGCCCCACACGAAACAGAGCACGAACGAAGGAAACCAATCGTGACGATCGTGCGCAATCGACTAATCATCATTACAAATTGAGGAGCACGAAAACATCACATCAGTCGAGTTTGAAACAATCGAAGATGGCAAATGTGAGTTTGCCGAAACGTCGTGAAATCATACCTTCTGAGGACCAAGGACACAGAACATGGACAGATACTATCTCAACACATTATACTCGCGAAAATCTACGAAAGAACATTATATATATACATATATATATATATATATGTATATATATATGTATATATATATATACATATATATATATATATATATATATATATACAGAGTGGCCACTTTTTTAATGGGATTGTATTGGTAACTTTTAAACCATAAGAGTTAGAAGGTCGGTCAAATGGAGAAAAAGTTGCATTCAAAGAAGCATTGTCAAGCAGTTCAAACAAATCGAGATTATCAGGGCCGGTTATTGAGATATAATAAGAAAAGTAAATTCTGTCAATTTGATTTTTCTTTTTTTCCCACTTTATTTCGAATATTATCAAAAAATATCACAGGAGCTTTTTACTCGACAGTAAATTATCCTCATTTTGACATAATCAAATTTTGTATCCAACGTTTTGTATGCTCTGGGCCACCCTCAACCTCATTTTCTTCAATACGGACCTGCATATTTTATGACACTTTTCGAAATAACTTTTAACGCTCAATTCAACGATATATCATACAATGTCATTCAAAGTTGATTTTCAGGTGATTTTGACCCTTATCCAAATTTCTTTGGGTCGGATCTGAATTACATTTAGGTACCTTTAGTTTAATTAACAACATGCAATACATTTCGATAAGAAAATCAACTTACTCATCTTCAACTGAATGGAACGTAACAGAATCAAAGCAAGAAACAAGTAATAATTATTTACAAATTTCAAGAGTTGAAAAACCTAATTCATAATAATTAAACGAACTATCATTTAATGAAAGAAAAATCAAATGATTATTCGAAAGTAAATGATGAACATTAATGAAGAAAGTAAAATGTCCACCATTTTGTAAAATGCACTTTGCGTTTCTGGAACCCATACTTCTTATACATTTGCTTATTTCGTCTCCTTGAATACCTTCCAATACATTCTCAATCTTCTCGCGAGGAATCATTATTGTTGGATTTGTCATTTGTTCCGTTGAAACAAATCACAGAATCGAACTTTATTTTGAGATCAATACGATATATTTTTTGCAAGGCTTGGTATTCAAATTTGAAATAATTGTTTTCGCGTCTCTTGACTATTTCATTAACAGCAGTTTTTGATAAATTGCATTCACTGGCCACAGTTCTCGATTTTTTTTCTGGGTTCAATTGAATTTGGGTCAGAACATTGATATCGTATATAGACTTGTTTTTTCTTACATACACACAACTCTAGGTTTATTGAATGTATTATTTTCAAGTAGTAGGCCGTGGATAAAAAAGAACATAACAAGAAATGTCATATTATTTGTCACTTCGTTTATTATTGTGTCATAAGAACTTGTCATTAAATACTTCTCTGAGTAATTTGAATTTAACTTATTCGATATGGTAAGATACACAAATGAAGAGAAGAGAGATATGTACGAAGTGTACATAAAACTAGATGGAAATTCTTTCAAAGCACAACAAAGGTATGGTGAATTATATCCTGAAAGAACAACACCAAACATCAAAATGTTTCGACGTTTATCTCAACGTTACTTGCACATAATTCATTCATCAAACCTAGAGGTCCTTATGTACAACGAAACGAGCCTATCAATGACATCAATGTTCTGGCCCAAATTCGAATGAATCCAGGAATAGGATCGAGCACTATGGCCAGTGAATGCAATTTATCAAAAAGTGCTGTTAATAAAATACTCAAGAGACACGGATACCATGACTATGAATACCAAGCCGTGCAAAAACCATATCATAATGATCCTGAGAGAAAGTTGCAATCCTGTAATTGGTTTCAACGGAAGGTGCGGCATAACAACAATTTTGCGCACAATATCATTTGGGGAGACGAAACGACATTCACAAATTCTGGCATGTTGAATCGAAGGAACGAACATTTTTATGCCACAGAAAATCCTCACTTAATTCATGAAGTTAGACATCAATATCATTTTTCTTTGAACATATGGTGCGGTTTGTTGAATAATAAATTACTGGGACCCTATTTTATTGACGGCAACCTAACCGGAGCAAAATATGTAGAAATTGTAGAAGAAATGTTGGATGATCTTCCTATACGGTATCGGCGTAATAGTCCATGGTTCCAACAAGACGGATGTGGTCCACACAACTCAAGAATAGTCACAGACTATCTAAATCGAACTTTTCCCGATTCATGGATTGGAACAAGAGGTCCAGTAGCATGGCCTGCCAGATCTCCGGATTTGAATCCGCTGAATTTTTATTTGTGGGGATATCTCAAAGATAAAATTTATGATACTACGAACCCGACAATAGAGATTCTTCGCGAGAAGATTGAGAATGTAATGGAAGGTATTCAAGGAGACGAAATAAGCAAATGTATAAGAAGTATGGGTTCCAGAACCTCAAAGTGCATTTTACAAAATGATGGACATTTCCAACACTTACTTCATTAATGTTCATCATTTACTTTCGAATAATCATTTGATTTTTCTTTCATTAAATGATAGTTTCGTTTAATTATTATGAATTAGGTTTTTCACCTCTTGAAATTTGTAAATAATTATTACTTGTTTCTTGCTTTGATTCTGTTAGTTCCATTCAGTTAAGATGAGTAAGTTGATTTTCTTATCGAAATGTATTGCATGTTGTTAATTAAACTAAAGGTACCTAAATGTAATACAGATCCGACCCAAAGAAATTTGGATAAGGGTCAAAATCACCTGAAAATCAACTTTGAATGACATTGTATGATATATCGTTGAATTCAGCGCTAAAAGTTTTTTCGAAAAGTGTCATAAAATATGCAGGTCCGTATTGAAAAAAATGAGGTTTAGGGTGGCCCAGAGCGTACGAAACGTTGGATACAAAATCTGATTATGTCAAAATGAGGATAATTTACTGTCGAATAAAAAACTCCCGTAACATTTTTTGATAATATTCGAAATAAAGTGGGAAAAAAAGAAAAATCAAAAAGACAGAATTTACTTTTCTTATGATATCTCAATAACCGGCCCTGATAATCTCGATTTGTTTGGACTGCTTGACAATGCTTCTATGAATGCAACTTTTTCTCCATTTGACCGACCTTCTAACTCTTATGGTTTAAAAGTTACCAATACAATCCCATTAAAAAAGTGGCCACTCTGTATATATATATATATATATATATATATATATATATATATATATATATATATATTGTAACGTGTGGCACTACTGGTAAACCGATAATTGTTGATAATAAACCTAAAAACGGCAATAAAAGTAAGTTTATTTTAAGTGGGAAGGAATGTAATAGGTACGTTTGACTACTGCAGGAATAAACTCTCAGAACATATTTTAGTTCAAGTTGTGGCAGCAGAACGTTGGGTTAGCGAACCACATTGCTATTCCATTTCTCAATTCAAACCAAAGTAATAATTTCTGAATAGTTCTTTGAAATTGTATTATTAGATTTCATGTTCACATCTAATAAGTATGTATGTCAATATTTTGAAGAGAAAAATATGTAGAAAATATTCAAAGAAGATCGATAGTTATTTCGACTAAAGGTTGAAATACGTATCGACGGTCACTCAAACGAATATTATGAACATCTCGTTGTTTGTTGCATTGCTTCTGTTTAGAATGAGAATTCTTCAGGCTCCCTTTTCACATCAGTTCGAAATTCCACATATTCTGATGTATGGTGATTTTAGTTGACCTAGATTATGTATTTTGATATTTTTTCAAAAGGTTAATCTATATGTGCAAACCAGTTTAGATTTGTATCCAGAATTTCTGGGAGATTATCAGTACCACCCTTAGATAGTGTATGATTTACAAAATTTTTTTGTGTTTTATGCACAAAAGATTATTTCTATACCAGTGATCTACTATATTTACGTTTGACTTCGCCTTTGTTCTAATTTTTAATTTTCCAACTTTCTAGTAACGGTTGGATTCAAGTTGTGTAGCAAAAATTATTGATTCAATTCAACTTTCACATTGTGCTTCTGATGGGATTTTTGAAACACAGGGTAAATAATCGAAATCCATTAGTAGAGGATTGACATCACTGAAGATCATTAGTTTTAAGTGTCTAATCCGGTGATGACTTCACAAAATTAGGTGTCGGCTACCCCAAAGAAGTGCCATTAGGTGTGGTTTTGAAAGATACTGTTGAAAATCAATCAATTCGGATTTGTATTGAGGAAAAAAATTGGCATGCAAAATCGAAAAGTGATATTTTGTTGCACAAATTGTGACAATGTTTCAAGGCAGGTCACTGTTAATTCCCCTTCATTTGGGATTTTTAGTCTGTTCTAATAGGGCGAATAAGTAATTTCACCTCGATGCGTTACGGCGTGTTAAGAATTTTGAAGAAGATATAAGAAATGTCAAACATGTCGATGAGATAATATGCAGTTATTCTGCCTTAGTAATTCACAATAGGCATATTGAGGAAAGTGTTGGTAATGTTTCGGAAAACAGTTTTGTTTCGTTCTTTGAACCTCAGAATTCTCGTAAAATATTAGTTTTCAACAACAACAATTCTGCATGATGTTACCACTTATATTGATTTTGAGTTCAGATCTTCATGTACCTGTATAGAACGAATATAGAACATGGAACTCTGTACTCACATTTTTTCAAATTCTGTACTCAGTTCAACAGTTTTGTTTGAGTTGAAATAGATGTCAAAGTTATTCTCGTTTCAGACGCTTTCTTTCCGTTCAGTACTTCAACAAAATGTCTTGGATAGGCATAATGTTCCAGTATTATTATTTTCAGAAGATTTGTTGTGTTGGAATGGGTTTTGATGCAAACTTTTTTATATTAAATTGATGATTCCATTGTACATTGAGATATGGGGTGTTTTGAAATAACTTTTTTGAAAATTATTCGATAGAAAATATTTACTTTCAGGGGAAACACTTTCAGAAAATTGAGAGCATTTTTGTTGTTGAAAAGAATTCCATCAACATATTCGAATTCGAATTCGATATTCGACATTCGACATTGAATTCGAATTCGATATTCGATATTCGACATTCGATATTTCCGATATTCGTATCATTACGATATTCGAATTCGATATTCGACATTCGATATTCGACATTCGACATTCGATATTCGAATTCGATATTCGACATTCGACATTCTTTCGATTCGATATTCGATATTCGACATTCGACATTCGATTATTCGACATTCGATATTCGACTTTCGACATTCGATATTCGATATTCGATATTCGGACATTCGATATTCGACATTCGACATTCGACATTCGACATTCGACATTCGATATTCGACATTCGACATTGGATTCGACATTCGATTTTCTGACATTCGATATTCGACATTCGGATATTCGATATTCGACATTCGACATTCGATATTCGATATTCGATATTCGACATTCGATATTGGGATATTCGACATTCGACATTCGACATTCGATATTCGATATTCGACATTCGATATTCGACATTCGACATTCGACATCTGATATTCGATATTCGATATTCGATATTCGATATTCGATATTCGATATCGACATTCGATATTCGACATCTGACATTCGACATTCGACATTCGATATTCGATATTCGATTGATATTCGACATTCGACATTCGACATTCGATATTCGATATTCGACATTCGACATTCGATATTCGACATTCGACATTCGATTTCGACATTCGACATTCGAATTCGATATTCGACATTCGACATTCGACTTTCTCGACATTCGAATTCGACTTTATCTGACATTCGACATTCGATATTCGACATTCGACATTCGAACATTCGACATTCGATATTCGACATTCGATATTCGACATTCGACATTCGACATTCGACATTCGATATTCGATATTCGACATTCGATATTCGATATCGATATTCGACATTCGATATTCGACTTTCTTATTCGACATTCGACATTCGACATTCGACATTCGACATTCGACATTCGACATTCGACATTCGACATTCGATATTCGACATCTCGACATTCGACATTCGACATTCGACATTCGACATTCGACATTCCGACATTCGACATTGATATTCGACATTCGACATTCGGATATTCGACATTCGACATTCGACATTCGACATTCGATATTCGATATTCGACATTCGACATTCGATATTCGACATTCGACATTCGACATTCGACATTCGATATTCGACATTCGACATTCGACATTGGACATTTGACATTCGACATTCGACATTCGACATTCGACATTCGATATTCGACATTCGACATTCGACATTCGACATTCGACATTCGACATTCGACATTCGACATTCGACATTCGACATTCGACATTCGACATTCGACATTCGACATTCGACATTCGACATTCGACATTCGACATTCGACATTCGACATTCGACATTCGACATTCGACATTCGACATTCGACATTCGACATTCGACATTCGACATTCGACATTCGACTTTCGACATTCGACATTCGACATTCGACATTCGACATTCGACATTCGACATTCGACATTCGACATTCGACATTCGACATTCGACATTCGACATTCGACATTCGACATTCGAAATTCGACATTCGACAGTCGACAGTCGACATTCGACAGTCGACATTCGACATTGTACAATCGACATTTGAATTTCAACATCCAAAATTCGAGTTTTGACATTAAACATTCGACATTCGAATTTCGATATTCGAAATTTAACATTCGACATTTTCAAATGACAGCCCGCTTGAGCTATGTTCAATGGTATGCGCTGATTTTTCGTTCTCTCATTCAGTGGCCCATTCGAAAATAGTACGCTGTAAGCACAATCGTGGAAAGCTGTCATGTAAATTCGGCATAGAAGTTCCACTGAATATATAACCACGTGTTATTTATCAGTAATATCCTACTATGCATTTTGACCATCTAGTTGATGGATTTTGAAGGAGATTCATTGGTAGTTCCCACAAGTTATAACTTTTAATTGATCGAGATTCAAAAGTCAAATGATTCCTCAGTGTACAGGAGAGAGAGAGAGCTATTGCTATAATTAAAGGTTTTTGGAATTCCATAATATTCTTTCGAAAACTCTCGGTAGCGACCATCAGTGTGCTCATTCTCATACGAATCCACATTTTGAATGCGCGGTTCTCCCTCTATCTCATTTCAATTCTAATTTTATATTTGTGAAAGCATAGCGATACATTTGTACTAGATGGACCTGAATAGTTTATTGTTACTATTTGGTTTCTGAAACGTTATATTGAAACTATTCAATTGGTGATGAGGTTTCTGCAATCCTTTATATTGAATAGTTAACTCATTAGTGCACGCGCACTCAAGCGCTTTTAATGTTTTGTGCGTGAACATCCATCTCCATTGCTTTTAATTCTTTCAAATGGAGGTATTTGAAAATATGAACCTTTCTTCATAGAATATATATATATATATATATATATATATAAATATATATATATATATATATATATATATATATATATATATATATATATATATATATATATATATATATATATATATATATATATATATATATATAACAGTGAGTTCCAAAAAGGTTGCACTTTTTTATTGTCCATTTGTCAGAAAATTGTATTCTTGATAAAGAATGAAACATTGCGGAGAACATGCATTTGAGTTGTCAAAATTCTAAATTTCCAAACAGTGTAAGGAAAAGAACAGAAAATCGGTTATCTTGACAATGGAAGATAGTGACTAAAGTTTATCTTTCAGTCGCAGATGATTCCACATCTGATTTTATGAACATCCTGTTTATATTTTCAACAAATCAGAAAATCGGAATTTCGATCAAGAGCAAACTACCCTTATTTTCGACATTATGTAGAAAGTTTATTCGAAAAAGTTGTTGAGAATATGAAACGATATTCAAATTTCGGATCTCTAGCCCCATAAAGTGTACGTATATCTCACATACACCTTAGACGCCTCCCTAATATTACTATAATGACATTTCAATGCAAAATTTGGCCAATTCATTATTTGTACTGGAAAAGGTATCGATATTTGTTGAACCTGGTTGAAATTTAAACTAGTTTTTTGGTGCAAATTTGATATTTTACTCTATGTATGTCCATAATAACTATCAGTATGATTTAATGGAAAAAAATAATTCAATAAATTAATTAATTGATGCTAAACAATTAAATAATACAAATACAAAGCTTTCGATCACTTTAATCATGGTGTTGTTACCTTATAGGGTAGTCCTAATTCATGTATTGAACATGGAATGAAACAAGGAATTCAGGGGAACAACTATGACTATGATTACGCAGACATATGTTCTTTATTAAAAATAACTACTCTAGAGAACAGGAGAATAGAAACCGACTTATGTTTTCTGTTCGAGTTGCTAGCAGGTGATGTTTGTTCTCCAGATCTCCTATCTCATATTGAGTTTAAAACTAATAATTCTGGCACTAGATCTATTGATACCTTTCATATCAAACATCATTACAGTAACTACGGACTCCACAGCCCTCTAACAAGAATGGTAAGGAATGCGAATGAAGTAGATTTGAACTACTTCGGCATACCATTTTCTACTTTCAGACGTGACCTAAAAACCAAACACTTTGCTCAATAATACTAGATGAATGTATGGAACTTACTGCTTATCATAAAAAGATTATAACTGTCTGCTGAGTAGTGGATGTATATTTTTTCGTTCTTTTATACGTATGACCACAATTTTTAAATTAGGGCATTAATGTTCTGCAAAGTGAAAGTTTTTGTGGATATATATAGTAACCCAAAATTTTTTAACTTTTTTGTCTATTTTTTTGTATATTGTATTGTGTTGTATGGTATTTTGTATTGTATTTTGTATAGTAGGTGTAAGGTATATGTAATTGTACTGGGTGTAATGGTTATTACCGTAAATAAATAAATAAATGAAGAAAACCCAAATTACAAAAACGTTCAGAAACCTGAATTTCCATCGCATCGCATTTGCGTTTCTTCACTGTTTACATTGTGAAATTTATTATTTAGACATCTGTTCGTATAAATTAGAGATTTGTTCGCAATGCTGAATGCAAATGGCAAATTTGAAATGTTTTTCAGTGATGAAGAAAATAGAACAAATCGAGAAACAACAGAAATTATTAATCTGCGTCATCCCAAAAATCCGGTATTTTACACAACTGTAGGACGGATTTATCAAACATCTTTGGCCATGGGAACTGTGGAAAACAAATTGAACACAAATGGGTAACTGGGAATGATGAATTACAACAAAATATATTATTAGCAGTACCTGAGAATCCGAGAGGTAGTGTCTCGTTCCTGTATGTTCCATAACAGGCATGAGTAGAACATCAGCACACATAATATTATTGAAACCTAAATGTATACATACGTTGAAAAAAGGGGATTACGAACGGAGATTTGAATTCTGCGCGTGGGCATGAAGAGAGATAGAAGAATATAGACAGTTTGCAAAGTATATGTTGTTTTCTGATGAGGCAAGTTTCTTCTCGAATGAAGTAGTAAGTTCGCAAAATTTCCAAGTTCAAGTCTAAAATTATTTATTTACATAGATAAAATACATATACAACTTAACTAATAATTACACATATACTATATACAATCTTCCTTTTTTCTCTTCTTGTGGGGGGTGGGAAGAGAATAGGAAATTGTGGATAAGTTTGGGGACTTTTGACTGACCACTTGCCCTCCTAGTGGGGCGAAGGGCCAGCCCCTGCTGATGTTGGCAGGTGCCTTTGGATATATCAGTCTCGTATGTACTTTTAATAATTCGTTTGAAAGATGCCTCCTACTATTCGTGTACGAATTAAGTGTTGTTTTAATTTTTGTAATTTTTGTTTCAGTTACTATATTGCTGAAAAATTTGGTTGAAAACCAGTTGAAGAGAATGCTGCCGTGGTGTGACGACGAAAACCCAAATTTAAAAATAGAATGCAAGGACCAACATTCCTTCAAAACAAATATCTGGCGTGGCATTTTCAATAATGAATTAATTGGTCCAATCTTTTTCCGTGATGATATGACCAATGTAATGATGATCTTATTTTTTGATGTTTGAGGTAGAGCCAATTATTGATCAATTCTCACTGCAATAAAGAGAACGGCTATTGATCCAGCTTGACGGAGCAATGTTTCGTAGTACGACATTAATTAAAGAATATCTGTATGATAAATTGTAGGATTAGATGGATTGGTAGATACTCAATATATCCATAAAGCAAGGTCTCCCAATCTTACTACTTTGTTTTTTATGGGGGTACCTCAGGAAAAAGGGGTATGCTCGAAGACCATTTAAGAATATCGATGAATTATAAAATGTTGTTAGGGAGTGTTGTACCAGTATAACGAAATTAAAAAAAAATGTCAATGAAGAATTTTGTGGACGAACAATAAAATGTTTGGCCATGGAAGGATTCGATGATTGATTATTCAGGTTTCTGAACGTTTTTTTAATTTGGTGTTCCTTCATGTTGGATTAGGACCACACTTCAAGGTAACACTATGACTAATAAAGTAATCGTAAACTTGCAGATTGGTATTATTCAATTGTTTAGCACTTTTTTAATCAATTAATTGATTTCCTCCATAAAATCATACTGATAGTTATCATGGACATTCAACCATAGTGAAATATCAAATTTTCCCCTAATAACTAGTGAAAATTTGAACCATTTACAACAAACGTCGATATTCTAGAACAAATAATAAATTGGGCCAAATTTTGAAAAAAAATATTACTCTAGTAATATGAGGGAGGTGCCTAAGTTGTATATGAGGGACAAAAAAACTTGTTGCGTAGGTTGTTCTTCCCTGTACACCGTTTGGAAAACCCAAATGCAAGTTTTTTGCAATGCACCATTTTTTATCAAAAATAGAATTTTCTGACGAATGGATAATCAACAATTTTCCATATGGTGCAAACTTTTCGAAACTCACTGTATGATAAAGAGTTCAAAGGCCACTGAATCGAATCATTCATTCCCTTAGTAACAACAAAAAATTTATATTCATTTTATGAATATATCGTTTTAATTTAATGAACAAATCAATCAAGATACATCACTCTGTAGTCAACCCCAAACACATTGAATCATAAAAAGACTACCATAAAAAAAATTTAACGGCCGTCACATCGAATAATCGTAATTTGTTTATACAAGCGGATTGATCGTTCGTATAAATGCGTAGGTGTTAGTCACAAATGTGTCAAATTGTGGGGTAACGTGTTAATTACCCCATATCATGAATTGGAAATGAGTTGTCCTCCAGCATTCGTAATGAGATTTGCACACCTGCCACGCGTTTCACAGGGATGAACTTTATACAGTTGCGGGTAATGCAAATATTGCATGTTTCCTCTTGCAATTTCGAGGATAGAACGGAAATCGCTTTTTATGAAGGGAACTCCATTTTGGGGGAAGTGTTTCAGCTTTGCACTTCTCCATTGAATGTTGTGAAACGAAAACTCTTTGTTAGAACATGAAATTACAAATAATCTGGTATCCGGAGAAAAAAATTGTTTTGTGGCTAGTGTTCGATGATCTCAAGTATTAGGAGGGGAAGATTATATCAAGCAGAAAATAAACATGACTTCAAGATCTATTTTTTATCCCTAAAAAAATATTTACTTCTAACTCCGAAAGTTAATTTTCCGGCAGTAGAAGCTATGGAAATCTCAACTCACACCATCTGTGAGAAAATAGTCATTTATTCGTTATCTTCACCTTTATTTTATCAGCAGAATGTCTTCAAGGTCCATGGAATTTCCAGGAAAACTTTCAAGAGGATATTTACCTGATTATGACTTCAATTAATGTAATTATTCTGCCAAAAATTCAAATAGCAATATACACATCATGAAATCAAACCATGTATTTCCGATAGTCTAATTGATTCAACAGAGAAATGAATTAATTACGAGTTACAAAGAAGAATCAAATGCAGAATACAATAAATACGGAATAAACTGAATGAATTGATAAATTCAACAAGAAATCAATATTACAAAAAGAAATTGGAAATATTTATTGGCAACTGTAAAAAAACTGATTCCTGAGATCTCCATTATGAACACTTCGCGCGATAAACTTTTTGAAACCAAATGTTTCAACAAAAAATAAATAAATCATTATCAGCGATGCGATTGCTTGAATGAAAGCTTGTCTTTAAAAAGGTTTTTTTATTAGTTATTTCATTTATTACTTCATGTATGTGAATTATTTGTTAGAAAAGTCTTTTTGTAAAATTACTTTCAACATCCAATACTTTCGAATTGAGATAGTCAATTGGATGGTCTTCATCTATCACATGATCTGCTACAGGTCATGATGTTATATTTTCTCCTACAATCACTTTTGTGACCTGTGATTCGATCTTTCAGTAATTGTTTACTTTGAATAAACTATTCCACAGTCATGACATGGAATTGTTTGATATAGGTGTTTTCAATTTATAATGGAGATCAGAAATGGTTTTTTTTGTGTTTTTTTTTAAAAGAACTAATTTTGGGGTTAATTCTTGAATATGAGGTGCTTTTGTGATATGTTCGATTTTCCATGTCAGTATTAGTTGAATTTGATATTCAAGATATGTCGTATGAGGAGGTACTGATTTTTTTAAATTAATTACTAGCTGCCCCGACAGACGTTGTCCTGACCAAATTTTCTATATTCCCTATTTTTTTCCTGAAAACATTCGTCTGCGAAGAATTGTTCTTCGTAGGTTTTTCTTTGTGTTGTTTTTCTTTGTGCTGTTCCATCTAGGTTATGCCTGTGTCTCTGTCCGCTTCCCGTTATCCCGTTAATCAGTTTCCCATTATCGTTAACCAGTGGTAATCCCATTATCCAGTTTTCTCGTTAACCGTTTCCCATTATTCCGTTTCCCTTTATCCCGTAAAACCGTGCTTTTCACGTCATCCCTTTAACCTGTTTCCGTCCTTCCGTTAACCCGTGGTTGTCCCGTTATCCCATTATTCCGTTATGGATAGCGCGAAAATATTATCCGTGTTTATCCGCTGCAGCGACGTCTGGTGGCGAGTTAAAGTAAAATGGATGGCAAAAAAATTTTATTCATAAAAAACACTGTGTGCCAACTTTCAAAGAAAAATCAACCAAATATGTCAGTTATGTTCGAGCGTGCATACAAAAATAATGACTTCTGCAGTTTGTCTGAATTTTCCGACTTTTCTTTGTACTTCTTTTTGAACATTTCCAGGACCATAACGAACAAAACATGAAAAGAATTACACATATCCATCCTTCGAATCGTGAGTAATGGGTTCATACAAGTATCCAATATAAAAAGAAATTTCTAGAATTTTCCAATTTTCTGGACAAATTTTACAATTTTACTATTCTGAATATTAAAAAAAAAGCCAAATGCTTTGCTAAGCGCATCACTTCGCTTAGCAACACCAATTGCAATTAATTTTTATTATGTAGATTGGATATGGGTAGGAATTCTCAACAAGTATAATGTTCAGTTCAGTCAACCATTCTATTGGGAAAAATTGGTGAATAACTTTCTCAATTCTGGTTTTTATATTGAAATTCATCTTTATCCTAATTTTTGTTGGACGATATGAAAAATAATTGATCAATCTGTTACTCTTTATAGGTTTTCTGTACCACCGTGTGATGACTTTGGTATTTTCTGTTCTAATCAGTTTCATATCCAAAAAAGGAACGGAGTCATCGAGTGTGAATTGTGAATAATTGTTATGATTATTGAATATATCGAGAACCTCTTCAATTCGAAGCTGAAGAACAGAAAGTTGAGGACATTAACATATCTTTTGATGAAGGTAATATCAGAATGAATATTGTTTATGCAGTCATCAAGTAGATCATCAAGTACATAGCTAGATTAAATTGAGGATATACTCGAGCACATAGGTGTGCCAAAAATATGTTGGTAATATTTATCACCATGTGGGATGATTCGAATATGAAGTCAATGATGCTCATGGAGGTTCTATCGAAACGACAGGTTGGAAATAGCATTCCATTTATTTTCTATACTCATCTTAATTAAATCTGAAGGTAGATTCGTAAAAAGCGATATGACATCCTAACTTATTGAAACATTACCTTCTGGTAAGGTCATATTGTTTATTAATTCACTGAATTCGAATGAATCAGGAACAAGTTGAGTATTATTAGTGTCATAGGCATCAGTGAAAATATTTGTGATACATTCACTGATTTTACTATTTTTTGAGACTATTTATAATGTTATTGGTCTTATTGTTAAAACAGGCTCATGCATTTTTGGGATAATATGAAATCTTCGTGCAATGGAATTATTTATAGTTAATTTTTTAGCAGTTGTTTCATCTATATGTTTTTCTTTTTTCCATAAGGTGAACATTCAATTGGCTTTCTGTTGCGGGGTTGGAGTGGGATACCTCTTCTATGGTTCATAATATTTTTGGTCATTTATTATATTTTCACTTCTCTTTCTATTCAGCTTTCTACATGATTATTGTAACGTTGCATGTATCACTTCAAGTTGGGCATTCCTGACTGCTACCCAAATAATTCTTCCTCTTTTATATATATATATATATATATATATATATATATATATATATATATATATATATATATATATATATATATAATATATCCTCAATAGGTAGTATTTCTATTGAAATCTATCTGATTCTGTAAAATATTGTAAAATTATTTTTAACCGCTTTCTTAGTTGTTTTATGAACCCTAGATAATGAAAACTTGTACGGGTCAAGATCACGGGCGCGTTACGTTTCATTGTGGGTTCCGAAACCACTCTTCAGGGCTTCAAATATTTTTCACCGGCAGCTGGAGTCGAACCCGCGTCGGGTGGAAACAGGACTAACGCTCGTACCACTGAGCTACTAGCCCCGTCTGAGCCACTAGCCACTGTCACGAATAGTATAGTAACAGGTAATTAGAGATACAGTTAACTCATGTCTTCTTCTGACCTGTCTTCATTCCTTATAGTCAACTTCAGGTGAAGAATAGGCAGAGAGGATTATTATCAAGGCAATTTAACTCCTGTATGCTCAATTGTCTAGATATCAAATATTTCGTTTATTTCTTCATTATGAAAAAAACACATTTTTGTTGTCCCTGTTTGTGATTTTGTGCCAAAAATCTTTACAATTGTGGAATCTTTCGCAACAATTCATCTTCTTTGTTGAATGGTTCTCTCATTGAATTCAAGATCTTGTTGAAATACTCTCGAAACAGAAAATAATGCGTTAATTTATTGAAATAAATATCGTACGAATTCTGCGAGAATTATGGAACTACAATGATCCACGAGGAGGTTCAGCAAGAAAAAATATAATGAAAGTACAGTAATGCCAAGATAATGAATAATGAAAATGACATAGTATTTCATAAAGTTCTTCATTACTTCTCGAAAGATCCACGTTACAACTCGAAGGATATCCTAGAATGAACAAGGCCAGTTTACTTGATTCATTCAATAGTTTTCCGTTACAACTAACTACAGTTTCACACACATTATGTTGGTAATTTGTGGCCAACGTAATATTGTGTGATTTCACATTCTAATCTCCACCGTTTGTGAGTTGGAATCGAATTATAGTTTTTAACCGAGAGAAAGGGAAGGACGAGTGATTCTATCACCAATAGTAGCTCATTTTATGACTGCTTCCTGAAGAACAAGAATCCATCGTGTACACTTCTGGCCGCAACATAAAATTAAACCATTATATATTGTCTTCACTTTCACTGTCGTTATTATTACAGAATGCAAATTTCCATAGGTAGATTATCTGACCACCAAACTCCACTAATGTAGACGATGATGTTAATATTTTTACGAGCATTTTCACAGCTGGATAAGTCGTTTGCGGAAGGCTGACTGCAAATATATTTACCAATTCTTCGTTACCTACCTTCACTTCAGACCTGATTTGTCTTCCTCACCAGCTTGAATAGGCGAAGGACTCAATCCAATTTTTGCTAGTATACCGGATGTATTTTCCGGTAATACCAATATCGGCATTTTGAATACGGTTGCATAAGACAGAAGTTGTGTATAATGGGAGTCAATAATAATAATAATATTTATTGACATAAATTGAAAATGTTTACAATCAGTAAGATGAAAATGCAATAATCGTGGCTGAGTGACAGAAGTGTATAACAACTATGAGTTGTTATACTACTTGTGCGTGACTGTTGATACTACTACATATTGAAATATAATATACAGGGTGAGCCAACATGATTCCCGTGATCAATTGCTCCGTTGTGAATCACTATTTCCAGTTTTTATATTTTTTTTGTCAAACGGACCATTTAATACTATCTTCCAAAATCATTCTCATTCATACAGGGTGAATCATTGAAGCGTGGCTAACCAGAGTTGATCTTTTCCATATGAAACACCCAGTATATTTTCATACATTCTGATCCGCTGTTTCGTTGGCGTTGCCAAGTTATTAAAAAAAACTATTTTATAGACTTGTTTTTGAAAAATCAACTATTTCACATTTCGAAATATTTAGTGAAGATAATTCGGGACTCGTTAGTCGATATGTTGATGTTCATTGCGAATACTGTGAATTTGGAATGAATTGTACAGGATGTTCGGTACAACAACACAAAGTTGGCCATTTTCAAACATCGGTATTTCGATTTTTCAAATGGAACACCCTGTATATCTTCATTTCAATCAACTCCTTTTTAATGACTCTACACTTTTATTATCGATGAACGTGGGTATTTTTCCACAGAAAATATTGACAATAATCGTCATATTGGGCATTGAACTTAACATATAAATCATATTAACCCAATGATAATACAAAAAATTATATATATTCGAATCCACCAGAGAAAAACAATAATGAATTCAGCAAAGGCTCAATGTGCTTGCCATTCTCACCAATACCAATCTATTTCGGAAATTATTCTCCACACGTTGCAGCATGTCTTCTGTGATTTTCCTGAAAGCAGTACGAATTCTTGCATAGATATTTCCAGGAGTTGTACGCGGAGGTTGATAGACAAGACATTTAATGTATCCCCATAGAATTTTTTTTTTTTTTGTAAGATCCGCTGACCTTGGATGCCATTCAACAGGTTTTTCTCTACCTATCAATTTTTCACGGAATTCGTTATCAATGTATTCCTGCACAACAGTTTTGTAATGTGCAGGTGCACCATCTCGTTGTAGTCACATTCTCTGCCTTATTGCCAATGGAATATCATCTAATAAATTTGATAGGTGACTTTGCAGAAACCTTAGATATTCTCTTCCATTGAGATGACCGTTAACAAAAGTGGCCCAATCCCTCGCCGTCCAATAATATCTCCCCAAACATTTAATGATCAACGTTGTTGATGATTGACATATCTAATGAAATGAGGATTCTCAGTCGCATAATAGCGCATATTATGCCGATTCACATAGCCATTGTTGTGGAACGTAGCCGAAAATAGAAAATACTCAAAAAACTCATGTTCTTGGTTGATTTTATCTACACCCCATTGGCAAAACCGCATTCGCTTTGGAAAATCTCTTTCAGTTAGGTCCTGCATCAACTGCATATGATATTGATGGTAATTGTATTTCCTCACCATCCTAGAAACACTACTTTGAGATATTCCAACTCCCACACAGAATACGTGTAATCATGGTGATTCTCAATAATATACAATGCAATATCAAGAGTATTTTCATCATTCGTTATAGCACGTTCAAACTTCTTATGAAATACTTTTCTGGTTTTCTCAAATCTTGTTGATGTTTTCTCTCACGAAACTTTTGTTCGTACAATCTAGATGCCAGTAAGCAGTTACCATCACTTCTCCCCATAGCATAAACCATTTAAACCATATTCTCTAAACAATGATTCAAAAGCCACAATTGTTTACACAACTGGATTGTAGTTTGACAGTTACCTCTATATACAAATACCGATAGTCGTTTTTCAACGGCAGTCATGGATAACTGAACTACAAAAAATAGTTACATTTGAACTTGTTTTTTATTATGCTACTTATTCATAATTTGCCAAGAATGCTCTTGAAGATGGAAACAATAATTGCAACAGCATTCACTATCAGCATTTTCCATGAAAAAACATGTAGTTAAGAAATCTGCAGAATTGTTGATTTGCTATTAACCAATTCCTTTGAACCAGAATATCTGGGAAAAGGGTTATTTTGGGTTCATGACATCTAGAATGAAAAGTGTAGAGGAGTTGATTGAAAAAAAGTAGTTGATTGAAATGAAAATATACAGGGTGTTCCATTTGAAAAAAATCAAAATACCGATGTTTGAAAATGGCAACGTTTGTGTTGTTGTACCGAAAATCCTGTACAATTTGTTCGCAATGAACATCGCCATATCGACTAACGAGTCTCACTAAATCTTTCGAAATGTGAAATAAGTGATTTAAAAAAAAATCTACAGAATATATTTTTTTAAATAACTTGGCAACGCCGAAACATAATTCAAAATGAAAATAATCGATGAGCAGCCAATGAAACAGCGGATCGAAATATATGAAAATATACTGGGCATTTCATTTGAAAAAAATCAACTCTGGTTAGCCAAGCTCAATTGATGCACACTGTATGAATAATAATAATTTTGGAAGATAGTCTTAAATGGTCCGTTTGACAAAAAAATATTAAAACTCGGAAAAGTGATTCACAACGGAGCAATTGACCACAGGAATCATGTTGACTCACCCTATACAAATGAACAAAAAATTAAACAAATATATACAAATGAACGAACATTATAGATTACTGTTTGAATTGGGAATGAAGCTATCAATGAAAATTGAATCAAAAACAATCTAACTATGTATATAAATGCAAAAAAAACAGGTAACTATAATATAGAGGTAACAATGGCATGATGTATCAAAATGGAATCGTTTTCGATATATTTAGAAGAAAATCGTTGAGTTCGAGTGTGACTTGTACTGTACGATCATCTATTTCATCAACTGCGGAAAATTACTGCATAGTTCGTACGTATTTTCATTCTGGCGAAGAAAAGCCATTGGATGGAGTGGAATATTGGATTTCTCAAATACATAAAACCTGGAATAATCGCTTTTGGAAACTCTTATTTCTCTATTTTTAGAAAAAATGATTGAACCAGTTGTAATAAAATCCTTGTGAAAGCAAAATCTTTACAATTTATAAATTTTGACAAATCAATCATTCGAGAGCAACAAAAAATATTGTTTAATTGAAGACTAATTTGACTTTATTTTTTTAAACATGAAATGTCGTCCAGGACAATGTTATATATGGAGCGCGAAGGTAGACATATATAATTCAACTGTTATTTTTGTTTAATGATTACAATTTGAATTAAGTTAATCAACAATGATTTTGATTTTGATTTGTAATTAGTGTAGGATTCTAGTCCTCAGCAGTCTAATTTATATCGTGCTAATAATTTTATTAATATTTGTTCTTACTTATTACCATCCTGGTTCCTGAAATAAAAAATAGTTTCTTTGGTTTTTAACTTTATTTTTAAAAATATAATTTGTGTGACGGAAATAAAAAAGAGAATCGTTTTTGAGGAAATACTAAATGAAGTAGGTGAAGTATGAAATCTCAAGTTTCCACGTTGTACTGGGGAATACATCGTTCTCCTTCTTTTTCTTTAAAACTTGGTTGACGTCGAGACAATTGGTGACTTTTTAAATTCAAAAAGTTATAAAAAATCAACGAAGTTGAAAGATTGCAAGGGTTTATCTATTGCAACAGCAAAAGTCATATTTAGTGAAGACCAGTTTTTTAACTTTTGCCCTAGCATTTGGAAACAAATATAAACAGTTATATTTTATTGATTGAATAGGTTAAAAGTTATCCGTAGAAGTGAATTACGACAAAAAACTGCGTTTAAAAAAAAAATATTCAGAAAAAATTGCAATTATCAATTATTCAAGATAGATATTTCAAATTCCGCATATGGGCCTAAATGAAATTGTAAAAAATAAAACAATTAACTTCTGCTATCTTCAAAAACAACCCCACTTTTTGCCCATTCGTAATACATTTTTCAAAATGGCCGCTTTATTGGTGGTCACGTCAAAAACAGAAACATAAACGATCTCGTATAAAGTATTTTTTGTAACTCTTATAATATTTTTTCCCATATGTTGCAAACATCATGGCCCACGCTGTAGAAACTCAAATGATACTTCACATGACGGCCTGTAAAAAATTGTATACTAAACTCTTCCTTTCCAAAATGTTCAGATATGGGGACATTTTGAAAAGTGTTCAAAGGTGTTTTAATCGCCAGTTTAATTAAAAATCTAACATTGAAAGTTGAAGACGGTGCCTTACCCCTTTCAATATGATCCGAAACCGAGATTCAAACTTGCAGTCTTTCGAGGAAATAACCACTAAGCCCGTGCCTCAGCGCACTTGGCCACCGGTCCAGTATGAGGCTCAATGAGCTTCATTATCATTATCGTCTGAGACACAGTAAACAATTCAGAGTGATTGTTCAGTAAATCCTAGTGAACTTTCTCCTCAAAGATAAAGTTGAGATGCTCAATGGAAATAGAGTTTATAGTACCTACTTTATATAGTGTTCGATTGCATCATTATATAGTTGAATATTGAAATATATAATATAATAACTGTTTTCAGCTGTGAAGTAGAGTATATTCCTTAATTGAAGAGCTATATTTCACTACTAGCGAATGAAGAGTTTGAATAGTGCTAATTTTGATCTCGATAGAGTTGAATTCTACTCTAGCTAGAGTTCACATTTCACTTCCAACTATAGTATATTCATAATGAATGTATTGCGGAATGAATGAAATAGAATCAGTTAGGTGATGACATAAAAACATATTATTCATAATAAAATAACTTTATCAACACTTTCAGGTGAATACTGGCCAGCTTAGGTGCTACTTAGTATTCCATATGTCTGTCGGTGCACTGGTGCGTGTAATTTCGTTTTGTGTGGAGATGCCTGTGAATTTGCGCGCGTAATGAGCGGCTTCGATACGTTCCTGATCCCAACGCTTGGATGACTAAAGGCGCCAATGGCTCCTTCCAAGCGGCCTACTTGAACTTTCGTTTGAACCAATGCTTCCCTCTATGTAGAATGCTTGCATTATCCCACATAATTCGATAGTGCTCAGTCCCGATTACAACGTCTCCCCACGTTGAGTCAATTTCTTGTGTTCAGTCAGTCTTACGGATAACGGCCTCTGTGTCTTTCCGATGTAGGAATCTCCACATTCACATGGGATTTCATAAATACAGTTCTTGCTGATTTTAGTTCTGTCATCAGGTTTTGGCTTGTTGAGGAAACCACGGTTATCATGAACACCCACGCATATGATGACAAGATACAGCCGGTACTCAACACAGAGAACTATGAACCCTTACAGAAGAATCTAACACCTACTATAGGAAGAAAGATCTGTAGCACTTTGAGGAAATATAAAGCTCTCATTGCAGATGACGACCCGTCCCATTTGGCGCCAAACTACAGCAAACCACTTCATCTCTACGGGCCTCTTGAAATATACAAACCAGGCATGCCATTGAGACTAATCTACATCTCCCGGGAATCAACAACTTATCGAAATACCTCCTACCAATAATACAACCCTAACAAGGAAATGACAGCTCATACGTCAATGATTCTAAACATTTCGTTAACTCTGTCAAACATGTTGAAATTGGAACAGAAGATGGTCTTATCAGCTTTGACGTGGAAAGCCTTCACACCAATATCCCCATAGAGGAATGACTGGTATCATAAAAAAGAAACTCGAAGAGGATAGCAAGCTTCACAAAGAGGGCTGACCTGCCTGTACAAGCGACATTGGAATTACCAAAGTAAATGGTCGAATATATACTTTATATGGTCGGTATATTCCTCCTGGTAGCTCGAGTTTTGTATATGAATCGGTTGTTGAATTTTTGCAAAGTAATATAATTGATTCTGGCAAAACTTATATTTTTGGAGATTTCAATATAAGTGATATCACACGTATTCAATACGATTGTCACATATCAAATGATATACTGAACCAATTGATCGATTTCATATCCTTCAATAGCCTCCAATTGTTTAATGCCGTCAAAAATATGCATGAAAGAATTGTGAGTTGGCCCGAAAATGACACGAGATGCTGTTCAATTCGAAGAGATAATATGCCATTTGTAACAGAAGATGCTCACCATCCAACTCTGAATGTTCTGATAGAGACAAAAGTGAATGAAAATATGCACGTGTAACCTTTGAAAGAATTCACCTACAATTTCAAAAAAGCTGATTTTACCCAGATATGCCGTTCATGAAAGACATATTCGTTTTCCAATATGGTTCAACAAGGAAATTAAAAACTCATTGAGAGAAAAATCGAGATATAAGAGATTGCGGTCATTGTCTGATTTTTACAATGAAAAGTTTGAGAAAAGAGGTTGAGCATTTAATTAAGACGAATGAAAAGAAATATATAAAAAAGGTTGAAACAGATTCAACCGAAAACATATGTAATTTTTGAAATTACGTCAATATTAAGAGAGAAAGGAGTATAAATGAGGAAAAATTTATGCACAATGGTTCAATGTTCGATGAAACAAAAGCAGCCGATGCATTTGCCAATTTTTTTTACGTCGGTACCTATTCGACATAACAAAAGCTACTTACAACATTGAATCCATTGACTGTGGCAATGCGTTCAATGATAGTTTTTCGTTAAATTCAGTTGGTGCATTGGACTATGATAACGCGACAAAAATATTGAAACCTAAAAAATCTACGGGAATAGATGGGATACCACCTCATGTTATTGAAGCTTGCAGTGATTGGTTGAGGCAACCACTGATACATATTTTCAATCTCATTTCATCAACAAGTGTATTTCCAACTCAATGGAAAACAGCTATAGTTCCTCCAATTTTCAAATCTGGAAACAGGATGCGTATTGAAAACTATAGACTTAAATCAATAATGTGTGCACCAGCAAAATTGTTTGAACAAATTATATATTCTAGCTTATATCAGTATGTAGAAAACTATATTACACCCGAACAGCTTTTTTAGGAATGGATACCAATCTCTTAACATGCACAAATTATGTGTACAAGGAATTGGAAAATGAATCTCAGGTAGATACGATTTACACAGGCTTTAGCAAAGCATTTGACTAAGTTGATCACGATGTTCTACTGGAGAAGTTGAACGAACATGGATTGACAACTTATGTCCTGAGACTAATGAAAAATTGTTTAGGAAACAAGGTTATAATCGTGCATCATCAACGAAAATATTCAGAAAAATTTAAAGCCATCTCGGGGATTCCTAAAGGTTTCAACGACCTGCCAAAAGTGTTAAAACATTCAGAATGCTTAATGTTCGCGGATGATCTGAAATTTTATAAAAAGGTTCGAACAGTGACGGGCAGTGTGATGTTACAGAAAGATGTGAATGGCCTCCATGAATGGAGCTGTAAGAATAAACTATTTTTCAACATTGGAAAATGTAGAATTATGTCCATAACTCGATCTAAAAACCCTGTACTGTTCGAATACTTGTTGAATGGGAAAACCTTTGAGCAAAGTACAGAGGAAAGGGACTATATAATAATTTGTTATGTTTCAAAACACATATTGAAAACGTAAGGAAAAGCGCAAATGGAATGTTGAGTTTCCTAATCAGGCAAACGTCAAATTTCACAAATAAACATACTCTCAAACTAATTTACTACACTTTTGTCAGAAGTAAATTGGAATTTTGCTCTAATACATGGTTCTGCGAATATCAATCGACACTATTTCAATTAGAAAAAATTCAAAATAATTTTTTGCGACTTCAAAGTACTGTCATTGGAAAATAGGCGGAGGGTTGGCTCACTAGTATTCTTATTCAAATTACTTTATAACAAAATTAATTCCCCCTATTAATTGTCGATGATAAGGTCCAATGTTCCACCCAGAAGAAATTGTTTTTCAACTATATTTACCATACCACAATCATGCTCCGTGAATGCCCCTCTTGTAGAAATGCTTCGTCTTGCCAATGAATTCAATGTTATAACAGATCTCAATTGGACCAATCACAAAAATCGTACAGGAATATGATTGTTACTCACATTAACAATACAACACCCTAATGGCAATCTTTCAATAGGTAATCAGGTTTAGTATCAATCCTACGGTGTTTGATAGGGTAAACAGTTATTTTAATTTCATCATTCTTCATATATATATATATATATATATATATATATATATATGAAGAATGATGAAATTAAAATAACTGTTTACCCTATCAAACACCGTTGATTATATATATATATATATATATATATATATATATATATGGGAAAAAAAATTTTTTTTTTTTTTATTTGAAAAAAAAAAATTTAAAGAACTGAAAAAACAAATTATATATATTACATCTATAGGATTTTACATATAAGTACATAATGGTATATAAGATACATTATTAATAGAAAATTACTTCTAGCTTTTGGATAATTAATTTCAAATTACATTTCTGAATGAAAAGACAAATTCTTGTACATAGAAACAACATTCAGATATTCATTCTCGGAACTGACAGTTACTAATCTGACAATGACACTTCTCATCGTAGAACAATTCAAATTCAGTTTAGGTTAGAATCACCACGTTCAGAAACTCTGACTTCTTGGTGTTTTATGTCGAGTGAAAGTAAAAAAAAATAAATTTCACTCAGATGGTTTATATCTGTTTTTTTATTGATGGAGTCATTCTCTTGATAGATAAAAGCCATTTCTAAGAAAGACCTTTTTGAAAGATGTGATTCTCTTGCAAGAACAGTTGTTGAAAGGTAGTTCATTTGGTGGTCACAATCATTGACATGTTTAGCTAAAGCACATCTCTCAGGATGTAGTCTACTATCACTCTTATGCACAATTTTTTCCATTTGTAGTCTCCCTGATGATGGAATAAACGATTCCGAAAGCTTGGAAAAACTTCAAAGAGTTTTCTTTTACATTGCTGCAGACCCTACTATTAGTTTTACTCTTAACTAGTCAGCGACTACCCTCCTTTCACATATATATATATATATATATATATATATATATATATATATATATATGTCTGTGTATATATCTTTTTTACCTTTAACATTACATATTGTTTTGTAAGAATGTACTTAACTAATAATATCCATGTAATTAGACCCATATAGTCTGTTTGGATGAAATATAAAATAAATAAATATATACTCATAAATCCAAGAAAAAGATCGGTTCTCCTCCAAAGATGACGGACTCACGATGAGATCTTCCCTTTTCCCCATAATCCTCAACATATTATACATGGAGTGGTTCGGGGAATAGGCTGTAGGCAAGTAAAATACAAACCAAAACTTGTGATTGAGGTACGTTATATTTAATCACGGAGATAAACACCTTCTGGATTTCTTCTCAAGAATGAATACAACGATTCAATCATGTTCACGATGGAAATGGAACCAACAGTACCTTACTTTTCTACGATGTGAAAAAAACGCTGGAACACGTCAATTTCATTTTCGACGTTCATACGTCGATTGATTTTCTAAGTTCCTAAAGTGTGAAAATTATCCCCTTGATAATATTACCGTAATATCTCCTGGAGCAAAAGCCCTGAGAGATAGGAGCGAAAAGGCCTTATATCCAGGGTCTGGCAGAGACATAGGGACGGAGTGTGATATTTTACACTACTCTCCTTACCAACCTACAAAATCACAAATTTCAAAGCTGCTGATAGAACGTTTGAATATGTGAATTTTTACATATTGCCCCATTGAGTTTTTGTGTGAAATATTTCTAACAAGTGAAATCAACCCCTATGAATGATAAAATCACAATATCTCTCGAATCGATCTGTTAAGCTGGGGAACTTGACCACCAATAAATCACTGTTCTCATAACAGGTGAGCTCAAACAATCGAATCATCTTTTACAAATATTTGTTAACAATGTCAACAATTCAGGAAATGCAGTAGGAAAAATGGCACTTCCTAGGATAATGTATCCTTACGAACATATTGCCAAACATTTCATAATGAAGGTTCCAACTGGCTGGGGAATCGGGAAGTCCTGAAGCGGATGGATGACCGCCGAATCATCTGAGTAGTGAGGTGTTTATCTTCCTTTTGTTATCCAAAGCACTCTCTATATTTATGCATACACATAGAGCCATTTCTTTGGCCAAGTATGTCTTTTCAATGCTTTCATCTAAGCATTGTAGAGCACTCATCGTTGATTTGCTGGCTTGATTGGCGAACTGTTTTTTGTGAGGTGGTCTGTCCTGCAGGATTTCACTTCTTATGTCTATAATATTTTTCATCGTTTTCAGTAGAAAGAAGGTAAGACTGATGGGGTGACAAGACTTTGGTTTGTCTGCTGGACGTCTACCAGTCTTTGGTATGAACAACACTGCAGCCTCTCCCAGGCTTTGGGTATGTGTCCGAAAATGAAACTGGTCCTAAACAGCCTTTTCCAGAAGGGATCTATTATTTTAAGGCCATTTTATAATGCGTCGGGAAATATTGCATATTTTCCGGCCGATTTGAATGGTTTGAAGCTCTTAATGGCCCATTTGATTTTTTGGGTGGTGAAGTTTTTCCTCGCTAGGCTCTTGCTGGTTCTAATGGGTTGGTGACAATTCCTTCTAGCTGAGCACTTTGCAGTTCGTCATCAACAACCTTGGACCCGCGAAAGTGTGTCTGTATGAGAACACTTATGCTTTCCTTCTGGTTTTCTGCATATCCACCGTTCGGCTTTTTTATCGGAGCAATGCTATGTTCTTCAGAAATAACTTTCTGGAGGCATTGGGCTGATGTTCATTCCGTAACCCCCTCACACATTTGCCTCCATGTTCTTCTTTTGGATTTTCTGAGTCGCTTTGTAGTCTTCCCAGTAACCCAGACTTATAGCTCTATTGAAGAGTTTCCTTAGTTTTTTCTAGTTTGGCTGGCTCTTTATTCCACCAGGGAACGTCTCTATTGACTGCCTCCTGTTTTTCTGGGCAGCTGATTTCATATGCTTTCAATATAGCATTTTGAAACTGCTTGGATGCTGTATCTAGTTCCGTAGCTGAATCGATGAATATATGTTGGTCCTCGAGATACTATTTATAAGCATCCCATTTGGTCAGTTTGGGTATCCTATATCCCTCGAAGAGTGTTTTCGATGACTCCAAGTCGAATCGTATGTGTTGATGATCCGACATCGAGGAGTCATCAGATACGTGCCAGTTGTGAATCTAGTTTGTTCTAAATGGATCAACAGAGCTTAGGTCGAAAACCTATTTTCTGATCGCATTTACAATAATGTTTATTCACTGATATTTGAATGTTCACATATATAAAATTTTTAAATACTAGAAAATATGACCCATAAAAATCATAGATTGCTCATGGGAGTATTTATTTATTAATTAATTGATTAGATCTATTTTGTTATTTTATGTCTGATACAACAATTTCTGAAATATGCGATAAATAATATTCTAGAGTAGACGAGAAAAAAAAAATTGACAAAAGATGATTTCTCAATAAAAAATTATTAAAAAAATCAATTAAGTTGAGGAACTCTTGTGTTTGATTACCAACCTATTTATACATGCAAAAATTAACAGAATTAAATAAGTATAGCTGAATATAATAATAATAAGTTGTTTGGATCAATTAGGACATGGATATTATTTCTATTTCAAATGTTTTTTTACCTTGTTCCTAAACAGTTTTATATTATTTATTCCATATTTGATATCAGTTGGCAGGGTATTGAATATTCTTGCTGCTAAGTAAGTATGACATCTTTGCCCTAGAGTTTTTCCAGAAGAATATGTTCTTAAGTTTATATTGGTTTTATGTCTGGTTGAGTAAGGGCTATATTTTTTTCTTCAAAAAAAATTTTGGTTAACCTTTTAAGGAACCATTTTGTACTTTTTCTATAATTTTTTTCTGTAATGTTTAAAATTTTTTCAGGTGTGTTTTTGCAACTCCACCCCAAACTAGTATGCCATATCTTAGTCTTGACTCTATGAGTGCGCTATAGACCATTCGCATTTGTGGTAGGTTGATAATTTTTTTTTGAAATTTAAATTTAAATAGGATACTTCTCAATGTGCCGGTGACTGAATTAACATGAACGTGCCACCTCAAAAACTGATCCATAGTAACGCCTAGATATTTTTTTTCTCAGCCCGTATAATCTAGTTAGTTATGCCTATCTTTGATAATTTTCGAAGTTTGGCGGCCTAATTCTGTTCGCAGCAAAAGATAAGAAAAATCTGTTTTTCTGTAATTGACTGTAGTTTATGGTCAAACCATGATATTAATGATATATAAATTATGAAGAGTAAGGGTCCTAAATGACTTCCCTGTGGTACCTCTGAGGTTACCACAGAGGGGTCTGATTTGTAACCGTTAATATCTGTGATTTGAGATCTATGTGTGATATAAGACCAAATCCACTTGCGAAGATACGAACCCACACCGACTTCAGCGAGTCTTTCAATGAGAAATGCATGAGTGAGTTTACTGAAGTCTGTGTAAACTACGTCCACTTGCGATTGATCATCCAATTGTTCTATAATGTGATCTATAAATTCTATTAGGTTAGTATCAATGGATCTACCGGGGCAGAAGCCATGTGGTTGGGGAATAATTTTATTCTTCGTAATATTGAGAATTCTTTCATGAACAATTTTCTCGAACATTCTACCGAAAATACAGAGTCTGCTTATTGGCCTATAATTCTCGACATTGCTCCTATTGCCTCCTTTAAGGAGAGGTATAATGGTGGATGATTTCCATTTGCACGGGAACACCCCAGTTTGGAGTAACAAATTGAAAATGTGAAGAAGGGGTGGTATTAGATTAAGCTTACATTTTTTTATGAATGAGCTGGGTATGTTGTCAGGACCGGGGCCTTTGTGGATATTTAAATTATCGATCGTGTTGGAGACATGTTGCTCTGAAATATCCATTGAGTAGTCTTCATCAAACTGTGGATGGGCATTCGCAAGTGGATCAAGAGGGCATACACTTTTGAAATAAGAAGAGAATAAATTGCAAATATCTTGACCATTGTCAGCTGACTTATCATAAAAAAAGACAGAATGGGGTATGGTGGTGTGGTTTTGTTTTTTTGTTCTGATGTATTTCCAAAAGCTTCTGGAGTCAGTAAGAATTTCATTTTCAATGTTATTTATGTAGTTTGTGTAATCCCTATGAATCAATTGTTTGGAGTTCCTGCACAATTGAGAAAAAAATTGATAAAGATGAAGCCCACCATAGACTTTGTAATTTTCATGCACTTTATTTTTTTCTTTCAAAAGTTGTATGGTATCTGGCTTGAAATGGGATGGATAACCCTTTTTTATTACAAAAATTGGTACATTTTTTGTTATAATATTGGTGAGTTTCTCGTAAAGGATTTCAGCAGCTTCGTTAACGTTTTTTCCAGCAAAGCAATCGGACCAGTTTATAACGGCTAGCTCAGAATTAATGGTTTCGTAATTTGCTTTATTGAAATCGAATTGCTTATGTGCCTTATCTCTCAGGTATTTAAATTTCATTAGTTTGAAGTCAATGTATAGTGGGGGATGATGTGAATCAACTCCAACCAAAGTGTCTATACCATGAGAGATACTTTTGATACCAATATCATTGCAAAACACGAGATCCAATATAATGCCATTCGTACTAAGAATCCCATTAAATTGCATAAGTTCCAAAAAGGAGCACATATCAATAATTTCAGAAAACTTGTGTTCTACATTTGTGGGTTCGAAGTAGAGTTTCAAAATGAGTTGATATCGTATATTTCGAAACTTTTCGATTTTTTCCACCGGTCCATTATATAAAAGCTTCTTAACTTATCACAAAAATTAATCTTTAGTTATTGAGGGAGTTCCGAAAAACCACAGAAATTAGTCACGAATCACATGTTCGCGAACATTTCTCCCAATTAATACGTTAAAGAACCATAAAGTATGTTTTGACAACTCGTAAATTATACATATATACATAATCCGTTCTCTATCGATTTCTTTATGGCTTCCAGACTCTAGTTCTCCGTCTATAATACATGTACTCATTATACATGCCGTTTTCTTAATTTATGTGTTATTAACGAACCTCTTGAAATTGTCGACAGTTTATTTATGGAATGTCAATATTGTGATGCTTTTTCATTGTTTTGTGGGATGAAATTAATATGGTAATTTCTCGTTTTGAACTGAGTGTTTGGCCTGACCACAAAGTTTCACCTAAATCTTCAATACTACATTCGTCTTCGGTGTGTCAGATAGTGTAACTGCTTTTTTAATGTGGAATTATATATATCAGATCACAACATAATTCCATAAGTATAATATGTTTTTTGGTGAACCAATTATTTCAGTATAGATTGAATGGAAATGGAATTTAAAGTTTTCACATGGTCATAGGTTCAGCTGAACGGGATTTTTTCAACTTTGGGGCACCACTGTAATGTTCGTTAGATAATCGTAGTATGATCTTGTAGGTTTGAGGAAAGTTGAGCTCTATGAAATCCTTGAAAGGACATCGGGCGGGGTGAAGAAGTAACAACACATCTACACGATACATCTCTTAGTGTTCATAGATAGACTGGCTCACAAATTATAAACTGTGTTGAAACACGTGTGGAAGCTCATTGGTTCCGTAATGACATCAAGAAAAATGTGTGAAAGTTCCAAACCCGTACATTAACAATTGCAAAAGTTATGAACAATTGAAAATTTCAAAAAGAGTGGTCTAGTTTTTTGCAAATAACTCGGAAATTATTAACTTCGCAAATATTTTTTTTTATATTAATTAATGACAATTTGAATATTTGAAAAATTATGGTATTAACCAGACAGCTGAATTAAGTGATTTTTTTTAGAGTTCTCATTCACATCCTAGGTTGATAATTATACAGAAGCTCCTGAAAGTATTTCGCTTCCTGGAGACCATTTGACAACTAGATTATGAACTATTTGAGAAAATTCACAATGTTTTTTTAAAGGAGTCCAAAATTTTTTTAATACCATTTATTGCATCATTGTTTTAAGATATAAAAAAGTTGTTACATAACATTCGATTCAATTCTTTAGCGCTATTTGTTTGGAAAAATGGATCGATAAGATATTTGCGCTATTTCATTGGTTATAAAAAATTATAACAAAAAAAATTTAAACAAAATATTAAGAGAGAGTTTTTGTTTTCAAATTGGTAATTGCGATTCACTACAATGAAGAAAAAATAAAATATGCAATAAAATGTGAAGTTTTTTTATTTTTCAAAGCATTTTCAATTTTGGTATATTTCAAAATCAAAGCGGCCATTCGAAGTGTTATTATTATTTTATATTAGTTACTTTTTAAACTCGGTTGATTTTAGCCATTCAGATAGCCGAGTAAAATAAGGAGTCGTTAATTATTTTCTCTGAATGCCTAGATTTCATGGAATTAAAGTAATACTTCGACACCATTTTGTTCTTTTCCACACTGGATTCATGGGTGATGTTGGAATCAGGAACTAAATATCGCACATTGCGAATTCTTGAAATCATCTTTGTTCTGTGAACTGTTCCGTTCTGCTGTTTCATTTTTCTTTTCTTTATATATCAACAAAAGTAGGGTTGTCAGATTGACATATAATTTTACCTGACATCACTTTTATGTACCGAATTGTTTCCATTATACCAATAAAGGATTAATAAACTTGAAAAATCTCAAACTCAATACAGTCCACTAAATATATAACGATCAAAATGGTCCAGTCGAACCGGATGGTATAATGGTATGGAGGTCGGCATCAGGCACAACCAAGAAGGAAGGAAGGAAGGTCTCATTCTCTGAAGAAAAACTCACTCTCATTCATTGAAGAAAAACTCAATCTCATTCCCTGAAGAAAAGCTCATTTCAATTCTCTGAAGGAAAATTCATTCTCAAAAGGCACACAGTTCTCATAGGAATTTCTCGCTTCAAGGATCTGTCTCTTCAAGTGGAATCTACGCATCAACTGAGGTCAGAACTTCCGATATTTTTCATTCGCTTCGAGTAGAGTGCAGAAGCTGGTTGGTGAATCAATCTTCAAGATAAGTTTCATTTCACTGAAAGTTCTTAGTTAAGATAGTTAATTTTTATTCATTCCATATTTATCAACATAAAATTCAAATTAGGAAAGCTTTGCCATCTGTCAAAGTTCTGTCATAATTGATAATTCTGTATACAGGGCAGTTTTGTAAAGTGAACGGAATTGTTTCAGAACAAGGGAAAAATGAGTTCACAAAGAAATAGGGCAAGGGGTTGCTATAAGAGAACAATTACTCTAATTGAAAATTTCGTGAATTCACTTACACCTGATTCAATTATAGATGTCAATGAATTAATTATTCGAGAATCTCTTCTGGTCAAGACATTTGATGACTATGATACAGTTCAGAAAGAAATAGAAGTTTCCATCGATGAAAATGATGATGATCAAATTTCATTACAGTTTGAAGATAGGCAAGCGATTGTAAATCGATATGTTTCTCTTCATAGCAAAATAAAAACTCTGATTCAAAAACATTATATGGATTCTACTAATAACGGAACACATGCTCATCATTCGGGTATTTTAGGAATGAATTCACAACCCTCTCCACCAGCTGTTAAAGTTAAACTTCCCAATCTCAATATTCCAACTTTTGATGGAAATTATGGAGAGTGGCGTACATTCATAGATTTATTCACGGCTTCTGTTCATAACGATAATTTATTGGCAAAATCTCAAAAATTTGTATATTTGAAATCATTTTTGAAAGGAGAACCGCTTTCTCTTATTCGTGAATTAAATATTTCTGATGACAACTATAGTAAGGCCCTGGATCTGTTGAAAACTCAATACGATAAGAAAATGCCAGCAATAAATTATCATATCGTTGGGTTGTTGGAAGCTACTTTGATCAAAGGTTTGAATGGACTACGTGATTTCAATAGTCTAATTAGACAACATATCAACGCTTTGGAAGCACTAGGTATAAAAGTAATAGGTTCTTGGGATTTATTATTGATTCATATTTTCTGTAGTAAGCTTGACAGAAATTTGAGAAATGATTTCGAACTTGAAAGGGATCAGAAGGATTTGCCGACTCTTAATGGATTTTTCAATTTTTTAAACAAAAGAATCACAGCATGGGAATCATCTGCTCAAATCAATGAAATGAAAAGGGGATCAGAACAGAAATCCAAATATTTCAATAAACAAACATCGATTATTCATTCTCATATGGTTACTAGTACTGATAGTAGGGTGGTATGGACAAAATGTATTTATTGCAAGGCACTTGGTCATAAGATATATAAATGCACTAAATTCAATTCAGAACCAACTTCAACAAGAAGACTTATCTCAAAGGAAAGGTTATGTTTCAATTGTTTTGGTAAGCATTGGTTTCTCAATGTACAAGGGATAGGTGTAGGATTTGTTCAGGAAAACATAATACTCTTTTACATGAAAACAAGACTACACATATTTCACAAGAACAAAGGTTCAATGAAGAAGGACCTCATCAGTATCAGTCTCATTCTCAAATGCAAGGATCTACTAACTCTCAAACTCAAAGACCACATTTCCAAAGGCCTATTCAGTCTCAACATCTTACTTCTACACAAGAATCTCCTCAAGTTCAAACATTAACATGTACTCAAACCGAAAAGGACAACAATATTGCATGATTTCTTCCACTAGAAATCAGGTATTGCTAGCCACAGCAAGGGTGATTCTATTTTCAGAAAATGGTCAAAGAATAGAAGTACGAGCGTTGTTGGATTCAGCTTCGCAAACTACGTTTGTGACCAGGGACACAATAAAAATGTTGAAGGCCAAAATTTTGAAAGTTGATTTGAAGGTTTCAGGGATATCGCAAAGTGGGACTCATGTTTCGGAAATGGTTGATTTGATTTTAGAATCAAAAAGTCAAATACTCATAAGGAGAGGTTTTCAGTAACATGTGGTATTTTGAATAAAATAACATGTGAACTCCCTCAGGTTTCAATTGATACTTCAAAATTCAGTATCCCCTATAATAATGATCTTGCTGATATTGGGTATAATATTCCTGCTAAAATAGATATGTTAATTGGAGCTGATTTGTATTTCGATTTGATTGAACCAGGTTTGATCAAATTGGGACAGAATTTACCAATTTTACAAAACAGTAAATTAGGATGGGTATTGGGAGGTACAATCAAACCTCAACATTTCAATTCTGTTTCCAATCTCAGTGTCGTATTGTATACACATAATGACATTGATGAACTCATTCCGAAGTTTTGGCAGTTAGAGGAAATTTCTTCGAAACGAATTTTATCTTCTGAGGATAAAATATGTGAAAATAGTTTTTCATCTTCTACGCAGCGCACTAAAGATGGTAGGTTCATGGTGAAGTTGCCTTTGAAAACTGACATTGAAAGTTTAAATTTAGGCGAATCATTTGAAATGGCCAAAAGTAGATTTCTCTCATTGGAAAAGAGGTTAAGTAAAAATGAAGGTTTGAGCTCTCAATATGAGTCGTTCATAGATGAATATGTAAATTTAAATCACGCTAAATATGTTTCTCTAGAACTGAAAACTAGGGACTCTAATATGAAATACTTTTTACCACATCATTGTGTAAGCAGGGAGGAAAGTGTGAGTACAAAGTTAAGGGTTGTTTTCGATGCATCAATGAAAACCACAAAGGGTGTTTCATTGAATGATGTCATGTTCAAAGGTCCCACTGTTCAATCAGATTTATTTGACATTGTATGTAGGTTTCGTACTTTTAGGTTCGTTTTCACAGCTGATTTAGTCAAAATGTTCAGACAGGTACTCATACATCGCGATCATAGACATTTACAAAATATTTTATGGCGTGAACATCCAGAAAATGAATTAAAGTGTATAGAACTCCAAACAGTTACGTATGGAACAAACTGTGCTCCGTTTCTCTCTACAAGGTGTTTGGTTCAGCTAGCGAATGATGGAAACATATCTCACCCACAAGCATCACAGGCTCTTCTCCAACAGTGCTATGTGGATGACATTCTTGCAGGAGCTAATTCTCTTCAGGAACTTGGACAGTTACGTGACGAACTGATAGATTTGTTAGCCTCAGCAGGTTTCAAACTTCATAAGTGGGTATCGAATGTTGTCGATTTTCTCGAGGCTCAGGATTCTTCTCAATCACTTATTCAGAATAAGGTTCAAAGGTCATCAGATAATGAAGGTCAAGGTTCCTATGGAGATTTTTTTTTTTTTTTTTTTTATGTTCTGGTTCCCACGAAAAGGGATATCCTGTAATGTTCAGAGAACATCGTGGGAACCTAGGGAAAGAAGGTAGGAGTTGGTGTTCTTCTTAAATTTCTGAAGGTTGCATGCCTCGGGGAACACCTCCCTAGGCAATGAGTTCCAAAGCCTCGCTGTTCGTTGGATGAACGAGTCTTTGGAAAGTGATGTTCTGCAGGTTTCCAAAGTGACCACGAAGGGGTGTGATGACTGAACTTGACGGGTTAATCTCGAAGAGACTGCCAAAGCAGGAACGATTGTTGATATTTCAGAAGAGCATCGCCCATGAAAATATCTATAAAATAGAGACAAATCGCCAACTTTTCTACGGTGTTCCAGACAAGTGAGCGAGTTTGTAAGCGAGGCATCACCGACGAGACGAATTGCCCTTTTTTGGACAGAATCCAATAGCCTCAGGATATGTTTAGGTGCCGCACTCCAAATATGGGAACAGTATTCCAGGACAGGTCGGATCTGTGCCTTATAGATCATAAGCAGCTGACTGGGGGTGAAATAGCTCTTGGCACGAAACAGAAAACCAAGTTTTTGGGATGCACTTTTGGCAATGGACCTCACGTGATTTTCCCAGGAAAGGTTATTGCTGATAGTAATACCAAGCATCGATATGGATGGCTTCAGTGGTATGGTTACTCCTGACAAAGTTATGTTAGGCACAGTGAGATCGGCTTTTCTAGAGAAAAGACATGCTTGTGTTTTGTTTGCATTGAATTCTACCAAGTTATTAGATCCCCATTCGAGAATTGTTGCCAAGTCCATATTTATATTATTAACATTTCTTCCTCGTTCATTTCTGGTTTCACGGGCTGATATAGGGGCCCTGGAAGAGAAAGCGGTATGGAGGGTACTATCATTGGCAAAGCTGTGTACTGGACATGAAGTTGCTTTCAACAGGTCGTTGATGTGAAGTAGAAATAGTGTTGGTGCGAGAATGGATCCTTGCGGAACACCAGCATTTATGAGTAGAGTGTCAGATGAAACTCCATCGACCACTACATGGAGAGACCTGTTTAGAGAAAACTAGCAAGCAGAGAACACAGCTGAGGGGGCAAGCCATAAGACGGAAGCTTGGCGAGGAGTCCCTGGTGCCAAACTCGATCGAACGCCTTGGAGATATCTAATGCCACAGCTAAAGTTTCTCCATGCTTTTCAATAGATAGCTGCCATATATGTGAGACGTAAGCGAGCAGGTCACCAGTTGATCTCTGATGGCGGAAGCCATATTGCCTATCGTTGACAATTCCTGAGTCTTCCAGATATTTCATGAGCTCGATGTTGATGGCTTTTTCCATGACCTTTGAAATAATAGATAGCAGTGCGATAGGTCTGTAGTTGCTAGGTAGGGCCTTTTGCCTTTTAGGGACTGGCTGTACTCTTGCAATTTTCCAATTGGACGGAAATACCCCAAATTGTAAGAGTGGTTGAACAACTTGCAAAGAACAGGTGTTAGTTCGGGGCACATTTCTTGAGAACAATCGGCGGGATTCCGTCAGATCCACAGGCTTTGTTGGTGTTGAGACCCAGCAAAATCTTTCTGATAGTACGTTGGCGAAAGGTGATCTCGGCATGTGACTGTCAATAGGTGTAATGTTCGGGGTTGTTTTCCCGATGAATCTAGAGTGGAATTTCCAGCAAATAGGTGCGCAAAGATATTGGCTTTTCCTGGGCAGTCGTTGCTAGTGTTCCATCTTCTTTGGTTAGGGAGGAAATGAGCTGGAAGTGAAATTTCTTCCCACAGCTCAGAAAGACCAAAATGAACGGGATCCGTTAGGACATTCAGCAAGTTTTGATCTTATTTTGGCTTTGTGGGCATCTTTTGAGCATTCTATTGTCTCTTTACATATGCCTCTAGCCTCGACATATGCTGCTCTGGTCTCAGGGCCCGGATTTTTAGCCATCGATGGTATGCTGCCTGTTTGGAAGCCACAGCTCTAGAGCAGTTTCTGTTAAACCAGGTCTTATCGGATGATGTTCTTCTTTCGGTATTCGGTATGTAAGTTTGCATCCCCAACATGATGATTTCAGAAATTGTCTCAGCACATCGTGTTGGATCTACTGAAGAGAAACAAACTCTCTTCCATGGAAACGCTGAGAAAAACATACGAAGACCTTCCCAGTCGGCCGAATTGTAATGCCACATGAGACGGGGTGGTATTGTGCAGCTCGATGGTAAATGGAAAGAGCATGTTGTGGAGATGAGGGTGTGGTCAGAGTTTCCAAGTGGGGCACAAACTTCTATTCTATACGGGTCAGGATTGGTGGTGAGGAAAAGATCTAGTGTATTGGCAGACTGGTTGTTGACATCAGGGATGCGGGTTGGTAGCTCGACCAGTTGTTCTAGACCATGAGTGATGGCGAAGGCCTCGGCTTGACGACCTGCATCATCTGTTTTGTTAGAGAATTTGAGCCAGGCAGCGTTATGTACATTAAAATCTCCCATGATTATGGTTTCAGCTGTTGGATGGTTCTCTGGAATGTAGTCCAGTTTGAGTGATAAAACTCAAAGAGGTCGTTATATGAAGGTTCATTAGGTGATAGATAAAGGCAGCAGAGGAACTTAGTCAGTTTGGTATCAGATAGCTTGAACCACATCACATCAAAGTCTTTCGGTTCCAAACTCTCTTCACGCTGGCATGAAAGGTTAGCCTTGGCGTAAAGGCAAACTCCACCTTTGAACCTGAATCGAGAATGGAGTTCGTAACCAGGACAAAGCATATGGACCTTGTTGGTGGACGAGTTTACTTGTGTTTCTGTTAGAGCCAGAATATCCGGTTTTTCCGTCTGTAGGTGATGGTGGACGTCATTGATGTTCTTGTTGAGTCCGCGGATGTTGCAAAATTAATTTTTAATGTTGAGTCCCCTCGAGTACCTCTCGCCCGGAAATCCGAATGGAGAGGTATTTTACTTCCGGAGTGTTTTACTCTAGGAGACTTCATCATTATTACTATTGTTCATCATTATTACTATTACCTGAAAATAAAGAAGGAATTGGGGAAAAGGAAAGAGGGAGACCGGAAAGTATCGACCGAACACTGAAACATGGAATGGTCCATTTCACAGCACACAAAGTCGATATGGTGGTATTTCACCGGGCGATGAGACCATCTTCCACCTACGGTTATCCTTTTAGTCGCCTCTTACGACAGGCAGGATTCACCATGGGGCTATTCTAAAGCCGACCCCATACGACCTAACTTAAACTTCACAGAGATGGATATTTAAATAAGGTTTTAGGAATCTTTTGGCAACCTACATTAGATGATTTCAAGGTTTGTGGTTTAACATTCGATAAAAATATACCCCTGACAAAAAGAAATGTTTTTTCGCATATTGCAAGGTTTTTCGATCCGTTAGGCTTCATAGGTCCAATTATAGTGGTTGGAAAAATATTAATGAAAAACGTGTGGAATCGTAAATTAGACTGGGATGATACTCTTCCTCCAGATTTATGTCATGAATGGAAGACATTTTCAAAAGATTCACCTTTGCTTGATAATCTTAAGATTCCTCGATTATTACATATTCCACATGAAATAGAGTATTTTGAATTACATGGGTTCTCAGACTCCTCTCTCAAGGCTTATGGAACATGTTTCTATTTGAAAACAATTCATTCCAACAGAAAAGTCAGTTGTAGATTGATTTGTTCAAAATCAAGGGTGGCTCCACAAAAAATAATCTCACTTCCAAAACTGGAATTATGCGGTGCTCTACTTATGGCTAAGTTATGTCATAAATTATGTTCAATCTTTCAGATCAAATTTTCGAAAATTGTTTTGTGGTGTGACTCTCAAATTGTTTTATGTTGGTTACAGGATGTACCTACTAGGTGGACAACATTTGTAGGTAATCGAGTATCAGAGATACAGGAGCTTACTCCTAATGTTGAATGGCAACATGTGTCTTCTGGGGAAAATCCCGCTGATCACATTTCTCGTGGTTTGAACCCAATCTCTTTAATATCTTGTGAACAATGGTGGTACGGACCAACATTTTTAAATGATTATAATTTGGAGTATAGGAATTTCTTTCCGATAAAAATCGATTCGCTTCCCGAACAAAGGTTGGTAACTCTCGTCTCTTCGAACGAATTTTCAGAAACGATGGAAATATTGTCCAATTTTTCGAATTTTCGTCGACTTCAACGCACAATAGCATATTGTTTTCGATTCGCAAATAATTGTTCAAAGGTTAAACGCAAATTGAATGGTTCTCTTCATGTTGATGAATTGCTTAGTTCTTTGAAGGTTATAGTTAGGTGTATTCAAGGTTACCATTTCATGAAGGAAATCGGAGATATTGAATCGAAAAAATTCATACAATCAGGTACTTTAGCACAATTAAGTCCATTTTTGGATGAGGAAGGTATACTTCGTGTAGGAGGAAGGTTATCTCAATCCAATTTATCATTTTCTCAAAAGCATCCAATGATTCTACCCCCAAAAAACCATGTTGTGAAACTGCTCTATAAACAAGAACATCTAGATTTACATCATGCAGGGGCACAAACGGTTCTCGCTCATCTTAGATTACGATTTTGGCCGATAAATGGATTGAGACCAATTAAAAGAGAAGTTAAAAATTGCGTTACCTGTTTTAGGTTTAAAGCACTTTCATCTCAACAAATAATGGCTTCATTACCCTCTGATAGACTTTCCATAGTACGTCCTTTTCTAAAAGTAGGAGTTGACTTTGGTGGTCCCATTGCAGTTAAGGAATCTCGTCTTCGAAAATCAGTGATCTCCAAAGCATACATTTCGTTGTTTGTTTGTATGGTTACAAAGGCAGTTCATATCGAACTTGTTTCCAGTCTATCAACAGAAGCGTTTCTTTCAACTCTCAAAAGATTCATTGCTCGTCGTGGATGTCCTCAAATCATATACAGCGACAATGGAACTAATTTCCAGGGTGCTAACAACTCACTTAGACAAGTATATGATTTTTTCCGAGAAAAAGAAGGTTTTGTTGAAGATTTTTTATCTATCAGAGAAATAAAATGGAAGTTCATACCCCCCAATAGTCCACACTGGGGAGGATTGTGGGAGGCTGGTATAAAGTCTACAAAATTTCATCTCAAACGGGTTATGGGAAAAAGTATTCTGAATTTTGAAGAAGTCACAACTCTTTTATGTCAAATTGAAGCCATATTGAACTCTAGGCCCCTCTCTCCTATTTCAACAGATCCAGAAGATTACTCGTGTCTCACACCCAGTCATTTTTTAATAGGAGAGTCGTCAATCTCTTTTCCGGAAACCAATATTTCTGATGTTCCTGATAATAGGTTGAAAGCCTGGGAATGCTGTCAAAAAATGAGGCAAATATTTTGGAAACGTTGGTCGGTAGAATATTTGAATAGACTTCAACATAAACCAAAATGTATCAAAATTTAGAAGTTAATGATTTAGTTTTGGTGAAGGAGGATAGTATTCCACCTCTTGAATGGCGATTAGCTCGCGTCAATCTCTTTTCCGGAAACCAATATTTCTGATGTTCCTGATAATAGGTTGAAAGCCTGGGAATGCTGTCAAAAAATGAGGCAAATATTTTGGAAACGTTGGTCGGTAGAATATTTGAATAGACTTCAACATAAACCAAAATGGGTCAAAATGTATCAAAATTTAGAAGTTAATGATTTAGTTTTGGTGAAGGAGGATAATATTCCACCTCTTGAATGGCGATTAGCTCGCATTATAGAAGTAATGCCAGGACCCGATAAAAAGGTTCGAGTTGTGAAAATTCGTACAATGAACGGAATTTTTACTAGACCAATTACGAAATTATGTCCACTTCCATATTCTTCTGATAAAAACAATCAAGCCGGTGGGGAGGTTGTTGGAATCAGGAACTAAATATCGCACATTGCGAATTCTTGAAATCATCTTTGTTCTGTGAACTGTTCCGTTCTGCTGTTTCATTTTTCTTTTCTTTATATATCAACAAAAGTAGGGTTGTCAGATTGACATATAATTTTACCTGACATCACTTTTATGTACCGAATTGTTTCCATTATACCAATAAAGGATTAATAAACTTGAAAAATCTCAAACTCAATACAGTCCACTAAATATATAACGATCAGGTGATATATGAAATAATTTCACGAAGAATGTTGTTTTGTCCTTGAAAAGATCGTTTTGTTCAGGATTTAGGAGTTGTTCACCAAATAAGTTAAATACTTTACATTTCTATGAAAAACTCGAACATGCTCAGATTCTGTACAAAGGGAACACGATTGTACGTATTGTGATTTATTTTATTATTAAATATTCAATTAGCTCTGCTTTTTACGATATCCAAACGTCAACAAGGCGATTAAATACAAGGAACTTGTCACTCCACAGCCAATTTTTGTTGTGTTCTTATAACACATGAAATTATCATGTTTTCGTATGGGTTATTATTTAATACTTTCATTACTTCTCCTTGTTTCTAGTAGAATAAAATTATGGAACGTATATGGTATTGGTTGAGTGGAAGAATAGCTATGAGCTAAACTCCGCCAAGTAAAATAAAGTCCATTTATTATTATTATATAGAATAATATTTATTTTGGATTATTTTTGAATCCTTGTTTTTACTAGAGCACAGGGGGAGTAAAAAAAATACAATCTAAACTGCTTATAATTTACCAATATAGTGCCCATTATTATTTACGACACGGCATTTATTTTTTTCGCTTTTCTCTAGTACTATAAAGTAATGTGACATCAGTAGAATGTTTTCCACTTTATTCAATTATCAAAGCTCATTCTACTAAATCATATAGAAATTAAAATATTTGGCATCAAAACCGCGATTAATGAATGAAAGTGTCAAGGATATAAAATCATTACGTCCGTAGAAATAGGCCTACATTTTTTTGCCTTTCCTGTAGTACTATACAATTGTGTGATATGAGTAGATATTATGTGATTTATTCAATTATTCAAACCACATTTAACTAGATCTAAGGAAAAATATCTGGCACCAAAATCGCGAATAATGATGATACATGGGTATGTCACCAATTTAATTCTATTTTCAAATAGTTTTGGAATAAAATTTTCGTGCCGGATCTCCCGCGAGCTTGAATTGGAAATCCGGAAACATTTTCTATGACGAATTAAAAAAAAATATCTTGGCGCCTCGCACCTCGAAAAAATTTCCGGAAGTAATTCATGCTCTAGGAAAATTATAAGTGAGAATCAATGTGTCTTCCGTGTTAGCCCAAGAACAAGTTTGTAACTATAGTTGATCATTAGTTACATAAATTTGTTTATGAAAATCAATGTTTTTTTTGTATTTTTCGATATTTCATGACTTATATCTTGTTGACTATTGTTGTTGACTATTGTAGATAAAGCAATAGATCTCTAAGACTAATTTATCATGTAATGAAATATCTACCAAAACAATTTGTTCCAAACCAATAACTCTAATATTTAAAAAAATACATGTATTTTTTTAACAATCATCTGATTTCTACTGCGTTTTATTTTACTTTCTCATTTATATTTTCATATTTATTCCGAATTGTTTTTGTGTTATTTAAACTCATAGAAATTAATGTTGTGTTGAGTATTCATGAATATTATAGTGAACACCTGCTGCTTCTTTTGTAAATCGTCCCTTTTCCGACCCTTAGGCCACACATTTACTTTTTACATTTAAACACGTGGTTTTGACATAACCCCTACTTCTTTCGATTTAGAGTAAAATAAGAACTACGAGGTAGGAATATATAATCATGTTGACGGAAGTGAAGAAGGACAAGAGGACAAAAGTAATGAGAATAACAATTATGAATATGAAATGGTCGTAGATCGCGCAAACATCGAACACCCAGCGTATGTTCAAGTCGTTCGGAGAATGTACTGAACTGACAGTGAATCAGAAAATGAATAGATCGGGACATAAGAATCTGGTGATGCAGAAGAAGAAAGTGAACTAGAAGATAGTGTTACTCAGCCACGCGAAGTAGAAGAAATAATAGCGGACGTAGATGTAGTAGTAGATATAAATAAGCCGAGTTATCTTAACATCTTGTCAAAAAGTGAAAAAATATATTGAAAAAAATCAATATAAATATCAAAATTATGTAAAAGGATTTTTTCAATCTTATAAAAAATCTATAGGACTTTCCCAGTTTTATTTTTAAATGTTTTTTTTTTCAATTTATTATTTGAGTCATTAATTAGTAGTTGATTCTAGCTTATGTCTGCGGCTTTGCCCGCGTGGATTTTGAGGTTACATTTTTTTATATTTTCTTCTTATTCTATGCAAGAAATATGCAAAATATAATTTTGATAAAAATGGTACCACGTTAACATGCTTTGTTCCCCAACGATAGTAAATTGAAAATAATTCATATGAGGGCAGTTTGAATGAAAAAAATAATCCCTAATTTATCAATTTTTCCAATAACTACAATGAGATTGAGACTGTTATAATAATTATGATTTTGATGCAATGCACCAAGATTTAAATCAGCGTGCAGTATTAGTTTGAATCGAGCAATGCATACTCGAACGGTTTTCTGTCCTGCTTTCCGTTGCTCAACTGTTTTGGATGAACAGGCTTAGGCAGTGCGTACTCGATCGGATTCCAGTCTCGCTTCCTGTTGCTCGTCCGTTTCTGAAGTTCGTAATGCCTTTTTTTTGAGTGCTTGAGGTGTAGATCGACCAATCGCTTGTCGTTTGTGTGGCATAATTGATTTGACAGTAAAAATAATGTTTTGTGACGACTTTCAGAAATGAATTTTCCAAAAGCAAAGAAAATGCGAGTGATCTTCATTATCTAATGTAGAAAAAAAATTGTTTTGTAAAATTGTTTTTAACCGCTTTATTAGTTGTTTGACCAACCCTCAGAAGTTAATGAAAACTTGTACGAGTTAAGATCACGGGGACCTTACCTTTTATAGTGGGATCCGAAACCACTCTTGGGACCTTGAAAAAATTTTTCACCAGCTGCGGGAATCGAACCCGCGCCAGGTGGAAACAGTTGACACAAGACCGACGCTCGTTCCACTGAGCCACAAGCCCCAACCAATGACTGGAATTTCGCTATCAACATTACTTGTTATGTCACACATAAAATGTCACGAAAATACACGAACTGCCACTAAACTATATGAAATACACTCGTTTGTTGAAACGACTCGTGCGCCAACTGTTGTGGAATGGTTGTACTAATTCAGAATGATTTCGGGGCGCACGCTCAATTCACCAAAGTTCCATCGCAATCGGATGAATGGTATAAAAACGCATACGGGACAAACAAAAAACTAACGGAAACCACATACAAACTTTCACCCCTTTAGGTATTGCATTTCTGAAAACACTGAAAATGCATTTTTTTGTAACAACGACCTCAAATGCCAATTCTTATGATCCCAACGAAAAAACTAAGGCAACTCCCATACAAATGTTCACACCTCATTTTACCGCTTCAGGGATTGAATTTCTAAGAACACCAAAACACATTTTACTTCATTTGTAACAAAGACGTCAAATACCAATTTTTCTGACCCTAACTTGAAAACTAACAGAATCCCTATACAAACTTCCAATCGCCATTTCACCTCTTTAGGGGTTCAATTTTCAAAAGCAATAAAACAAGTATTTATTCATTTATAAGAAAGACCTCAAACATCATTTCTCATCACCTCAATTCCAGAACTAACGGTCTTCCTATACAAATCTTCAACCCCCATGTTAACTTCTCTAGGGTTGAATTTTCGAAAACCGTAACATCAGTGTTCTTTATTTGAGAAGAAAAGCCCAAATACCAATTTTTGTGACTCTACTCCAAAACTTATATCTCGGTATCTCGTTATCCCGTTATCATGAGCAGTTATCCCGTTATTTCGTTATTTCGTTATCCCGTTATCCCGTTATCCGGTATCCCGTTATCCCGTTATCCGGTATCCCGTTATCCCGTTATCCCGTTATCCTGTTATCCCGTTATCCCGTTACCCCGTTATCCCGTTATCCCGTCATCCCGTATCCCGTTATCCCGTTATCCTGTTATCCCGTTATCCCGTTATCCCGTTATCCCGTTATCCCGTTATCCCGTTATACCGTTATCCCGTCATCCCGTTGTCTCGTTTGGCTGGCATAATCGATTAGACAGCGAGAGTTATGCTTTGTGACGACTAATAAAAATTCACTAACCGCATTTCACTCCTTCATGGATGAAATTTTCAAATAAAGTTTAACACGATTTATTCATTTGGAAGAGCCAAAGCATCAATTTCCATGACACTGACTTGAAAACTAACGGAAACCCTATGAACATTTCCACCCCTCATTTCACCCCTTTATGGCTTCGATTCCTGAAAACACTGAAAGATATATTTCTTTATTTGTAACAATGACCTCAAATACCAATTTTTATGACCCTAAATTGGAAACCAACGGAACCCTCATGTGAATGTTCACCCCTTTCATCCCCTGGGATTTCTGAAAATACTGAAACACGTTTTTTTTGTAACAAAGACCTAAATTACCAATACTTGGGAATTGAGGGAACCTTCATACATACTTCCAATCCCCATTTAGGCCCCCCATTTCACCCCTCTAGGGGTTTAATTTCCAAAAACACTGAAACAAGTATTTCTTTATTCGCAACAAAGACCTCAAACAGCAATTTCGATGACCGCAACTAGAGAACTAACGGTAATCTCATAGAAAATTTCAACCCTCGTTTTAACCTCTTCATGATTGAATTCTCAAAAACTCTGTCATATGTGTTCGTTGATTGGAAAGAAAAGCCCAAATACCAATTTCCAAGACTCTAACTTCAAAACTAACGGTACTTTCACTATCACCCACTTTTCACCCCTTTAGGTATATAATATCACTTCAGTGGTTATCTATATCATCATAGGAATAAGCTGCAGGAATTTCAGTTCTTTTGTTTCAGCGGTTTGGACTGGGCGTTGATCGGTAGTCAGTGGGACAGTCAGTCAGGACATTATACAGAGTGGCCACTTTTTTAATGGGATTGTATTGGTAACTTGTAAACCATAAGAGTTAGAAGGTCGGTCAAATGGAGAAAAAGTTGCATTCATAGAAGCATTGTCAAGCAGTTCAAACAAATCGAGATTATCAGGGCCGGTTATTGAGATATCATAAGAAAAGTAAATTCTGTCATTTTGATTTTTCTTTTTTTCCTACTTTATTTCGAATATTATCAAAAAATGTCACAGGAGTTTTTTATTCGACAGTAAATTATACTCAATTTGACATAATCAGATTTCGTATCCAACGTTTCGTACGCTCTGGGCCACCCTCAACCTCATTTTGTTCAATACGGACCTGCATATTTTATGACACTTTTCGAAACAACTTTTAACGTTGAATTCAACGATATATCATACAATGTCATTCAAAGTTGATTTTCAGGTGATTTTGACCCTTATCCAAATTTCTTTGGGTCGGATCTGTATTACATTTAGGTACCTTTAGTTTAATTAACAACATGCAATACATTTCGATAAGAAAATCAACTGACTCATCTTCAACTGAATGGAACGTAACAGAATCAAAGCAAGAAACAGGTAATAATTATTTACAAATTTCAAGGGGTGAAAAACCTAATTCATAATGATTAAACGAAACTATCATTTAATGAAAGAAAAATCAAATGATTATTCGAAAGTAGATGATGAACATTTATGAAGTGAGTATTCGAAATGTCCACCATTTTGTAGAATGCACTTTGCGGTTCTGGAACCCATACTTCTTATACATTTGCTTATTTCGTCTCCTTGAATACCTTCCAATACATTCTCAATCTTCTCGCGAAGAATCTCTATCGTCGGGTTCGTAGTATCAAAAATTTTTTTTTTGAGATATTCACACAAATAAAAATCCAGCGGATTCAAATCCGGAGATCTGGCAGGCCATGCTACTGGACCTCTTGTTCCAATCCATGAATCGGGAAAAGTTCGATTTAGATAGTCTGTGACTATTCTTGAGTTGTGTGAACCACATCCGTCTTGTTGGAACCATGGACTATTACGCCGATACCGTATAGGAGGATCATCCAACATTTCTTCTATAATTTCTACATATTTTGCTCCGGTTAGGTTGCCGTCAATAAAATAGGTTCCCAGTAATTTATTATTCAACAAACCGCACCATATGTTCAAAGAAAAACGATATTGATGTCTAACTTCATGAATTAAGTGAGGATTTTCTGTGGCATAAAAATGTTTGTTCCTTCGATTGAACATGCCAGAATTTGTGAATGTCGTTTCGTCTCCCCAAATGATATTGTGCGCAAAATTGTTGTTATTCCGCACCTTCCCTTGAAACCAATTACAGAATTGCAACCTTCTCTCAGGATCATCGCGATATAGTTTTTGCACGGCTTGGTATTTATAGTCATGGTATCCGTGTCTCTTGACTATTTTATTAACAGCACTTTTTGATAAATTGCATTCACTGGCCATAGTTCTCGATCCTATTCCTGGATTCATTCGAATTTGGGCCAGAACATTGATGTCATTGATAGGCTCTTTTCGTCGTACATAAGGACCTCTAGGTTTGATGAATGAATTATGTGCAAGTAACGTTGTAGATAAACGTCGAAACATTTTGATGTTTGGTGTTGTTCTTTCAGGATATAATTCACCATACCTTTGTTGTGCTTTGAACGAATTTCTATCTAGTTTTATGTACACTTTGTACATATCTCTCTTCTCTTCATTCGTGTATCTTACCATATCGAATAAGTTAAATTGAAATTACTCAGAAAAGTATTTAATGACAAGTTCTTTTGACACAATTATAAACGAAGTGACAAATAATATGACATTTCTTGTTATGTTCTTTTTTATCCACGGCCTACTACTTGAAAATAATACATTCAATAAACCTAGAGTTGTGTGTATGTGAGAAAAAATAAGTCTATCAACGATATCAATTGAACCCAGAAAAAAAATCGAGAACTGTGGCCAGTGAATGCAATTCATCAAAAACTGTTGTTAATAAAATAGTCAAGAGACGCGATTACAATAATTTTAAATTTGAATACCAAGCCTTGCAAAAATTATATCGTAATGATCTCAAAATAAAGTTCGATTCTGTAATTTGTTTCAACGGAACAAATGACAAATCCAACAATAATGATTCCTCGCGAGAAGATTGAGAATGTATTGGAAGGTATTCAAGGAGACGAAATAAGCAAATGTATAAGAAGTATGAGTTCCACAACCGCAAAGTGCATTCTACAAAATGGTGGACATTTCGAACAATTACTTCATCAATGTTCATCATTTACTTTCGAATAATAATTTGATTTTTCTTTCATTAAATGATAGTTTCGTTTAATTATTAAATTAGGTTTTTCACCTCTTGAAATTTGAAATAATTATTACTTGTTTCTTGCTTTGAGTCTGTTACGTTCCATTCAGTTGAAGATGAGTAAGTTGATTTTTTTATCGAAATGTATTGCATGTTGTTAATTAAACTGAAGGTACCTAAATGTAATACAGATCCGACCCAAAAAAATTTGGATAAGGGTCAAAATCACCTGAAAATCAACTTTGAATGACATTGTATGATATATCGATGAATTCAGCGTTAAAAGTCCGTATTGAAAAAAATGAGGTTGAGGGTGGCCCAGAGCGTACGAAGCGTTGGATACGAAATCTGATTATGTCAAATTGAGGATAATTTACTGTCGAATAAAAAACTTTCGTGACATTTTTTAATAATATTCGAAATAAAGTGAAAAAAAAAAAGAAAAATCAAAATGACAGAATTTACTTTTCTTATGATATCTCAATAACCGGCCCTGATAATATCGATTTGTTTGAACTGCTTGACAATGCTTCTATGAATGCAACTTTTTCTCCATTTGACCGACCTTCTAACTCTTATGGTTAAAAAGTTACCAATACAATCCCATTAAAAAAGTGGCCACTCTGTATATGTATAGCTGGTACCCGCGGAATGTGGTTTAATGGTTATATCTCTGGTTTTCGTCATTGTAGCAAAATAACATAAATACCAGTTCTTAAGTATAATCATACGCCTTCAAACATTGGAAGTTTCATCGAAATCGGTCGGGTAGTTTTTGCGTGATGCTCGAACAAACAGACAGACAAACAGACAATTGCTATATGAAAATTGATTGAAAATATAATAAATATACAGATGAAGCAGAATAAACACAAAAATCCTACATGAATCGAATGATTTTATTATAAAATAATGTTACTTAAAAAACAATAGTTGCTGAAACTAATTAAAAGTTTATTATAAAAATTATAGGATTATCTTATTGAATATGAGAATGAAAATGGGAAAATAAAACACAGTAGAAATCAGATGATTGTTAATAAAATTGCATGTATTTATTTAACTATCAGAGTTATTGGTTTGGTCCAAACATTTTTGGTAGATACTTTAATTCACATCACTTAATAAAATCGTTTTGAAGGCCGTTTGCTGTATCTTCAATAGTTAATGAGATATAAATCATGAGAGATCTATCAATACAAAAGAAACCATCGATTTTTATAGACAAATGCATGGAAGTTTGTTTCACAATGAATGCTTCCGACTCAATGACTGCAGTAAAACTAGTTGGATCCCATTGAGTATGCCAAACTTGGCTATAAATACCCTCGATCAGCCATTATCAGTTGAGAGGGCCGTATTATAATAATTATAAATGGGTATAAGGTGAAATTTAAGTAAGTTTTTGTGGTCAAATTCGTCAGTCTTTATTTCTCACAGGAATTTTCAGTTGTATTACGTTATATCATTCTACGAAATATTATAAGCTCCTTCTAGTGTTCCGGTGAAGAAAAATAATGTATCTGTATATGCTAAGAAAATTGTAAAACCTTTATATAGTTCCTTAATTAACAGAGGACTGACCTATGTTGAGGAAATGAATTTCACGGAAAATATTTTTCGCGGGATGACTAGGAAATATCTGAATCTATTTCCGAATATTTCGTAATTTGTACTAGAACAGAACTCTTGTTGCGAGGCTCGCACATGCATGATCTCTTCATTTGTAGTCCCTCCCTCAAGAACAACTTCCGATCAATATCAACTTCCTTTAACAAAAAAGATATTCATAATAATCAATTGAAATTATTGAACATTATATGATTCATTTTAGTTTCATTTGGTACACTTTGACCGGTGACCAGCAGATTTTTGGCAACAAACAGAAAAAAGTTTATTTCAAATTTCAATAATTTTCTTTCGTATCCGAAGCAGGCGACAAAAATTGAAAGTAGCTCACGAGTAAAGTACCTTTATTTTTTAAAATACGCACAAAAGTTACTAGAGAAAGTAACTTATAATTCTAAGAATGTTCTAAACTTGAGATCACAGCGTCTGTTTCGAAAACAACAAACAAGTTTTCACTGATTTTTTGTTTTTTTTATTCCACCGCCCTATGTATTATGAGAATTTTTCATTTCAGGATAGACTTATTATTGAATATTATCTAAACGGCCGAATAAAGTTGAGTTTCGTAGAACTGTCAACTAGAGAATTGCATTAATCAAACTCGAATGAAACCCAATTTCTTGTAGCCATTGAGAAATAACTGGTATTTTTCATAAACAGCTACAAGAGATGATAACTGCAGTTCAAAATGAATGGAAGCAATCGACCTGTAATGCAGCCAACGTGAGAACAGGTCTCTCCAATGAATAGTAGCATTACACGATCTTTCATTATCAAAACATAGCTCTGTAGTGAACAGGAAACTGGTATAATTTCTAGGAGATTGAGTTTTTGACCTTTTTTTTTCTACATGCAGAAGTTTGAAGTCATTAGCAGAAGCGCTGCTCTTCAGTCTGGAGATGGTAAGCAAAAGTTGAATGAGATTTGCCTAATAAAACTGTTTCTATGCTCGGATATGCGTTGTTTGAAAGTTCTACCTGTATGTCCTATGTAAAAACCTACTCCAGATTTGTCGAACGTTTTAATTCGATCTTTGTTGTTTTAAATAAATTTTCCCAAAGTATTATTTGTTCTGTAAGCAATATTAATATCTTTATGTCTCAAATAATAAGAGATTTTCTCTGAAGATTTGCCGAACTAAGTAATATCCCTGAAATTTGATTTTGTATTTGAATCGGTTGGATTAACTTCTTGCATTTCCTTCTTATAGAGTTTTTTCGATAGAATGCTGTCAACTAAACTAGAGTTATATCCGTTATTGACTACAATTTAATTCTTTGTTGAAAATATCTTCTGAATTCTGTCAGAAGAAAATTCCAATGAAGAATTGATTATAATTGAAGAAATTGCAACCAATGACGGATTCAACGTTCTAATTATTCAAGACATAAAGATATTAGTTTTGCTTACAGAACAAATAATACTTTGGGAAACTTCATTAAAAACAACAAAGATCGAATTGGAAAGTCCTACAAATCTGGGGTATATAACTCACATGTGGTATTTGTCCATTTTTTACATAGGAGAAACAGGTAGATTTTTCAAGCAATGCATATCCGATTATGAAAACAGTTTTATCAAGGGCAAATCTTATTTAACTTTCGCTAAATTTTAGGTGGGCCGATGAAAATTCACATTTTAGAATCGAATATAAGGATCAATATAACTTAAGAATAAACGCCTAGTGTGGAATTTTTGAAAACAAGATTGTGGGTCCAGTATTTCTTCAGCAAAATTTGAATGCAGAAAGGTGCGTAGAAATGTTATAAACGTTTTCATTGGACTTATCTTGATAACCTTTCACTAGATATTAGAGCCAACATGATTTCGTAACAGGATTGTGCATCTGCCCACTCTACTCGAAATGTAAGAGTGTGGCTGAATACGGAATTCCCAGATAAGTGGATTGGGCGTTTCTCGAACAAGCCGTGGCCTGCTCGATCTCCAGTCCTGACTCCTATGGTTTTTTAACATTTGGAAGATACATTAAGAAATTGTTGTCTATAAGGTCACCCCGAAAATGCTCAGAAACGTACATAGAAGAACAATTAGGTGCTTTCAAAATGAAGTACTACACATCGAGAAATACAATAGGAGTTCTGTATTGCATTATATTACATATCCAATTTGTTTCTGAATATTCCTTCATCAAAAGTTAATTCAGAATAAAGTTTTTCTTGCCTTTCGATCTTTACACATCATTTATATCCTACCATTTAGTGAACCTATCTTTTCACGTTGGTAGCAACAGCGTTCAATTGCTTTCAATTGATTTTTAACTGTCTTTTCGCAATGGCCACAAGGGATGAGGTTTTGTTAGCACTGCATTCGATTAATGTCATTTTCTAGTTGACAGTTGAGCGGAATTCAACTTCATCTGGTTATTTAGATGATATTCAATGATAAGTCTACTCTAACATTACAAATTCTTATAAAACATAGGGTGGTGGTGGCATAAAATAGAAAAAAAAAATCAGTGGAAACTTGTTTTCGGAATAGAAGGCTGTGATTTAGAAAAGTAAAGACAAATAAAGACACTTTACTCCCGAGCTACTTTAATTTTTTTTCAAATTATTCTACAGCTCTTTTTTGGTGCGTCCAAAAACAATTTTTGTGTATATATAAATACCACTATGTCCAAATTGATGAATCTTCAAAAAACTCCTGATGAAAACTGAATGATCTGGATCTATGCAAAACAACAACTTTGTAATAGCATTAATACATTATGCTATGAAGAATTCAGGTTTGGTTGAAAGCCAGGAATACGATAAAATATTGTTATGTAATGGGAACCGAGGTATGGCGACTTATATTTCGAAAGCCTATCATTTTCAAATTGAAATTCTAATATTTCTGTTAGGTATTCCAGGTACTGAAAGTTTTTCCAATCATCAAAAATTTACAAGGACTTGAAATGTGAAATATACCTATGTCGTAACAAGGAACTCAGAAAATCCAAAAGAAAAAGATGGAGGCACATGTATGAGAGGATAACATAATGAGCCCCATCTCAACGCCTCCAGAAAGTTATATCCAAAGAACAGCGGTATCGGTCTGATCATCTGAATATTCACCGTTCGGCTATTTAGCCGAACGGTGAATATTCAGAAAACAAGGAGGAAAGCATAGGTGAACTTATTCAGATACAATTTCCTGGATTGGCTGTTGAAGGCGAATTACAAAGTGCCCAGCTGAAAGAGGTTGTCACTGACCCCAACAGTTCCAGCAGAAGTCTAGCGGGAAGATTCTTCACCAGGCGAAATATCAAATGGCCCATTAAGAGCTTCAAACCTTTTAAATCGACTGGAAAGGACATAGTATGTCCCGCCTTACTACAAAATTGTCATATACCGAGAACCTGGAGAGAGGCGGCAGTGGTGTTCATACCAAAGACAGGAAGACGTCCAGCAGACGAACCAAAGTATTATCGCCCATCAGTCTCACCATCTTTCTCCTGAAAGTATTGGAGAAAATGATAGACTGTCATATAAGAAGTGAACAACTTTTGAACAGACCGCTCCACAGAAAACAGATTGCCTATCAAGCAGGCAAATATACAATGAATGCTCTACAATGCCTGGTTGAAAGCATTGGAAAGACATATTCGGCCAAAGAAATGGCTCTAGTTGCATTCATGGATATAGAGGGTGCTTTCGATAAAACCTCACATGACTCCATCATCAGATCACTGGAAGAAATGAGAATAAAAACTCCACTCATCGAATGGATACATGCACTGCTGGACAGTGGAATCATTGCAGCTGCTCTCAGGGAGGTAACGGTCAGAATGACAGCGGGAAAAGGCAGGGTTATATCGCTTCTGCTGTGGTCACTGACCACAGATAATCTGATAGTGGAGGTACCATGAATCTGGAATAACCACTCATGATCACGCCGATGACCTGGTCGTTACTATTAGGGACCAATATGACGTCTGGAATTCCAATCCCATGCAGACAGCCCTGAATGTAGTAGAGACTCTCTAGAGTGTGCACGTAGTTTTGTTTGCTCTCTGGAAATTCGTGAATTTTACTACTAATCCAAACGCCTATTTACAAGTGAACAGTGCTGTGAAGGAAAAAACCAAATAGTGCCCCATTGTCCAGATTCCAAAAAACTATCCATAAACTTGAGTTTGTTTTCAACCTTTGGTAAGAAGCCACACTTTATTAGCTATGCCTGACAGCACCACATGCGCGAATTGTACAAAGCCAGTGCTACCTTCGGACAGCACGAAACTTCAGTGCGACGGCTGCAAGCGAATGATTCACATCGCTTGTACAGATCTACCGCAAGACGATCGTATTACTCGCCATCGAATTAAATGCTTGAAGGTTCTATGTAACTCATGCAGCGCAAATCTTGAGTCTTGCCTTGATATCAAAGGACTGATAGAATCATTCAAAAACGATATGCGTAGAGAGCTAGAAGATGTTAAGTTGAAAATCGAGACAATAAATGAGAAGCTTACCGAGGTCGAAAATTCTAAGTCTGTGCGGTCCTCTGATGTTGTTATCGAGGAGGTACTGGACAGACTGAATCGAGCAAAAAATGTGATTATCAGAGGGGTCCCTGAAGCAACAGGAGACATAAATGCTAAGAAAGAGAATGATAAATCGGTAGTGTCAGAGGTACTGAACACTGTAAGAGGCCCAGCTAACCCAATCACCATCTTTCGAGTAGGCAAACCCAACCCCACAAACAAGTACCCCCGTATGATAAAGCTGGTAATGCCAAATGAACAAGATGCTCGAACTATTTTGAGGAATAAGAAAAGTCTAATCGAGAAAGTTTCTACCTCTAAACTATCCATCATAAGTGACCAAACTCCCTCCCAAGTTCAGCTACTGAAAGACCTACGCGGGGAACTTGACGCGAGGAAAGCAAATGGAGAGCAAAACCTTACCATCAAATATATACATGGCATTCCCAAAATAACCTCCATCAACTTTCGAACATAAAACAGCCTTTTACAACAACCAACAACCGCCCTATCTATGCTGGAAAATCCTTTACACTAACTTAGACTCGTTATTTGCTAAATTCAATGAACTTATATGTAACATAGTTGATCTCAAACCTAATATAATACTCCTAACCGAAACATGGCTTAAACCAACTGACCCAGATTCACTGGTTAACATAAGAGGCTACAGTATTCACAGAGCGGACAGATTAAATCGTGTCGGTGGTGGAGTATGTATATATTTATGCGATGAGATCATAACCGAATTCGCAGTACGACAAGACATAGCCGTAATCCAAGGAGTGGAGGCGTTACATGTCAGCCTTACCAAGGAAACCGTCAACATAAACATAGTATGTATTTACAGACCCAATGATGTATCCCATGAAGCCAATGTTCAACTGATCGATTACCTAAACCAACTATCGACCCTTGACAACCTCATCATTACTGGTGACTTTAACTACCCCAATATCACCTGGCCCATTAATAATATACCTGAAACAAATAGTGCCACGAGTAATTTCATGCATTTCGTTGCCGATTCAAACCTCTTTCAACTCATCACAGAACCAACTAGATTCCGAATCAACAATGAACCATCTGTTCTTGACCTCATCTTTACCAATGATGAAAACATTGTCACAGATTATGAAATCCTACCACCAGTTGGATTATCGGACCACGCAGTAATCTACGCAACTACTCAGCTCAATATTCACATGCCAAACAAGTACGGAACTGAAGTTTTCAAAATAATCGATTTCGATCAGTTATTCGAGGAACTTTCCGCCATCGATTGGATCACCCTCTTGAATACATGTGATGACGTTGATATCCTCTGGGAAAAATTTTACTCGACCATAACTGCCCTTGTTGACAAGAACTCCCGCAGCAAAGTATGCCGAAAAAATCCTCTCAAACCACTGGATGAATACCGAAATAATGTCACTCATATATCACAAAAAAAGACTTTGGAAGAGATACAAAAGATCAAAAGCCCCAGAAGATTACCAAACTCATCGAAATTTCTCTAAATACCTGGTATCAACACTACGATCTTCACGTCGTGAGTTTGAAGAATCTATTGCGAACTCTGAAAACAATAAAAAACTGTACAAGTTCATACGATCAAACCTGAACACCAAAGTAAGCATTCCGCTCCTACAAAAACCTGATGGTACCCTGTGCTCTACAGATATCGAATCAGCTGAAATCCTGGCCAACTCTTTCACAAGCTCCTTCACAGTGGAGCCCCGAGATGATCAATTACCAGGAATTATAGCAGAACGACTGCGTGATAATCTAAACCATGTGATGTTTAGCCCGGAAAAAATTAAAAAACATTAACTGAACACTAAATTAAATTCATCTCCTGGCTTGGATGGAATAAGCCCCTTCTTTATAAAAAAATTTGCCGAAACTCTCTGCTCTCCGTTATCAAGAATCATGACTGTCTCTTTCGCAAAATCTCAAATCCCACGGGCTTGGAAGAAGGCATCTGTCACCGCTATTTTCAAAAAAGGCAATAAACTCAATCCAACCAACTACAGGCCCATTAGTGTTCTATCCGTACCTTCCAAAGTAATGGAAACAATAATTGTAGAAGACATGTCAGAATTTTTAACAAAAAACGCAATCATACCATCGGAACAACATGGTTTCGTCAAAGGTAAATCCACCACCAGCAATCTTCTACAGTGCATAAACGATTGGACGAAGGCTCACGATAAAAAAATACCGACAGATATCGTCTATCTTGACTTTGCCAAGGCTTTCGACAGGGTCCCAGTGAGGAGGCTAATGCACAAACTTGACACACTCGGTATTCGGGGCTAACTAAACTCATGGGTTGAAAATTACATGACAGAAAGAACTTTCACGGTCAAAGTGGGTCACTCTTTTTCTTCGGACAGACAAGTCACAAGTGGAGTCCCCAGGGTTCTGTTCTTGGCCCACTCTTCGTTGTTTATGCAAGTGATCTTGCTCTTCATATAAAGTCCTGCAAGTCGTTTTATGCCGATGATACTAAACTGTATGGAAATGCCTTAGTGGAACATCAACTCCTTCAAGAAGACCTCAACTCGATTAGTCGGTGGTGTGAGGATTGGCTTTTACCTCTTAACGTCGACAAATGCGTCGTACTTCATCAAGGAAAGAACAATCCACTCCACGCGTATACAATAAACGATCAACAGATACGTATAGTGTCTTCATGTCGATCTGGGAGTGTCTATTATTACTTACCTAACTTGGTCCGAACATGTTATATCCACATGCAAGCGCGCCAATACACTGATCTACCTCATCCGCAAAACGTTCTCCCATCTATCATACTCAAGTTCCATAAAACTCTACAAAACCTACGTTCGTCCAATTATGGAGTACGCAGGTCCGGTGTGGTGTCCTGTTTTGGTGCGCGACAAGAATCTGTTGGAAAACGTTCAGCGTCGAGCCACGCGTATGACTTTTGGCGAAGTGCGTCCAACCTATCCCGAAAGACTGAGGATGGCACAACTGATAGCTTTTGACCAACGTCGACTCCGTGGGAACCTCATCATATCCTTCCGTATAGCTAAGTACAACTATGCTAATCAGAAAGAACTTTTTGTTTTCAACAATGATTCGCGGTTACGTGGTCATAATCTCAAATTAAAAAAGGAGAAATTTGCCACTAGGCAGAGACAGCATTTTGGTGAATCGTATTTTCGAAACTTGGAATAACTTACCCAACGATGTTGTGAATTCTGACTCAGTGAATAGTTTTAAAAACAAAATAGATATTTGCTTATTTTCATAATTTTTCCTACGCATATATTAATTATTTTTCTTTTTCTTTTGCATGCATTGTATAATCTTGTTGATCTCTTTAGTTTTTTTTTAGGCTTACATAGGACTCTGTCCTCAGCCTTTACTTATATGTAATAATAATAAAAAAAATTATAATGTAATCAGAAGCTGGTGCGTGAAATATGGACTCATTGTTAATCCTAGCAGAACATTGCTTATTTCATTCACAAAGAGGCAGAAGGACGAACTGAAAGCCCCAACCCCATACGGAACTCAGTTAATTTTTCCAAAGAAGTCAAATACCTGGGCGTTATAATCGACTAAAGACTAACATGGAACTCAAAATGTGCATTAGTCAGCCTGTCTGAGAAAAACAGGGGCAATATCTACGTGCCCCACTTTAGCATTCGAGGAAATGCTGAACCTTCTGACACTACACTTGTGCGTGATGGATGAAGCAGTAATGAGTACCTTCAGACTGCAACAGACATCAAACTTGGATGCTGGAAATCTGATGGGATATCTGAAGATTCTAAGAAATTATCCCCTAGAATACAGGTATAAGCCATCAGGTATTATGCTAGCAAGGCACAACTTTGAAGTGAATTATGAAGTGGTTATATATAAACGGGCCTCAACTAGGAAGGAATTTATCAGTATTGTATACTGATGGTTCCAAGATGGACAAAAGGGCTGGATTGGGAGTGACGGGTCCTAGTTTTAGGCTTTCGAAACCCCTAGGTAAAGCCCCAACAATTGTTCGAGCAGAAACCCATGTTATAGACATTTGCGCCCACGAATGCCTTGCAAGAAGTTCCTGGAGTAAAAAATCTATATCTTACCAGATAGCCAAACAGCACCAAAGCTCCAAAGTCACACTCTTGTGAGACTAGACTGAATTGGGACTGCAAACTCCTCCTAAAAGAAGTGGCTACGAGAAATCAGGTCATTCCGATGTGGGTGCCAGGTCACAAGGGAATCGAAGGCAATGAGGAAGCAGACAGCCCTGTCAAGGAAGTGACAGACACTCAAATGCCTGGCTCAGATCTCTTCTGTGGTCTCTCTATAGCCCAGATTGAAAAAGAGTTTCGGCGCTGGATGGCTGACCAAATCATAAACCACTGGGATAAAGGAAAGCTAACCAGTTTCCTGAGTTTGGCAAAAAAAGGCTTGAAACTGGTAACTGGACTGCTCACCAGACATTGTCCTCTGATGTATCACCTCAAGAATATGTATGGACCCAAACTGTATCCGTTTTCAGAACTTCGATGAAACTGCAGAACATCTGCTTTGCGACTGCCAAGCGCTGTTTTGCAAAAGGCTTAAGTTTCCCGAAGATGTTTCATTATCGTCCTCATACATCAGGAACTCAGCTCACAGCAAGCTGATAAACTTCGCAAGGATTCTCGGAATTCTGGGGCTCAAATAAATGAAGAATAATGTATAAAAGATGTTTTAAGGTTGAGGTATATAGAGGCTGGAGAGCAATATCGACTCTTCCACAATCTTCAATATCCGACTTCCTGAAGGAGAATGATTAAAATATTTCCCACAAAAAAAGTTTCAAGTATTCATGGAGATTTATTTTGGTATAATTTTTTTAAATACCCGGGGGTAATTTTTCCAGACCAAATATTATATTTTCAATAAAACCCCCCCATATATCATCAATTCGATAGATATCATGTTAGTTTTGAAATTCGGTTCCCGGCGTTTTGAATTTTGCCTTCCCTTTGTGAGATTTTGAGGGACCCCCCTTAGAAACTTCCCTAAAATTAGGAAATCTGGGAGAAATCCAGAAATACAAAGACGCGTGAAAGATTAGTCAAAATTGGGGAAAATATGGAGTTTTTTTTTCAATAAATTATTAGAAAACATTTGAAGAAGCAGTTCATTGGAAAAAGGGGTTTCAAGAACAAATCATTAATAACAATTAATATGGTTGATGTATCAATTTATAGAATAGTACCACAAGAGTCAAAAATTTTCATTCGCCCTAATAAACATGCTTTGAAACGGCGATTCAGTTTTCTCAACAATTTTCCAAAAATTTTTTTAAAGGGTTTCCGCAGGTTGGTATTTTATTTCAGATTACTAAATCGGGAAAAAAGGAAAAAAAATTTTAAAAAAACAACCCCCCCCCTAAAAAAACTTTTGACGTTTTAAAAAGGACGGGTCCCCTTTTCCGCCACCCCCTTTGGTGTTCTTTTCCCGTTTTCTCTTGAGTTGGGAAGGGAAAAAAGAACTTTAAAAAACAAAATTTTGTTTCCCTTATTGAATTTTTTAACATTTTAAAAAATTTTATGTAAATGGCACCATAGTTTTAAAAGAATAGGGAATTTTTTTCGATGCGCTGCCGGGAAAATTTTATCCCCCCCGGGGGCCCCGGCCCCTTTTTTGGTAAAAGTTTTATCTTCCCAAAAAAAGATTGAAATTTGGGGAACTTTTAAAACCCGAATAGAGAATGTTTATTGGGTTTTTTTCCCCCATTTTTCCAAAACAAACGTTTAGAGGAAAAAAATTTTCCGTTTTATCAAACAAAAAGAAACAAAAATAAACCCCAAAATTTTTCTCAATTAATGAAACCCCTCAGCCGTTTTTTCCCCAAAACCCCAAATAAACGTATAAAAGGACTTTTGGGGAGAAAAAAATTTAAAATTAAACTAGTGTGTTGACGGTTTAAAAGGTTTTAAGGTTTGAGGGGTCCAATATTTCCCCCCTTTTTACCGTACCCGTGGTCAGGGGGGGAAATTTTTCCGAGGGGAAAAATTTTTTCATTAATAGCATGGGTTGGCAGATGAAAATTTTTCCGAAGGGAAAGTGGCCGATTTGGCCATCAGTCTTTAAATACCCCAAAAACCCCGGGGTTCATACCCCAAAAAAAAAAATTTTAAATTTTAGTGAACTTTTAAAAACCGGGAATTTTTTAAAACACCAAAGCATTCGGGGTTTTGGGGGAACGACGGAAAAAAGCGGAAAACCCCGTCAAAAGTTTTCATGGGTTCTTTTCCCGCCCCTTTTTTCCCTTGGGGGTTTTTTAAAACCCCGCAAAACTCTTTTTTGGGGGGTAAAATTCAAAAAGTTACTTTAATTTCTGGTGGGGGCCTTCCCCCATTTTTTTGGTAAAAAAAGGATTGGTTTTGGCAAAAAATTTCCCAGTTGGGTATCAAAAACCAAAAAAAAAGTTTTAACCCCCTTTTTACCCATAATTTTTTTTTAATTTTGGGTAATTTTTTTAAATGGGGCTTTTTGCAAAAAGACTTTATTCAAAATATCCCCCATAAACTTCTTTTCCCCCGGGGGGAAAAGGGGAAAAAAGCCCTTTTTCCCCGTTTTTTTTCACCCAAAATTAACTTCTTCCTTTGAAAAAAGGGAAAATAAGTCACAAAAAAAAATTTGGGGCTACCGGAAATTTTCCCCTTTTGGGGTTTACCCCCCCGGGAAGGGGTTTTTTATGTGCCAAAAAAAAAAATGTAATGTTTAAAATGTTTTATAAAAAATTAAACCCCCCCGTATTTCCCCCCAAAATTTAAAATCCTACTAAAATTTTGTGAGTAAAAATTTGGGAATTAAATTTTAAACCAGTTATAGATTAAATTTCCCCAAAATTGAAACCCTTTAAAAAAAGGGTTTTTTATTCGTAAGATAAGAAAAGTCATTTGAAATTTTTGGGGCCCCATTTTTGGAAAATTTTTAAAAAATTCCAAATAAAAAATATTAGGGGAAAATTTAAAAAACGTTTGTTTTGTTTTTTGCCCATAACCCGAAAGGGGCCATTGAAAAAAATTTTAGTAGCCGAATTCACGAAATAAGATCAATTTCCCCAAATTTTCATTAATTTGGTCAATTTTTAAATTGAGATTTTTTCCCCCATTTTAAAAACTTTGGGGGGAAAAAATAAATGTAAAACCCCTTTGGGCGGGGGATGGAAAAAAACAGGATCCCAGGGGGCCCCGACTTTTTAAAATTTGAGGGGGGTTTTTAAGGGGGGACCGATGGAAAAAGGCCCCAAGTTTTTAAAAACCCCCAAAAAAAAAAGGGGTTTGCAAACAGCCAAATTTAAAAAGGAGGTTTTTGGGTTCATTTTAAAAACCCTTTTCACAAAACATTTTTTCCTAGAGGTTTTAAATTTTTTAACAAGATTACAAAGGGGAAAAAAACCATTTTTTTTTTAATTTCCCAAGGATTCCCAGATATTTTTTGAGGTAGGAAAACCGCATAAAAGGCATTTTCAGCATTTTGTTTTTTAAAACAAAGTGATTCGGTTTTTTTAAAAAGAAAAAATTAAATCCACGAACCAAATTTCCCCTTGGGTAAAATTTGTATTCTTTTGAGACTTGAAAAAATTGTTTTTAATGGTTAAACCCCTTAATAGTTCATAGTTTTTGGAACTTTTTTTTTTCCTTTAAAAATCGGCCCCGGGGCCCCTTTTTTAACCAAAAACCCTTTTGGGGCAAAAAAAATGTTTTAATTTGAATAATATCGTTATAGGTGAAAGTTCAACAAATTTTTATCTGTTTACCCGGTTAGGGGTTCAAAAACAATAAACTTTTCAATTTCACAATTGCAAAGGAGTGTTATTGTTTGAAAAAAAAAAACTAATAAATTTTAATTGAAAGTATTCGCGGCCATTATTTGATAGGCAGCCCGGCATAAACGTACACTTACTTATATTGATAATCATCTCTGAAAATTACTTTTGGTGTCATTAACAGATAGGGGTAGTAATCACGCACTCGAATCTTAGTCTATAATGGCATTGGAAGGCAAGATGATGTTCTGAACCCAAATCTGAGGTCAAAACCGTCAGCATTTGATATATATATATATATATATATATTATATATATATATATATATATATATATATATATATATTATATATATATATAGAAGTAGATTTTGTGGATGCAGTCGTTAGAAGGGCTTTATTTCAGTAACTTTTGAAATTCGTCCAGCTTGTATATTTATTGCTTCAGGACGACTGAAATTATTATGAATAACAATATGAAATTGTATAGTATTAAGGTACTTACTAACATGAGAATAAATAAAAATTAGTACATATGAGGAACATAAAATATTTTTCGTATGACAAGTGACAATTATATAATATTATAAATCAAGTTGGAAAATTTTGAATACTGAGTGATATATCATTATTTTTGTTCAATTTATATATATATATCACTCAGTATTCAAAATTTTCCAACTTGATTTATAATATTATATAATTGTCACTGTCATACGAAAAATATTTTATGTTCCTCATATGTACTAATTTTATTTATTCTCATGTTAGTAAGTACCTTAATACTATACAATTTCATATTGTTATTCATAATAATTAGTCGTCCTGAGGAAGGCATCAAACATAGCCGAAAGCTTGACGACTTTCAAAGAGTTTACTTGAAATAAAGCCCTTTAACCTGACTGCATCCCCACAAGAAATCTACTTCTATATTACCGCCAGTCACGAATACTTATCTATATATATATATATATATATATATATATATATATATATATATATATATATATAATGCCATTATAGACTAAGATTCGAGTGCGTGATTACTACCCCTATCTGTTAATGACACCAAAAGTAATTTTCAGAGATGATTATCAATATAAGTAAGTGTACGTTTATGCCGGGCTGCCTATCAAATAATGGCCGCGAATACTTTCAATTAAAATTTTATTAGTTTTTTTTTCAAACAATAACACTCAATTGGTAATTGTGAAATTGAAAAGTTTGTGTTGCTGTTTCTTGGCCGCAACCTCGTGGCAACCAGGTGTAAACAGTATCAATTTGTTGAACTTTCACACCCATAACGTATATTATATATCAAATTAAAACATTTTTTTTCTACACGATGGGACAGGGTTGCCTATGTAAAACCGGCCGCCGGGGGTTGCCAGATTATAACGGTACATACATAAGTTCATATATCTATGAACTATTGCAATATGTTAAATCGGATATAACAAGTTTTCAGAGTCTCAACAGGAATACGAATTATAACACTAGGAATTTTAAGTTGCAGTAGCGTATCAATTTTCTCTTTAAAATGCAAATCACGCACGAACGCCACTGGCAATAATAACGAATCATGTAGTAAAGCAGAAAATGCCTTTTGATGCGTTGAAGATGCATACTACGTTTCACAAAAATATCTAGGGTCATACCAGAGTTATCATAAAAGAAATGGTTTTTTTTAACTTTAGTAATCTGTCGTTCAAAAGTTAAGACCTCTAGGACATATGTTCATATGAAGGTTTCTCTCAAAATGGACCCAAGAATAACCTCCTTGAATATTAGCATGTTATTAAGCAACACCTTGTATATTGGAAAAAGGCTTTTCAAGATCTAAGCCAAATTTTTTGGTCTACATCGGTCCTCTCTTCGAATCCAGGTTTCCTCACTCAAAATGTAAAAAACAGGACCCTCATGGGATCACTCATGTTTCTATCCATCTGTCTGCCTTAATGGTTTATACATTATTTTGTTTCACTCCCATGTAACCAATTAACAATGGGTCAAATCTCTCAATTGAAATTCGACCAAATTCAATAGATTTGGAATTAGATCTATATTTCGTGTAGGTCTACATACTAAAATATCTTTTTTTTCAATGGACCACCCGTATTCAGATTATGAACAATTTTTAAAAACAAAACATACGTTATATTTTGAAATCATTTCATGAATGTTTTTGATATTCGGTTACGGCTATTGCAGTTTTCCTTAAAATGTAAAGTTTTCACAAATACATTTTTTTATGACTCATCCTATCTTACTGAATGAAAACCACTTTTTCTCATCGTCTACAATATTGGGCAATTTCTCAATCTATATCGGTTGAGTATAATATTCAATTCCATTTATTCTCAATTTCGACATTTCACAATGTATAGTAAGAGTTATAATATGAGGGATATATACAGTATTAGGGAGTTTGGGGTATTTACATAATATACATTCATAAACATTACATTTATAGTGACGTCACATCTAAAACTCCTTCAAACTGTAGAAGCAATTGTGCAATAAGAACTCTTCCAGACTATATTTAAATTTTTTTAAGTGACTTATATTCCTTAATGTTCAGAGGAAGTGTTGAATAATTTAGGGCTGATGAAATCTGGAGAACAATGGGTACTTTACTTTCCTATTGGCTCTAGGTAAACAGAGTTTATCTTTTGGTGAGTATTGTCTGAATATGAAGATCTTTATTGCACAAGAGCTTTTGTTCATTTAAAAAAATATATACACATAATTGAAGAATGTGAGTGCAGGTCAATGGTGACTTAAAACATTTTTTGAAGGATTGTTTACATGATACCCAACTCGGAATTTTAGCCATGCATCTAATTATCCGTTTTTGAGCCAAAAATACATCAGAGGCAGCTGTGCTACACCACCAGAAATAATTACCGTAACGTAGTCTAGAATCTACTTGTGCATAATATGAATAGAGATTCTGCTGATTTTCCAGAACATCCCCCGAATTGGTGAAAAGGTTCTTGAATGAATTTAGTTTTGATGTAAGCGTTCGACAATTGGTTCTCCAGCTGAGATTTTCGTCAAGATGAATGCCTAGAAACCGAATGCTATTGTGTGTGTTCGAAACTACTTGGTTATTAATGTTCACATCTAGATTATAATTTTTTTTTGTACAGTATGAATCCCGATTATTTCCGTTTATGCTGTATTAATAAGCAATGATGGCCGAAGTAGTCAGCCACTTTGCTCATCACTTCAGAACATTTTCTATCTAGCGCTTGTGTTTCCTATGCTGATATAATGAAAGAGAAGTTATTCGCATACGGTAAAATGATTATTGTCTGTAATAGATTCCACTTGATACGTGTACAGGCTGAATAGTATTGGACCCAAACTCGAACCTTGGGACACACCTATATTAACCGTCAACACACTAGTTGAATTTTAGAATTTCGTTCTTAAGAGTCTCAATTGATACGTATTATTTGCGGTTTTCGAGGAACGACGAAAGTCATGATGATACATTACCTCGTAGACCATAAATTTCGAGAGTTGATAATAGTTTCTTGTGATTGATGCAGTCGAATGCAGCAGGACATTCGCTTCCATCTATAAATTTGATGATTTGTCTATAAAATGAGAAAATAGCCACGGACTAAACGACGACTCGAATTCATTACTCGTATTCAGGTTATAGTACATGATAATTCCAACATATTCAATCTAATTTTGTGGAGCGATGAATCGCGGTACCACAAAAATGGAGTCCGCGGAAGTAATTTCCAAACCATGTGAGGTATCAAAGTTTGGTCCGAAATGTTCAGTGGCCGCATCGAAGGAATTCACTTATTCAATTAAAATCTCAATGGGTTGCCATATTTACTTTTTTATGAAATTATTTGATCCAACTGTTAAAAAATATTCAGATAACAGAACGACAAGGAATTTGGTGGAAACAAGATGGTACTATTCCTCATAACTCAGAGGTTGTCAATGAGTATCTGGATAGAACTTATCCAAATAGATGGATCGGTAATAAGGGTCATTTCGGTGGCCGGCTCGTTTCCCAGATTTATCGTCGAATGATTTATTTCTATGGGGTTATTTGAAAGATTTTACTATTTTCGATTCTGATTTAGATAATCTGAAAATGAAGATATGACTAGCCTGCAGTAATATTACGCCTTATATTATAAGAGCAAATTGTTCGAGAGAACTGAATCGCCGTTTCAAAGCATGTTTCATATCTGATGGGCGTTACATTGAACAATTTTTATGACTCATATGTAGGTACTATTCTCATAAATTGATACATCAAGCTATATTAATTGTTATTAATGATTTGTTCTTGAATACACCTCTTTCAATTCCGCAACTGCTTCGTATTCAAATGATTTTTCAGTCAATGAATTCCATTGAAAAAAACTCAAAACTGCAACCATCATTTTGAACACCCAGTATATTTTGACTAATCTTCACGCGATCTTATGTACTTTTGGTGTCATTAACAGATAGGGGTAGTAATCACGCACTCGAATCTTAGTCTATAATGGCATTGGAAGGCAAGATGATGTTCTGAACCCAAATCTGAGGTCAAAACCGTCAGCATTTGATATATGTATATATATATATATATATATATATATATATATATAATATTAATATATATATATATATATATATATATATATATATATATATATATATATATATATATATATGAGAAAAGAGAAATATTGTTTGTCACCATGACGGGTAACCATTATATCTGAATTAATGAAACCAGTGAAATATGAAAACACTCCCGCATTCAAAACCCTGTAAGTGATATATGAAGGAATAGTTCCATTTGTGGCTGGCGGACAATACATCAGATGAGTATACATAAGACATCTTATTTTTTGAAGCCCTCGCGTTTTTAAATATTCACTTCGTCATCGTAGATCAATGGGGAATAAGTAATAGCGAATAACGTCCCGGAAAGGACTCAAGAGCCTAGCTGTCATCAATATATGAAGTATGTTTTCGTTTCGTTCAGAGCCGGACTGATGGGTTTTTGCAACTGAATAGGTTTTCTCTGGTGTTCCAGATCCGGCTGAACCACATTCATTGAATATTATCTTCTCGACTGAAAGTATTATATAAAATATGGAAATTCCAAAAATAAAATTGACTTTGAAGCAACAAAATATTTCGCGAGGTTCACCTACAATCACTCACTTATTACCTATTTGGCCTATGTAGAAAGACAATAACTAGAATTGAATGTATACACTCTAGAGAGAAGAAGAAGTTTTCCACATATATCATCCAATCTTCTGAGAAAATGTCTGTTTCTTAGTACAAAACAATAGAATTCGCTTACAAAACCGATAATACTTTGGGTGTTCATACAGAACAATGAAGTTAAGACCAAAAAATCTGATGAATATGGAGTGTATAAATCTACTTCTAGTTCTTGCCCAAGGTGAACATAGGCCAAATCGGTAGAACATTCAACAAACGAATATCCGGACATTGAACCAATTTTAATAATGGTAAAACCAAGGATCGAAATTAATAAATACAAAAAACAATATTTACTCAACTTGGAAACTTCCCTTTCTTGAATATAGTTTTCTGTTCCTGTTATATTTAACAAACTATGAAATCAACCTCAACTAACTATTATTTCCCCATTAGCTTCTATACATATTTCAAACAATTCATTGCAATTGTAATTCAGTTTATCTTCACCCAACTGAGCTATTGTATAGTGAAACACGTGTCGAAATTTTCTCTTTCTTTATTCAACGTATATTTCTGCAACCAGGGCTCGACACTGACGCCGGTGAGCCCACTCCCCCAGAATTGTTTTCCGATCCTTCTGTTGGTTCAAAGGGAGGGTTCTTTAACGAGCTTAACATCTATGAACTCATCATCACCATCTTAACGTCCCCTCCGAAAAACGGCATATCTCTCGTTATATCTCGTGCTCATTGATATGACACATGCAGCTACGATTATGCTTCTACCCTACAGTTATTGGGGCATTTTAACGCACACTTTCCCTGTTCGGTGGTCACCCATCCAAGTTCTAGCCACGCCCGATGTTACTTGGCTTCATATATCGATAAAACTCTCGTCAATCTGACCAGCCTCCAATTGGCTCATGACACTTGAAAAAAATTCAAACTCTGAAAGAAATCATTACAAAACAAACACAAACCCTGACAGACATACTGAGTACCATACTTGTGCTAACACAAATCATACACCAGCTCGTCGCCTTGCTCACGGGCGTGGCCCCTAGGTATGGGCTGGTGGGCGGCAACAGCCGCCAATGCCCCCGCACGTACCTGTGGGGCGACGGCCGGGGGTGGGGTCAACGAACTGGACATCATAACATGCATATACCAAAAAAAAAACACAAACCCCAAAATCACCTCCAAACCTGGCCCAAAAATCCCAAATATATACACTCAAAATACTGAAAAATGAAATAGACAAACCATCATAAAATTCAACAGAAAAAAACACGTACACTCAAACACTTAAAACTCAAACAACCCCTAAAACAAAACACAAAATTCACCTCAAAATATCCACTAACATAATATCACACTCAAATTGTTTGATTCAACTTCTTGATTTAAACTTTCATTTCTTTCAAGCTAGTTTTTCGGTGTTTCATTAAGAAACACTGGAATCATCAAAATTAAAAATATAAGAAATTGCCCCTATAAGCTTCGCAGGAGAGGAGCCAATACTTTAATTTATCATGATAACTAAACCTGGTATGTATCATGCCACCGTCAACACCAGCTGGGACAAGGTCTCCGCCCTCATTCTGCAGGTCAAGCCCTATTGTCCTATACCTTAGGAATAAGAGTTCCAATGTATATAAGAGCAAATAGTTGTAGAGAGTAGGTTGAGTTGAAATGTATGTGTAAATATCTAACAAATAAATATTTTTGGATTGGATTGGATTCGTTCTCCGGGTCGTAGTTTTCTAAACACAAATTATTATATAGAGGATTGTCAAATACAAAGCTATTTTTTTTTCGTTCAATTCATTGCCAGGATTATCATGATTAAAAAAATCACACAAGGCATTTTCTGAACCCAGTTAATGCAAATTCAACAGAATTTTTCAGAAGAACCATAATATAGTGAATAGGTTCATCCAAACTGGTTTTCATCTGTTTCATGGCATAGTATGCTTTATTCAAATTTGCATAAGTATGGTCCATTTGTATCTCACAGTAATATACAATACGTCCAGTGTTAAATGTTTCAATCATTAATATTGATGTACCTAATTGCAACAACGATGGAGATGGAGAAGTGGTATTTTTGGGTCACCATGATAATTTTCGGTAGAGTGAACGAGTAAACAACCTGATCATGCACAAACGTGAAGATACACATCTCGCCGTTGAGGGTTCACGCCAAAGAATGTATGGAATGGAACATAACTCAACACCATTCTACAGGGTGGGATTTGGTACACAGACGGATCTAAGATGGAGAATGGTTGGGGAGCAGAAGTGTTTTCTAAAAACTCAAGGACTGAGTTCCGTTACTCACTGGGTATTCATACCTCTGTGTTTGAGGCAGAGGTCTACGCAATACTTCAATGCGCAAAGGAACATAATAGGAGAGCAATAGTAGAGGAGCAGATCCGTATTCAATCAGACAGCCAGGCGGCACTGAAGTCTCCCAATAGTCTAGAAGTGACGTTTCAACTGGTATGGATCTATAAGGAGGAACTGACAATACTGGCAGAACAAAACCGCGTCAAGCTGATTTGGGTGCCATGACATCTAGGAATTTGCAGGTAACAAATAACCGACGAACTCGCTGGAAGAGGATGAGAAAATGAAGCGGGAAAAGTCTTGGGGTACCAAAGCATACAGCACGTGCGTCTGTATTGAACTGGATCCAGGAAAAACATAAACACCACTGGAATAATATCTCACGGAGCAGAAACGGGATAGAGTATGCGAAAAGGAACCAGAAACAGCGCCAGACATTATGTGCAACTGCGTAGCTCTGGATCGCAGAAGACAGTCAATTTTTGGGCAACCAGCTGGCGAATCGAAACTATACAGCACACACCCAATGCAGGACTTGCACAAACTTGTACAAGGCACGAAATACCTAGAATGGGTACTATTAGAAAAAACAAAAAGATACAATGGGCCAAAAGCCACAACTGAATCGGAGGTCACCACATCAGACGAGTCTACAGGTTGGAGTTTTGAGTGGGTACATCTGAGGTGCAGAAGCACGAATACCAGGTCTCCTCCCACACTACCGAGAGGTGACCATAAAGAATCTTCTCCACCTGCCAAAAACAATGTGGTGGTCAAAGACTCGACATCCAATAGTAATAATGCTGTACTGGCATATAAATGCAGGCATGCCTCAATGTCATGTGTCATGAGAACTACTCCAACGGATTTACATTTATATACACAAGAAAAATTGACGTCAGTTACTCACAGACTGACACAAGGATCCTAACCTATTAATGAGTCGAACGGGATGAAATACCAAATGAAGAACTGAGCGCAGATAAGATTTCGGTCATGTATGGTAACCGTATATCACTTCAATTAGGCAATCCAGCGATCTGTCAAAACGACAGCAATATGGCGGCTATTGGAACACATTGTTATTCGTCATAAGCGACCATAGTGGTGAAAATGTTTATTTTGTGATTTTCTGTGTAAATTTGAGAAGTTTTTTCAATTCTTGTTCATAATCAGTGCTTAAAATGGAGAAAAATGCCAGTTACTTGCATTGTAGTTGACCGTGGGGCTCGTCACGACATGGATATGATCGGGTTTAACTCGGTGCCTTTAGTTTTTAATCATAAGTTTTTTACCAGTAAAAATGACTTATCAAGGAAGAAAAGGACTTGATTGCAGCTAACCATGAAGCTGCAATCAAGCGAGATGATCTTACGGATTTGAAAATCAAGTATCAGAGAGACTGTGTGCATATTCATGAAAATATCCATCATTCATTTATGGATATGACATAAGATTATTTGTATGATATGACTACGTGCATATCTCTGAATTTCTGCACATTAGGAAGTCCCATTTCAAATGAAGTTCATATACACAGACAATTGATATATTTTCCACTTCAGAAGTAGAGAAAACTCAAAATGAATGCTTATATGTACCTCCTCAAAAAAACATTGTTATACCAGACTTGGTATTGAACTATTGGAATACAAATTTTCTTTGAGATTCTGAAGACTCAGTAAATAAAGATATTTAGACCTTTCCTTCATAGATATTTCAGGCAACTGTCGAAAGGCTCGATCCAGTCTTGTACTCAATAATTTGAAAAAAACCTGTATGAATTTATTAGGAATCAAAATTGAAAATGTAGAAATATATAAATATATACATATATATATATATATATATATATATATATATATATATGGATTTATTTATTGACAAAAACAACTAAAAATGCATACATAGTAAGAGAGCAACTTGTCATGAAATAAGTTTTAAAATTAAATAAAAATAGTATTCTTATCAAACACAAAATATGCCTGTACATACAAACACATATATATATATATATATATATATATATATATATATAATAATTTATATATATAATATATATATATATATATATATATATATATATATATATATATAATCTACGAAACTATCTTGAGGATGCAGTCAAAATAACTGGGCTGGTTTAAAGAATATTCTTTGTTATATGGCCGAACTTTCGGAAACGTTTATTTCCTTTTTCAAGTCATCTAGAAATGTGGGAAAGATGATTTTTAGATGTCTTGTTGAACGAAATAAACGTTTCCGAAAGCTTGACCATATAACAAAGAGTATTCTTCAACCCCGCCCAGTTATTTTGACTACATCCGCAAGATAGTTGCGTAGATTTTTTTCTTCAACTAGTCAGTCAAGACTACCCTTCTATAACTTCTATATATATATATATATACATACATATATATATATATATATATATATATATATATATATATATTATGTGGATTCTTGAACCTTCGGAGTAAGTTTTGTTTGGTGATTCTTGGGGTTTTGGTTCGTAATGAATATCGCCATGTATTTAGAACATTTTTATTCATTTTTTTTCCTTTATATTTATAGTGAAATACTGGCTAACGTTTCGACGGGGGTTCCCTCGTCTTCTTCAGAGCATATTTTGGATTTTGGAATAGAGTTGGTGCTGTTTTTTTATTTCTTTGGGACAACCATGGAAAGTTCTTACCAAAAAATATATATATATATATATATATATATATTTTACTAAAGAACTGAGCAAGAGGCCAGTTGTCCAATACATTTTTTGATTGGTTGGCATTGGCCACACAGCGTCTAAATCTGTGCGTGACGTTGCCTCTAATATGGCACCAATATAACTGCATACTCCACTTCTTACGGCCATACAACTACAGTGAGCTGTACAAAAGCTTCCATCCTTCACAATTATGCAGTTTTCAGTTCGCCTTTGAAAAAATCATGTTGATTGGAACTATTATGAAGGTTGAGAAGTAATATTCTAAAATATCAAATAATAGATCAGATCAGAAGTTATAATTTGCCCCTTATGAATTAATATTCCCAATTTATAATTCACTTCGATGACTCAAGATTTGCTACTGTACATGTACACATTAGAAAAAGCCTGCTGCCTAGGAAAAGACATACTAATGAACTAACTAAAATATTATGAATGATTTTTCACAACGAAGCCAGATTCAAAATATGTATGGATTCTAAACTTGTATAGGCCTACATCTTCATTTGGGAATGAAGGCTTTGAGTAAAAACCAAATACGAAATAATATCCTAATTCGTAACAGGAGGAGCACCAACAATTGGAGAATTCAGTTCAGAAATATTCAGTGTAAAAGGATATGAATCACTGATCAATCTCAACTTCAGTTTATACCTGTAACAAATACATTGATAAAAATGTAAACAGAAGATGGGGATGTATTTTCAAGCATACCGTTCACCAACGCCTCTGTTTTTCAACAATAGTGTTTTCAGGTAACCACACTCCATCAAAATATTATGAATTAACAACACGAAAGCTCCGAAAATAACCAACAATACACTTTTACTAGCCAAAGAATACACTGACAATGATGTTCTAATGGCGATTTTCAGTTAGTGTGCCAACAACCGCCATATTGGTTGTCGCGAGGTTTGGATTGCCTAATATAAAAAAAAATATTATTGTACCAGAGGGAAGACACTTGGAAAGACGACTACCCAGTAGTGTGGAATCAATCTAGTAGACAGTTGGCTAGAAGACAGATTTGGTGCTGGAATAAAAGTACAAAAACCAAGGCCATGATCCTGGTGAGCAGGAAAACAAACAATATTCCGACAGTCAGGCGCCACTCAGAGGACTGATTGCTACTTATGTCAACTCCAATCTCGTGTAGAACTGCGACTGTGCACTGAATAAAATAGCCAATCACAAAGAAAGTTATGGGTACCAGCTTTCATGGTGTCGGAGTTTATCAATGTCATACATTTATACCAACATCTTTTTTTATATATACGGATTGTCATTCTGAATTCACAGTAGAGATGAATATGGATGAAATAAAGCCTAGTCCCAGTTGACATACACACTTTTTTGTGATGATGTTGGTTTTTAAACGGGGCCGGTGGCTCAGAAGTACGAGCATTAGTCTTGTACCCACTGTTTCCATCCGACGCGGGTTCGACTCCCACAGCCGGTGAAAAATTTTTCAAGAAGGCCCCAAGATTGGTTTTAGATCCCACTTTGGAAGATGGGGCCTCCGTGATCGTAACTAGTACAAGTTTTCATTATTTTCTGAGGGTTGGTAAAACAACTAAGTGAGCGGTTAAAAACTTTTTATGTTATTTGTGATGACCAACTGGAAATGTGATTTGCTGGGGAGAAATCAGATGAAATTACTTGTATCCATCTGTAAAACACTACAAAAACTAGTGTTGAAGGTGAAATATGTTAACATTTGTCTCATTCATGTATTTTTCGACAAGTATTCATTAGGATGTGGTTGTTTCGTGAAAACTATTGTTTTTTTTTTATTCAATGGCGAAAACAGTGGAAGCCAACAGCTATGGAGTTAGTTTGACGATGGACCTATGAGTCGATACTATGTCAAGTTCCTTTTCGGCCTACTGGAAGGAAAATGAGTGAAAGAAGTACAGAATCTACTTATCAATTGACTTATTTACTACCTGACCATATGCACGTATTAGAGATCGTTATTGAAAAATAGTACCCTGAAAATGTTTCCTGCAAGTTCATGGACCTTGAAAATATCTGGTGAACTTCAAACATTTCACCCACTGAATAACTATAACTTCCTTGGGGATGTGATTCTCCATTATTTTTATGGAGTCAATGGATTTCGGAAGAAATTTGGTGGTTACAAGCATGGTTTTTGCAATCGGAATTATCAGTTTGAAGTTATGGGGACTTCACAGTGAAATACTTTGTCAGAAATAAGTAAATTCAGACTTTCTTGAACATTTTGTCTATCTGTTTGTTATAATTCCTCTAAAATAATAGTTGGGTAGGTTATCGAATATTTCGCATAATCTCCATACCATACCACAATTTTGTTAGTTTGTATTGATTATACGTTACTCAAATTATAGGAAAAATAAGACAAAATGACTTCAAAATTCCAAATTATTTCAGTTTCAACTCTTCCCAACTCCGTCATCATTCAGGTTATGAAAATAAATCTCTTTCAAAATCCATCTACGCAATAGGCAAATACATGTTGGTAGTTACCAATTTATAACTTATCCATTAGGTAAAATCATATCTGAAGTTAACTAGCAAAATGGTTCAAAAATCCACAATCTTCTGAATTTTTGAGGATTTACCTACTTACAATGGGTAGTTACCTAGTCGAATGTGTACGTATTTCTTACCCATTTTCACATCAGCATATCGAAAGGTAACTTTTAGTTATTCAATCGACTTTGAGGTCCATTGTTCGAACCGTTTTAGAAATCGAATTGAAAAAATCAAGAAAGTGACGACGTGTTGATTGGTGCCCATTGAAAGATACATATATGAACATACTTCACCTTCAAACTACTTTTTGGAGTATTTTTGTAGAGAAAGTTGACAGGGAACACGGAATTTTATATAATTTTCTTTTCTCTGTAATACCAGAATAGTACAGTAGATCAAGAAACAGTGAACTTTTGTCTTCGTCTTTTAACTTACAGTTTGATTCATTCAGTTCAGTTCAGTTTATTCAGTTCAGTATAAGTATCGTACAAATATTTTTGCAATAAATTGTGAATGGTTTATGCCATAGATGAAGGAAAGATATAGCACCTAAGCATGTAAAATGCTTGTTTTGTGACATGTCTCTCTCCCTGATAGAGGCTATAATGAATAGTACTAACTATGTTATAATACTGCCGAGACTGTAGTGAGCGTTATGGTAATTCAATTGTAAGCGATTCTAGAAAACCCAGAAGGAAAATGCAACAAAAATTTTATTTTTATTTTTTAGAAAATACTCAAAATGAGATTTTGATTTTGGCTTATAAAATATTTCATGCTTGACTTATATTTACTTTTCTTACTAATAATTTTTAGGTGAGGAGGTACCATATTGAAGAGCTTTGGCCCGAAAAAGAAGACATATCTTTGGGTGTGGTGTTTTTTATATAACGGAATATTTAAACCTAAGTTTTCTGCAAATCTAGTATTTACTTTTTTTCCCCATCATATCTGTTCTTTCTATGGAATATCCACATTTAACATTGTAGTGAGTAGAGACTTCTTACATTAAGAAGTTTAGTTTCTTCATATAGTTGTTCACTCGAGAATAATCTATGTTTTTTAAATATTATTTTTATAATAGTGTTTTGTACAGCCTGGAGGCTGCGCAACACATTGTCTAACATTCCCCCCCAAACAGTAATGCAGTACTGTATGACCGATTCTGCTAGTGAGTGGTATAAAATGCACATGTTTCTTCTATTCAAAATTTCTCTCAATGTGAAAAATTTGTAAGTTAATTTTCTTAGCCTTTTCGTGACATATATGACGTGTTCATCCCACCTCATGTGTTGGTCAATTATAACACCAAGATAGTTTATTTTTTTAACTTTTTCAATTGTTGGGCAAGTACAGGGTATTTCCGTCCAACATCTTGGAGAGTGTATTTTTAAAGCATTGTTTTGTGGTTGGTCTCTTTTATCTAGTGTAAGGGGAATAAATTTGGTTTTCTTCACGTTCAGACTCAGAAGACTGTTGTTTAGCCATAAACTTATGTTTTTCAATCCCGCCTCTGCATTATTATATGTTTGGTTCCAATTTTCGCCTGTAAATATAATTGCTGTATCATCCGCGTATGAAATAAGCTTATCAGAGAGATTTGTTTTTATCCGACTAATGCTGTTTATATATATTAAGAAGAGTATCGGTCCCAAGACAGTTCCCTGTGGTACCCCAGTTGTGATTTCTAATGGCTTGCTCAGTTCATTGTCTACTTTCACCTTCTGCTTTCTGTTTGATAAATAATTTCGCAAAACATCAAGAGCAATTCCACGAATCCCATAATCATACAGTCTGTCTAGTGATATCTCGTGTGATACTGTGTCGAAGGCCTTGGCTAACTCGAGAAAGACTGCCAGGCACTTTCTCGACCCATCCAAGGTCTCGACAATTTTGTTTGTAAGTTCAAGTATGGCATTCTCTGTATTTGAGTTTTTTTTAAATCCATGTTGGTTTTCCGAAATGACTTGATGCAAATCGAAGAATTCAACTTACCTTTTTTTTTAAACTCTGCTCAAATACTTTTGCGAAATTACTTATTACCGATATTGGTCTGTAATTACCTACTTCTTCTCTCTCTTGATGATTCCTTATACTTAACTTTCAAGGCCATTCCACTAATTTGTGCCTTCGACAAAAAGAATTGATATTCCAATTCGACTTCTGAATTATTTTAATTTTTTTCCCGATATTGATAAACTTTACCTAATATATATGTTAATTCAACCTATAATGTTTGTTGGGCATAACACTAATATTCTCATTTGCTAAAAAAATAGAAAACAAATAGAACAACCTCAATGCACCCCTGTCGTCAAACCATTTCAAAAGGGGGATTCGAAATTTCATCCTTTGTTCAATACAAATGGGCAACCCTTTATTAATACATACAATACAATATTTTCATCACGTCCATATTATCTCAGGAGCTCCGCCATACACAATCCTCGCCATCGCATGCAACACGCAATATATTCAGTTCTCGTCTCTTATATCATCCTAAAATGTAACAATACTTTCTTCTGGAGGTACGCGGTAAATCATTTTCGGTAAAAGGAAACACCTCATGCTTAACTAAATTATATAATGGTCTCTTCTGAGGATTCACTACCTGAAATTAATTATTCAAAAGGATTAACATTATCTCAAATAGTATCTGTTTAACTGTTACAACTTTCAAAAAGGTAGTCGAAATTAATTAGGCCTGAAATTATGGCATCTTTGAAGCAACCACAAAAAGTTTCATAGTAAATGGACCATTTTTTATACGCTTACGAGGTTTTGATTGTATTTATATTAATAGACTAGGTTTCCAGGCGAGATGATCGCTTAATTCTTTTGATTCTTTGTTTTTGAAAGTGCTGTAACTGTCGTTGAAGTGGCCATGGGAGAGATATTAATCTCCAACCACATTTCACATGATTTGTTCTTTAATCTGGGGTCAAAAATCGCGAAGAAACTTGTATCACAAGATTAATGCTCAACTGAAACTTTTCTGTCAGAATGTATGATTTTTGCGAATGGATTGAATGGATGTTTCAAGAGAATCAACCAAAGTGACATTTGATTCAGAATGTACACCTGGAAAACAAAATCAGAATTTCATAAAACAAAACAGTACCTTTACAAGCTTATATTTGGTTTCACCTGTCTGTGGGTTTGTAATCAAATCAGTTGGTGTTGGTTGCTATCATCGTCTTATTGAGTAGACAAGTCTTTTGATTTGATATATTAGATATTTCTGTTCATTTAGTTATATTGAAGTCTTCTGGCAGTTTCACATTGATAACGTTATAATTCAATTCAAATGCTGTGGTGGTGCGTATTTTGTATTCTTGATTGACGGCATCTCCATTGATTTTATTTGTTTATCAAATTATAATGTGTGCTTTTTGTAGTTGACAACACACGACCACTGCATTTGAATTGAATCATAACGTTATTAATGTGATACTGCCAGAAGACTTCAATAGAGCTAAATAAACAGGAATATACAACATATTGATTTAAAAGACTTGTTTACTCAATCAACACCTAACTTGTTTCTTACTTTTTACTTGGTTAATTTTATTTTTGCCGTAGTCAGGTTACAGTTTTTAATTTTTTGTTTTATTTTAAAGTTTTTTGTTTTAACCTTTGGTTCGACAACAAAAACAAGAATGACATGATAGTGTGAGTAATAGATACTTAATAATTAAATAATCTAGACTAGGACGTTCATGATAAAACAATTGTTCAGTATACGCAATAGGATAAAGTGAACCCCCCTTCAACGTATCATTAGCTATGACGTTAAAGTATTATGGAAGAATTTGATGTGCATGAATGTTCGTCTTGTGGCAGTAGAAAATCAAAATATATTTAAAATTCGTGCTAAAAAATTGCTCTCATGGACACGACCGTCAACGACGTCGGCCCTCACGTGCCTGACCCATTTGGGTAGCTATCTTAATGACATTCGATTTCATTAGAATTATTTGTTTGCACTGAATTAGTACCTTATTGCAGCTTATTGGAAATATTTATAATGTGTGTGATCCTAAAATTGATGTCTAACTAATAGACACAGAAACACGAAACAGGTGTTCTGATGTTTTTACACGATTGATATTCAGAACTGCCGATAGAAAGCCCTAGTAGTATTCATTAATGCTAAAATGAAGTATAAAATTGTTTTTCTGTCACTTGGTATATTTTTATTTTATATTTAATATTGTACAATATATATATTTATGAACTTAGAATTTTCTCCTCTTCCATTGAACATCCCACTCGATACAATAGCAGCAAACAAAATTCAGAGACCCCTACTTTTTTTATGTAACATCCGTCAAATTGATTTTATTAATATTAAATGTAGCCAATGTTACCCGTACTATAATAAGGAATCGATTGACACCTCACTTATCGAAATCGGATGAGTAGTTTAGGCGCTCTGGTGGAACATTCGTAAATACAAACATACATAGACTGCTAAAATTATTATTTATATTCAATATTATACTATATTATATCAATGAATTCAAAATTTCCTGCTCTTTCATTTGACATTCCACTCGATACCCTATCAAAAACAAATTCAGAGAGCCCCACTTTTTTTATGCAACATCCGCCATTTTGGTTTTATTAATATAGAATGTAGCCTATGTTACCCGGACTATAATAACGAATTGATTGCCACCTCATTCATCGAAATCGGATGAGTTATTTAGGCGCTACTAAAATACAAACATATATAGACTGCTAAAATCATTATTTATATATAATATTGTACTATATTATATTTATGAACTCAGAATTTTCTCCTCTTCCATTTAATTTTATAATATCAGAAGGTTTACATATAATGTGAATGTATTTTGTTTCAGGTGGCGAAAAAAATGCTTTGAAAAGACAGGAAAGGTTCATCGTGATGAGATTATCACACATTTTTATAATGATTCGAATACAAAGGATGAACAGGACCGTTTATTACAATAATTAATTTAAAAAATCGGGATCTCTAGAAGAAGGAAACCCATGATTATGGTCGTGTTGCTTAATACTCAGATGTCAGATTTTCTGTTAGAAAAATGTATAGAATGTTCAAGATTATGCATCCTCAAAATATGATCAAATAAGAATATTATTTCACTGTATTCAGAGATAATTTTGCTTTGTTTACCATGAGGGCCAAGCTTAAAAAGGGGCCAACATAGAATGCTCGTTCCTACTGGATTACATGAAAGAAGCTGTCCCATCTAGTGCAACAGAATTTTGTGATGGGATCTAGAAATGCCCCCATTACTTTGCCGTCACGTAAGGCTTATCCGGAAGGTTGTGTTGCGATGGACCCCAAGAAGATTAAGGACATGGGATTATGAAGTATATCCCAGAGAAACATCTTCCTTTTTATGATGAAATTGTTACTTTGAAAACTGGGGACAATAGATATATTGAAGTTGAAGTTTATTCAGAGTTACACTTTGTTATTATAAAACTTTTCTGCAAAAATTCAAGTTGAGAATTAAAAAGGACTTATTTGATAAGTTTTTTTTTCATATCCGTCAAACGCCAATAAATATATATTTCATTTTCAGGTCAAAAATGCATATTTGCCAGTATTTCTACAAACCACACACATTTCTGCAATAACATCAGTATTATTCACTCAAATCAGTTTTTTTTATAATCTCAGAAACTACTTCATGCGACAGAAGTATTTTTTTATCATCATCGATTCAATTATGATGCCATCAATTCATTACTATTTTGTCATATTTAGTTTTTTCGTGAATAGAGGCATCTATATCTATCTAATTCAAATATATAGAAAAGAATGCAAGCAGATTGCGTGAGGTTTTTCTTTGTGTCATAAAAATATTCCGCTATGAATTCGGTGTTGTTCCATTCTACTCGGTGATCTCTAAAATAATTCCAGACGTGTTTCTAGAATTTTGAACACGTGATTGGATTTTCTTTATATGATGTTGATGTTCCTTTTGACTCACTTTTGATACTATTGATGTTTCGCCAATATAAGTTCAACAACCACCAACAAATTTTATGCAATTTTTATTTTATTTTCGATGCTCTCTGCGACAACATATATAATATTCGAACATCCACCGAGACTAATCCAGTGTCACAATGGGAAAATTGTTGTATATATATAGACTTGTCATCCACCATTTTCCTTTTTCAGTCATGCTTTAACCATGTGGTAATTTTTGTACTTGTCAAATTTTAAATTGTTTAAATTAAGTTTCTTAAACAATATGTGCGTTTGCAATTGTTTAATTTTTATATATATTACTAGTAGTGTTTCATAGTGATATGATTTTGAAAACTACCTCAATCACAAAATGGTGATTGGATCGCTGTCTTCACTTAACCTCACCTTACTGTCTTGATAATGAAAATAAACATTTTCGAAAGCTTGACTAAATAAGAAAGAGTTTTTCTTTTTTCTTTTCTCATTGGCCATTAAATTTGACTGCAACCTCAAGGAATATCCTTTCTACAAAGTTTATTTCAAATTCATAGTTATTTTCAACTAGTCCAGTCACGAGACTACCTTTCTTCAATATATATATATATATATATATATATATATATATAAGTGGGTAGTATTTGCTGACTAGTTGGGTACAAAACTAGGGATATTGGGGTAAGCAGCAATGAAAAAGTGAACTCTTTAAGGTTTATCCAAGCTTTTTTTTGTTTATTTCCATCATCAGGGAAACTACAATATATGAAGAAACCAATAGTAATACATATTCAAGTGCGAAACATTATGCTCCTTACAACTTTGTTGAGGTGTGTTTCAATGATGTTGAACATATTCATCTAACATAGTGAAACAAAAGAAAAAAACCGTAGATCATGGAATAAAACAAAGTTCAAAGTTAATAAAAACACATTAACATTGTTTAAAATTATATAAATATAAATGTGTACTCTATGTGCTGTGACAAGAGAAACTGACAGGTTAGGAATAATTTCCGCAAATATATTCAAGCCAACGACACCTGACTGGTGTCACATGGAAAATATAACAGTTGTGCCAACTGTTCGATTAGTACCAAATGATGTTATCAGGTGGCGGTAATGTTAAAGAGAACTATTATTTGATATTGCCTTTTTGTCAATTTGAATTGATATCTAAAGACAATAAATAATAGTAGATCTCACTCAAATGGTTACTCTCTGTTTTATTATTCATGCACTTGTTTTCTTGGAAAATGAAAGCCATTTCTAAGAATGTTCTCTTTGATATCTGTGACTCTGTCGCTAACACTTCCACTGAATCGTAATTTATCCAGTGTCAAATTCATTCACATGTTCCACCAGAGCACATCTTCCAGGATGCAATCTGCAGTCACTTATTTTGTGGGAAATTATTCTGTTCGATAATGATCTTTGCGTTTGATCAATATATTGTTTATTATGACCATGACAAGGGATACCATAAATTACATTTGATATTAAAAAGAATGGAGTTTTATCTTTAACTTTAGAATAAATTGATCTGGTTGATAGAACTGTTTTATATGATATTTTAAATTCGAAATTCTCACTGTTTCCAACTACATATATATCTGTTTTACTAGTTTGTCCATGATCTTTTACATCCAAGCACACTTAATTGAGCTTAGTTTATGAGATCTCTCAAAAGTATTTTGCACTGAACTCGTCGGTTTGAATTTTGAGATAATCCTGCTCACAGTAGACTGTGAGATATTGCTTTCAGAATGTCGATGACTTGTATTTTCTCCGCAAATTTTAATTTGTTCCTGCAAAGTCAGCATTTTTATTCTTCTATTTGATGAAAATTACTCCTTCATAATTTTAGAGAAAAACTTTGTTATTGCAATTTTCATGACATTCTCAATATATGAATAATTTGTGAGTACTAGTTCGGAGAATAATTGTTTAAAATGAAATTAGCAAGAATATGATGGGCAACTTGATTTGGAATTTCCAGAGTTATGGCTCTGATTTTTTTATATCCCACCATTTTCATAAAATTTTGTCAGGTTTTAATGACAGCTGTGGCTCACTCGATAAAATTGAAAGATATGTGGATGGAACAGCAAATTATCAAATTTCTTCCTTGATTGTCAGCACTCAATGTAAAATGAATATCCCAGTTCATAACCCGAACATAAAAGCTTAAAGATATATCCCACCCGTATTTCCATCATAAATAAGCCACTGGATAACTATGTACCAGTTATCCCATAAGAAATTTTCCCCAATAAATGTAATCAAAATAAAATAGCACAATGTAAGAGAAACGCATATAGAGGTTCAACGCATCAGACAGAGAGGTAATTGTAACAATGCAAAAAAAGCATACGGGTCTAGGCAATGGAACGCATTTGGGTATGATGCTTCATGCTTCGGTTTCAATTCGTGAAAATGGTTTTGAGTTGATAACTGTTTTAAAAAATGGAAGTAATTTATGAAAATAAAAAGGAAGATTCAGAGCCCCAAATTTCAGTTCGGAAGAGAGGAGGTTGCTGATAAATTTAGCTTTGAAACGAAAAAGCACAATTGAAAACAAAGGAATGATTCCGAAGGATGTTAAAAGATTTAACTGTAATAAAATATGTGAAAGATTCAACTTCACATCACGTACTCTTTTTTTAAAATTTTTACTCAACAGTTTCAGTTATAAATCGCTTTATTGAAAAAACATTCAGATTTTCTGAAACTTATAAAAAAATTCTGGATTATCCAGCCGGTATGACTCGGACAATATACTTCCTGACAGAAGTGAGTGCCTACTTTAAAAAAATAATAAATGGAGAAATGTATATTTGCAATTGCAGCTATTACTAGTGGGGTTTCAGACCATGAAGTGCATGAGAGTCCTGCTATTCTACCAATAACTGAAGAGAAAATGAAACTGGCCCTTCCTCTAGTAAGTTGTCTATGAAACATCATTTATATTTTGTCATTTACTTTTTTATTTTTGTGCAGAATGGAACATTGATGGAAGTCCTTCCTAACATCGAGAGCAATATAATATTTTTGGAACGAAGTTCCTTATCGCGCGTTGCGAAATGGGGCTAGACGGAATAAATTAAGACCAAAAGTTGTAACGACACTTTTTGCTGTAGTTGTAAGCCGTGCGGCATGCGCGTGTTTCTCTGTCTGTCTTTCTCTCTCTCTCTCTCTCTCTCTCTCTCTCATAGAAAGCAAGCCAGTTATTTTCGTTTCGTCTTTCTATTTCGCATTGAACAGTGTGGTGTCGCGACGATTATTTTTGTTGAGTGTATACAGGTTTTTTGTACATGATAAATAATAAAAAATAACAACAATAATGAATCCTGACAGTGTTTCTGCACAAGTTCCGGATATTGCTGATGGAGTTAGGTAAGTAGAGATTTTATACAGACAATAATAAATGCTTAGCAAGTACGCATTATAACCTCTCTTTACTATTGTGCTAACCAAGTCATACGCGTTATAATCTCTCCATTATTGTGTGTTTAGCAAGTGTACGCGTCATAACTTTAATAAATTTAAAAGCAAATTATATTTTAATATTGCAATATCAATGCGTATGTACTAAAATTGAGCCTACTGATTAAGTTTATATTACATTATATTTGTTAATAATAAAAAAAATATTATGACTTAAAAAAAAAAAAAATTATTACAATTCCTTCACTAATTAATCGAAAGGAACTTCGTTCCATCCGGGTGTCCCTTGACACCCCTCAACTTTTTTCTTGGAAATAAGGTGCAACTGAAATAGTTTTCTTTTAATTTTTTTCATTGGGGTCATAGTTTATCTGCATGTTACATGAAAGGTAAGAGATATTTATGAGAATGAAAGCAAATTTTTTTTTTAAGTATCATAATTTATTGTTTTCTTGACATGTTTTTTGGGTAACCTTCCACAGTCTGAAAATGAAAATATATTTCCATCAAACATTGAAATATAAAATATTTAAAATATTTTTGGAAATAGGTATATACCTATATTTTCTAATGAATCTGAATGGAACACATAGTCGCTTGCTCAACTAAAAACAAAAATGTTTGTCACAAATATTAATTTCATGACAATCACAACAAAAAAAATAATCTGATAATCAAATTAAATGATTCAAAAAGTGTGGCTTATTATACTTATCCAAATTGAGTATACTAATAAGTGAGGCGTTCATCAATTGGTTTTTTTGCTCTAATATATTTCTAAAATAATCAATAAATGTCATCCGAGCATTGAAATGAAACCCTCACATCTGTCTCTGGGCATATTTCATTATTTCTCTTCATCAACTCCTTGTTCATTTACAAAATGTTCCTGATTTTTGTCTATCGCGATATTGTGTAATACAGCACAAGCTGCAATTATCATTTGTGTTTATTCCATATTGCATATTATGCCAACAGCTAGTATTGGAAACCTCCGTTTCCATATTCCAAAAAGACATTCTATAACATTCCTGGTGCTTGTTTGGGTTTCGCTATATAACCTTTCAGCTTCATTTTCAGGTTCTTCCAGAGTAGTCGAAAGATATGGCTGCAACCTATATCATCTACCAAAACTCCATTTCTCGTCTCCCCATTTAATAGGAGAGCTGAATATTCAAAAATATTGCTGTCATCAGCAAAGCCTGTCCAACGGCCAACTAAAATTATTATTTTCAATTTTGCACTGTCAACATCTTGACAATTGAGTGAAAAATAACCTTTACGGTTGCGATCAATTTCAGCATTATGTCCTCCATATTACCGGAATATTACTTTGATGTGAGTACAATCAATTGCCCCTACCGTGGAAATTCGGATCCTGTTGCTCTTCTTCTGTTTGCGACAAACGGAAAACTTGTTCCAAATATAAGTGATTCCTTGTTTTATAATCTTTCCCACAGTTGTTTTGTAGAATACCCGAAAAATCTCCCAAAGTAATATAAAAATTAGCAGTTAATGGCATGTTCCAAGTTTCGGCAAAAAAATATGTATTTTATTATTTGTAGATACATAAGTACAGTAATTTATTCATCCTGGCGAAAGTCAGCGCAAGGTGTCATTAGACCCGGTTGATCCTCTTGGTTCATTGTTATGACCATAGATGTGTATGTTATTTGGATTTATTCGCCATTATCATTATATCGCACCAGAGCACAAATCAAAATAACATACACGCCGCTGTCTACAGCGGAGTGGGCGTTAACCATGTGAAATCGGTGTTGTGCGCATCCAACCTTCTCGCCAGACTAAAAGGCGACTACTGTAGGTGATCTCTATATCTGTTTTTTTTATATTGATAACATTATTTGCGTTTCTGTTCGGTTTTGCAGAGATTTGATTAAATATTAGTGTCACTGTAGGCTTGGAAAGACGAAATCTATTGAATAAATTTCTATTATTCCGGTAATTGAAATGATCAATTCTCACTCGCAAGTTACATATTCGTTGTGAATTGATTATTAATATCAGCAATATCCATTGAGACACCATAAAATATGTCTGAATCGTCCACAAAATCCAGTCTGTGAAAGTTAGTGGTCTGTTAATGTTTTAAAGAAATTTCATATAAAAAATGTATGTAGTGAATTATCAATGCTTAAAATGCAAAATTATCATTTACATAGGTTCAATAGGTTTGTTTGGCAATTGTCACAGATACCTGAATATTTGTTATTAGTTTATTGGAAAAGACTTACCTCCAATTATCTATAAACACATCAAGGTATATATTTCACTATGAAGTACAAAATATGAGCTTCTTGAAAATAACTGAACAACACTATTGCTACTTCTGTGAGAACAAATAAAAAAGTTAGGTTAGACGTAAACAAAATCAATTCAACTAAAATGACAGATTTATCCCCCAGCTTCGTTTAATTTATATTCCAGAAAATAATAATTTATCTGGTAGATAGCGTTAACAGCAGGTGAAAATTTCATTTTTATCCTAAATGTAGGATAGAGTTTTATCCCCAGAATAAATCTCGTTTGCCCTAAATGAAAACACCGGGCCTAAGAGTTTACCTTTTGCCGATATATGTTCTATACAATGAGATATGCTCTTGTATAAAATAAGATTTGTCAGAGATGTGACAATTTTTTTTTTCGTTCTTTAAGAAGGTAATATTTCATTCATATCAATCTGCAGTACATGTGTCTGGTCTTTCTCAAAAGAACTAACTGATGAACAGTTTTTTCCGAAAGAAAATCACTTGCGTCGAGTAGTTTTTAAGATTATTTCATATAACACATGTTATTTCGAAGATTAGTTGACAACTATTCAAATAATTTATGAGAAATAAACCTGCAAGCATGTTCCAGCTATAACCGTCCGTGAATAAAACTGATACAAAGTATGGAATCGGAATGGGTTTCATCTTGAGCTTTTTCAGCTGAATACATATTGAATCGAGTGCTCTGCGTCTACGAACAACTATTGCTATTTTTGTTTTAATCGTCCCACGCTGATATTTGACATCGCATGGATGATTCGAATGCGGCAATTAAGAAAACATTTGCTCCAAGAAAAACACGATAAAATCCGAAAATGGTGTCATTTGTTTACATACTGAATTAAACAAACAAATTGTCACAGCAATAAAGTTTTTACGAACGGAAAATATAAACAAATTAAACTGGCTGTGACTCGTGACATTTTGTCGTATAAATAGTAATAATCTGTCGAATTATTTATTGCTTTTCGATCTTTTATTGGTGCCAAGTTGATATTTCGTCTGCACTAGATAGGCTCTACTTGCGACTTTTATTTTATTTTATTAATTATATTGAGGACTCTTCCTCAAGGGCGCCTAGTATTTGATCCAATGTTACAAAAACTTTAAGGCAAAAGTCTTACTTTACTTTTCTCAAGGTTATATGAATTCAAGGCAAGAACCTTTGATTTCATCTTGAAATCATTAATTTTCCAAATTTCAAAAAGTGTTGAGAGAAATGCCTTGTTGTTTTGAGCCCAAAGTCATATGAATTTGAAACAAATCAACTTTGAATGTGTCATAATAAGCAACGATTTTCGTTCAAACCGTTTTAAAATTGTGCCATTTAAAATGAAAGGAGGGTATTTTTGTCTCGAGATATAAGGATATAAGACTTGTTATAAAACCAACAGATGTTCATTTCAAAACTTCATGGTTATAGTGAATTCTTATTTTTCAACGAAGGAATTATTCTTTTTCAAAAAGATCTAAAACGGTCTAGGAACAAAATTCATGTGGTTCAGGTTGGTATTCATGAAATTTGTAATTATCCTATGGGCAAAACCGTACCACCGAGAACACGATGTATGGCATGATTTTAAACAGACGAGATTTTGACCTGCCTATGGTTAGCACCACTTTTCGTATTCACAGATGCATGGTTTTGCCTGTAACTATATCCTAGGACAGAGACTTAGAGGATACTAGAAAAACAAATAATGATATAAACTCATTTATTGAAAACACAAAGCACAAAGAATTGGGTTTGCTGGTGAGAAAGGTACGAATAATCAAATAATCACATCACTTAAATAATCACTACCCAACCTATCTAAGATAACCTATCTGAATGAGTGAGAATATACCAGCAGGCACCCCATATAAAATGTTTTTTTTTCTCTTTTATGGTGAAAGTCAATTTATCACCAATATATGTATGAGCCTCTGCAATTTGATTTTGTCTCCGATATTTTTACTCGAATCGCCTATTTGTTCTCCTGAGAGATATGGTAATATATCTGGCCCATCTATATAAAATGTGGGTCAATTTGTTTCGTTTTGTCTCGGATTCAAATAACCTGAGTGTGGTATAAGTAGGTACTACATTTCGAGTTGAAAATATCTGACAACCATAGCTTTTATTCAAATGCACTAAAAAGTAAAACAATCTGTTTTTAGATAGGTTATTTTGTGAGTAACAGATTCAGAAGGTTGCCGCGAAAAGTTTTCAATTTTAAGTTTTTTGGACGCCCAGCTTTTGAATCTGATACGCACATAATAACCTGTCACACATCTAAAAAAAATATTTTTGACAAAGTATTCTTAATACCCAAAAACTCCTATATATTTATTTTCAAATGGAATCTTGGAGCTACCATCTTGATTCTATGAATTTTGACAAAAGGATCATAATCTCCGATCCCAAAAATCCTCATAGCAATTTTGAGTATAATCAGCCTATAATTTATAAAAAAAAACTGGTCCACCATCTTGAATTTATGAATTTTAGCAAAAAATTCATTATTTTCGACCCCAAAAACACCCACACCCCATTTTTTAATAGAATCGCACCAAAGACAATCTTGGAGCTGCCATTTTTTGTTTTTTTTTTCTAATAAAAATTTCATAATGTATTGTCACCTTCAAGTTAATCGGGTCAAAGTGGGTCAAAATTCACTTCACAAGATTTCAACCGAACGTACAAATAGACACATGAATACTCAAAAAAAATCTTGTAATATCCCACATTTCTAATAACAACCTTGACTCGTCCCTTATTTCCGGAAAATGATACACATAGACTGAGAAAACTGTCTTCGGTACCTTGGTATATAATTATTATTAGTTCAAAAACTATAAAATATTAGTGATAATGAGCAAATTTTTAATGAATTTCAGCTAAAGGAATACATTTTAACTTTGAATCGAAGCAACATTGACATTATTACCTCGTTAATTTGTTATTTTGTATTGTACTGTATTTGTAACTTATATTCCTGTTCTGTAGTTGAGTGTAACCTGTAGAACAGTGTATCAATAAATAAATAAATAAATAAGATAAAATGTTTTGATCAAACTCTCGCGACATTGACACAAAATAATCGGTTCAGTCATGCGGATATACAGAGTGACCCATTTGAAAGCGGGCCACCTCTCTAAAACTGTTATTTATGATCCGATTCGGAATTTTTTTTTCCAGTAGATAGAGCATCAATACTCCTAGTTGAATGCCATGAATTCGAAATTAAAATTAAAATTTCACGGCCCACTTCGAAGTTTTTTCAAGGTCAAAAATCCAAAAAACATACTAGCGATTTTTTTTAATAAAATTTGACGACGCCACTGGATTTGTGATGCTTTTAGTTGGGTGTGACCATAATTTCACGATAAAATAATTTTTTTCAACAGAAATATAGCGTAAGTCAAATATTCATATCAATATCGAAATAATTCAAATAGTTTTCATATAAATCACAATTTTGTAAATAATATGGTTGAAAATACTCCTTCAGAACATAACAACTCTATGTGGGATATGTTAGGTCTCTTAGAACACTGCAGTTTGTTGTCAAAGAATAGAAATGCACGTCTTTACATCCAATAATATAATTACCAATATTAATAACAAAAATGAACTACTACAAAAGAATGTATTAACATGACAGTGCCTACTCATTGAATTTCGGACTGTTCAACCAAATCTCCATTTAATTCGATACATTTATTGTATCGTTTCCTAATGTTAACCATAACATTCGATAATTGGTTTGGGGTGATATCTCTGCAAGCCTGTCCTATTTTTTCACGCAGTTCCTCTTTGCTCGTTAGGCGAGTTTTGTAAACTTTTCATTTAACGAAGCCCCATAAAAAAAATCCATTGGAGTCAAGTCCGGGGATCTGGGGGGAAACTCGAACAATGCACTATTTCGCCCTACCCACCGATTAGGAAAATTTTCTTCCAACCAATCTCTCACAATCCTGCTATTGTGGATGGAACAGCCATCTAATTGAAAAAGAAGATGAGCCTCTTCTGCCAGTGGAAGTTCATCCATAGCGTTGAAAAATTAGTTTTTAAAAACATACAAAAAATGTTGACCATTCAAATTGCTTAAAAAAAAAGGGGCCAATTATTTTGGTATGTAATATTCCACACCAAACATTAATTTTTTGTGAGTACTGTCTTCTGCAATTTATTATCCAATGTGGATTTTCTTCCGTCCACAGTACCTTGTATGTTGAGAATTAACTGTTCCATTGGTTGTGAATGTTGCCTCGTCACTGAACAAATTTTTTTTCAGAAAACTCCTGTTATTTAGATATTCTCCTTGAGCCCATAAACTATACTCTATCCTCTTTTCATTTCTCCTTATTGTTTCACGCGGTAAGTTAATGTCCAAACTTGCAATTCTCACACTTGTTTTCGGATTATTATTAAAATAATTTCGAATTATTTCAGAAATATTTTGTCCCTATCTTTGTACAATATTACTATTCTTCACAATATGTTCACAAACAGATCCATACTGATTGAAAATTTGGTTTATTCGGCCAACTGTAGGTCTGCTAATATTTCGACGCTCCGGATGCATGTTATTGAAAATTCTACATACTTCCCTTTCGGATATGTCGTTGTTACCACGAAGTCTTACTATTTCAATTTTCTCCTGCAAAGTCAAATTATCAGCCATACTTCTTTATTAGTGTAGGTACTTGAGGAGTTATAAACTTAACACTGACAAATTTGTGTCTATTCGTCTATCGTTCTGATGACTTGTCATCTCTATCGCAACTAAAGTTACAAAACCTCCTAATAAAAATAATATTTTTGAAATGTGGTATCCCATTGTTTGAATGAAATCAATATTGATATTTGGAATAACTGTCAACCACCAAAGAGGAACTGCGTGAAAGAATAAGACAGGCTTGCACAGATATTACCCCAAACCAATGATCCAATGTTGATCGAATCTAATGGTTAGTTAGCATCAAAAAATGGTAGAATAAATGTATCGAATTAAATCGGGATTTGGTTGAAAAGTACGAAAATTAATGTGTAAGCACTCTCATTTCAATCCATTCTTCTGTTGTAGTTCATTTATGTTATCAATATTGGTTATTATTGATTATTGAATATTGATAACTATTTGATGTGAAGATGTACATGTAATTTATTTGGCAAAAACTGCAGTGTTCTGATGGACATAACTTGTTTTCGGATTATTATTAAAATAATTTCGAATTATTTCAGAAATATTTTGTCCCTATCTTTGTACAATATTACTATTCTTCACAATATGTTCACAAACAGATCCATACTGATTGAAAATTTGGTTTATTCGGCCAACTGTAGGTCTGCTAATATTTCGACGCTCCGGATGCATGTTATTGAAAATTCTACATACTTCCCTTTTGGATATGTCGTTGTTACCACGAAGTCTTACTATTTCAATTTTTTCCTGCAAAGTCATATTACTTCTTCATTAGTGTAGGTACTTGAGGAGTTATAAACTTCACTATTAACACTGACAAATTTTTGTCCATTCGTCTATCGTTCGACTTGTCATCTCTATAGCAACTAGAGTTACAAAACCTCCTAATAAAAATAATATTTCTGAAATGTGGTATCCCAAGCATGTTAGAATGAAACCAAGATTGATATTTGGAATAACTGTCAACCACCAAAGAGGAACTGCGTGAAAGAATAAGACAGGCTTGCACAGATATTACCTCAAACCAATGATCGAATGTTGATCAAATCTAATGGTTAGTTAGCATTAAAAAAAGGTAGAATAAATGTATCGAATTAAATCGGGATTTGGTTGAAAAGTACGAAAATTAATGTGTAGGCACTCTCATTTCAATTCATTCTTCTGTTGTAGTTCATTTATGTTGTCAATATTGGTTATTATTGATTTATTAATATTGATAACTATTTGATGTAAAGATGTACATTTAATTTATTTGGCAAAAACTGCAGTGTTCTGATGGACATGACTATCTCCTATACGTTTGGAAGACACATAATTTGACGCTATTTTGAATAACTGCTGTTTACAAACTCCACTGCTAACGACCTGAAAGAGCATTTTAATTGATATTTTCAACAAGATTGTGATTTATATGAAGTCTATTCGAAATATTTTGATAAAGTGATATGAATTTTACTTATGCCATATTTCTTTAAAAAAAAATAATTCCGTCGTGGAATTTTGGTCACACCCATTTGGAACCATCACAAATCCAGCGGCGTCGTCAAATTTTATTGAAAAAACTCGCTAGTATGTTTTTTGGATTTTTGACCTTAAAAAAAATCGAAGTAGGCCGTGAAATTTTTATTTTTATTTCGAATTCATTGCATTCAACTAAAACTATTAATGCTCCATCTACTGAGAAAAAAAACTTCTGAATCGGATAATAAGTAACAGTTTTAGAGAGGTGGCCCGCTTCCAAATGGGTCACTCTGTATATGAGCTTCTTGATGAAAAAAGGAAGCATCATTGGCACGGTATACGCCAAGATGATTTCTATCACCAAAAAAATAACAAAATGATCATCGACTATAAAAGACGGAAATAATAGTCAGTGACTCATCTTAGCTTGATCGTTCAGTGTTGCAACCTTCGCGCCACCGTCGATAAATATCAGTGCAATCGCTAACCTCGACCACGAACTTTCGTTAAAATAGAGGCTGCTTCAAATGCTCCGTAAGATCTATCGCATGGGCCGAATTAAGTTTGGCACCGGTGCGCTGTTTCCGCATTTAAAACAAGCGGCATATCGAGATTATAAATTCGGGATACAATAGATTTTTATTCTAAAATATTATATTATTTTGCCGCTCTTATTGTGTTGTCTCTGAACTAGTGACTGACTATTATTTCCGACTCATGACAATATGTATAAGTACCTAGTATATATACAGATCGATCTAAGCAGGAATCAATGATTATAAATCATCTGCCAGCGTTTTTGTGCGTGTAGTTTTTTTCTGCTGTATATCACTACAACAAAACCAATCAAAACTATAAAATCTACAGTACGGGTACCTAAGAATCTTGATTTGGTACTTACCGCGAAATATTTCTATCATGTGACTCATACGCCACGTAGATTCTCGAATTCTTCACCTATTTTAATATAACTAATAGGTATTGCAGATTCACAACTAATACAGCCTCATCGCTATAACATAACAAAATCCACTACATGACCGCTCTCCAACTATCCACATGCGCAATCGGTTGGGGCAAACGTGATTCCTTTCGTAAGTCTATGCAATTAGGATTTTGGACTGGAGACAAAGTCAATAATTTCATCTCAAAAGCGTTTAGGGCCAAAATAATATAGAACTCATCACAAAAACAGCAATGATTCTCTGTTGAGCGCTAAGTACGTAGAAGAAAGACATTAACTTTGTTAGAAGAGAAAAAATTCAAAAGCGTGATTTTTTTGCCTTCGATCGGGTATTTTTATCAGTGAACATTGAAAGTTGGTATTGGCTAAGCAAATGTATCAGAAAAGGCAAACAGAAATTCAGTCGAAACCTAAATAATAATTCAATCTGATTTCTATGATATCCAAGAGCAGTAATGCTTCAGTGTTGACCTATTCGTGCAGTCTTTTCCCAGGTATCTGTGCGAAGTTTCTGGTCTCTCCATCCCAGGTCCCTGTGGAGATCGACGTTAGGTATAAACAAAGTGCCATACCCTTGTCCAGTTTCGCCATCACGTGGTTTGGAGTGAACAGGCCGCGGTCGCTCGGCGAATGGAGCGGTTTGTGGGCATTCGTGTGATCTCGCGGGCGGCCGTGACTCGACTAACGAAGCTTTGGCAAACATACCCAAATCCAGGCTGTGAGCGCTGTGGCGACGGATGAATGGCACCAAAGGAACGGTACCGCAACGAAGCCTCTGAGAATCAGAGCGAAATCTCAGAGTAATCAGTCTAAGCCCTGGGCAGGGGGCACCACAGGGTGGACCAATTTCTTTCCCCTTACTCGGGGGTACATGTGATCACCCAAGTAACACAAGCGAATCTCTTATTGCGCTTAAAGTTTCATATATGATATATTATGGTAACTTATGAAGCTAACTAGCTATATCAAAGCTTTGTTTGGCACTAAATTGCTTATAAGGAGACTCGGTGAAATAAAATTGCTGATTAAACTCTCTCAGCCCTTAAATAAGAGTCTGCTCCATAAAAGCATCTAATATATCCTCTCATTACTTCATTGAAGGTTCTGTGAGATCTTCTATACAGATACAAATCGTACACATTTAAAAGTGTCATAAGTCATTTCATAACATTCATTCAATTGTTTCACAGCTTCGCTATTTCTCTGTAGTGGCTATGTAATACTGGGTTTTAGATTGCTTCAAAGCGAAATTTAGCAGCACTATAGTTGGTTTACGCCAAATGCCATCTATGCCAGCCCTAATACAGTGTATTTTGGAGCCGTGTCTTCTACTATAATAGAACCCTCTTATAGTTTAACGTAGAGTTCTCTAACCTTAAAAATAGTCTAAAAATAAGTAGGAACTCATAACGATTTTGAAATATTGTGCTGTTTGTTGAGTCGTATAACCCTACAATAAGGAGTGGATAAAAGTAAAGCGAACTGGGAATTTTAGAAGGAAAGTGACTTGAGACTTGAAGAGATTTTCGAAGAATCAAAATTGCGACAAACCACCCGCAATGAATCAATAATTGAACAGAACAGTTCTACGGATGAAACTCCAATAAACAAAACTGAAGAGGCAGAAGAAGTAATAGTCAACGCCGATTTTGAGGATGGACATAACTGGGTCATCGAAATGGAGGAAGCAGATAATTTCACCTTGAAAATGGGTGCATTGATTAAGAGCATCAGCAATTACGCATGGCAAGTCAATTAGCTCTAAAGGACTCACTACACATTTGGAATCATCACCTTCCAAATCAACTTCACTTGCTATCTGATCCCAGGACGTTACTGAAAACTCCAAGAAATATTATTCTTGAGAATGTTGGAAATAACGGAAATTTTTTGCATCAAGGGTTGGAATTATGTTTGACAAAATGTTTAGTTAATGTCAAAGATATTCCACAAACAATTTTTATTAATAGTACTTACGAGGCACTCTGAAAATATTTATACAGTGTACGCCAAAAAGTATGTACCATATGGGAAACAAGTTTATTATTGGAGTATTGGAAAAAATACTCCGGGGAAAAGTTTTTGCATGTCCGATTACCTAAAAATCGATTTTGACACATGTCACGTGATCGCTAGTATGGCGGCAAATTGAAAAAATTACTATCAAAAGGCGAAAAGTGGGGTATTATGGCAAAATATCAAAAAAAATTACTTATTGTTCAATTTTATGCACATCAAGAGATAATTCGGAAAAATTGGAAATGGCTTTTTTTGAATATTTTTCCATTTATTTAAAAATATTGATTTTTTTTCTCATGAATAGCTAGGCTATACTGAAACATTTGCATTTCAATGATAATGACAAAACTTTCTCATTTTCTCCTCACCAGAGGACACTATATTTGAAAAATCGGATTTTATCAGAACCCTTGTTGTTACATCGTTTGTATCTAACAGTTCTATCAGAATTCCACAATTGTGATGACATGACACTCCAAAAACATGGTGTTTTCCAGATTATAATCAAGTTCCGATGATAATCGTGGATGAGCGTTTCACTTCGCACATAAACATGTGAATCATAAGTCTCTTCAATTTGACTCACTATTTCATTCTGAAAATTTTCACAATTTTTTTGGAAAATATAAACATTGAAAATAAACTATACTTAAATGAAATCAGGTTTATTCAGTGATCTACATCGTTGTCCGTGAACATATTCCTTAATTATGTCACAAAATTCACTTTCCAAAATACTATTTCGTGTGCTTCTCAAACAAATACCTACTTATTCATCACATCAGGATTATATAATAGAAGAGCATAGTAAAATTCCTTCTTTTCCACAAAATCAAAATGTAGTACACCAAACATGCTTTCTTGATTATGAAATGCACCAGAACATGAAATTTTTATCTCTTGAAAATAGTCGGTGTTTAAAAGTATTTCATCAAAATTTCACTCATATTCCACAAGATAGCCATCGATTTCATTTGACAGAAAATACGTAAACTTATTGCAACAAGAGTCTAAGTAAGAACTCCATATTTATACATAGTGACGTTGATAATACCAGCAAGTTTTTGGTTGATTATGTCGAAGTTAAGTCAGCAAGAAAAGATCTAATTGTTTTGATTGTGGGAGAAAATTACAAAAGCTATAGAGAAGCCGCAGCGATTTTCAACGATAGATATACCAATAAAATTATTTCACATGTAACTGTTGAAAGAATTGTTTCCAAGTTCCAAAATACAGGGTCCGTGGAAAACTCATTCAGAAAACATCATAGGCACTGGGTTACTGCTGAGGAAACAGAGTTTGAAATTATACATAGTGTAGTTGAAACTCCAAGAGCAACAATTAGTAAATTGTCTGGGAATTTGAGTTTATTCTCAACTTCTATCCAAAGATTGCTAAAAAAAAGCAAATTCAAGACTTATAAACCAAAATTTATTAACACGCTTAAGGAGAGAGACTACGATCCACGCTTGTATTTTTCCTTTTGGCTGCAGGGACAAATTGAAAAAAAATATGATTTACGAAATTTATTTTATTTAGTGATGAGTCAACTTTCACTTCAAATGCTGTTGTTTCATCTCAAAATTGTAGATGGTGGTCGGATGAGAATCCACATTTTGCAGTAGAAGCATGTGATCAATATTCATTTAAAGTGAATGTTTGGTGCGGGATTTTTAATGACAGAATAATTGGACCATCTTTCTTTCGTCAGAATTTGAATTCTGAAACGTACTTGGATTTTCTACGATTTCTACAATGAATTAGACAATTTCACGTTAGAAGAAAGACGAAAAATGTATTTCCAACAGAATGGGGCTCCCATCCATAGTACTTTGGCAATAAGAAATTGGCTCGACACCACTTTTCCTGGAAAGTGGATAGGTAGGTATTTCTTGTGGGGCTATTTGAAAAATACTGTTTACAAATTTAGACCTTTTCGAAATATTGAGCACTTGGAAGAAACTATCCGTCATTGTGCAGCAGAAATTTCTCCAAATTTTTTGTTGAACTTTCGAAAAGAGATTTTCCATAAAACGATTTTATGTATAGAAAGGGAAGGAAGGCATATTGACATATGAATTGTTATTATATAGAAATATTTGAAAATTTGTTGTTTTGTTCATAGAATATTTGAATTACGTGATTGAATAAAAAACCTGTTCTGCAGAATGTCTTTTCAGGACCACATCTCATCATTTTGAATTGAGTTATACATTTATATCTAACACCAATAATTAGCCATCGATCAATACTGAAAAAACTTTGAAAATATTCGGGATTTCTATTTTAGATTAATAGTGCGATAAATTAAATGGTTTTCCAGTTTATGTACCAAGTGAAATGTTCATGCACGATTATCATCCAAATTCGATTAAAATCTAGAAAACATGATGTTTTTGAAGTGTCATGTCATCACAATGGTCGTGAATTCTGATACAACTGTTAGATACGAACCGATGTAACAGCAAGGGTTCTGACAAAATCCTATTTTTTAAATATAGTGCCCTCTGGTGAGGAGAAAATGAGTAAGTTCTGTCACTATCATTGAAATGCAAATTTTTTAGTTTAGTCAAGCTATTCATAAGGAAAAAAATTGACATTTTTAACTAAATGGGAAAATATTAAAAAAAAACTATTTCCAATATTTTCGAATTATCTCTTGAAACTTTGTTCAAGTGCAAAAAACTGAATTCTAAGTAACTTTTTCAAATAACTTTTTTTGATATCTTGCCACCTTATCATTTTATATCTTTTCGCCTTTTCATAGAAATTTTTCTCAATTTGCCGCCATACTAGCGATGACGTGACATGTGTCAAAATTGATTTTCAGGTAATCGGACATGCACAAACTTTTCCCCAGGAAATGTTTTCCAATGCTCCACTATCAAACCTTTTTCCCATATAGTACATACTTTTTGGCGGACACATACTTCTGCTGTTTACAAGTGCTACTTACTCTCTGAGCCTTTATAAAGTCACCACAAAATGTCTAACCTCTATCGGCCAGATCTTTAAAGCGCCCCAAATTGAGAGTTTACTACTTCAACAAAGTTACAGTTAACCTCCGGTTGAATGAACTAGTAGATAGAATGGAAATTGTTTCACTTAATGATATGTTGAAGGCACATTCCAACCACTGGTTAATTCAAGCGGAGGTTAACTGCAACGTTTAATACCGGAACTTAGCCGAAGAAATCTAAGGACGCCAACTTACAATCACGTATACAACTACACAGAAGGTGCTGAGGGTGGAAACAAACGACTTACATGAATGAAAAAACCTATCACAAAAAATACCAACTCATGCCTCAAAAGGTTCAAAATTTCAAATTCAAATCGAAGAAACTGGTAAGTAACAAATATTTTGTAGTTCACCTCCATCGATAGATATATTGTGTCAGCTACATCTATCGGTCCACTTTTTCCGCTTACACAAATCGTGTTTCGTTTCTGCGTTATTGCTGTATAAGTAGGTACATGGATTGTTACATATATTTGAGTGGGTATAACTGCTTTTATGGTAACGTTTTGAGTTCTTTCAGGAACCATCTTGTGAATCCGAAAAGAACATATGACAGCGGCAATTCTTGTCACTTCAAAGTTCAAACTGTTTTCGATAAATTTTGTTATTACAAAATGAAATTTTGCTAAGTATTACTTAGGAGGAGTTATGTTCACATGAATGCACCATTTGAAACCATTTTATGAAAAAAAGGAAATCATTTTTCAATATTAATTTTTCAGGATATAATATTTTTTTTAATTTGGGCGGCGTGTTATATTATTTCGAAGTAGAAAAGCATGTTTCAACAGAAAATTGTCTTTGCTCATCAAAGTTTGTTTTCCATGAGCGGCAGTTAGTATAAATATATGTAGACAAAAGCTTTTCTATATTCGCCATAAAAATATAATTTCGATTATTTCTATATCTTTTCTGGAGACAACGAAACTATAACAGATCCGTAACAGTGCAAATATAATTGTTGGAAACTATAACCCAGTAATTTTCATTTGTTACAAAAAATGTCGTGCTTTCTAAATTTTTATATACGCTTTCAAACTTAGTTATATGTCTGCATTAAAACAATTACAAAGTTATTACATTGTTGCATACACCATTATACGGTTGTTTTATAATTGCAACCTGTAACACTCATACAAAGCAACTCCTTACTTCATAAGATTCAGATTCTTTACACGTTATATAGCAGGGTCTTGAAGCCTTGAAATAGTGCTTTATAGGAGCTGATAAAACGAAGCGGAGATGATTCCATATTGATTAATAAGCATCCATCTACCCTTTATATATCTTACAGACGCTGTATAAATTGTGCCTATTTCGGAACTATGGATACTTCATTGATGCTGTATTACTCTAATTTATTTAACTACATAAAAATGTGGAGTAGATGTTGTTAGCGCTTTTAAGAAGCAATGTGTTACTTGGGCCCTGAGTCGAAATACCGAAAGGGTATGAGGACAACTCTTGGCATTCACGGTTTCTTTCAGGGCACTGGAGAGGATGCAATTCCGAGCTTTCTACAGGATCGGAAGTCCTCAGGGTACCGAACAAACAATGAAGGCTATCCAGACGAACCTCCAGCACGTAAGCTAGCTACGGCACTACTTGAAGTTGCTGGAAGAGGCCCTAAATGGATACGACACAGTGAAACAACAGGTCTGGGAGGAGCTATTGGAGAGCTACGGTGTAGCAGATCAACTGAGATCTGCCGTACGTGATAAAAATTTCTACCAAGAAAAATTTATTATAGTTTTATAGTAATATTTGAAATTTCGCCCCTTGGTAGACTTCTTGCTTCTTAATAAATTCTTGAAAAATTGTTTGGAATCGGTTGATTATTGAAGCTTCACAGAAGTGTTTCCAGTCTAAATGGGTCAATATATATATATATATATATATATATATATATATATATATATATATATATATATATATATATATATATATATATATATATTATTTGTTTTCTTGTCTTTTATTTATGAGGAGTTTCTGGTTTTATTCGTTTAGAAAAGGTCTATTTGCTAATAGAATACGTTTCGTCCGGAGCTTTTCAATTCTTTATTTGTAGGACGGATTTTCTGTGAAGAATGTATAATCTAATTTTGTGAGATGAGTATACTCAACAGGTAACATACCTCGGCATAATGTTTCATGTAGACCAATTTAAGTTGACGAAAAATATGAATATATATATATATATATATATATATATATATCATACTTCTTTTATTATTCTGAAACGAGTGTATTGCTTTACATCTGGTTGTGAACGGATGTTTTGTGCGGGTGGTTATGAGTTTGCTTGTAAGGGTCGGAGATATTCGGAGGAGAAGTCAAGTTTACAAACGGTTATTGTTTAGTTGTGTGTTTGATGGTAACATTAGGGGTGAGTGGTTTTTTTCCTATTTTTGAAATTCGTTTAATGTAGTTAGGTATGATGCTTTTTTTGTTTTTTTGTTATTATTACCACACCATTTTATAACCACCATAAGCAATAATAACAAAATAACAAAAAAACAGAAAAAGCATCATGCCTAACTACATTAAAGCGAATTTCATAAATAGAAAACCACTCACTAATGTTACAATCAAACACACAACTAAACAATAACCGTTGTAAAGACTTCTCCCAATTCTCGACACTACAAAAACTCATAATCACCACCACAAAACATCCGTTCCAACCAGATTAGCAATACACTCGTTTCAAAATAATAAAAAGCATGACTATAATATATATATATATATATATATATATATATATATATATATATATATATATATATATATATATATATATTCGTATTTTTCGTCAACTTAAATTGGTCTACATGAAACATTATGCCAAGGTATGTTACCTGTTGAGTTACTTATTTCACAAAATTACAGTATACATTCTTTCCAGAAAATGTCCGCCATGAAAAATAAAGAATTGAAAATGTTTCCGGCCGGGGACGAACGTATTCTATTAACAAATAGACCTTTTATAAACGAATCAATAACAAGAAACTCTCAAAAATATATATATATATATATATATATATATATATATATATATATATATATATATATATAAAGGGTGTGAACTGACTTCTTGCAGTGCCGCTTAGAGTTGATAGTCCATCAAAGAATAAAAATAAACCTCCTGAAATTGTTAGGATAAGGCCTTAATAAGCCAGAAATAAAAATGTACTACCCACCAAAACGTTGCTGATTGTTTGGTTACTGCTGGATTACTGGTTCGATAACCTTCAACCTCATAGTGTCGATGATCGAAGTGTTCAGTGCCTCTCAAATACTTTCAGACGACGAACGAATATAATTTTTCAGCGTTATCTTCGGCTACTGAGAACATTCAAAATTCGCATTTGTCCGCTCACAGAAAGCCAAAATAACGTGTTTATCGCACGTAAAAAACCAGATTATATGCACTTTCAAAATTAAAATCAAAGCAACATTTTCCTTTTCTCAGTATTGTACTGTCAAATAAATATTCGTCGGACATATTTGCGTTTTCTTGACCGATATTAACAGCTTTATTTTTGTTGAGTACCGGAGCTACACCAGGGCATGAAACACAGACATCGATCCGTTTTTTGTAGGTCGTGATTGATGCCCCGGAACAAAGTCATAAGTCTTTGCCATCTGGCACCTACCAAGAACTTGGTGTAACAAGCCCTTTTTGGTTATGTTCAATGTTAATGTTTGAGTAGCATTCATAGATTGCTACGTCTAATGTCGGCGATCCTGAAGAAGCTGTTTCGCATGGTGTAGAGTATATATTGAATAATTTTAATAATTCTATTGAGAAAACTGTTCATTACATTATTTGAGTATTATAACTGGGAACCGCCGCAAAGAAGGCCAAAATGGTTACAATTTTTTTGTTTCTAAGTGTAATGTATTAATTTATAATTGTTTCTATTGCTCGAAGGATTTCACTAATAAAAATACTAAAATTTTAGAGATAGCCTCGGGGCCCAGGATTTCCAAGTTGCTCTATTCTTCAGTATATTGCTAGTAATCATAACGAAGTATATTATATCTCTACTCTTGACTATTTTTCCAATAGACAATCATTTGTGTAGGAAGTATCAGAATACCGTCAATATCAAAAAACTAATTTCAAATGGATGTGTTTGAAGTGAACATTTCGGGAAAAAACAAGTTTTCTCGAGAGAATGTATTTGTGGTAATGAACAGTGAGGTCCATAAGTGAAGAATAAATTCATTTCCTACGTAATTTGTAACGTATTTTCAGAAATTTACTTTGTAATTAGAAAAAATGTACGACACAGTTCAAAATTCAGTTATTGTCTTCTATGTCATAATGACATTCAGTTCCCATAACTACATACAGAGTAAAAACACTACAATACTCTCCCCATACAAAAAAATAAAAAAATAATTTTTTTTTTTACATTTTGGTATAGACAAGTCGTTCTATAGTTTGATATTATGTCTTGGTCGACGAATAATATTAGTTTCGGATCCGTTTTCAGGAGAAATTGTCAAATTCACGGAGCTTTCATTTGAAGAGGTACCTATTATTTCATTGTCTGAAAATGCAGCTTCTTTAAAATGAACTTTCTAATCTGATTCAAATGACGTTCTTACAAAATATCATTCAAAGTTGAAATGTTTATTAGATACGTGGATTTGCCAATTTTCTTTGATATAACACCTTTTACCCACGTAGATTTTCGAACATCGCGATAATCTTTTGTTGTCACAGATTCACCTATATCAAACTCTATAAATCTCTTACTCTTTGAATGATATTTCTGTTTTTCCTGTTGTTTGAGAACACGATTCTTAAAATTTGTTATTCCATTGGATCTTTCAATAGGAGGTAATAAAATATCAAAACGTCTCACCTCCACGCCAAGGTCACTTCAAAACGGTACCCCCCAAGGATCTATTTTAAGCCCAAAACTATTTCTAATAGCCATAAACAGTATACTCTGCAAGCTGAGGTCTCCCGTAAAAGCCAATTTATATGCCGACGATCTAGTCATATTCACAAAAAGCAAGTATGCCTCCTCAGCCAGTCAATTACTACAAAACTTCATCTACGAAATAGAAAACTGGTCACTCAAAACAGGATTCCTCTTCTCCAACGGAAAATCTCCCTTTATGGTTTTCAGCAAGAGGAATAATGCAGGCAATATCAACCTAACGCTACACGGTTCCCCTTTGAAAAAAGTCGAAGAAATCAATTTCCTCGGTCTGACCTTTGACTATGCCCTAAAATGGAAGCCTCACATTGAAAATTTACAACGATCCTGTCAACAAAGAATGAACATCCTGAAAATATTATCTAACATTAGATGGTGCGCCGATACATCGATTATTCTCAACCTCTATAGGTCCCTAATTAGAAGTGAACTGGATTACGGCTCAATCTGTTACGACACTGCGAATAGAACTTTATTGAGAAAACTCGACCCCATCCAAAACTCAGCCCTAAGACTAGCCCTCGGTGCCTTCCGAACTACTCCTATAACTAGCCTACAGGTAGCTGCTAATGAACCTCCACTACAACTACGTCGTCAAATGCTAGCCCTAGATTATGCAGCCAGAATCTCTTCAAACGAAAGTAATTTCATGTTTTCGACCTATTCAAATCGAGTGCAGTTCGTCAGGATTTCTACGATAATAAGCCGATAAAACGTATCCCTTTCCGGGAAAAAATAAAGCGTAGTGGTTATGATGTCGAACAATTCAAATACTCAATTTCCAGTAGGAAAAATAACCCCCCTTGGAAAATCATCCTACCTAAAATCGATATATCCCTCACCATCTTCCACAAAAACTCCACAAACCCTTACATCATAAAAAGTGCTTTCCAAGAATCCATCTCCAAATACCCTAATTTCCATCAAATATTCACTGACGCATCCAAGACCACACAAGGACATGCAGCAGCTCACATATGCGGCGACAGTAAATTCTCCATACGTCTACCTCAAAAATGCAGCCTCTTCACAGGTGAAACGACAGCCATAATGGCATCACTCAGAATGTGTAGAGAAGACCCCAGAAAAAACTTCATTATCATTACAGACTCTCTAAGTGCAATTTACGGATTGAAACAGTTATATCCGTATCATCCAAATCTCATATCAATCAAAGAAGAACTTTACCAACTACAAATCGAAGCAAAAAATATCTCATATCTATGGGTACCCTCTCACGTAGGGATCAAGGGTAACGAAGAAGCTGATGCCCTAGCCTATAAAACAGCATCTGAAGAGAATACAATTCTTCAAAATGAGCTCCCGTCCTCGGATCACAAACCCTCGATCCAAAACTTCATACTCAGCATCTGGCAATCCACTTGGACTCATGCAACATCCAAATTCCGAGAAACCAATGAAATAGTCAACAAAAAGTTATCATTACCCACGAGAAGGAGAGACCAAGTCGTTATTAACCGTCTCCGGTTAGGGCATACGCTCCTAACTCACCAACATATAATGAATAGGGATCCATGCCCCATCTGTCACAACTGTGCCACACATATCACAGTTAAACACATCCTGGTAGAATGTCCATTATACAACGGAGAAAGAAGTTCAAACAACCTAGGAGTCAACATCAACTCTATCCTCAACAACGATCTACAGAAAGTGCTGAAGTTTCTAAAAGATATCAATATATATTGTAAAATCTGATTTCTAATCAACCTGTGTTTGTTTCCCCCTGCTAATAACTCTTAGCAGTTGATGCGGGGTCATTTTTGTTGAAATAAAAAAAAAAATAAAAAATATATCAAAACGAGTTTTTAATTTTCTTTGAAAAATGACTTGAGCTGGACTCACCCATGTAGTGCTGTGGGGTATATTGCGTTATTCAAAGAGGAAGTTACATTGTATTTTATTCAAATCTAAAGATTTATAACTATCAAAAAAGTTTTTTAACGCATTTCTTACTGTTTTTACCGCATTTTCCGCCGCTCCATTTGACGAGGGATAAACAGAATGTCGATGCATTGGCTGTTACTATTTCATTCGATAAACCAAATTTGGCGAATAAAAAACTTAAAACCTCAATGGTAGCTTTGGAAGTTATTGAATGCATTGGGAACACTTTCAACCACTTGGAATTTGCATCTATAACCATTAAAAAATATCTATTCATGAAAGGGTCCATGAAATTCAAATGCAATCTATACCAAACTCCATCTGGTCTGGACCATGGATTCAACATTGCTTTGTCTGGGGATCTTTGTGAACCAAACAATTCTCACAAGCATTATAAAGTACTTCAATATCTTTAACGAGCTCCGGCCACCAGAACTAGATTTGGCCAAGCTGTTAATTTTAAAAATTTCAGTATGAGATTCATGAACCATTTTCAAAATTATCTTTTGAAGTGCTTTTGGAATAATTAAACGATTATTGCACAATAAACAATCATCCCCATTATTAGGCCAATCTGTATTAAATTTTTTTTGATTTTTTGAATAGCTCTTCTTTCAGTTGGCTTCCCAACTATTTCGAAATCAATAGGGAAATTTTAATTGTCTGAAAAATAATTCATGAAATTAACGTCCACGACTTCCCATTCCTCCAAATATTTCAAAGGCAATCTGCATAGTTATTTTCTGTTTTACGACTTCGACTGTACATTGATAAGTGAAAAGAATTACTGCTGTTACTAAAATTGAGGAATACTTTTTCTGGATGGAAAATAGAAGTTAAAGCCTTGTGGTCCGTCAAGAAAGTAAAATTTCTACCATAAATGTATCGATTGAATTTATATAAACCGAATATTATTTACAATCCCTCTTTCTCTATCTGACTTAACTTCTGTTCGGAGATAGAAAGTGTACGAGAGGCATAAGCTACAGGCCTTTCGGACCCGTCAGATACAATATGAGTTATAACGGCCCCAATACCATATTGACAGGCATCCGTTCTAAGTTTGAGAGGTAAATTTGGATAATGATGAACCCAAAATTGGTGCCGAAGTTAACATCAATATTATTTTTCAATAAACTGTAAAAGGATATAAAACGAATGCCAAATTTGGTGAAAATTGTCCATAGTAATTAATTAAACCAATAAAAGATATGAGTTGAGTCACATTGTATGGTTGTGAAGAATTCATTATTGCCAAGATTTCATCTTCAGCTGCATGCAATCCATCTTTGTCAATAACAAATCGTAAATACGAAATTTCTGTTAAAGAAAATACATTTATCAAAACATATTTTTATTCCTGCATCTTCCAAAATTTGTGAAACCTAATTCAACCTAGACATATGTTCTGTAAGATTTTTTCCAGTAATTAAAATATCATCAATGGCAACGATTACGCCTTCCACCCCTTGTAATAAAGATTCCATAATTTTATGAAATTTTGAAGAAATGCTGACAATCCCGAAAGGAGAACGATTGTATCGAAGTGAAGCTTTGTGAGTTGAAATGGTCACCAAAGTTTTCGAGTTTTCATCGGAACATATTTGTTGATAAGCGTTAGATGAATCAAGTTTCGTGAAATAATTCATTGATGCGTGGTAATGGATATTGATAGCTTTCAATGAATCGATTCAGAGTAACTTTGAAATCGCTACAAATGCTCTCAGAACCATATTTCCTCAAGATAGGTGTTCGCAAAGGGCTGTAATCTACAGGTTCAATCACTCCCACTGACTGTAATCGCTTCAACTCAACCTCAACTTTTTTTTTGAGTGAGAAAGAAAGAGGTCGAGCCCTGAAAAATATAGGTGAAATATCTTCAGATTTGAGTTTTATAGAGATTTTACCTTTTGTGAAAGTACCTGAACCAGGTGAAAATACTCCATTAAACTTTTGAATGAGATTGTTCGGAGTATCAGGCGCATCCATGAAATACAAATTAGAAATACTCAATTGAAACAAATTAAAATAATCGCGTCCCAAAAGTGGAGGCCCAGATGCATTTTTCATGACAATAATTTCTAAATGTTTATCAATATTTTCACAGGTAATATAACCTGAAGGTGCAATATTGAGTCCCTTATATATATATTTCCTTTTTTTCCTTTTACTTTGAAAATGCTCAAGGTAAAAAATATCAGAAATGACAGTACAACTCGAACTGGTTTCAAGATAATATTTGAAATCGTTATTTTCTATTTTCAAATCTATATGAATAGGATTGAAATTGGAATTCAAGCTAAACAAAGATAATTCTGTGCTTCCTAAACAATTCTGCGTTATATTAGATTTATTTTTCTTTGAATGTTTTGTTGGACATACCGGTGCAAGATGACCCTTTTTCTGGCATAAATGACAAAAACACACTCTGAGTGAGCATTTTCCTGATCATTACGCCTGCCACAAATTGTGCAAGCGGGAGGTTTCGATGAATGTACTGAAGATGACTTGGAAGGTCTGCTGTTACATTTTTTCGTGCGAATACAACAGAATGAGAAGCAGGATGGGAACTTGCTGCTGACGTTCTACCTTGTTTGGTCAAATTCCCTTCGACTCTATTTCTTGATTGTGCACAGTAAATTCCAGAGTCTTGCCTCACAGTATTTGAAGAAAGATAAAGATACTCTTGCGATGCCGATTTTTCAGCCGCTATCCCAATAACTTCTTGAAACATTATTGCTTTCTTCTCTTCCCTCAAACGATCTTGAATAAGACCTTTGTCATAAGCAATAATAAATTGATCTCTTAGAACTAACTCCAATTGAGTACCATCGGAATCACAATTAGTAGCCAAACTTCTCAGTTTTGCAGCCCACTCTCTTGGTGATTCGTTTTGAGTTTTGCGCGCATTATAAAATTCGTATCGTGCAGCAAACACTGATAAACTAGGTTTCAAATGTTCCGTTATCAATTTCACCAAATCACCTAACTTTTATCTTCTGGTTCAGTTGGTAGGCACAGATCACGTACAAGTTTGTAAGCATCTTCAATTAAAATGTTGAGCTATATGGCCTTTTTCATGATGTATCTGATATTGAGTTTGCAATGAAGTTATTTTTGATTCGTCTTTTGAAAACAGTCCAATCTGTGGATCAAATCCACGAAAATGACCAACATTTTCAGTTGGCATTTTTACACATATGGGTTTGAATAAATTCAAGCTTTCACAATTTTATGAGACACTGATTGTCAGAAAAACTCAAACTACAATCGGTCTCGACGCCACTGTAACATATTTCTAGGAATTTTCTTTGTAATTAGAAAATATGTACGACACACTCCCAACTATTCTCGAAATTCCAATAAGGTCAACATCTCGAGCCATCTGACAATCAAATTTTCAGTCCCAACGAAGAAGCCATTACTGATATTCATCAACTCACCTATTCGTGGAAAAGAATAATGTGCGAAAATAGAAATAACATTATATCACATCAAAAAACAGTATCAACTAAAAACTACTTGTACCCTTAGGAAATTGTAGCTTCAGAACAATTATTTAAGTTTTCATCGCATCAGTTGATCTTAAGGTTTGTGAAAGATATCGATATACTATCAACATTTCTCACCTGGTGATCCAATTTCAGCTGGTGATCCAATTTCGTAAGCGTCTGGGTTGAAGAGGGTATAGAATCTTCCATAAGTCGGGATGACAAGAACTAGTTTCTCGCGAAGCGCACCCAGTTTCAAAGAGTGTTTGATGGTATGGTCCTGAAACATTTTTAGGATTTCGGAACTCTTATAGGATCAGTCAGCCGTACTTATATCTATTAGTGTGTCTGTCCATCGGGGGTCTTTTTAATCGGAGACTGACATAAAAAGTTCAAATTTACTTCGCATAATTAGGTCTTGTGGAATATTTTAAAGAAAAGCGTACTTTATCGAGGGTAATATCATATGTACTGGTGATTTTTTCGAGGGTAATATAAGTTTGCCTGGAAATTTCACTGAGTGTGATTTGCGGTTTCAATATCTGATTGAACCACGAAAGCGAAGCTTGAGTGGTTTGATCTTTGATAATAAGGCCGCAAATAGCACGAGTAAATTTCCTAGAGGCAAAAGGTTCCTCAGAAAACCATCACCTTCGCTCACGGCAGACCTACTGAGCAAGTACAGAAGGTCCGTGAAGGCAATAGAAGGCATGCCTACAGGATATTGTAAACTCAATAAGCATATGAAAAACATAGGTCTGGCAGAAGAAACCACTTGCATGTTTTGCCAGACAAAAGAAGAAACCGCCGTCCATATACTATGCGAAGGTATAGCAAAGACAAGGTTTTCACAGAAGGGAACGGAATACCCAGAGGCAGAAAGCTACGTTGATGAGCCTCTGTGAGGGGATCCTAAACAAGTCATCTAAATATCAAGGAAACCACAATAGATCTGCAAAGGTCGAAGTGGAAATAGGCGGTAGGGCCACCCTCTGTACACATCTACATCTCAATCTTCTACATACTTCAATATACATTCATTCTATTCTATGTCATAATGACATTCACTTCCCATAACTACATACAGAATGAATACACTACATAACTCACAATTCATAACTAGAATTCTGGAAGACTTCAATCTTTTATTCTAAAATGATATTTTTCAATCATAAATCATAACCTTCCTCCTCAACCCCTTTGGAGTGACAGCTTCCCCTTAAAAAAAATAATAGAAAGAGGGTGCGTCTGATAGCTCATTTGAAAGGGTTTTTGATTCTATATCCAGCAATAAAAGGTTTTTTGAATTTTTCGATATTGTTTATTGGGAAATACATATTTAATGTTACTATGTAAACAAATGAACATGGAACATTTCAAATCAAATGTTCAAACTGGGCGCCCGTTGCTTCATGATAATAATGGACAGGTGATTTTGTATCTTTTCTGGGGTGATTTGAGTAGGTGATTAATGTCATGTCAAAAGTGAAATACCAATATTACTTGTCATCTCGTTTCGTTTCGTTTGTAAAAAGTTTTTTTGAAATGAAAAATAATTATCGTTATTCTCGAAACGAACAAGTCGATATGATATTGATATACGGAGAATGTCAGAAGAAAGCTGTCAATGCTGGTATGCTATACGCTGTTCGTTATCCATTAAGACAGCATCCATCGAGGACCTACTCCAGGAAATTGGAAATGATGCTAAGGAAAGAACCAGCTGATCAAAACCACATCCACTCCATCGTCAGTGAAGAAGCGGAAACTAATGTTTAATCATATTTTAATTTTTCTCCATCTGCCTCAGTGCAAGAATTGATAATTGAATATCGGATCAGCAGGAAAAGTGCCGGAAAAGTATTGAAAAAACATAAATATCGCTCCTATGAATACAGCATCTAATGAAAATGACCCAGAACGGAGACTAACTTATTGTAATTGGCTTTTGTGTCATCATGATTTGAATAATGGTTTTGTCTCGAAGATACTGTTTACAGATGAGTCTAGGCTTACGAATAATGGTATGTTCAATAGGAATAATACAAGGTATAGGGCTCAAGAAAATCCTAGATTGCTGAGAGAAGGTCATTTTCAGGAAAGATTTGGATTCAACGTAGAAATTAAAGGAACAAGAATCATCGGACTAATTCTATTCGACGGGCCTTTGACGGGCCAAAGATATCTACAATTCTTAGAGAACGATATTCAAAATAATATCAACGATTTACCTGAGAATATCAGGGAAAATATATTTTTTCAGCAGGATGGTGCAGGACCACATAATGCTAATATTGTTCGGCAATATCTTATGAGACCTATGGGCAGATTGGAACAAATGGTCCAATCAGATGGCCAGCCAGGCCGCCCGATTGAACCTCTATTGATTTTTATTTATGTGGTCACATACAATCCAAAGTATACTCGAGGATACCAACTTCTTTGGAGGACTTGAGAGAAAGAGTTGAGCGCGCATTTCAGGAAATTCCTGCTCACGCACTGATGAATGTGATGAGGTGTACTATAAATAAAACTAGTCTATATGTTAGGGAAAACGGGCAACACTTAGAACATATAATTGGTCATTATAAATAAAATGACTTTTCGATCGTTGTGAAACTCTTCTATTGAAAACAAGATTGTATTATGAGTAATTAATTATTTGTACATTGAATGTTTCAGTCGTTACCTACCAATTTTTTCAGATTGATTTCTTTTTCGTAGATGGCTCTCTACGTTTTGACGAAAAAGAAAGTGGTACATAACGCATATCGTTGAATTGGCAATATAATTTTCTATCCAATGGCAAGATGGCCCTCGGTAGGTACCTTTTGAAAAAACGATTTTTTTGTTAAAAATGCGTCCAGAAAATTTTAATTCCTGCAGTAGGATTTGTTATTGATCTTATCGATGAAATGACTATTACCATGAGTTACTGATGTAAATTAGTATAGATTGTTACCTGATCAAGGGCTAAAAAAATATTTTTTTTCAATTGTAAAATAAAAATTTGGCACCACTGTCGTATGTAGTTTGAGCCGTAGAATCCGAAAAACATCAAACATACAGTATGTTCCATTTGAAAAAAACAAATTTGGCCTCTCCGTTTCCATATGTCTTTCAATCCGAAATTGTGTCTCATATCTATGTACATAATTTCATTCAAATGGGCTGATAAGTGAAGGAGTTATAGGCATGGCCCTATTTCCATTGTCACCCGGTATACTATATATATATATATATATATATATATATATATATATATATGAAAGAGAGGAATATATATATATATATATATATATATATATATATATATATAATTTCAATGTGTTTTACATTGTGAATGTAGAACCTTAAGGTTCCGAACCAAAAAGTTCCCCAAAAAATGCAAGTGAGTTTCACTTACCCACTTAATTTTCAGGCAATCACTGAACATGACCTTCTAGGTCGAAAGGGCTATGCAAAAAATAAATAATGTGCACGAAATATACAAAGATATTTTATTCCCAATTGGTTGTCATCAACCATTTCAATGAAAGGACATATTCGCGGAACGGAACTCTTGTCACACTTGCTCTGTACTCTTTTGTTTTGTTTTCATTTGAAAGTATAGCAATAATGACAACGTATTGATAAATATTACAAATTCAGGCCATTTTGTGATTAATTTTTTCTCGGCCAATTTGATGAAACCAATAATAAATTTATTCAACATCTGCTATTTCAATGGAAGTCAAAACATCATTTGAAGACTTTTCTCACGTAGAATGCGTAACCGTGATGACAATTATTCGGATTATCGGACCTACAAGGTTTTCCCAATAGCTGAAGCAATCGTAAACAAATTAATGCTAGTCGTGACATCTTATCGAATAAATAATAATAATTTGTCAGATTATTTATAGTTTTCATTGTATTTTTACTACAATACCTCATAAATATTAAAATGATATTATCATAAAAACTGAATAAAATTAGACAAAATACCAAGACAATTAAATATAATGAAGATTATAAAATGTCATAGGAGGAATAAAAAATGACGGTTCTATATATTTAAGAAATGCCATGGGGACAGGCGCTTTGCCATAAACTAGAGATTGCCTATAATTATAGGTTATGTGTTATTGTCCACGTTTCAAAATTGGTTTCACTTTAGGTAAAATACTACACCATTCTAAACGTTTCACAAAAACTCGTTTCAAAACATTACACATGACAAGGGAGTAATCAACGAGGGTTCGGACCAGCGGCGCACCAAATATATATAATTAGGGCCACCAAGTCTCCGCGTCAGTCACACTTTTCAGGCATTTACCGTGAAGTGTATCCTAGCGGCTGGGATTGCTTTTTTTTGTTTTCGAGAGCCTCCAGCTCGGAGAAATCAATTTCACCGTTTGAATAAAAATCAGTTACACCTAGATCGATTCTTAAATGGGATATTTTACTATCAAAAAACGTTCTTGAATTTTTTTCTTGTGCTCCAATTAATTTCTCCACTGAGTATGTTCCAGTGACAACTGATGGAAAAAAATTTGAAATAGCCATAAATTATAAAGGGCGTTCCGTCAAAACGTTCGAGACGTATTTCTTGGCCACAACCCATTTTAAGCGGCTCAAACATTGAAATGAAACATTTTAATGGATTTTTTTTTTGTCACAAGCTTTAATTCGAATAAATAAAAAATGATAACAATTGAATGTATGACGTGAATTATCCCGTTCTCATTTCAATGAAATACAGATTCCAAAACATGCGCAAAAATGCCTCCTTTCTAAAGGATTCTACACCTCATACAGTTCATGGGATGGCTGAGCATATGTTTGGGAGAGAACATTGGGGTAGGGAAGTGGTGAGGGAAGGAGGATATCTATTAATATTTTTGTATATTTGGAGGCTAAAGTCATTGGGAAAAACCAACCTGTGGCAAAATATGCGTTGATAATGCGTTGTTCGGTAGGTTTCAAACTCAACAGCGAGAAAAAATCGTACTGTTGGGACCGGGTTTTTTTTAAGCCCTGATTTTGTCAATAAAAATATCAATACCATTGAATTTGAACAGTTGATTTTTGAAAAAAATGTGGCATTACATGGATGCCACCATTTGAACCGCGTATCTCCAAAATTGTGTTTTTTGTTTTTTAGAAGGCAGAGCCTGTTTCTCGAAAATACAGTTTGTCTTCAGACCAAAGAAGTCCACCATCGATACAGTCGAGTACTTTCTCAACAGGGCCAATGATCGGACTATTGAAGGGAGGCTATGATTTTTATCTATTTAAACAATGACTTTAATATAGCAAAGTAGCATATTATCTCTCTGCCATCTTTTATTCGTCATCTTGAGTTCTAGGATTTTGATATGAAATTAATAACCCTTGTGCTCAAGAATACTCACATACCAATTTTTCGAATCCTTGGTTTGAAAAATATCATATCCTCAAATAACTTCGTAGGCCATCTTGATCTTTTATTTGTATAACAGTACTTGTTTGCAGGTACATAATTGCTACGAAATATTTCGACACATTTTTTCTCAGAATCATGATTTCTCCAATAATTCATTCACAGATAAAGAGCGTTGTAGCCGAATCAACGGGATTGATCAATAGTTTTATTTGGATCTAGGAAGTCATGGAATTTCCCATTTTCTCAATAGTTTTTTTGTCAGCCTCTGGTTTTGGTGGAAGGAAAAACCTGCTGTCTGTACATCGTTTCGGTGGTATTCTTCATGAAGTTGATCTCTTGAAATCTTCGAATTTTTCGCTATGATACTTCTCAGTATTTTTTTGTCCATTGTCCTCATCCATAAGTTTTCTTTTGAAACATTGTTGCATGCGCTTTTACTTCATAGTCTGTCTATAACTGTTTTGTAAATATCGACTTTGCTCTTCTCTCTGTTTATATATTGTAACGTAAATAAACTTAACTTGGTTTATTTAATTTATTTCACACTTAATCTACAACTTAATTTATATTACTACGCTACTGAATAGCTCGATCGTATGGGCTCGTTCAGACCGTTCACTCCCTCTTGAGGGGTGTCTATTTATCTCCGATACAGCATTCTCGATGTTTCGAATTCTTCCAGTTGGCGACGGCATGTTCCAATTGTTTCCAATATTGACCGTTGCATTACGCGGAAGAGGGACTGGATGGTTCTCGAATATCTCCGGGGATGATCTCATCGCTGTCGATGGCGACGCGGGAGGCGACAGGTCCGGCCTAGGTTCGTTACATTGCCCCCTTCTTAAAGACATTTCGTCCCGAAATTTCATCCTTGGAGTGTGACGATATCTGCATGACTCCCCATATCTGCACCGTGAAGTTCGATGGAAGTAACACTCCACGGTCTTCATGATCGGTCGTGGAAGAGGGTTACCGCAAACCAAAATCTTGACGCCGCTGGATCTGAATATCGCCTCCAGCATACTTCTTATGATTCTCCAGTCCAACCCATCAATACCACGGGATAATTTTGGAATTGCTAGATCCACCAGATTCTGGTCCACCATAGTATCTCTTAGTTTGGTGAGACTCTTCCAGACATCTTCATAAGACGGTTTATCTTGGGAATGCCTCTTGGTGACTAGGTAGTAGATGTTTCTCTGGCCTTTCTTCAACTGTAGCACCCCACCAACTTCTGGATTCTGCTCCCGCAGTGTTTGGAGTTGACCAAATTTCTTGAGAACACTACGGCGATGCCCCTGGACATTCGAAGATCTTCTGCCACACAGTGCGCTAGTGCGTAGTCAGCAGGCACCTCGAAAAGGTCTCGTGACTCCTCTCTAGTAACCCCATGTAGAACTTTCTGCCCGTTTGAATACAAGGACATAAACTTCTCGAACGTCATATCATCCTCCGGTGGCTTGAGGGTGCGAACTTGGTCATGGTTTCCAGCGTAAGGAGCCAACCTGTTGAAATGGACGACCCTTGGTTTCCCTCGGGGTGGCTTATGGATTCGGTACACAAGGTCGTTTATCCTTTTCACGATCTTATACGGGCCTTCCCACGAGTTCCGCAACTTTGGTGATAGTCCACGACGACGTTTGGGGTTGTACAGCCAAACCAGGTCATCAACCTTAAATCCTCCAGCGTCGGCCTTGATGTCATAGGTCTTCTTCATTTTATCGCTGGCACTCTGGATGTTCAACCGGACTCGTTCGTGGATGTCGTCCATTCTCTGCCGAAGTTTGCTGACGTAGTCCTCTCCCGCAGTGTCTTGTCCTGGCGGTATCCCAAACTTCAGGTCACAAGGCAGTCGCAGTTCTCGGCCCATTATAATACTAGCAGGAGTTTGACCGGTTGACTCGTGTACTGCGGATCGATAGGCCATCAGGAACAAATGAAGATACTGGTCCCAGTCTCTTTGATGGTCAGAGACAACCTTGGACAAGTGGCGGTTGATCGTCCTGTTCATCCGTTCCACCATTCCATCGGACTGCGGATGTAGGGCCGTGGTTCTTGTCTTGCGGATGTTCAGCAGTAGACATATTTCTTGGAAAAGGTTGGATTCGAAATTTCTGCCTTGATCCGAGTGCAGCTCCATTGGAATACCGAATCGACATATCCATTCTTTCACCAAGACGTCGGCGACGGTGATGGCTTCCTGGTTGGGCAGGGCATAGGCTTCCGCCCACTTACTGAAGTAGTCCATTGCCACAAGGATGTATTTATTTCCGTGGTCGGATACGGGAAACGGGCCGGCGATGTCAATGGCGATTCTCTCGAACGGGCTGCCTACGTTGTACTGACGCATCGGGGCCTTGGGTCGTATTCGAGGTCCATTGCTAGCAGCGCATACAGCGCACTTCCTGCACCAGTCCTGGACGTCAGCTTGACAATTGGCCCAGTAAAACCGTTGCCTCACTTTCTGCAGGGTCTTCGTCACTCCCAGATGTCCTCCGGCGACTCCATCATGGATTTCCCGCAGCACTTCCTCTCTTCTGTTCCTGGGAACAATTATTTGGCGTCTGTCTTCCCCACCAATATCGGCCTCCAACACACGTTTCAGGATCCCATTGTCCAGAATAAGAGAGTTCCATTGTGCCCAATAGGACTTAACAGCCGGCGAGTAACCTGCGACTTCCTGCCATGATGGTCTTCGATTGCCCTTCTTCCAGTTGATGACTAAGCCAAGGTCGGGGTCTCTTTCTTGGTCTTTCTGGATCTTGCTGTCATTCCAGTTGTCATCCATTGCCGCGGTTCTACAAAGTGTTGCTTCTTTCTCTTCTGCTCGTCGGCAATGTGAGCAATTATCTGGACATGGTCTTCGCGACAAGGCATCTGCATTCTTATGGCTAGTTCCGGCTCGATGTTCGATCTCGAAATCGAATTCTTGGAGTCTCTCGATCCAACGTGCTACTTGACCCTCAGGATTTTTGGAAACTGGTAAGAGCCATTTGAGAGCTGCATGGTCAGTTCTCAACAGGAATCTTCTTCCATACACGTACTTGTAGAAGTGCTCCACTCCCTTTACAACAGCTAACAGCTCTCGCCTGGTGACACAGTAATTGCGCTCTGGTTTGCTGCGTCTTGCTGAAATAACCAATGACCTTCTCCTGTCCCTCCTGGATCTGAGATAGGACAGCTCCAAGTCCCACGTTGCTGGCGTCCGTATCCAAAATGAATTTCCTTCGGGTAGGGGATAGCTCAGTACAGGTGCGTTGATCAAAGCTCCTTTCAGCTTCCTGAATGAGTCTTGACATTCTTCGGACCACTGGAACTTTGTTTGGCCCTCCGTGAGCCTGGTCAGTGGTTTAGCGATGTTGGCGAATCCCAGCACATATCGGCGATAGTATGTGCATAAACCAAGGAAACTTCGAAGTTGGTGAATGTCTTTTGGGATGGGCCAATCCTTAACAGCTTTGATCTTCTGGTCATCCACTGCTACTCCTTCCCCAGAGACAACGTGGCCGAGGTATCGTACTTCTTTTTGGAACAGATGGCATTTCTTAGGGCTCAGCTTCAATCCGGAGTTCCTCAGTCGCAGGAATACTTCCTCCAAGTTTTTCACGTGGTCCTCGAACGATCTGCCGACCACAATTATGTCGTCGAGATACACTAGACACGTGTTCCATGAGAGTCCCTTCAGTACTGTTTCCATCAATCTTTCGAATGTGGCGGGAGCATTACAGAGCCCGAATGGCATAACGGTGAACTGCCACAATCCTGAGCCGATGGTAAAAGCAGTCTTTTCTCGATCTTCCTGAGCCAGTTCTACTTGCCAGTATCCACTCTTCAGATCAAGGGTCGAGGAAATCGTGGAACCAGCCAACGTGTCTAGGGTGTCATCTATTCTCGGGAGAGGGTAACTGTCCTTCTTCGTGACATTATTAAGTTGGCGATAGTCTACACAAAAGCGTGTCGATCCATCCTTTTTCTTCACCAGTACGACTGGAGAGGACCAGGGACTGTCAGACGGTTCGATAACTCCTTCTTTTCCCATCTCGCTGACTATTTTGTCAGCCTCTGCCTTCTTGGCAAGAGGAAGTCTTCTTGCTGATTGCCGGATCGGTCGGGCACCCCAGTATCAATCTTGTGCTGGACCACATTAGTTCGACCCCCTTTTCCTTGTCCGGTATCGAAGATGTCTTGGTACTTTTGACTAAATCTCTTAGTTTGGGCTGTTGAGCTGGTTTTATGTCTTTGGAAGAGATGGCAACTAATTTCTCTAGTTCTGTGGGCAAGTTGTTGGGTTGGCTAATCGTACCTCGTACGCCCCGGATCACGGATGAAACTGACGAGCAGTGCCCCAAAATTGTTCCTTTCTTCAAGGTCACTGGGAAATAATTGACATTCATGACCCTTACCGGCACAAATTTGTCAGCACGCAACAAGGTCTTCCCTAGTGCAATCCCTCGTCCAATTTTCTCATCATGAAGTTTGGGCTCGAACATCACCACGTCTCCACTGCTCGCACTCCCGTCCAGGCGAGCCTCCAGAATGGTTTCAGCCCTCTCAGGTACGCTTACATCTTCAGCCAACAGCACACGGATCAACTCTTCACTTCTCCCATGAAGTACCAGCTCTTCTCCGTTGACACGTAGGACGCCGTCTTTGAAATCCAATTCAAACCCTCTGGAATTCATGATGTCCATTCCGATGATTGCATCGTCTTCGATGTCCGCTACAAGTGCCTGATGTTTCACTTTAGTGTTGCCCAAAATTATTTCAATCGGTAGCTCGCCATATACAGTAGCTGGCTCCCCTGTTGCTGTGCGTAGCTTCCAAGTTGTCGGTTCAATCCGTTCCGGTGTTCTGGCAAAAGAAGGCCCGAGAATTGTCCTAGTCGCACCTGTATCTAGCAGCATGGTGCAAGGCTCGTTATTGATGAGACCGTCTACGAAGACACCCTTGTTCTGTCGTTGAAGCATAGCGACATATGCGTTGTTAACCGGGGCTTGCCGGACACATGCCGACGATTGCCCCTTCTCATCGACCTTTCTTAGTTTTCCTGCATCGGAGTCGATGAATGTTGGACATTTGCTACGCACATGTCCAATTTTGCGACAATTCCGGCATCTTATATGTCTTTTCTCAGGCAACACTTCCTTCATCACTTTTCTTATGGCAGCTTCAAGTTAGCAGGCTCCTGTGAGTCTTCCTCAATCGTTTGAACTTTACTTTGGCTTTTGCAGCATTGTTTTGCTGCCTCAAATTCCAAAGCTCGTGCCAGTGCGTCTACGAGATGTGTTGGACGAGCTAATATCAACGCTTGTCTGGTTTCTTGGTCACGGAGTCCATCCAAGAATGCCTGAACCGCTAATCGCTCCATTACATTTTCCGGTATGGCTGGATATGCGAGACGAACCAAGCGTGCAATGTCAGTTTCGAATTCTTGTAAGGATTCGCCCGATTTTTGGCAGCGATTTTTCAGCTGGGAGTGGTATACGTGTTCCAAATGGGCGTGGCCATATCGTAATTCTAGATGTTTAATCAGCTGATCATAGTCCTCCTGTTCTTGGGCGGTGAGAGTTTGTAGAATATTTGTCGCTTCTCCACGTAATGCAAGTGTCAGTGCTACAGCTCTTTCCCCTGCATTCCATCCGTTTGCTTTGGCCGCTGCTTCAAACTGCCGGCGGTAATTGGCCCATGGAGTTTTTCCGTCGAACTGAGGCGGCTTCATGGAAAGCTTCCCTATTTCCGAAATGACCTTGACATCTTTTATTCCCTCTTGAACTTTATCCAAGTTCAAACTCAAGTCCAGCATTGCATTTTCGTTAACCATCTCTGTGGAGGGCGCACTATTAATTCGTTTTTCCAGCTTACTGATCGTTTCCTTCATTTTGTCCATTTCTGCCTCGACCCCATCTTTGATTTTATCCACCTCCGTGTTCATTTGCTCCCTAATTTTATCTATCTCTGTCTCAACGGTTCCCATTCTTTCTTCTAGAAAATTAGCCACACCACACAATTCTTTTTTTAGGCCTTCTGTGTTTTCCAGGAACTTCTCTTCCAGGCTTCTTGAATTTTCTAAAGCTTCTCTTCCAGATTTCTAGAATTTTCTTGAAGCTTCTCTTCCAGATTTCTAGCATTTTCTTCCAGGCTTCTTGAATTTTCTAGAAGCTTCTCTTCCAGATTTCTAGAATTTTCTTGAAGCTTCTCTTCCAGATTTCTAGAATTTTCTTCCAGGCTTCTTGAATTTTCTAGAAGCTTCTCTTCCAGATTTCTAGAATTTTCTTGAAGCTTCTCTTCCAGATTTCTAGCATTTTCTTCCAGACTTCTTGAATTTTCTAGAAGCTTCTCTTCCAGATTTCTAGAATTTTCTTGAAGCTTCTCTTCCAGATTTCTAGCATTTTCTTCCAGGCTTCTTGAATTTTCTAGAAGCTTCTCTTCCAGATTTCTAGAATTTTCTTGAAGCTTCTCTTCCATATTTCTAGCATTTTCTTCCAGACTTCTTGAATTTTTTAGAAGCTTCTCTTCCAGATTTCTAGAATTTTGTTGCAGTTCTTCTTTCACGGATTTAGTAGTTTCTTCGAGTTTATTCATTACCAAACTTAAATCACCTCCGGGAACTTCGAATAAAAATGTTTCGGGGTCCTCACCTTCTTGTATAAGTCCTTCTGCAAGTCTTTCCTGGAGTACTTGCTTTTTACCCGTTGTTTCCAGTTCCCTTTCCTCCAATTCCTGTTTCAATTCCGCTACCTTCAAGTCCGCAAGGCGCACTTTTCTTGAACACATTTTGTCTTTGACGAGGTATCAGTCTGTTTCACACGAAAAGTTTATCAGTTTGTTAAAAATTCACTTCGCGAATTCTTTTCCACGGGCCACCAGTCTATTGTCTGTTTCACGCGAAGAGTGTATCAGTTTATATTCCCACGCACAATTGTCCACTTCGCGAAATCCGGGCCACTGTCTATTTTCTGTTTCACGCGAACAGTGTATCAGTTTATATTCCCACGCACAATTGTCCACTTCGCGAAAACCGGGCCACTGTCTATTTTGGACGTACAAAAAGGTCTATCAATTTATTTTTCTGACTATCCACTCCACGATCACTTGTTTATTTTCAAAATCTCACTTCCGACACCAATTGTAACGTAAATAAACTTAACTTGGTTTATTTAATTTATTTCACACTTAATCTACAACTTAATTTATATTACTACGCTACTGAATAGCTCGATCGTATGGGCTCGTTCAGACCGTTCACTCCCTCTTGAGGGGTGTCTATTTATCTCCGATACAGCATTCTCGATGTTTCGAATTCTTCCAGTTGGCGACGGCATGTTCCAATTGTTTCCAATATTGACCGTTGCATTACGCGGAAGAGGGACTGGATGGTTCTCGAATATCTCCGGGGATGATCTCATCGCTGTCGATGGCGACGCGGGAGGCGACAGGTCCGGCCTAGGTTCGTTACAATATGTATCTCTCTATACCAATTCTCTATGGCATTCTGTGATTCTTCTGTTGTGTTTTCTGTTGCTAGTCATTTCATTTGTGGAATTGTATTTTATCGTTGGTTTAAGTTCAACTCTGGAAGGAAAAATCGTGATTTTTCACAGGATGATGAAAGACAAAAATAATAAATCATAATTTTTTAAGTAACTCTTTTTTGGGCACGATGAGGGTGAAATTCTAAGGTTGAACTCCATTGCAACGTTTTCATCTGAGATTTCAAACAAAACGCTCCGGACGCAAAAAAGCCAGAGAGAGAGAGAGAAAAAGAGAGAACGATGCTATCTAAATACGTTGCTGGGCTCGTTTTTGTTTTCCTCTTTGTCCCCCCATGGGTTGCCCCACTCATGTACGTATTCCAGAAAATATATATCCTACACAGTTAGCTCTAGGTGTCTTCTGCATTTTGTAGTGAAAATGTGTGATATTAATTTGTTTATGTGCTGTACGTATTTCAACAGTTAGTAATATTTATTGGTAATTGAAATTTGTTGAATAATTAATATTTTTTGTCTACTGAACAGTTATTCGAAAGTTGATTAATATTTTTGGTAATTCTTGTTATTTAATTTTGATTTAAATAACATTTCTTATAAATATAAATAAGGTTGGAATTTTCAATAGGAATGGAAAAACAAACTCGTGACATTCTCATTAGTAAATTGTATACACGATTTTGCAGAGTAAAGTTAGGTACTAGGTACTCTGGAAGTAGTTAGGTTAGGTAAAGAATAAAATAAGTCAATTGACGTTTTAAAACGTGTATAAATTGTAATTGAAATTCTTCACATACTATAGTCGGTGTCCTGATAATATTAATATATTGTGTGGATTTGTTGTGGTTGCGCGCGCAATTTGTGCGAATAATACCATATATATATATATATATATATATATATATATATATATATATATATATATATATATATAATTATATAAATATTATATATATATATATATATATATAAAATCTGGAACTAGAATTGATGCTGTTTTTACCCGATATCTGGAAAGTATGGAGTCAAGAACGTTCCATATTTTAGTTACCATAAAGCTATAGTGTCAACATCACCAACACAAATATCCAGATAATACTGTCAATATCAAGGAACTAAATTATTAAATTCAATTTATATCTTGTCTATATTATTTTTAGTTTGATCCATCCTTCAAATAATATTCTTATGAATACTATCCTATTAATACTAATAAACCATCATAGAGTTTCGTGATTTGTACCGAATTATTTATAGAAAAAAAAACATTTTGATGTCTCGGCATCAGAAACCGTAGCCCTTTAATATTTGATTGAGCACAGTAAATACTGGACTACTGGACCGATACACGCATTCGTCCTGGATTTCTCTGAAGACTGCACGGATCCACGATTTTGGCATGGTATTTCAATCCGGTCTGGTCTGCCGAAAAACAAAACCCAGTCAGGATCTCACGTGAAGGTAGGGGACACAACCTACCCTAATGTGGCTAGTATTGCTATCCAATTTTTTTTTAATAACCCTACTTTCCGATGGCATGCACTCCGTTAGCGGTGATTATTCTCGTTTTTTACGAATTCATATTTGGGCACGATGATGACAGTGAGTTTCTAGACGAATTCAATCAATTTGCTCTTAAAAACACGAAACAAGAGGATACAGGGGGATGGGTCACTTGAGTGGAGATAATACGAGAAGACACCACCCTTTCAAAAAGAGAGAATGACAACAAATTGAGAAAACAAAGTGAACTGGTCAAAGCTTTATTTTTGGAGGAATAGTCACTGGTGACTGGTTTTTATGGGTATAATAACTTTCAAGAATATGAAAAAAATTAATTGCATAAAAAAAACTATTCAATTGTAAAAGTCTAACCTGATATCACATCAATACTCATGAGAAGCTTGTCCAAAATACAGACCATCCTCTCGAGAAGAGAGAATGACGTCAAATTGAGAAAACAAAGTGAACTGGTCAAAGCTATATTTTTTTGCAGAAATAGTCACTGGTGACTGGTTTTTAGGGGTATAATAACTTTCAAGAATATAAAAAAAAATAATTTTATCAAAAAAAAATATTCAGTTGTGAAAGTCTAACCGAATAAGTTCACATCAATACTCATGAGAAACTTGTCCAAAATACAAAACACAAATACAATATATTTTCTCCAGCCTCAATATATATATATATATATATATATTATATATATATATATATATATATATATATATATATATATATATATATATATATATATATATATATATATATACATATATATATATATATATATATATAATTAATGATTGGTATTTGGGTTATGCAGCAGGCTAATAAGTGTACTCTTTTACACTTAATAATACATTGTTTACGTATGTAATGTGGATTGTGGTTGATTCCTGTGAGTTTCATCCCCTTTTTTGTCCATATAATATTGTTATTAATTTTGACATCATCGCCGCATAACCTCACTTACACTGTAAGTTATAACTATCATGTTTTTCTTTATTATATATTCATATGTTTCTTCCTACTTTGTAGCATCCCTGATGATGATAATGAATATTATCGAAAGTTCGGAATCCGTGTATTAGAGTACACTTATTGGCCTTCTGCATAACCAAAATACCAATCATTAATTCGTATCTAGTCAGCAAATAAAATTACGAAAAAAAAATAATTATATATATATATGGAGAATATGAAAATATGACAGGTCTAAGCTTCACCGCACAGATTATAGGTGTCGCTATCTATAATTTGATGCTTTTCATATATATATATATATATATATATATATATATATATATATTGAGGCTGAAGACAATATATTCGTATTTGTGTGCTAATCCGACAGACGTTATCCTGTCCAGATTTTTATATTCCCTAATTTTTTTCACCTGAAAGCTCTTTTCTGCGTATAATAACTCCTTTCCTATGTTTTTTTTGTGTTCTTCCATCTAGGTTATGTCTTTCAATCTGCCTGCTATCCGTTTTCCCGTTATCCGTTATATCCCTTTTTCCAGGTATCCCGTTTTCCGTTATACCGTTTTCCCCTTATCCCGTTTTTTTGTTATACCGTTATCCCATTTTCCCGTTATCCAGTTTTCCCATTATTCTGTTTGTCCATTATCTTGTTTCACGATTATCCCGTTTTCCCATTATCCCGGTATCCCGTTATTCCGTCTTCCAGTTTTCTCGTTTTTCTGTTATCCTGTTTTCCCGTCTTACCATTATCCCGTTTTCCCGCTATCCCGTTTTTCCGTTCGTTATCCCGTTTTTCCGAAAAAAATTTGCCAAATCGGTCTAGCTGTTCTGAAGTTATCAGCTTACCAACACAAACCGACATTAATTTTTATTATATATCATATTCCTGAAAACTTTTTCAGGACAAATAAATTTCCAATAACATTTCTTAAAATCCTTTCTTTCACTAAAAACCTTAGCCAAATCGGTCCAGCCATTCTCACGTTGTGCGCTTACAATGAATCAAGATTCATTTTTATTATATATATTATATATTCCTGAAAACTTTTCCAGGACAAAGAAATTTCCAATAATGTTTCAAAAAATCCTTTCTTCTCCTAAAAATCTTATTCGAAGTATTACGAACATTTCAAAAAACAATAAGCTCATTCGGTCCAGCCGTTGTTTTAATAAAATGAAAATAAAATGTTACCCTCGCCGCTCAGCTGACTCTTCTTTGGTAATAAATGACTCAATAATTTTTTTCTATATATATTCGGTTGAAAAATGTGGCTTCCACTTTGTATACCATATATATATATATATATATATATATATATATACACAGGCTGTTATCTAACCTCTTGCACACCCGTGAATGACGAGGGTATAATGCCATTTCATATGGAATTACAGTGGTGAAAAAACAAGTTTTGTTCTTTGTAAAATTCGACAAAATTCTGGGTAGCGCCTCCCGCCCAATTTCAGGTGACCTGCTCAGAGGAAAACTTCGGCAGTGCCGAATGCAATAAACATTTAATTCGACATTTCAATAAGGTAGAATGTTGAACTGATCGTGTGGTAAATGTACCTGCAGCCTGCCTGAGATAGATATTCAATTTCGAAGTGGAGAAAACAACTGCCCTTGTTATATCCAAACTGGTCATAAAGTCAGAACTAGTTGTCTTCATACTCTGCTTGGAGGCACTGATCATAATTATCACTTGTAAGAAACAAACGACACAAACAGTGTTGAAAGGGGAAACATTCGCAATTGAATATTGTATTTGAAAAATTGAGGTCACGTGAACTGAACACTGTTGCCAAGCAAGATTTTCACATGCACAGTTCACTAAGCTGTCTATGAACAAAAGTTCGCTAGATTCGACTAGTGTTTTCTAATTGGCTGGGGAATGAAAAATCTCAAAATCTTAATAAATAACTAATCAGAAAACAATACGCAATGTGCACGAGAATTAATCTGAACATTTTTGGCTTTGATTACTATCGTTTCGGACGTCCATCGTCTAAATGTATTTGAAATGTTTTCACGACGTTTCGACTGCTTGTATCTGCAATCGTCTTCAGGTGAATACTAACAAGTTTAGGTGCTACTTACCAATTTATATGACTGTCGGTGCAATGATGCGTGTGATTCCGCCAGGTGCAGTGGTGCGTGTAATTTCGCGCGGTGTGGTGGTGCGTGAAGTTTCGCGCCTCTGCAGCCCGCCAGAAAGAGCAATCAGTGGTTTCCATACGTTCTTGATCTCAATGCTTGGTTGACTAAAGGCGTTATTGTCTTCGATGTAGGCGGCCTCTTTGAACTTTCGTTTGAACCAATGCTCCTCTCTATGTAGAACACTTGCGTCGTCCCATAGAACTCGATGGTGCTCAGTCCAGGCGTGGTCAGCGATTCCCGATTTTGATGTTTTACCACGTTGAGTCCATTTCTTGTGCTCATCCAATCTTACCGATAACGGTCTCTCCAATGTCGAATCTCCGCATTCATATGAAACTTCATAAATGCAATTCTTACTGATTTCATTTTTGTTGTCAGGTTTGGTCTTGGTCAGAAAACTCCGTGAAGTACTGCCGGATTGGAAGCAGCTCTTGATGTTGAACTTGTTTCCGATCCTTCTGATCTTCTCGGAGACACCTCTGATGTACGGAAGGCAGAGTACTGTGCTTTGTTGTTGCTCTTCAGATGTATTCGTTCTCCGGAGTTGTTTCAATACTTCTCCTAGGAGTTTCCTGGGATATCCATTCCGGTGGAGGTCCTCTCTGATGTGGTTTGATTCGGCATCTAGTGACTCCACGTCGTTGCATATGTGCGTCGCTCTCTCTACCAATGTACTTACGATCCCTCTCTTCGTCGAACTCGGATGGTTGGAGCTGTAACTGAGGTACTGCCCCGTATGTGTCTTCTTTCTGTAGACGGAGGTGCGGATTTCATTGCCTATTCTCTCAACGTTCACATCGAGGAAGGGTAAGGCACTGTTGGTTTCCATTTCCATCGTGAATTTGATCGAATCCCCGATTCTGGTAATTCTTGAGTAGAAATCCTGGAGATGTTTGTCTCCGTGATTCCATATAATGCAGGTGTCATCCACGTACCTTAACCATAGCTTTGGTTTGTATTCTGCCTCCCGTATAGCCAATTCTTCGAACCACTCCATGTATATGTTGGCGATGATTGGAGAAAGGGAAGATCCCATCGGGAGTCCGTCGACTTGAGAGAAGAATCGGCCCTTTTCCTGAAAATATGAGTTCTGTAGGCAGCACTGCAGTAATTCCAATATTGCGTGGGTAGGAAGGTCAGTCCTCTCGTGCAGCTGGTCATCCTCTTCGAGTTTTCTTTTGATGATTCTGAGAGATTCCTCCATAGAGACATTGGTGTGAAGGCTCTCCACGTCGAAGCTGATGAAACGATCTTCTGGTCCAAGTTCAACATCTGTGAAGGTGTCAACGAATTGCTTGGAATTCTTGATGTATGAACTGCTATTTCCTTGTGAGGGTTGTAATATCGGTAGGAGGTATTGTGATAACTTGTAGGTTGGTGAGTTCCGTGAGCTGGTGATCGGTCTCAGTGGCATGTCTGGTTTGTGGATTCTCCTCTCAAGTCGATGGACTCCCGATGGGATCTTCCCTTTCTCCAATCATCGCCAACATATACATGGAGTGGTTCGAAGAATTGGCTATACGGGAGGCAGAATACAAACCAAAGCTATGATTGAGGTACGTGGATGACACCTTCATTGTATGGAATCACGGAGACAAACATCTCCAGGATTTCTTCTCAAGAATTAACAGAATCAGGGATTCGATCAAATTCACGGTGGAAATGGAAACCAACAGTGCCTTACCCTTCCTCGATGTGAACGTTGAGAGAATAGGCAATGAAATCCGCACCTCCGTCTACAGAAAGAAAACACATACGGGGCAGTACCTCAGTTACAGCTCCAACCATCCGAGTTCGACGAAGAGAGGGGTCGTGAGAACATTGGTAGAGAGAGCGTCGCACATATGCAACGACGTGGAGTCACTAGATGCCGAATTAAACCACATCAGTGAGGACCTCCACCGGAATGGATATCCCAGGAAACTCCCAGAAGAAGTATTGAAACAACTCCAGAGAACGAATACATCTGAAGAACAACAACAAAGCACAGTGCTCTGCCTTCCATACATCAGAGGTGTCTCCGAGAAGATCAGAAAAATCGGAAACAAGTTCAACATCGAGAGCTGCTTCCAATCCGGCAGTACTTTACGGAGTTTCCAGACCAAGACCAAACCTGACAACAAAAATGAAATCAGTAAGAATTGCATTTATGAAGTTCCATGTGAATGCGGAGATTCGTACATTGGAGAGACAAAGAGACCGTTATCGGTAAGATTGGATGAGTACAAGAAATGGACTCAACGTGGAGAAACATCAAAATCGGGAATCGCTAACCACGCCTGGACTGAGCACCATCGAGTTCTATGGGACGACGCAAGTGTTCTACATAGAGAGGAGCATTGGTTCAAACGAAAGTTCAAAGAGGCCGCCTACATCGATGCCAATAACGCCTTTAGTCAACCAAGCATTGAGATCAAGAACGAATGGAAACCACTGATTGCTTTTTCTGGCAGGCTGCAGAGGCACGAAATTTCACGCACTACCACACCGCGCGAAATTACACGCACCACTGCACCTGGTGGAATTACACGCATCATTGCACCGACAGTCATATAAATTGGTAAGTAGCACCTAAACTTGTCAGTATTCACCTGATGACGATTGCAGATACAAGCATTCGAAACGTCGTGAAAACCTTTTAAATACATTAAGACGATGGACGTCTGAAACGATAGTAATCAAGTTACCACATCGTCTACAACCTTCAAATAATTTTTGTATTTCAAAAACTTTGCCATTCTATCAAAAAATAATTTATATTATATTAATATATCCAGTACGAAACGCCCGCACAGTGATTGGCGACTCCAGAATCCAACCGGAATTGAAATTCACTACTTTATTCATAAATGCGACGAGTGATTCATCTTGTTTCCTACTCTTCAAAATACGCACGGAACGGCTCGGTGTTTAGTTTTAAGAGCTAGCAGAAGACAGACATTTATGTCTAAATGAATTCTCCTGCACATCGCGAACTGTTTTTTGATGGGTTGTTGATTAGGATCTTTCATCAATTGCAGCCAATCAGAAAACACTAGTAGAATGTGTCGTGCTGCCTAGTCCAAATTCGGTTCGCTCCACCACGAACAACTATTTAACACAGTGTAGTGTGGAAAAAAGCAGAAATCCAACTTCAACGTGAGTCCTATCTATTTACTGTTCTAACTGATATAACATACTCACGCGATGGGTACTAGGAGTAAACAAGAAATTAATAACATAATAAAAGAATCGATAACCGAATTCTTCAATGATAATGATTTCATTACTCAGCTGACAAAAAAGCTAATGGAGAGTCTCGAACAAAAAATGTGCGATCTCCAACTAGAAATAAAAAAGCAAAACAATAAAATATCCATACTCGAACAAAAAGTAGACTTTATGGAACAAAACAGCAAAAGCAACAACATTTGTATTTACGGAGTGTCCGAAATTGAAGAGGAAAACGCCAAATCCAAAATCATTGAAATTTTAAAGAATAATGCCAATCTAGCTTTGAAAAATGAAGAGATAATCAGCTGCTATCGAGTGGGTAAACAACCCAGCTGCCAATCTAGACCGAGAACACTGATACTCAAAGTTTTCAGTAAAGCTGTGAAAGTAAATATCTTTAAATCCGCCAAAAAGCTGAAGAGTTCTAAAGTTTACTTCACGGAAGATTTGACACTATACAGAAGACTTTAATGAAAACTGCGAAATCAGCTCTCGAGGGAAAACCTGTCTGGTCCTTCAATGGCCAAATATATACAAAAGTTAATGAAAAAAACGTTAAAATAAGTTGCGACTCTGACATTGAAAAATTAAGATAATGTGGTTGTACTATAGTTGGTAAAATTGAAATTCTGAATTGTCAGTAATTCTACATTCTAATGTTACATTAATTTTTTAGATACCATGAACACCATTATTTTCTATTTTTATTAATTCCTGTACTTCGAGAATATTCACATTCTGAATTATTCTTGTGTACCCAATCATGTAATTCAATTTTTCTAACACTGCACATTCGAATTTTTTTTTGTTTTTAATTTTCTGGTGGTGGTGTGATCCATTTATTGGTGACCTCTGACTGAATACTTTTTATTGTTACATATACATGCATTCTTGTGTGTTTATATTATATACTATCAATTACATTTATGTTCATATACTTAATTTCATTAAACTATAATCATGTTGTATTTTTTTGATAGCCTGGAACAATACGAAGAAAGGGATACAATAGTCTGTGACATTGGTGAGAGTAAACATGTGTTAGACGGTGAAAATCAATTGAATATCCTTCACTTCAATATCCGAAGTCTGAGAAAGAACTTTGATGAACTTCTCCTTTATATTCAGTCATTCAATAATGCTAACATCGGTGTAATAGTCCTATCTGAAACTTGGTTATTGGATGATATTCGCACTTTTTATCTTCCCAATTTTGATATTATATATAATGACTCACATTTTAACCAAAATGATGGCTTGATCCTGTTTATAAGGAAGGACATCAACTACAATGCATCTATCAAACGTCTATCTGAAACTAACCTAGTTCAATTATCCTTCGAACTAAATAACCTATCTTTCCTTCTGATAGCCTCTTACAGACCCCCCTCCACCAACGTGGATCTATATCTAACGGAATTCGAAGATTGTCTCTCCTCGCTAGATACTCATCATGATATGAATATCTTTTGCGGGGATATAAATATAAATACTCTAAACCTTGCAGATAGGAATGTCATTAATTATACCTGTATATTAGCAGAATTGGGATTTTTCCCTTATATCAATAAACCAACAAGAGTAACAGATAGTACCTCCAGCTTGATTGACCATATCTACGTCAAGATACAAAATGCAAATGCTCATAACGATACAAGAATCAGATCATATATCTTTAAAACCGACATAACTGATCACTACACACTTATGCTGTCCGTCCATCTGGATTTTCCAATAAAGGTGACTGAACATTCCGATATAATAAAAAAAAATCTACCAATCATAATAAACTCCATAAGTTATTGAAAAGAGAAAACTGGGTGGAAATCTATCAGTCGGTTGAACCAGAAACAGCATATAATTTATTCATTGGAAAAATATCTCATTATATCGACGTTAGTACAATAACGAAAGTAATTCACTTGAACAATGATAGTACAAAGCTTAAACCTTGGATGACTACTGGTTTGCTGAATTCCATACGACACAGAGATCGTCTGAAACAAAAATTTATAAAATCAAAAAGTCCCGAATCTAAATCTGAATATAAAATATATCGCAACTTCTTATCCAACCTCCTGAGGATCACAAAAAATCAATATTACAGGAACCAAATCGAAATGGCACAGAACAACTAAAAAAAAATATGGAGTGTATCAGAGAAATTACGCATAACAAAAAATCTTCAGGCTCATACACCTTCAATATCCATGATGATGAAAATAAAAAACTAAACACGGATAAAAAAACTGCAGATCACTTCAATAAGTTCTTTTCCAATATAGGTACAACAATGGCAGGAAAAATATTAAAATCCGATCAGTCTGCCCCAGAAAGAAAGGTGAACATCAAAGATTCGCTATTCCTACACCCTGTAACGAAAACCGAATTGGTCAACGTTATATCGTCTCTAAAAAATAATACCTCATCGGGACCCGATGAAATTTTTGTGTATCTTTTAAAAAAATTCATACATTTTTTGTTGAACCATTGTGTTTTATTTTGAACTTGATTTTTAGCCGTGGAATAGTGCCTTCCCGATTCAAGGAGTCAACAACAACACCAATATTTAAAAGTGGTGACAAAAAAAAAGCTACCAATTATAGGCCAATAACTGTAATAAACAATTTTGCAAAAATTTTTGAAAAATGTTTAAAGTCCAGACTACTCCATTTTTGTACTAAAAATAATATTCTGTCGGATAACCAATTTGGATTCAGGGAAAACCTCTCTACTGAAACAGCGGTATTCCAATTATTAAACTCGGTATTTGATTGTTTTCAAAATCAACAAAAATGCTTGACAGTATTCTTAGACCTGGCTAAGGCTTTTGATACTGTCAATCATGAAATACTTTTCAATCGTCTGGAGTGCAGTGGAATTAGGGGCGTGTCATTGGATATACTGAAAGATTATCTCTCGAAAAGAATGCAGGTAGTTAAAGTGAATACTTCTTGTGATCCATTACCAGTCACTATGGGAGTTCCACAGGGGACAGTCTTGGGCCCTATCCTTTTCTTGTTGTATATAAACAGTATTTTCTCTATTGAACAACTTGATGGCAACTCAATATCTTATGCTGATGACACCGCTGTGTCCTTTGTAGGTAACACCTGGGATGAAGCATACGATAAAGCTGAAAAGGGAATGGCATTAATTTCTAGCTGGCTCAGTAATAGTTTACTACGCCTCAATATCGAAAAAACCAAATTCATGGCATTCTCTTCGACGGCCAAAGATCAACCCACTCTTCAGACCCTACATATCCATAATTTCAACTGTGATGCATCCGCTAATTGTCAATGCCCCTCCGTGACAAAAACTCAATCGATAAAATACCTGGGTGTTATGGTAGATCAATTTCTGCGCTGGAATGAGCATATCACATACACTACAGAAAGACTTCGTAAATTGATTTACAAATTTTACCAACTCAGGAATATTCTGAATAAAAAAACTCTCATGATGATCTATAGCGCACTATCAGAATCCATTATTCGTTACTGTATTATTGCTTGGGGGGGAATTCAAAACTACATTGTGGAATCTGGAGACAGTCCAAAATACATTACTTAAAATCTTATTGAAAAAAAATAAAAGATTCTACACCACGAAATTGTACGAAGAAGCAGATGCCTTTAATGTGAAGAAGCTTTATATTTATCATTGTCTCCTGTGGATTATGAACACACCCTTGAATTTTGAAACACACCCGCATAACACCCGCCTTAACACAAACCAGAACATTGATGTTCCCTTCGTTAGACTTCGGCATAATCAGAGATTTGTAACATATATTGTACCCAAACTTTATAATCAATTACCCTCAGAATTGAAGAATATTACTAGTATCAAAAAAATTAAACCAAAATTGAAATTTTTTATGAAGAATAGTTTTGATTGCTTAAATGCTATACTGGAAAACATTTAATGGCCACACATGTTTGCTCTCGACGAACTAGTCTACATTTTCTATCAAATGAATTGTATCCATATAATGAGAACGATGATGCCACAACACAAGCTTGCTCAGGTGGCATCTCCTTCTCTATAAACGTGTATCCCCGGCTGCTATATTATGTTTGTAACTAATATTACGTTTAGGCTACTCGATTATATTATATTTATAACGGATTCATTTGCTATTGTGCTCTGTCATATATTAACTGAATAAAATAACTTACTACTTACTTACTTACTTTGTAGACAGCTTTGTAAACCGTGCACGCAAGAATCTTGCTTGGCAACAGTGTTCAGTTCACGTGTTCTGAATTTTTGAATCACAATAATGGTTGTAACATTATTTTTCAAAACAATATTCAGTTGCGAATGTTTCCCTTTTCAATACTGTTTGTGTCGTTTGTTTCCTACAAGTGATAATTATGACAAGTGCCTCAAAGCAAAGTATGGAGTCAACTAGTTCTGACTTTATGGCAGTTTGGATATGGTGGACGAGATGATTATATTTAGAATCAAAGCAAATGCGGCACATGAGGGTTTTTGGGGTTGCACATCATAAAACGTTTCTCTAAAATCAGATGTTCAAACTGACGGATGTATTCAGTAACGGTTCGATCTGACCCAGCCTTATTTGGTGAATTGTATACATGTGATTGAGAAATTAATTGCATTGCGGATACACTGAAAAAGAAGGGCCGACTATTTGTATCTATTCTCTTATTGAATTTGAAAACTGTGATTGTCTGTTTGTTTGATTGATCGAGCATCACGTGAAAACTACGGGACCGATTTTGCGTTTGAAAGTTTAGGATTAGGCCTAAAAACTGGTATGTATATTTATCTCGCTACTATAACGGGATAACAAGTTACGGGGTTACCGGGAAACGGGGAACGGGAAACGGGAAACGGGGGAAACGGGAAACGGAAACGGGAAACGGGAAACGGGAAACGGGAAACGGGAAACGGGAAACGGGAAACGGTAAACGGTAAACGGTAAACGGTAAACGGTAAACGGTAAACGGTAAACGGTAAACGGGAGACGGGAAACGGGAAACGGGAGACGGGAAACGGAAAACGGAAAACGGAAAATGGGATACGGAAAACGGAAAACGGAAAACGAGAAAGGGGAAGCGGGAAACGGAAAACGGGAAACGGGAAATGGAAAGCGGGCAAAGCCACAGGCATAAGCTAGATGGAACAACACAAAGAAAAGCATAAGGAAAAATAAAAATTCCACGCGGACGAAGTCACGGGTACGAACTAGTTGATAAATAAAGCGGTCAAGTGTGACTCTCGTACTATGACAAAGTATATATATATATATATATATATATATATATATATATATATATATATATATATATATATATATATATATCCAGAACATCAATAGATATAGCTTTTATATTCAGCTAAATAGGCTTGTGGAGCCTTTACTATTGATCTGTACAAAGTTCAATTAATAAAAATGGGTTGAGACCGGTTTCACAATTGTAGGTCAAATATAAATCAGAATGAGCCACGCTCCTATTTTTCCGACTTTGGTAAAAAATAAAATGACGTCACATGTCACCAGAACCAATAGAGCTGCAAATGCGCAATTCAAGATTTCCCTTTGATCTTCCCAACATTTTGATAGGTACTATGCTCATAAACTAGGATCGCCTAACCTGACAGTAATATTTTTGTTTTGGAAACCTAACAAATCACACCGCATACATTGCGGAATGTCAGAACATCTTTTAGTATTGGGCATAAATGGTATATTGCTCGAAACGGAAGACATTTGATGGGTTTAAATATTGTTTTTTCCATTTGTTTCATTCTTTATTTTGTTGCCCTCTGAAAAACCAGCCAGTTAGTCAGTCAGTTATTGTTGATATTGTACAATCATGTTTTATGCATTTTTATACTGTACAAAAATATTTCTTCCAATATTCTAGATCTGAAACGTTATCAGCTATCTCCGAATTATTATGTGTCGCAAAAATGTAATGAAATAATAGAATAATTATTCCAATACATATGTTTCTTTTTATCCACCAATCATTGTCACTTTTTACTTGTTACCCGACTGCCCCAGAAGAAGGGGAATGTTTTTCGAGTGTATGTATATATGTATGTCTATTTCTTTGGCACGCTCTGTACCCTGAATGGCTTGATGTATTTCAACATATGAGGTGTCAATAGATTCGTCTCAATTGAGGAATAGGATATAATATTTGAATATGACGTCGTCTCAACTATCAAATCGACTATAATTATTCGGCGCAGTAGAGGCTGCCTGTCGAGGTAAGCGATCCAATATGGCTAGACACGTGAGGGCAGACGTTGTCGACGGTTGTCTCCAATTTTCCGTTTTCAGCATGGCCTATGCGACATAATTAGTAGGAATCAATGGGAATTATATTATTTAGGTGAGAAAATATTCGTTCTATTTGAAACACAAATGAAGTGAAATTTATACAAAGGAGTAATCCCATTATTTGGGTAGTCATAAAAATGTTATAGGCATTAATACAACTCGTTCATTAATAAAACTAAACAGTTGAAAACAAACCAAATTACATTGAAACTGAAGAAAGTCTCATTCCTCAAGACAGTTGACTACAAATAGCCATACAATAGAGGTATGTTGGTCGAATGTCTATAAAAAATCAACTACTTTCCTGGCTAACGATTCGGAAGGACGTCGGATTACATCCGATAGATTATCGTGCAAAGAACTTCAAGGTTACTTTGCAAATGTTTGTTGCGAAAAGGAGGACTATTAACCACTCCACCTATAGACGGGTTTTGGAGTATTTACTCCTCATCAGTACAGGATAGGTCAAGCAGAAAAATTACTAATGTCTGCGAACCTGATTGAAACGAGCAAAATCCCTCGAGGCATTAGCCAGGAAATTAGTTGTTCTTTCATGGATGTTCGACCAACATACACCTATTGCATAGGTATTTGTGGTAATAAACCAAGTTGAGAGAAAAGAGACTGCGTGAAGAATAATAACGTGAAAGAAAATAATAGGCTCGATGATCTGAAGAATTTTGATTCGGTAAGGTAGAATGTACCATGCAATGTTTTTTTGTTCAATACTAGCAAATGATGAAATAAACTATAATATAAATATAACTTGAATGTTATAAGGTTATGAAGCGGGGACAATCAAAAATTACAAAACAAATTTGTTGTATATATTTTGGTATATTTTCACTTGACCAACACCTAACATATTTTGGTCATTGTTTCATCCCCGCTTTCAATACCTCATATCCAACCTAGATTGAAGATTATAGTTGGGTCGATATGGCTCTTCAGCCTCTCCGTACCTCAACCTATAAGGTCTTTTGTACATTACTCTTCGTCCATTCAAGATCTGGGATTCAGTGACTCCTTCAGAAGCGTATCAGTTTCCTGGGAGCTAAGTTCCCACCAATGTCTGAAGGCGTTAGTAAAACCTCTTCGAAGAACTCAAGCCTTTTGCCAAACAGCAGTTGGCAGTCGCAATGCACGTCTTCTGCAGTTTTAGCGGAGTTTTTGCAGTACCTTCACACTTCACTGTCTGATGTATCAATTTTTTTGAAGCGATACCTCAGAGGACAATGTTCGGTGAGTAGTCCATAACCAGTTTCAAGTCTTCCGTGTCCAACTTGAAGATTTTTCGCTTGTTTTTGCTGTGGAACCATATTCCAGTGGGTTTTAATTTGGTCGGCTTTCCAGTGCCGAAACTTATCGTTGTTGTGGACTTTGGAAAGACCACAAAAGGAGGTTCTGGTCCAGAAAATTGAGTATTTGTGCCTTCTTTGGCGAAGGTGTCCGCTTCTTCATTGCCTTTGATTCCCTTGTGACCTGGAAGCCACATCAGAGTAACCTGATTGTTCATAGCCAGTTATCTCAGGGAGAGTTTGTAGTCCCAAGTCAGTCTAGACTCACAAGTGTGTGACCTTAGAGCTTTTAGTGCTGCTTCTATTCTAGGGGAATATTTTCCAGAATCTTCAGATGTCCAATCAGATTTGCAGCCATCAAGTTTGATGCCTGGTGCAGTCTGAAGGCACTCCTTGCTGGTTTTTCCACTACAGCCAAGTTCAGTAGCGGAAGATTCAGCATTACCTCTAGTGCTGCAGTGGGGCATGTGAATATGCCCCTGGGATTCGCAGACAGGCTGACCGCTGCATTTCCTTCAGTTTGCCGAGTGCGGTTGCGTTTGTGGCCTCCACCCTAATGAGGCATAGGTGACCATGTGTTTGATACTCGTTTGATATAACCAGTATATCACTTACGGCTTCAAACCCCAGGTCCTGTCAAAAAGTCTGCGGCACGTCCAGGTTGCAGTTGTAGCCTTGAGAAGAATTGATACGACTGTCCCAAGTTAGTCTTTGGACGATTATGACGCTCATCTATTTGACTTCATTGGAAAAAGTAAGCTGAGCTCCATTCATGGTGCCTCTTTGTGAATGGAACCCTCACTGTTTTGTTGTCTCTCCTTTGCGCACCAGCTTATGCTCATATTTAGGGCTGTCTGCATGCGATTTGATACTATCCCGTCATGTTTGCCCCTAATAGTGACGACCAGGTCATCGGCGTGACCTTGAGTCGTAATTCCAGATTGATGTACCTTAAGTACCAGATCATCCAGTCAGTGACCACAGCAAAGACGATAGAATCCTGCCTTGGAGACAACCTTCTTCCGATGTCATTCTGAACGTTTTCTCTCCGAGAGGAGCTACAATGATCCTGCTTTTCAGCATTGCGTTTATCCATCTGATTATTGAGGTGTTTATATTCTCTGGCGATCTCATGATGGAGTCATGTGAGGTGTTATCGGAAGCACCCTTTATATCTATGAATGCACATAGAGCCATTTCTTCGGCCAAGTATGTCATTTAAATGCTCTCAGTAAGCATTGTAGGCGAACAATTTTTTGTGAAGCGGTCTTTCTGAAAGGATTCCACTTCTTATATAACAGTCTATGATTTTCTCCATTGTTTTCAGGAGAATGGATATTAGACTGATGGGTCGATGAGACTTTCGTCTGCTGAACGTCTCCCAGTCTTTGGTATGAACACCAGAATAAAACTGGTCTTGAACAGACTTTTCGGAATATGATTTATTATTTCCAGGCCATTTTGTAATGAGGCAGGGAATATTCTGTCTTTTTCGGTCGATTTAGAAGGTTTTAAGCTTTCAATGACCCATTTGATCTTTTGGGTGGTGAATATTTTCCCTGCTAGGCTCCTGTTGGTTCTGTTGGGGTTGCTGACAACCCCTTCCAGCCGAATATTTTCCAGTTATGCTTTTCTTCTGGTTTTCCGCATATTCACCGTTCTGCTTTTTGATCAGGCCGATGCCGTTGGTATGTTCTTCAGCTAGAACTTTCTGGAAGCGTTGGGCTAGGGCTCATGCCGTTATCCTTACGCACATTCGCCTACGCGTTCTTCTTTTGGATTATCTGAGTTTCTTGTTTTACCCAGAAAGGGCCGCTTCGCAGTCTTCCTAGTGTCCAGACTTCTAGCTCTATTGAAGAGTTTCCTGACTTTCTTCTTCAGTTTGGCTAACTCTTCATTTCACCAAGGCACGTCTCTATTGACTGCCTCTTGTTTTTCTGGACAGCTGACTTCATATGCTTTCATTATAGGAATTTGAAGCTGCTTGGAGGCTGTATGTAGTTTCTCACCGGAATCGATGGATATATGTTGGTTCACCAACTGCCTCTCGAGATGCTCTTTATAAGCAACCCAGTTTGTCAGTTTGTATATCCTATATTCCTCGAAGCGTGTTTTTGATGACTTCAAGTCGAATCTCATGTGTTGATGATCCGACATCAGATATGTGCCAGTTGTTAATGTAGTTTGTTATAAATGGATCAGCAAGGACTAGGTCAAGAACCACTTTTCTGATATCGCATTCGAAAAGAGGGGTTTGATACCTTTATTGACAATGTCTAGATTAGTTGCAGACAAATATTCTTGAAGGTACTCACCTCGTGCGTTTATGTCTGTGCTTCCTTACGTGAGATGGTGCTCGCTCGCGTCTCCTCTTTGACATCATCTGATGAGGCTTTGAACTTCCTCTGGTGGTGAGTGTGTTGGCGAGTCCCCTGGGAAGTAGACCAAGGCAATAATAATCTGCCTCTTGCCTGTTTCAGTTGGCACTTCCACGATGGCGGTTGTTTAATCTCCAGTGATGAACTCTGGAACAGGAGTAAATTCAATGTTGGGTGCTAGCAATATGGCTGCTTGTGGTTTCTCATGAGTATTGCAAAGAAGTGATTTACATGATTTGATTGTGAGTTTTTGTATTCGTCCACTAAGTAGCCAGGGCTCTTGAAGCAACGCTTCACTGAGGTTTTCTCCAATAAAATTTGTTCCAAGTACACTTATGGCTGTCTTTGAATATTGTAGGTTTATTTGAGGAGCTTTCTGACTCATCTGGGTAGAATTTTCACCAAGGTATCGTTGTGAGGCACTGCTGCCTCTCCAACGACCCTCAGTTCCACATCCTTCCATGGGTTTTGGGGCTTTTCACTCGCCCTGTTCACCGTTAGGGAGAGACAGTCACCTACAGTAAAGCTCCACATGGCAAATGAAACCGGGAAGCGCCAGAGAACCTGGAGTTCACATAATCGTAACTAGTCCACCCACTAGTCATGCAGTCTTTGGCTTATGCTGTTCTAACTTGAACTTGGGGTGATTTTCATCTTAGTTCTCGTCTACTCGGCCGGCCGGTTGAGGCAAGCCCCCACGCATGTCTAGTATTACTGGCAAAAACGTGGTCTGTACCGCGGATAGTTCCAGTTTTCCAGCGCATCGGGACTGCTCCGGACATGACATCCAGTCGCCCCCACTCGTACGCCGGAGAACAGGTTTCATCCTCCTTGCTGTAGTTCCTGGTAACTTCTTTGGGGTGAAATTTCGTTGGGAAATAGCAAAACCACGTATTTCCTATCCAGGCGGTGCTACGTGAAAGCAGACACCCGATGCACATGTAGTGGGTTACAAGCAGCGAGCTGAGCAGTGAGACAGCGGCCAAAAGCAACCAAGCCCGCCGAATTAGAGCTATATTAATATTATAGTTTATTTTATCATTTGCTTTGAGTAGGTATTGAACATACAAACATTGCATTCTACATTGTTGAAACAAAATTTTATAGAATATCGAGCTCCTTTCTCTCTTCTCAGTTAATTACTTTCTACGCAGTTGTTTTTTATCCAATAATCTGTTTTTTTATTAATTTTGCATATGTTAATTTATTGTAATCTGAGTTCCATGTTAGTGTGTTTCTGTATCTGTCTGGAATGAAGGCTCATCCCTCTGGAGAAATAAAGGCCCAAGTAGCACACAGAGGTCATAATTCGGTTGTACAGACGTCTATTAGACCTTTAGCAAAAGTCCATGTATGCCAATACGACAACAAGGCACACTCTTGCGACGTCACATCGACGTTATAAAGTAGTGGTAATGACTTGCCAATATAGACTTATACAAGCCAGTCGCAAAAGGGTCGTTCTGTGGTCTTAGTGTAGTCATTTTATCATTATGCATGAAGGTCATAATCTTTCTAATATAGTATTACAATATGCATACCATATCAAAATATTTTATATAATATATGTCAGCCTTCCTTTACATGTTCATGATACTCTGTGACCGTGATAGTTATCGAGATAAAAATGATTTTCATTTATGTATCTTTAAGAATTGTTCTGAAACTCTAGTGACCAAGTAAATCCATTTTTACGATCAAAATCCAATTCTACTCACTTAAAATTCATGCGCTTCGAAAATGAAGAGAGATGAATATTTATTTTCATTTCAGAAAAAAATATATTTCATCAATTTTTCTCATTAATCGTTGAAATATGTAGACCATATTACGAAAGATACTTGATTAGCACATCTCCAATGATTTTTAAATTGATATAACACCCAGGGCCCCATATTTTTTATTTTAAATATTTTTGTTCCAATATGGCTACCAGAATGATGTTATGAATCAATCGAAAAACATGGATACCGTCCTTCTAGTGTCGAAAAGTTGTAATTACTCCGGTATGTACTATCATAAAATAGTTTACGAGTGTCTCAAAGACATCGCAATATCTTACATAAAAAAGTTGTAATGTAGTCGCTGTGATCACAAGTAGCAAGTTTTGTTGTACTAACATCGTAACGCTATCAAAACAGAAAAAGATATACACTGAGTGCATAAGCATTCCGCTAGTTCCGCCCAATGGAAAACGCTAAAAATAACTGACATTTACAATAGAGGTTATGTTGATCTTGAACAGTTATATTTGAATATTTTTTATTCATCACTCGAAGTGCACATACATATTATTTATGTCTTTCCTTGTTGTGAAAACAATTGAAGGGACTGGATGAACTTCATTTTTTTTTCAGTGTCCCATTAGACTGATTCATTATTTCAGATGTTAATTTTGGGGTAGGCACTCATCCTTCCTCTTTATATTTTTCAATACGCTCCAGTTCTCTTGTAAGGCAGATTGGATTTTTGTTTTGGCATTTCAATCATTCATACGGAACTGAATATTCTACATACATAACACAATATACCTATCCAACAAAAATAACATGACCAACAAAAATAATCTAACCATAGATACATAATGTAATCATTACGACCAATGTTCATCAATTGATGAAACTACATTACATGAATACAATATGTAGTCGTAGAAACGTTTCAAAAATCTATTCATTAGAACCACATATGTTCATTGTCATAATAACCTCACAGCAACTGCTCTTAAGTTCTACTAAACAACACATACAATTTATTCACATACAAACCACATTACAACTCCATCTCAAGAATTCTTTATTGTACTCTCGTACTCTACACGACGTCATAGCAACGCCTGAAGGTTATAAAATGCACATTCACTTTTTGGTTTTGAAACATACAAATACGTGGTCTTTAAGACGGTATAAGAAGTCATTATATTAATTTTATGACTCTGTGCTACTTGGGGGATTTGATGAAATCGCGAAAACCTGGATTTGGAACACCCTGTATTGAAAAGTGTTTCTCTACGCCCCCTTCTGAATTTAGTGAAATATTGATGTTGGAAGAAATATTTTTTTAATAGTGTTTTATAAAGATATCCATAATTTGGCGATGCCGCATTCGATCACAAAAATAAATAAGATTGAAATGCAACACGGGGACATCAATTTTGACAACATGTGGTACGGTGTTCTATTGAAAAATTCAATTATTTTTGGGTCACACCTTTTTCGAACACCCTGTTAATGTGTTACAAATTTGTCATTGTACTTTTTTCAATAAAATCAAATATAAAGCCGTTATCAAAAACCTGATATTAAATGGATACACAAGATATATCAATTTGTTCTGTTTCATTTTCTTCCATATTCAATAACAGATGAAGAAATGACCTTGTATGTCTACATAAGTATGAAAATAATGTGTGAGAACTCTATGAAAAAAAAAATATTTCGATCTTCTCGGTGCATTTGAAATTAAAGCATGTTTCATAAAAAATTAATAGTAGTCCTCAAAGCCCCCTCTACATCTACGTTTGTTTCTCGTGATACGCCTCGTGTGCAGTCAACATTCCATGTCACCATTCCACATAAGCGTGCAGAATTTAGTTGCCACAAGAACTGTCTTTCAATTTCGAAGGGGAATAGAGATACAGCCCATAATTAAGTGAAGTCAACCACTTCTATAAAAAAACTATAATTTCAAAATGGGTGTTATTAGGTATAGGGTCTTTGACAGGTACCCTAATAATTTCTCCGAATTCTGAAGCTGCAATTAATCTACCGAAAACGCGTCAATTTATTTAGTTCAACGTTAACGTTCAGCAGAAAAAGCACAATTGGAATTCTCCCATGCAATCCCGAATATTTCTTTTGAATTTTGAAGAAATTATGTACTTGAGAATGACAGTTTTTTTCTGACGAGTCATGGTAGTCAGAAGTGATGAATCGAAAATGGAATAACAATTCACATTTTTTATTGCGAAATTGTATTCAACTTCACATGAATATATGTGTCTTTGGAAATGTTGCTCATCTAATCGACTTCAAAGAACCCCGCACGAAAACATTTGGGAAATTGGCTCTCGGTCGAATTGGCTGAAATTTCATTATGTTATAGTGGGATGGGTCATTAGAAAAAAGTGTGAGTTCAAATGATTTTCTATGTTTAGTTTCTGAGATATGAGCGGCCAAAGTTCGTTAAAACGTCGTATTGGGGTATTGGAGATTGGGGATTGACAAAGAAAAAATCTGGTTTCCAGTCAAAATAAGACGAAGTGAGGATGAGAATGTATTGATCGGAATTCATAAACATGTTCAATTATTATCTTATTGATGATAGTTCATTAGGGTATATACGGGGCATACAGGACTGAATATTCGTCCTCTGGTTATGAAGTTTCATGTGACACAGCTTACTTCTCTTCGAATGGTGAAATCACCTCCATTCTCAGGTTATTCTTATTGTGATTTCATTATTGCCCAAAAAATAATCTTGGACTGACAAAAACATAGAAAGTTGATGTTTTCAGGCCTCTTAATGAAAAAATCCCATAATTTTCGAAACGTGGTTGAAATTAATGTTTTGGAGGGTATGCAACTCGCTTGGAAGTATTTTGGAAAACATCAGAATCCTTCCATTTTTCTTCATCAAGTTAATGTTTAAAAATACTTTGGAGCATATTCATAGTCTGAAAGCTGTCGTTGGTCATCTTCACTATTTGTATCGTTGCTAAAAAAGGGTTATTGTTACCAAAAGTGGGTAGTATGTGTCTTCAAAAAATCAGAAGTCGGTTTTGAATGGAATCGAAGAATTTAGAAACCTGCGAGAGGATGAATCCATCTTGTTTTCAGACTTATGACAAGCAATTCACAATCATCTTCCTATAAGTCCCCAAATACTATTTTTTTATAGATACGAATTATAAATCACAAAATTCATCCGCATTCTTGGAGCCTTTGTGATTTTATAATCCAACAAAATGTATTGTCACGCGAATCATGCACAAAGGTTAAAGAATATCATAGTTTCGGTCTATTGTAGGCGAAAAAACGTGTTTTGTTTGTAAATGACTCCCTTTGTTTGGAATATATATTTTTTTAATTTTCGAGTATATTCCTATACTGAGAACAATTGACAGATCATTTTTGATTACAAAAACAGGAATAAATTGCTACTGCCCATTGAATAAGAGATAAGGTAACATTCTGATGAACTCAATTGTTCAATATTACCTTTCATTTAGATAAAGGGTGTGTTAAATTTTTTTTAGGTCATTTACAATGTTTTTATTGAATATCAAGAAAACTGTTCCGTTGATTTGGACCATATTTGACTCACAATATTTTTAAAATGTTAATTATCATATACGATAGTTTTATCAACTTTGTATGTTGCGTTTCTAAGATATGCATTTTTGAAGTTTACGGTATTACGATATATGGGGTAACCTATAGATTTAACAAAATTTTATGGAACCTTTCGACACATTCAATTCTATTATTAAACTTTTCGAAATCGATTATTTGATACTATAAACAACACAAACCACACTCAACAACAATTTGGAACTCAACAGTATAGACTCCAAAAAAATCGAATCATAAATAACGACTTCTAACATAAAAAGCAATAATGGAGAACACACGGTTGATAAAATCGAGAAAAAAATATTTCGGAATATCGTAATTACGGCCATGAGATTTATTAATTGGATGGAACCTGGTTCGATTTTTTGATAGCCACGATTTATTCAGAAACCTTGGAGAGATAACTCTAAGGTATAGTGAATATTCCACATAATAGGGGTATATGAATTCGCATATCGCACTGTGGTGGAACAACTGGATGGGTAAACAAGACGTTCCTATCGTAAAAAACATCAAGTACAGCAGTTTGGACTATTATCAGGATAGTAATAACATCACTGGCCCCAGCTCATCGCATCTAGAAAGTTTTATCCGTAGAACATAGCAACACTATCGCTCTGATAAAATATATGAACGGAAGATTTGCGGAATACCAGAAGAAAAGCATAAGTTTACTCATTCAGACACACTTTCCCTAGTCCAAGGTTGTTGAAGACGAAGTGTTCATCTGGAAAAGTTTGTCACTATCCCCAACAGATTCGGCAGGATCCTAGCGAGAAAAATATACACGACCCAAAAGATCAAATGAGCCATTGAGAGTTTAAAATTTTTTAATCGTCCGGAAAAAACGAAGTATTCCTCACCCTGCTAGAAAATGGTCTTGAGTTGATAGAGCTCTTCTTGAGGCTGTGCTATGCCAGTTTTATTTTCGGTCACGTACTGAAAGCCTGGAAGGAGGCTGTAGTGGTGTGCGTACCAAAGACTGGGAGACGTCCAGCAAAGGAACCGAAGTCTTATCGCTCCGTAGACTGTTTATATGAAGTAAACTCCGCTTCATAAAAAAGAGTTTGCCCATCAAGCAAGCAAATCTACAATTAATGCTCTACAATGCCTGATTGAAAGCATCGAAAATACATACTCGGCCAAAGAAATGGCTGTACATAGAGGGTGCTTTCACATCACATCACATCAGATCACTAGAGGAAAGGAATATAAACACCTCACTGATCAGATGGATACATGCTATGCTGGAAAGTTGATCTGTTATAGCTGCTCTCGGAGAGAAAACGGTTGTCCCCAAGGGGGTAGTAGTCTGACAGTAATACTACAATAATCTGGAATTGCGACTCAAGGTAACGCCGATGAACTGGTCGCCAATATTATGTACCAATGCTGCGAAATTACTTTTTAGCGTACCGAGGGGAAAGAATATCGTTGAGGCCGCTTTTGGCCAAGACAAGATGATCTGGAAGTCTCTCAAAAATGTTGCAGCCATATACATAATATTTTCTGTGAAACTGGGAAAGTTATGTTATTACAAAAAAAAATATGTCATTGGAAAAAAACAACCGTCGTACTGATGTAATATAATGTATTCAGGAACAAAATATTTTTACAATTCCCAAAAAATCTTGAGAAACTCTGACAGCAATGGACCAATTTCAATTTCTTGAACTGGAAGGGGTCTATTGGCTTATTTGATTTAGAAATCAAAATTCAATCAAATGTGTATTCAGTTCAATACAGAACAATAGCATTATCGAATTTAAACGGTTTTCTTCACATAAAGGATTCAATATAAAATTGAACCAGAGAAAGGTAGATCTCAGGTGAAAAACAACTACTTTCCTGGCAAATACCCGCAGAACGTTGAATGATATTCACCTGAAAATCCATGCATACTTCCATATAATATCAATGGACATTGAATGCAAATGTTTCTTTCTGATAAGCTCGATTATGTTTAATTTATGTCGTGTTCACCTAACAATCCGCATACCGGTTTCAGGCTTCTTGGCCCTCATCAGTACGGAGTAGTCAACCAGCCAAAGGTCCAAAGAACTCTGGCTGAAGTGAGACACAACGTAAACAAACCATCATCGATCTTGTAACACCTATAGGTACGCCGGAAAAGATAAACTTTAACTGGCGGTACCTAGTGACAGAAAGAAACACTCCGAAAATCTCCCACCTCGATAGGTTTCTAAATAAAAGATTCCTTCTCAGTAGGAGTGGCAAGCCCGTCTAGCATATAGTGAGAGATAAGTGCCATGTGAAGTGGAATGAATAGAAAAATCGAATTTAAACGGTTTTCTTCACATAAAGGATTCAATATAAAATTGAACCAGAGAAAGGTAGATCTCAGGTGAAAACAACTACTTTCCTGGCAAATACCACGCAGAACGTTGAATGATATTCACCTGAAAATCCATGCATACTTCCATATAATATCAATGGACATTGAATGCAAATGTTTCTTTCTGATAAGCTCGATTATGTTTAATTTATGTCGTGTTCACCTAACAATCCGCATACCGGTTTCAGGCTTCTTGGCCCTCATCAGGAAGAAAACCGTTTAAATTCGATTTTTCTATTCATTCCACTTCACATGGCACTTATCTCTCAATAGCATTATCGTTGTAATATTTGAAAAAATCGAAAGTGACTTTGGCGTAAAATTGAATCTTTCGGATTGTAGGTATAATGCTAACGCGTAGGCGAAAACTATTTTTCGCACTCGGACACATAACAGAAACGAATTATCTATCATCACTTTTTGGACTGGTACCACCATTCAAGAGAAAAACTTCTTACTAGTGTCAAATAATCATTTTTCCAAATCATGGAATAGTAGAGAAACGATTTGATAGTAGATAAACGTTTTGGTCCAAGAAAAGCAATTAATCTAGTACATGATGGGGTAAACCAAGTAATTTGTTCCTATCCAATTCAACTTTCATATTAAACTTCCAAGGAAAAAAATAAATCATGCAATTTTCTCGCGAACATCATAAATTTGCCATCACTTCCGTATAAGAATCAAGATGGCAAAATCTGACTGTCCAATCATATTTCTCGAGAGTTGTATAATATAAAAGTATTTCCGTAATCCTAAGCGGTAGTTTTTCATTTGGCCTCTCATTATTGGCTCGTTATAATGCTATGGTTAACAAATTGTGAACACCAGGCAAGAATCGCTTGATTAGTCAACCATGGTGTCTGTTCCTCGTGTGTGGATAATTTTATTAGCTGGCATTTTAATGATCTACAGGGTCATTGGTCAATCCGGAACAAATATATTTTTATTTCATTGACTTGGGAAACGGTGGTGAAATGAACTGATTTATACAGTGTTGCCCGATTTTGTTGAATAGGAAAAATCACCTCTCAATAAGATTATATTCTCTTACAGATTCCAGTATATGTAAATGTCACTTTTATGTTTTCAATATCGATCATAATCGCCGAATTGAATATAAAATATTCAGGGTTTTAGATGTATGTTCGTTGATCCATAAAGGATATGTCAGCTATTGGATATGTCAACACACTGTACATACCGGGTGTCAACGTATTCTTTAGACAAGCCATGATTCAAACATGGCAGGGGTGTTGGATTCAAGAATTGGAATATTTTCCAATATTTCATACTCTCCCCTCACTTCCGGTTTCACTGGAAACGACCCCAACTTTGGAATTTTTAATAGAACACATTGTATATTTTTGATTTCTTGGATTCCTGGGACGATTCTGAGTACAATCTTATAGTTTTGAGAAGGTAAATTGGTACAATTGATTTTTCAGGAACATTTTTATTTTTGCATCTGAAGTGCGTGTGACCCACTTCAACCAATCTCATGGAAATGAATGATGAGTAAAAAAAATTATGACAGTGTTTTCCATCTAGTTGAGTACCTATGACGATCTTTTACAGATTCCAATTTTCACGACGAATCCATTGATGGATTTGAATCAAAAATCGGATGAATGAAAATCCTAATACACTAATTATTTGTCGAAAAATTATGAGGAAATTGGGGTATAGCGCTCATCATGTATGCTGTGGATACAAAATTCAATGGAACTGAATTAAAAAACATCAATTTTCACTAACAAAAGTTCATAAACCTTACCAACAAAAAAACTACTAACACAAGGATTACTTGAAGGGAATTAAATGTTCGAAGTGCATTCCGCAAACTTCCTGACTTTTTCTGGCTCCATCAATGGTGTTTGACATCACATTTTGCAACATTGCGGGATTTGTGGTAGCAAACACTTCACGAAAACGATTTGTGAAATGTCAAGTGTTTGCTGTGTATGAATCACTCGTCTTTTCACATATCCCCACGAAAAAAGTCCAAAATATTGAGATCAGGTGATCGGGTAGGCCAACGTACAGGACCATTCGTTGCAATTCCTCGCTCATTGAACCGGTTCATTAAATAGTTGATGACTTGGATGGTATTATGGGAAGGGACCCTATCTGGCTGAAAATATATCACTTCAGAAACAGCAATTCTTCAATATCAATCTGGAGGAATTATCAATACCTTACCCCTGTCAACTCTCCTTGGGATAGAATTGGTCCGATTTTTTTTTTTCGATAACATCAGCCCATACAATTACTCCGAATCTTTCCTGAGAATTACTTTCCTGTATTAAATGCTGATTTTACTGTGCCCAATATCTACAGTTTCGTCTGTTGCGCATTCCATTCCCAAGTAGCATTTTCAGTGGACGGAACGTTGTGGTCACGATTTTGGGAAGTTTTGAGGTGTATGACCACAACCACTGCCACGTTATATACACGGTTCAGTCACGCGGCGGCTAACAAAATGGGGAAAACTTCTTTGGTGGCCGCTACATTTCGATCTACGTTCCTGGATCTCAGATAGCCACATTCCAACCACGTTGTGGTCACCTGGCAAACACGTAGATATGTAGTGGCCGACACTAGACAGGTTAAACAACTGACTGTGCTTGTGTAATTGATATGTAGCTCGTTCTTCGACCCGCAACATATTTTTATAAACAATATTCCTCATTCTTCCATTTTGCCTGATTCATTTCTAACACTCGATCGACTATGAGTATAAAAATATATAAAATCCGAACACGTAAGTAAGTATATTGAATTTGGATACTTCTGAACGGGATAAAATTAAAACGATTGAAAGTTTACTGTGAAACATGGCTGTTGAGCTCGATTGTGAGCACGTGCCATCTGAATACTCTTCATTTAAAAAAACATTATAATTTTGGAAATAACTCACTTCTGAACTTCTGTACTTAAATCCCTCAAACATTATTTTTTAGCAATCTCGGTAACTTGAAACCCATACTTACGAAATAAAATTACTACATTTGTTGCCGTACTGACGACGAATAAATCTTTATTGAATATTCCGTTCATTTCTCTAATAATGGCCACCCAGCATATTCCTGTGAATATGGCGGCTTTCGGAGAATATAACATCAAAGTGGCAGAAACTGAGAATATATCAATCCTAAGTTTCACTTATCATAAAGTGGTCAGTGGAACTAACTTATTAACTTTTTCACCACCCCAAAGTGGCGCTTACGTCGCAGGCCCATGACTCACCACTTCCAAGTTATTACCTAGAAATTACAATAGGTCCTATACCCTTGAAAGTGGCGAACAGGTCGCAGCTATTAGAACCTTCCACTTCAAAGTTTTTATGGTGGATTTATGGAGCTTCAATTAACAATTATCGAGTATCAAGTAACAATTATCAATCAACAAGTGATGAAAATGAAGGCATTTATTTAAAATCAAGGAAAATTGTTTATTGAAAACAAACGCATAACCATTTCATTTTGAACAAATATAATTCACGTAACAGGATAAACAAACTTTTTGTAAGCCCAGAGGTCATAATTCGGTTGTACAGACGTCTACTAGACCTTTCGCAAAAGTCCATGATTTATGTCTTGTAATATGCTGAGACGTCGCTATGTATGCCAATACGACAAAAAGGCACACTCTTGCGACGTCACATCGACGTTATAAAGTAGTGGTGATCACTTGCCAATATAGACTTATATAAGCCAGTCGCAAAAGGGTCGTTCTGTGGTCTTAGTGTAGTCATTATATCATTATGCATGAAGGTCATAATCTTTCTAATATAGTATTACAATATGTATACCATATCGAAAGATTTTATATAATATTAATATAATATATCTAGCACAGTCGCCCAGCTGATCATGGATTCCCTCGAAGAAATAATTATACAAAATTTAAAATACGTTAAAATATGTATACCATATCAAAATATTTTATATAATATATGTCAGCCTTCCTTTACATGTTCATGATACTCAGTGACCGTGATAGTTATCGAGATAAAAATGATTTTCATTTATGTGTCGTTAAGAATTGTTCTGAAACTCTAGTGACCAAGCAAATTCATTTTTACGATCAAAATCCAATTCTACTCACTTAAAATTCATGCGCCTCGGAAATGAAGAGAGAAATATTTATTTTCATTTCAGAAAAAATATATTTCATCAATTTTTCCCATTAGTTGTTGAAATATGTAGACCATATTACGAAAGATACTTGATAAGCATATCTCCGATGATTTTTAAATTTATATAACACCGAGGGTCCCATATTTTTTATTTTAAATATTTTTGTTCCAATATGGCTACCAGAATGATGTTATCAATCAATCTAAAAACATGGATGGCGTCCTTCTAGTGTCGAAAAGTTGTAATTACTCCGGTATGTACTATCATACGAGTGTCTCAAAGACATCGCAATAGCTTACATAAAAAAGTTGTAATGTAATCGCTGTGACCACAAGTAGCAAGTTTTGTTGTACTATCGTCGTAACGCTATCAAAACAGAGAAATATATACACTGAGTGCATAAGCATTCAGCTAGTTCCGCCAAACGGAAAACGCTAAAAATAAAAAAAATGGAAGGAACTGGATGAACTTCATTTTTTTGTCCCGATAGACTGATTAATTATTTGAGATGTTAATTTTGAGGTAGGCACTCATCCTTATTCCTCCTTATATTTTTCTATACGCTCCAGTTCTTTTGTAAGGCAGATTGGATTTTTGTTTTGGCATTTTAATCATTCATACGGAACTGAATATTCTACATATATAACACAATGAACCTATCCAACAAAAACAACATAACCAACAAAAATAATCTGACCTAGATACATAATGTAATCATTACGACCAAAGTTCATCAGTTGATGAAACTACATTACATGAGTACAATATGTAGTCGTAGAAACGTTTCGAAAATCTATTCATTAGAACCACATATGTTCATTGTCATAATAACCTCACAGCAACTGCTCTTTTGTTCTACTTAACGACACATACAATTTATTTACATACAAACCACAGTTCAACTTCATATCGAGAATTCTTCATTGTACTCTCGTTATATCTACTACACGACGTCATAGCAACGCCTGAAGGTTATAAAACGTACATTTACTTTTTGGTTTTAAAACATACAAATACGTGGTCTTTAAGACGGTATAAGAAGTCATTATGTTGATTTCATGACTCTGTGCTACTTGGGAGCCACTATAAAATAATTTGAGGAAAGTTAGGTTAGCTTTAGTCATCGCGCGAAACAATCCACGGTCACTTGATGGTGAACTTCGAAGGTAATTGTAACTTTGTAGTGACTTATATTAAATGCGAACTATGGCAATCACTTATGGCTCTTTTTTGGGGTGGTGGGAAGAATTGGCATTAGGTTACTATTTGCCAAAGACGAAAATCAGTTATGGAGATAGCAACAACGTGGCAACCATCACCTCATATCACAATCAAGTGCCTGCCACATTGAAGGTATGATGGAAGTTACTAAAACGTCACCGAAACTATCATACTCTATTGAATGTGATTGTGAGTGATATTTAAGTGGTACAGGATGGTTACTGCAACGGGTATCTTCAACTTTCAAGTTTGAAAACCTTCAAGGTGATTCAAACAACGAGAATTATGTGATGAGAATGGGAAAAAATCCGAAAAATTGAGTGAGCACTGTTAGTTTCCAAAACTGAGTTGACCTATTTGGAAATGTTTGCTGAATCAAAAAAATTATAATTGTCCAGAGCGTTTCATGAAGAATTTCCAATTTTTAATTGAAGCGACGGGTATTTGATGAAAATCCAGGTAAAAAAAAGACACTCATGTCACACCACCACGACACGTGTTGTGCTATACAATATTTTTTTCCAGTGGAGATATTACTAATTCCGCAATCACGATGTAACATGTTAATAATCAAGGTAGGTAGTAGTAGATATATGAATCTAATTAGGAATGTTGAGGGTACTAAGGATTATTCATAAGGTAATTATTAGGAATGAGACTAAGTAGAATCTAGACTATATCCATCACCTGTTTAATCTTCAGTAAAACAAATTCTACAAAGGAGAATTATTTAATTTGATAAATATAAATATTGCAATTTCTTGCATTTATTAATTTCTAAACTTTCTAGAAGGTCGAGTTTAAAATCTTTCTTTTCTGTATGTTATATTGCGAAATCGTTAATTGAACAGTGTTTTTCTGTAAGGGGTGAGTAGCAAAAGTTTAATCCGTTTTTCCATTGACGAATCAGTTCCTATATACTTATACTCGTTTTTTAAAAGTTCTGCTTGTTTGGTCTATGTAAAAACTGGCAAAAGAGCCACAAATTAATTTATATACTCCAGATTTCTCAGTTTCATCTTTATTGTTCTCAATGAATTTACTCAAATTACTCATGTGTTTTATATGCGATAATGATGTTTACTTACTTACTCAAGCAAAGTAGGAATTTTGTGGCCTAAATATGTAATAACTTTAAAATTATGCCTTTGTTTTCAGTAGATTTAAACTATGACCATTGATAGCAATTTGTTTAATTGAATTCAATTTTTTATTGAAATTTTCCCCAGAAAGAGGAATATTAATTAATCTATGTATCACACTGTTATATGCGGCTGGCTAATTTATGTTGGTATGGTTGTGTTGATGTACTGTGTATTGTGATGTATATATATGAAGGTTTATGGAAAATTGAAAAGTTAAGTTTATTACTGATTTTTGTTATAGTCAGGTCTAAAAACTTAAGAGAATTATCTGTTTCCATTTCTATTGTGAATTATAATCTAAGGACTGTGTGTCTGATAGATGTAGAAATTTTAAAAAATTGACTTATTTACAGCCAGTGGTTTAGAAAATATCAAATCGCCATAGGTACTCAACTAGACGGAGAAACTGTCTTCAATATTGTTTACTCATAATGCATGTCCATCAGATTGGCTAAAGTGGGTCCAACGAACTCTAGATGCAAAAATAAAAATGCTTCTGAAACATCGAATGTACCAATTTTGCTCCTCGGAACTATGTGAATCGTACCTAGTATACAGAAAAATTCAAGATATATACAGCGTGTTCCATTTGAAATTTCCAAATGGGTGTCGTTTCCCGTGAAACCGAAAGTGATGGGAGAGTATGAAGTATTGAAAATTCATCGAATTCTTGAATCCAACACCCGTGCCAAGTCTGATTATCATTTTGAATCTTACAAGTATTTTCATAGCTTTCAAAAATTCACATTCACAAATTTTCAGGACAATATTTATGGGTTTATAAATCTAAATGGGTCAGGTAGAAATTATTATTTATTTTTAGTTCGGTTTGAAAACATGGTATATTGGATTTTTTTTATTTAAATAATGATTTCCATCTCTATTCACTCATTAAACTTTTCTTTTTGTTTTGCCATCTGGTTAATTCATGAGTTGAAAGACCTGTATTCGTTATTTTCTGTATTATGGACTACCCTATTTTACGATCTTGTTGACTGATGTCAGTTTATCCATCAGGTGGAATTCCACAATACTTGCTACCTGACTCAAATTATAGTATTTATAAGATAACAATATTATAGTACCAATGGAACAAAGGAGTCGAGCATGACCATCTTCATAAGTTCTTTCTTTATTGCATATAAAAAGTAGTATGTTATCATCGTTAAAAGATCTGGCGACAAAATCACTTTGCTGTAAGATAAATATTTTCCATAAAAGTTAGTGAATGTTTATCGATGAAACTTTATTGGTTCCAAGAGTGCCGATAAATATTTTATTTTCGTTGGTTATGATTTCTCAAGTAGTTGTTATTATAAACACCTGAATGAGACAAAGTATATACAATTTCAGTGATTGATATTCATATGGGAAGTCTCCTGGTTATGTTTATGATGGAACCATATTTTTTTAATTTCAAAATATGTCTATATATTACATTGAAATGATACACCAAGAATACAGTGGATAAATAAGGGAAATTGGGATTTGATAAACTGGTATTCACGACATGTCCATCATCTTAAGGGGTTTTAATATTGTCAGAGTGGAAAATGGGAAGGAATATTAGCTCCTTACTTCTCACAGTTTCTATATTCGTTAGCTCTTTTATTAAAACTAGGAATATGGGCTGTACAGAGGTTCATGCTGAAATGGACTCCAAATTTGTTGAGTTGAAATTTCAGTATACAAAATGACAATATTGTAATACTCAAATGAATTTATGTCCGTTCTTCACACTTCGAAAACACAATACACAGTTTAATACGATTCCAGTTTGAAACGAAAATGTACCGCGTACCGCACTGCAATAAACATTCACTTCGAACTCGCTAATATGAATTACTACTTCTTGAATGAATGACTCCCGACCTTATATATCCTCTTTCTTGGCTTCCAGAATGTTCGAGCAGTTCGTGGAAACATCTAGACGGTTCCATGTTCGTCATCGGAAATTTCTGACCGTAACATCGTCTGGCTCATGATAAACACGCAGGGGTGTACTGTATCTAATTTCGAAACAATAGCAACCTTATTTAAACGGAATATTCAGAGATTTTGAAACGTTTCTGGATAATTTGGAAACTATTCTGATCAGAATTACTAACCGTTGCCAGAGTTTTGAAGTATGGAGATTTCAACGTCAATTTAAAAAATAATTCCACTGATTTACAGAAAACTATTTTTCTCATAGGGACTTTTAACCTTCTCGCAACTATTATCGATTGAACTCGTGTTTCAGCTTTTTTGTCGATATGTGTTGGCAATATACCAAGTGATTCTGATCCTGATATGGTTATAACGGGTACAGTTAGACCTAATTTTACTTATTGTTTAATGGAAGTTCATTACCCTACAAAAAAGCACAAATTCTCCCGATTATGAAGAGGGATATATCGAGTGAATTAATATCAATATCCGGATCCCAATGCCAAGCTGTGACATTATTGAAAATCAAAATGACAGTTGGTTGGCTTATTCTATATCATGTATATTTAAATATATTTTCAAGTGGGTGGTTATTTGATTTTTATTTGTGGATAACATATGTATGTACAGAACTCAAATCAAAGAGATCTGTTTTTTTATTCATAACATTTGTTTGTCTTTCATTTATATGAAACGTTTCAGAGAAAAGTATTTGTGTTAAATTACTTTCAACATCCAATACTTTTGAATTTAGATAGACAATACGATGGTCTTCATCTATCACATAACCTGCTTAACCACAGGATATTATATTTCTCCTATAATCACTTCCGTGACCTGTGATTCGATCTTTCAATAAATGTTTATTTGATATAAACTTTTTCACAATCATGACATGTAATTTCGATAAGTTTAATTCAAAACGAAAATCAGAAATAATTTTTATGTTTGTTTTTGTTATTTTAATATTTTCGTTTTAAATAACATCAATTTATTTCGGCGTCAATTCTAGAATAAGAGCTAGAATTTTGTAGTATAATCGATTTTCCATTATTGGTTGAATTTGTTATTCGAGGCATGTCGTATGAAGGGGTACTACAAAATTTCATTAAGTATTGAATATGGGTAGGAATTCTCAACATGTATCTATGATTGTCAGTTTATTCAAACATTCCATTCTAAAAGAGGAGAGAATATCCTCCCCAATTCTGATTTTCATATTGAAAATCGTGTCAAGCTTAATTTTTTTTGGATGATATAAAAAATAATTGATTAATCTGTTACTATTCATAGGTTATCTGTAGCACCTTGTGATTACTTTGTTATTTTCTGTTCTAACCAGTTTCATATAGAAAAATGGAACGAAGTTATAAGTTTTCTACTATGAGTTGTTAATTATTGTTATAATTATTAAATATATCGAGAACCTTGCCAATTTGAAGCTGAGGAACAGAAAGTATGAGGTCATCAACATATCTTTTGATTAACAAACATAAAAACTATTTCTGATTTTTATTCTAAATTGGAAACACCTATATTATGAAAAAGTTTGTGTAGGTCAAACTAAACAATTATTGAAAGATCGAATCACAGGTCACAAAAGTGATAAAAAGTGAGAATTATTAAATCATGTGCTTTGGCGGATCATGTAATAGATGAGGATCATCGTATTGGCTTTCTAAATTCAAAGGTATTGGATGATGAACGTAATTTCACAAAAACACTTAATAGTTTCCAAAAATGAAAGAAAAACAAATGTTTTGAATAAGAGAATATATATGGTTGATTTGGATTCAATTTCTACTTATATTCTCCATTAATCAAATAACCACCCTCTTTGAAAATACATTTAAATATACATACCTAAGAATAAGCCAACCACTTATAATTTTGATTCTTGCCGTAAAAAGTCATGTTATGTTTTTCCTTATAACATTTTCATTTCATGTTTAGTGAATATTTTGGAAATTATTATCATTTATACATCCTTAAACAAATTTTGTAGATCGCCTGGAGAAAGAAAATAATGTTTTTCGAAAATTCGGCTTAAAAACGGAGAATCTACTTTGACATGGTCATTCCTTCTGAAATAAACTGAAAAGTAAGAAACGAGGTAAGTGTTGATTGCTATCATAGTCTCATTGAGTAGACCAGTCTTTTGATTTGATTTGTTAGGTATTCCTGTTTATTTAGTTCTATTGAAGTATTCTGGCAGTTTCACATTGATAACGTTATTCAATTCATATGCCATGGTCGTGTGTATTTTTTATTTTTTGATTGACGGCATCTCCATTGTTTTTATTTGCCTTTCAAATTATAATGTTTGCTTTCTGTAGTTGACAACGCACGCCAACGCATTTGAATTGAATTATAACGTTATTAATGTGGAACTGCTGGAATACTTCGATGGAACTAAATAAACAGGAAAATGCAGCATATCAAATCAAAAGACTTGTCTACTCCATAAGACGATGATAGTAATCAACACCTCTCTTGTTTCTTACTTTTTAGTTCAGTTTATTTTTTCCGTAGTCGGGTTACAGTTCTTCAAAATTGTTATTTTATTAAAAAAAATTGTTTAAACCTTTTATGTGACAACAAAAAGATGAATGCTATGATAGCGTGAGTAATGGATACTTAATAATTGAACAATCTAGCCTAGAACATTCATGAAAAAACAATTGTTCAGTATACGGAATAGGATAAAGTAAACCTCTCTGGTTCACAAAAATGAAAGGAAAACACATGTTATGAATGAGAGAATACATGTTAGTGATTTGAGTTCCATTTCTACTTATATTTTCCATAAATCAAGATCAAATAACCACCCTCCTTGAAAATACGTTTAAAAATACATACATAAGAATAAGCCAACCAACTATAATTATTTTTTCCATAAAAATGTCACGTTATGTTTTTCCTGATAACAATTTCATTTCCATGTCATGTTCTGTATATTGGAAATTATTATAATTTATATTTTTGTATATCGCTTAGAGAAAGAAAATAAACATTTTCGAAAATTCGACAGAATTTACTTTGACATGGTAATTCCTTACTGGAACTCAAATCTCTCTCTCTATGTCTATATATATATATATAAATATATACGTATATATATATATATATATATATATATATATATATATATATATATATATATATATATATATATTGAAAATATAAAATTTTGATACTTTACGTAGAGTGAAGGAAATAATGTCACACACATAATGTTAAGGAAGTATTTTTCAATTTATTTCACAAGAAAATTGAACGTTCGAAATGATCACCATTCGCTTCTTGACAATAAGCAAGTCGATCTTGGCATTCTCGTACAACATTTTGTAGGGGTTATGTTGTTTATTTCTTTCGTTATGCTAGCTTCAAAATCTACAATATTGTCTGGTCTATTGAAATATACTTTCGATTTAAAATAACCCCATAAGAAGTAATCGAGGGAAGTCAAATCGGGGGATCTAGGCGGTCATTCAATCGTTCCACGTCTTCCAATCCACCTATTGGCAAAAACTTCGTTCAAATAATCTCTAGGGTACGTTAGTAATGCGGTGGATCTCTGTCTTGTTGGTACCAAATTGATATATCCATTGCATTTGGATCATTAACATCAGGAAAAATTCTTTTAAATGTAGGCTGTAAAAAGTTTATCAAAAAATCTAAATAAACCTCACCATTAACTGTGCCTTCAAAAAACTAAGGGCCAATAATTCTGTTGTTAATAATACCAGCCCAATCGTTCACTTTTTTAGGATATTGTGTGTAAGCCTCACACATCCAATGAGGATTTTCTCTGTTCCAATATCTATAGTTTTGTCTATTAACCGTTTTATTTGAATGAAAAGAAGATTCAACAGAAAAAACAATTTTGTTAATGAACTGCAAATCTGCTCCCAGTCTGTCCATCATCAGTTCACAGAATTGTTGTAGGTTACCTGTATTTACCTACTGTACTGATATTGTCTCTATTTTATATTATTTTATTATTAATATCTATTTTATATCATTTTATTGGTGAAATATATTATAATTGTTGCCTTCTATCAGGAGCATACTCATTCAACTCCTGAACCAACTGAACTTTATAAGGATGGTATTTTTCTCTATCTAAAGCTCTCAATATCGATGATTTACTTACATCATTGTCGGCGGCAAGTTGTCTACTTGTCATATGCGGATTTTCCTCAATCGCTAACAGTACATCTAACTTTTTTCCTCATCCAATTCAACATTTCGACCTGGTTTCTGACTAGTTTTTACATGTCCAGTTTCCATAGCTATGGTCCGCACAGTATGGGTATAATTAGTTCAAGGTGATACATCCAATACCGACTTACCATTTAATCAGTAACCAGTTGGGTTAATTATCCAATTTATATTTTGAAGTTAAACTTCTTTGGGCGCGATGAGGCTGAATTACACATAGTCAAATTTGAGTGCAACGTTTTCATGTAACGTTTTAAACGAGACGCTTCTGACGACGCGAAAAGGACAGAAAACAGGAGTAGTGAAACTTCTTTGGGCGCGATGAGACTAAAATTTCGAGGTCGAATTTGAGTGCATTGTTTTCATGTTACGTTTCAAACAAAACTCTTATGTGCAACGTTTCCATGTAACGTTTCTAACGATACGCTTCTGACTAAAAAAAGATGGAAAATAGGTGTAGTGAAACTTCTTTGGGCGCGATGATTACAATATACTTACTAATCGGTAATTAGATCGCCAAAGAAATTTCATTTCTGTCACGTGTACTGAGTTCCTCTGAAAATATTGTTGTTTCCTTCTTGAAGTTGAATAGTGAATTTTTTTCATGAACATTCCTTGGTGGTTGTTGTAATTTCTAATTCCACAATAACAATCAAAAAAATTACATGGCGCCCATTATCACCTATTAATATTATCCAAGCAGAAATCAAGGAACTGTCTTTCAATAAAGAACCACCCCTTCTTATTGAAGCGTATGAGTGGTACTGTGTTCATTCCTTCCTGGGTTTCACCAATTTCATTATTGAAATCCATTAAAGGATAGAAACATAGGTGAGAATTCTGACTGAGTATTTTTTCGTTCACCCTGTCATGAAATACAAAATAGATGGCAGTATAAAATATCTCATTTTGATGCCATTTGACTATAATTCTGTCACACTATCCAGAAATACATTTAGGTACCTCAACTGTAACGAATTATAAAAAAATCAATACGAAATACATGGAGCAACCATGAAAAGAGTTGTTAATGTTGAGGAGGGTTCAGGTTGACTCACATCTTACATTCTCGTATATCCCACATATAAATGCAATTATAGGCAAAGCCAACCAAATTCGGTGCTTCATTTTACGTACCTCAAGGGACATTTCAATCCGTTGAAGATTCTTTACAACTCATTAGTGTTTTCCATATTCCAGTATGCATCTACAGTATCGCCACTCCACTACCAAGTACTCATCAATGATAAGACGCGGTCCCGTGCCTATTATTTTTTGGGAGCATTCTGAAATTCCGTCGCTCCATTCTTTTCCCAGAGGGTGTGATGAGTGAATGAACATCTCGTCCATGTATATTATAAGGCGATCTTCTCGATTCTAACGCTTTCTTCTAAGGAATTCAATTCTAAGCAATCTAATGGGACGTTCTATTAGTATTCGTCGATTATTTTTGAAATTTCTCTAGCGAAAACCAATTTCGTGGATTCCTTCACGCAAAGTATTCATACAACATTGTTAGCCAATATCTTCTACGATTCTTTTATAAACTGTTTTCAATGTAGAAACCGCCTTTTCTGTTGTGTGATGATTAACAATCGTTCTTCGCAAAATTGTTGAATCTCCGTCGCCAAAAAAAGTTTCAATTATTATGTTTATTCCATTTTCATCAGGGGTTGAAACTTTTGATGAATGGTCCATTTCAACTTGTTTCAATTACTTTTTAATTCGTCGAATATTCCTAATGGAAACGTCCGTTACTGCCGCAACACGTTCTTGAACCTATAAAAAAAAATTAGTATGAAAATCTGCCCAAAACTTCAAGTTGAATATCAATATATAGTTCAAAAACATTAAATCATACAAATATTGAAAACTTACCTTTACGAGAGAAAAAGTTGCTAGTTATCTCACGACGTTGTCCATTCAATACTTCAGTTGTGAACAGCATTTAATAATTGAGAACTTTATAAAACGCACAAAATATCACAAGTTTCAAATTTTCTCTACCGACTGTACTTAGGCGATATAAACACCACGAATGCACCTCTTAAACTGAGCTTTCGAGTGTTATGCTACTGCGCATCCAAACCCCAGAGGCCAAGCTAGAATTGTCGACCTGTACATATCAATTCTTTCGAAAGTGTTCAGGATAGATAGTTGAGGCATGTGACCTATAAAAAGGAGGATAAGAGCTGATCTAATTACCTTGTTTAAACTAATCAACAATGAAATCTCATGCCCTGAACTATCGGCATTATTAAACTTTGGAGTACCATCTAGAACCACCCGCAATACTTATTGATTTATTTAGCATACTCTTTTACGAACACGAACTATAGCCTTGAGTAGTCATTAACACGACCAATGAGACTGGGCAATGATAATTGTAAACCAAATTCAGAATCGATCTCAAACCAGAAACAAAACAACCATATTCGTTCTATCGTATCTTTTATAACTGCACCTGAAACTCTTCGAAAAACTACGACTTGATCAGGAGATATTGATATTTCGTTCCAATATACAGCTTGGAAAATAGTTATGGAACTCTAAACTTACCTGCTTTGATGTTAAAAATTTATTTCCGAGTACTTCACCAGAAGAAACTATCACGCCAGAGAAATATTGTCAATCCGATAATAAAACAAGAGATATTAGATTTTGTCACAGTTTGTTTAACTCAGAATAATTTTTCATTCAACAATATTTTCTATTCCTCTGATGAAGGACTAAGAATAGGTTATCCCTCGAGTCCTTCATGAGCCGAAATTTTTATGGACAATATGGAGAAAAAAATTCACAATAATCCTTTGATTAAAAGTTTCTTGTACTGGTGCAGGTATAGAAACTAGAAGACAATTAGAAATGTTTTTCGATTTTGTCAGTGCAATTCACCCTTCAATTGAATTCACGAAAGAAATGGAAACAGATAATTCTATAAACTTTTTAGACCTGACTATAACAAAAATCAGTAATAAACATTACCTTTCCATTTCACAGTGCCTCAACACATCCATACCAACATAAATTGCCCGCATATGATACTATGATACTTAGACTGATCAATACTCCCCTTCAAGGAGAAAATTTTAATAAAGAATTGAATATAATTGAACAAATTTCGATTATTAACGGTTATATTCAAACTTAATGGATAGCATTCTTTCAAGAAAACTTAATGAAAAAGCTTTGAGAAGTGTTTTCTACTAAAAACAAAACACACGATTCTGAAGTTATTACATATTTGGGCCATCCTACCGAAAAAAAATCATTCATTGCATTCAAAACATATACTGATTTAAGCAAATTTGTTAAGAATACTCAAGATGAAACTGAGAAAGCTGTTAAATCTGGAGTATATAAATTAACTTGTGGCAGAACATTTGAAAAATTATTATCATAACAGATAAACTGTTTTGTCAATGAAAAAACAAATTAAATCCTTGCTTCTCACCTCTTGACTGAAAAACATTCTTTTGTTAACGATTTCAAAATACTATATATAAAAAAAAACAGTTTTAAACTTGAGCTTCTAGAAAGTTTAGAAATTAATAAATGCAAAAATTCACCATATTTCCTTAATGAAATGATCAACTTTAATAATTCTCCTATGTTGAAATGTTTCTACTCAAGATTAAACAGGTGATGGATATAATCCCCGTCCTATTAATTACTTATTGAATTATCCTTAATATCCTTAGTATCTATTTATTTATTTAGAAACAGACAGGCATGCGCCTAATTATATGTTTCATTATGGATTTTGAGGTAAGTTTGAATGACAACATTACATTCATCTACTACATAGCCAGAGTATCTTACATATATTAGTATACAGTGCTTCTCATAAGTCCCCTTCCCCCCCTCTTATTTTTGGAACGAGTATACATAAAAAAGTGAAATTTGGACACTGAATATTAAAGGTTGTGAACTTCCCTACTAGTGTTGATAGATGACGGAATCGTCAAAGATGACGTCACAAGGCCATTGTGACCAATAATTTTAAATATAACTCTACGGCAAGCGACACCTCTTTTAAAAGGTATCGAAAAAACCTATTCAATGATACTAATTTTGTTTGCGTTTATGGCAGTTTTGGCAACTCGCTTTTAAAAAACGCAAAGCTGTGATGAATTAAATCAGTTAATACTAAAATTCAAAATTCAAGCTCCGCCTCTAGATAGTTGTCAAATAAGCTGACCTTTTGGTTAGTCTCCCTAATTCGACGTTTTTGTAATTGTCCAAGTTTTTGTACATTTAATAATTTGTGTATTGTTGATCGAACGTTTAACTGTTTCAGCAGCTTTTGGTACTTTTGATATTTTTGTACATTTTAATAATTTGTTAAACTGTTGTGAAGTTTAAGTGCTTCAAGAAGCGAAATGGTACGTGCTTTAGGTGATGAAGTAGCAGCGATCCTAATTCTTGGTGAAACTGGACAAAATATTCATGCAGCAGAAAGCATTTTTAATGAGAGGTTTCCCGATCGCGCCATTTCGAGGACTTATTTAAGGGAGCTCCTTCGTAAGTTTGAAACAACGGGTAGTTTTAATGATGCGAAACGATCTGGCAGACCAAAAATTTCTGATGAGAAAAAAATTGATATACTGGCAGAAGTAATAGTTAATCCTACTTCTTCAACAACTCACGTTGCATCTACCAGTGGAGTCAGTCGAAGTACAGTACACAGGGTGTTGAAAAAAAACAAATTTCATCCATACAACTCAAATATGGTTCATTAACTCTCAGACGACGACCCAGAACAAAGACTAGAATTTTGTGAAAATATGGAAACTAAAATTAACCAACAGCCAGACTATGTCAAAACAATTTGTTTTAGTGACTTTCTATCTAAATGGAAATGTAAATACACAGAATGTGAGGTATTGGAGTGACGCAAATCCTCACCTGTTTCGTGAAACACATACCCCATTTCCCCAGAAGGTGAATGTTAGGGCAGGTATCCTGGGAAACCACATCGTTGGGCCTCTTTTTTGAAATACTCATTTTACTGCTGAGGTTTATCTGGAGCTGTTGCAAAACGCAATCCTTGAAATTTTGGAAGATAATCCAGATGAATTCGGCAATTTGGAAATAACATTCCAACAGGATGGTGCTCCTCCACACTATAACGGTGCAGTGAGACGGTATTTGGATAAGGAGTATCGTGGTAGATGGGTTGGACGACGAGGTTCGAAAGAATGGCCAGCTCGATCACCGGACCTCACACCTTTGGATTTTTTTTCTGTAGGGGTACCTTGAATCGAAGGTTTACGCCACTGAAACTGACAATATTGACGTTTCAAAACAACGTATTGTTGCAGAATATGAGGCTGTTTCCGCAGACACATTTGCAAAAGTACGACAAGAATTTAAAAATAGGAAGTAAATGGAGGTCACTTTAAGCAATTTCTTCAAGTAGATACTGATTCTTAAATCTGTAATTAATATCATACTGAATGGAATTTAAATTTTAATGTTTACTAATGAGCCATTGAAACTGGCATAAACACAAACAAAATTGGTATCATTGAATAGGTTTTTTCGATACTTTTCGAAAGAGGTGTCGCTTGCCGTAGGGTTCCATTTGAGATTATTGGTCACAATGGCCTTGTGACGTCATCTTTGACGATTTCGGCATCTATCATCACTAGTAGGGAAGTTTACAACCATTAATATTCAGTTTCCAAATGTCACTTGTTTATGTATAATCGTTCCAAAAATAAGAGGAGGGGAGGGGACTTTTGAGAAGCACTGTTTATACATATGCATAGTGACCTAAGCGATAGTCAGACTGTGGGGTTCCTCGCACCAAGTCGCGTTCCCAATTAAAAAGGTAAGATGATAGAATACGTCGAAAGATATGACGACAGTGTTAGTGAGCGTGTACAATCAGGGATGTTCTTCTGCTGTGTTACCAAGTTTTCATCTGATTTCTCATCTTGGTTTTATATTTTCTTATGGGAATATCGAGAAGTCCGCATGCGAAATCATTACAATGCTTGTTATATATCTTGCACATTCTATCTATTGGGCTATTACTGGTTACTTGAAAGGTAATATGACGAAGGCGCAGACCTGTTGGTGGGATGTAGAATTGCAGTTGTGCAAACAGATATGAACTATCCAGTGCACCATTCAATCGTTTGTAAAGGATCGTTATGTTCATTGCACATCTTCTGAGTTCAAGTTCTTCGATACTGAATTCTTTCCTCAGTGGGCTATTGGGGACAAGCCCCGGGCTAACGCCGTGTTCCTTATAGTACAAATAATGAATGAATTAATTTTGAATAGACTCGAACTCCGTTTTGAGTTTTGTTTTGCGGGATCCCATACAGAAGCTGCATATTCCAGCTTACTGCGAATAAGTGAGAAATATAGATATCTGATTATGCTCGTATCGGTAAACTCGGGTGTGGTTCGCTTTTATAAACCTAATAACTTGCTAGCATCTTTTGTTATATTGAAAATGTGTCGATCAAATTTGAGATCACTTTGAAAGAGAATACCAAGATCAGTAATTTCCAAAACTCGTTCCAGAACTCTGCATAGTGTATATGATATTATGTGAATTTTTACTCTTTTTGCTGAAAGAAATGACCTTGCATTTTGAGAGATTGAATAGTGGATTGTTTTTTATGGACCATGCCGTAATTCGGTCTAGGTCATTCTGCAGTTCAAGATAGTCATTAATGTCCGAAATTGTATTGTGAATTTCAAAGTCGTCCGCATATAGCAGACAGTCAGATGATACTTTAGGGGATAGATCATTAATAAAGATGAGAAAAAGAAGTGGTCCCAAGTTCGAGCCTTGTGGCACACCTGACCCCGCCAGAAAAACATGAGATGTCTCACTACCATATGTAACATACTGAGGTCTCAGTTGATGGTACGATGTGAATAACGAAATCAAATGATTGCTCAGTCCATGATATTTGAGTGTGGCTAACAGATTATTTTGATTCACCTTGTCAAAGGCTTTTGCAAAATCGGTGAAAATACAGTCCACCTGTTGATTCGATTCCAAATATTATGTGAGAATGTTAACAGATTGGTTTCCACCGATTTTTTTTCTGCAGAAGCCGTGCTGTTTTGTTGATATGATGTGTTTGAAACTGGCATGCAATATTTCATGTAAAATGAACTCGAATAATTTTGCTGCGCAGTTGAGCAAGACAATAGGGCGATAATTATATTTTTCACCCCCTTTTTTGAAAATCGGTGTTATTCTAGTTTGCTTGAATATATCTGGAAATATCCGGGTTTTCAAAAATCTATTAAATATTATGAGTGGATGATTAGCGGATATATTGAGGAATACTTGCATGATTTGAAGATATAACAGGGAACGTCATCAGGACTCGACGACCTTTTGAGTTTTCATTTTTGGAACGCCTTTTCAACATCGTCAACAGTTATTCGGTAAAAATGTTGACAAAATGTCTCTTAAAAACTTTCGGCAATACTATTGATTTCTGTTAAGTTATAATCAGAGTCATTCTCAAAAGTTGAGCTGAAGTAATCTGCGAATTCTGCTGCAATAATTTTTTTGTCGTCAACTTTTTTGTCATTCATAAACAGACAGGTTTTAAATGTGTTATTTTGTCTTCTGTTCTTGACAAAATTCTAAAAAGCGTGGGGTCCCGTTCAATGTTGTCCTGTATATTTTCAATATATAACTTGTGCGCATTTCTGATTTTCGTTTCAAATTCGGCCCTGACTCGTATCCTCGATATTCCTATTCAGATGTTTTTACCCACAACTACATGCCTAGAAGATTCAACATGATACATCGTGATTGTTGAGTTAGTATCATCTCCACCTGACTGCTATTGTATAGCGAAAACACGTGTCTTGGTTTTGTAAATCCAGTTTATTGAAAATCATTTAGTGGAGTAAGTGTTTTTGTTTGCTTCAAATTGATATCAATGTATTATAATCAATGAATCTATTGTAAATGGGCACCGGTGGCTGGTTAGGTTGACGAGAGTCTTATCGATATCTGATAGTACTTGAATGGGTGGCCAAGCAACATCGGGCGCGTTCGGTAATTGAACGGGGACCACCTGACAAGGAAGGTGCGCGTTAAAATGCAACTTTAGCGTAGTAGCATATTCGCAGCTGCAGGCTCCTCATCAATGGGCACGAGATAAGACGATAGATATGCCGTCCTTCAGAGGAGACGTTAAGGTGGCGGTCCCGAATTCATAGAATTCAAAGATATTGAGCTCGTTAAAGAACCCTACCCCTGAAAACAACAGAGGGTTCGTCAAAATTTCCGGTTGGGGGAAGTTGATCACCGGCGTCGGTGTTTAGCCCTGGTCGCAGAAACAGGCCGACGTTAAATTAGGCAATAAATTTTTTTATTGTAAAATGAGATCCGTACACAAATAAACAAATAAGTATATTAAAAAATCAGGAAAGTAGCAAGTACGTTGTCCATCTTTCAGTATTCATAATAAAGTATGTATATAGATATTGCTAGTTGGACTAAAAACGAAGGGTTTTCGAAAGACTGTAGCCGTCACTGCGTCACTGTTCCCAGAAAAATGCAAACACTTCATAAACGTTTTATTTTATGTACATATTGTTCCGCATGGAATCAAATGAACATAATGAGAGGATTTCAGAAATGGAGTGAAACATAGGGTGTTCCATTGGAAACAACGAAAATATTATCAAATTCCTGCTCTTCTGTCTACTGTACGAGTTATATTTGTCATTTTTGCTGAACAGGATGTGAAATGAATCCTGTCAAACATCGTTCTCCTTTGTTTATTATTATATTTTTTGAGAAAAATATTATTATTGTCATTATCATCATAATTATTGAACTAAATATTCTCCAGACATTACGTGGTAACAAAGCATTGCCAACTGCTCACAAATTGCTGAATATTCGTTCGAAAATATGAACAGGATGTTCATAAAATCATCTGCGAATGAACTATAAACTTTAGTCACTATTAAAAAAAAATATTCAACATTCAATTGAGAATGTTTCCCTTTCCAATACGAATGTAAGTATTGATTGAATGTGGGATATATTAGGTACCATATAGTCTACTAACTTAATCAGAAATGACCGCCTTATACACCAGCAGGCAGAACAAAACAAAATGTATCTGTGAAGAGTTTTTCATTTCCGACTTTTCTTGGTCCTTTTCAATCACCTGTTCTCCCTTCGAAACTAAAGCGCAATTTATTGAAACAAGTTCTTCACTCAAATATCATTATTCCGAATGCGTTCAAGTAGACTGACTACAACGGACAAGTCGTAGTTCTACTCGAAGATTGTCACACCCGTTGCCCAAATTTGCATACAGTGTCAATGGAAGATTCTCATAGTTTTTAACATAGATGCATAATTAATACATTATCATTTTCGTAGATGAAACTGTAAAAACCAGAAGAATTCCAAAGCTTGGCTTTGAACTGTATACAGTATGAGTAACACAGACTGGATGAGTAACAAACCACCCCAGTCAAAGAACTTTTTTTAAGTATCATCTCAATAAAGACAACAATAGCCAATGCACTCGACGAGTTTTTACGACACCGATAGCTTACCAGTGCAATATTATCGTTTGAAAATAACATAGTATAAACATTTTGTGAATAAGAAACCGCACAATCCATAAAAACAAAGGAATACGCACCATTTATTAAGACATAACATTAAACAAATTGTTGAATATAAACTGAAGTTTTCGCCATAAAGTATCTTATAAGTATGTGAATACCGGAATATTCACATGCGCGCAACACGCTGATATTATGACTAAACTGTCCCATTCTGTTTCTTACGATCATAACTCACTTCTAAATAATATATTTATATATATATATATATATATATATATATATATATATATACACTATGCTTTGCAAATTTTCTGAATTTCTTGAGAAAACTGCATCAATTGTTGTACCATATCTCGTTGTTGTTTGAACCGGAGATTCGTTTATTGTTAAATTGAATGTTACTCTCAAACAAACAATTATTGGTTGAGATTATTCTAAATGGAAATTAATATGGAAATCTCCAGCAAGAATCAACGGTAACTGATGGTAATTACTATTTAAAAGATCTCGACCTTCAATAGTAAATTGGAGTAATTGCTTCTGAATAAGTTGTATAATGTTTGATACAGTTTTATTTGGAGAAATGTAAAGAACAACAATAATCAAAGTTGATCTCGTATGCTGACACACCGAACAACAGCAGTGCCATATTTTTTGTTATAGGGGTGATAGGGGAAACCATGAACACGGGGAGACAGTGGACAAGCTCAGATTTCGTAACCGTAAACTTGAATTTCTCCCCAGATGACAAAAGGAAATCTGTAATTATTATGTTTGGTGTGCTGTGTCAGTTATTAGTGGTTGGCAAGTGAACAAATAATTATCAATAATTGGTTGTTTTCTGTAAGTCTGATGTAGGATTTTCTCCAACTTGTGTTAGCTTTATTGAGCACGTAAATAATTATTTTTTTCTGTCTAATTAAAGCACTTACACTATAGCGCTTTTACTAATATAAACGTTTTGGTCACAATCCGCACTTTCATTTCTCTAAAAATCAGATAAATTAAAAAATATATATGTTATGTATTTAAATCTTCACCAACTGATAAAAAAAAATATTTTTGAAAATATTTACATACATGCAGCGAAAAAATAAAGCCTTATAATCACACAAGAGTTTTTGAAATGATAGTGTTTTTCCTTAAGTGTATTGTTTGGCAGCAGCGATTTTTTTATCAGCGCTAAGTGTCATCACGTAGTCTAATACTAGTAGTGGCGGTTGACGAAATTTTGAGTGCGCTGTATGTACTTACTTTCTGAAACAATGGAGTGCATTATTTGTGAGAAAACTGTGCATGATGGTGACAAATATGTGATAAACAGACTCAGAATACAAGGTGGACATTGTTATAAAATATATAAAGAACAAACAAGTCCAGAAATTAAGAGACCCAGAGATCAAATTAGCAACAACAACAAATAAACTATCATCGGAATTTCCTCCAACTGAAGGCGCTGATAACCAGCACTTCTGAAGGTAAACCTAGATTCAAATTGTAATATATTTCATTATCTAATATGCTTAATTTTCACTGCAGGTGAATGTATCAACTTAGAATATATAATACCCGCGCACAACTTCGGTTTTAGCGGATTTCTATGTTTGTTCTGTTATTTTAGAATTGTTCAAATTGGCAATTTTCATTTATATATGTACATGTACTTACAAATGTATTGTTGATGATTTTATCAAGCAGATTAAACTTTATTATTATCATTAGAATATGACACAGTAGCGAATACCAACACCAATTATAAATACAGATGATTCAGGATATAAATTAACTCCAGTATTTTCAGATGATAAGCCAATTCCTGATTTTGTTCGAAAATCATCAAGTACTTACTGTTCAGATAAAAATTGTGTCAATCGGAAATGTGCTTGTGTTAAAGAAAGCCTAAAATTTTGTAACGTGTAAATGTCGTACCTGTAATAACATAATTATAGATTTTGAGGCAGATACGGACGAAATCAAAGAATTAGAATGCTCTTAATGTAGCGGCCGAAATAACTACATATTACTTATTTGTTTCAACAATAAAACTAATTTTCTGCACATTTTCACTTTAATTCAATTTGAAATGTCTAATAAAGTGACTCATTAATATTTATAAATAGGTATATTATTGTGCGATAATTTGTACAATATTATTGAGAGGAGAGTATTTAATATTTATTGTACAACCTCTCAATATAAAAAATATATGATCAATACTTCTGTACAATATCACGTATGGAACAAATATACAATTACACCTTTTCTAGTGATGACCTATTTCACGTACCCCTTTCAAAAATTAGATTCTTTGTAGAGACATACTATGCACTAGGTAGGGTAAACTGTATTTTTATTTGTTGATAATTATCTTTAGTTCGATCTAGCTTAACATTTCTAATGTCATAATACATTTTGTGATTTATGTGCGACTCTATATAATTAGAACTCTTTTGTTCTGTTGAGTTGCCGAAGCTGTAAATAAATAATCAAAAATAAATGAATGTATCTATTAAAAATTCCGTGAGCGTTTTTTCTGAACTTTAGCTAGTAGCATTTTTAGTGGACAGAACGTAGCGGCCACGATTCTGGAAAACTCTAAGGTGTTTGAACACAACCACTGCCACGTAATATACACGGTTCTATCACGCAGCGGCTACCAAAATGAGGAACACTTTTTTGGTGGCCGGTACGTTCCGATTTACTATGAGTATGGGAATATATAACATACAAACACGTAAGTAAGAATATTGTATTTGGATACTTCTGATCGAGATAAAATTGAAACGATTGAAAGTTTACTGTGAAATATGGCTGTTGTAGCTTGATTGTGAGCACGCACCATCTAAATACTCTTTATTTGAGGAAAACATTATAATGTTGGAAATAAGTCGCCTTCGAAATTATGTACTTGAATCCCTCAAACAGTTTTTTTATCAATTTTGGTTACTTGAAACCAATACTTACGTAATAAATTACTACGTATGATGCAGTACTAACGACAAATAGATCGTTATTGAATGTTTCGCTCATTTGTCTTAACATGGCGACCCAGCATATTCCTGTTAATGTGGCGGCTTTTGGGAAACATGAGTTACCACTCTCATCATAAAAAGCCCAGTGGACCTAAACTATTAATTTCTCCACCTCTAGAAAATGGCGCCCACGTCGCAGGCCCATGACTCACCACTTCAAAGTTATAACCTAAAAACTGCAATGGGTCTTAGACCCTTGAAAGTGGCGAACACGTCGCGGCTATTGCAACCTGCCACTTCAAAGTTATAACTTCGGAATTACGGGTACATATCCATTAATTGTAGCAAGTATGGTGGATGTATACAGCACCAATGAACAATTATCGAGTAACAATTATCACTCACCAAGTAATGAAAATGATGGCATTTATTCAAACTGAAATAATAATTAAGGTATGGATATCAAGCAGGCGCACAAGTCGATATGTTGAAATTAACCTTTTTATACAAAATAAAAAAAAATGTCAATTGAAAACACATAATTTATTTCAATTTGGAAGAATCTTGAGTAATTCATGAAAAACCGATTTTTCATTAAACTTTGAACACCCTGTTACTCGGAAACGGAGCAAGTTAGGACACACGTTTATATGAACTTTTTTTCATGAAATATGACTAGGAATCACCCCCTGAAAGTAATGACATAATTTAGGTCATATATATATATACATGTATATATATATATATATATATATAATATAAATATATATAAATATATATATATATATTATATATATATATATATATATATATATATATATATATATATATATATATATATATACAGGGAGGGCCGTGACTATGCATCAACAAATTTAACCACTTGCGTGGAGTTCTTATTGGAGTGCATGAAGATATATCCAACCGTATCAACTTAATAATAAAAAAAAACAAATCTGACTAGGTTAAGAATATCGTTATCATCTTATTATCTATATATTTTGAATTTGGACATATCACCTGTGACATGTTATCTGAATTTGAACAGTTCTTTGAAGCACTAGAGTCGTTGCAGATTTAATATGATAGTGCTGCTCTGTTGGCGGGAGTCTTTAACATACCTGATTATACTACCTATCTCCAAATTAATAGAACTAGTACACAAATATCACTCTTAAATATCTTCGCTCAATTTCTCAATCAAGCACAGAAGAACTTCATGTACAACGACTTCAACAAGTTCTTGGACTTGGTATTTTGTACCGAGTTTTGCGTGGTGGGGAAATCTTTTGGCTATTGAGAGCATAATTAAAATCGACATTAATGTGTCATGAAAAAATTATCTGCAGAGGTCGGAAGCCAACATATCTTCCAATCCAAACAGATTCTGGCATTCCATGAATTCTTGTAGGTCTTCATCAAAAATTAGGAGCAGAATGGTGTATGACAAATTGCTGCAAGAGCCTCCGGAAATCCTGAACGGGTTTGCCGACATGTTCAGTAAATCCCATACTCTTTCAATGCAACATGATTGTATACCCGATTACTGCAATGATAATGGCTTGCCACTCATACATATTACTAATTACAGTGAGAAAGAGATTCTGAACGCCATCAAATTACTGAAACCAAAATTAACTGCGGGACCAGACTATGTACCAGCGTTTCTGTTCCGAGACTGACTGCACCTCAGTATTTGCCCGACCATTATCAATACTCTTCAATATATGTCTGATGTCAGAACATATTCCGACGACTTGAAAGTCATCAAAGGTCTGTCCTATATATAAGAATGGTGATAGAAATAACCTTGCGAATTATAGACGAATTTCGATTATATGTAACTCTAGCAAAGTTTTCGAAATTCTCTTGGAACGTAATTTATCTTATAACATCAACACAATCTTCCCCCAACAACATGGTTTCATGACACTGACTTCTCCAAGGCTTCTGACAGACTTGATCGCGGGGTTCTGATCAATAAACTGAAACTATTTGGGTTATCTCTCTCAATAATCAACCTATTCAAATCATACCTCGATAACCGTAAACAATATGTCCAGTTCAATGGCTTCAAGTATGTCAAATATCTTGCAACATCTGGCGTACTACAAGGATCCCCCGGGGCCTTTACTTTTCAATGTCTTCATCAACGACATTGGTGATGTCATCCATTTGATCTTCCTGCTGTATGCAGACGACCTAAAATTATATCGTTGCGTGAATAACATTGATGATTGTCAACATCTGGCTGACAAGCTGAGTCGAGAAGTTGAATGGTGTCAAAATAACAGATTAGAACTGAATCCTTGCAAATGAAATGTCCAATCGTATTCAATTACTTAATTGGTAACATTTCTGAAGAACTGAAATGTTCAGGGATATTGGTGTTATATTTTATCATTCTTTATTGTTTAATGATCACATTGACTCCGTCTTGAAATCGGCATACCGAGCTTAGGGGTTCATAGTTCGCAACAGTCGTGATTTTAAAGAGACAGGTACTCTTATGAAACTGTACTACTGTTTAATACGTTCGAAGGTCGAATATGCATCGGTTGTTTGGAACAGATTTTCTCGCACTATGATACAATGTACTAAACCGGATTTGATTCATTTCTCACTTTTCATGCGTATTGATGACAGACGTCAAATTAAAAATATACCTTGTCAGACAATAAAAGCAAAATACCTCAAATTATTCCCGCGGTAATTTTCTAGGTAGGATATTCCCACTATAATAATGTTTTGATTGGCTAAAACGTTCATTAATGATTTGAATTGAAAGTTTACATTGGTTTCTAGAAATGTCAAAAAATAATCTACAAGAATCATTCTTTCGAATGTATTTTCTTTTTCATTTAATTGTAAGTTGGGAAACACTTTACAACCACAGAAAGGAATGAGTTATTCCCCGTTGAGTTTTATTAGTATAATTTTGATAATATCCCTTTTCAATTAAATTTCGATCTCTCTTCGATGTAACCTCTTTGGAACATTTTTGATGATAGGATTCCATGAATGAAAATTGTCCTTGTCCTCTTTTTCAAAGGGTATGTTGACGATAAAAATAATAAATCTGAAATTCTGGACGTGTTCCAGAGTCTCCACTCAAGACTGAAATTTACTTCAGAGGAAGAAAATAACAATTGCTTAGCTTTTCTTGACACAAATGTCATATAAACTCCTAACAACGAGTTGAAAGTAGATTGGTAACTCAAACCAACTCTTTCAGAGAGGTTTGTTAACTATTTTTTAAATCATCATTCTCAACATAACATGAACATTAAGAGTACCTAACCCAGAATACCATAAATAAATCTTGAACGAACCCAAAAATCTCTTTGAAAAAACAATTACCCTCCATTATTTATCGAAATAAGTCTCCATGATAACAAACCTTCTAACAAAACTAATAATTTGACAATAAAATACAACAAAATACCATATGTGAGAAATCTCTCTGAAAGACTTCCAAAAATTTTAAATGAAGAAAATTCAAAAAATTTCATTTTTAAACGAAAACGCCATTGGTAAAAAGTTTTTTTCACACCAAAAAACAAAAACCTCTACTGATCTACAATCAAAAGTCTTCTATGGAATTGACCGTAACAATTGTACTAAATGGTACGTTGGTCCAACAGGCTGATATTTAAAAAAACGCATATCTGAACAAGATAGCGACACAAAAACGTAATGCACAAAATTCCACTGCTCTAGTAGAACATACTAGAGGAAATTGACCATCTTTTGATTCCACAAACCCTGTCATCCTTGATAAAACCCCTTCCTGTCAAAAAGACATCTTAGCGAAATTCTCCACCAAGACAGCGTCAATACCAGAAAAGTCATAGAAATATTAAACACGGCCTATTTCAACTTGATTAGTCAGATTCCGGAATGATTGGCTATTATTAATTCTCAACCACAATTGTTTTTCTCCATTGATATATAAAAAGTTATATGTGTCACAGATATTTTCTGAGTTGTTCTCAGTATTCGTTTGTCTCGTACTCAATTTGGGAGCTGTAAAAGTTATTTTCGTTCATCTATAATGCCTGTATATATTTAGTTTCATTCGATTCAAACGCAGAAAATCTTATTTTAGGTCCTCCTTTTGGATATTTTTTCAATATTCTTTCAAAACTACAATTCATTGAAAATGTTTCAATTCTTTTGGCTCATTGTTCTATAAAAAAAATTCTGTCCTATCTCTAAACATCTTCAACTTACAAAAACTCATTGTTAGCCATGAAGATTAATTTGATAGAATTCGAAACGTTGGTAATGAAACAAGAGTTTTTCTCAAACCAAACTGTTCTCAATCCCAACAAACTTTTGAATATTATGTTTATATTGGAATACTAACTGACTAAAATTGAAAGTAATTTGTTATCCACTGGATTTGGGGTCAATAATTTCCTTAACCTAAACTATCTGGCAGGGAAACGAACCTACCAACTACATTAAGAACTAAACAATGAAAAATATTTTAAAAATCAAATAACCTTTTTTCCAATGCATAAAAATGGTTTATTTTGAAAACAATATAGGTATTCTTGTGTTATTAATATAATAACAGAATGAATTTTGTCGCACATCTTTTTATCTCATAAATATAGCAGCTTGTTTTAGAAAGTCATCAATACTTTTAGTATCCTTTACGATAGCAACTATAAAACCAAAAATTCCAAATATTATATCATACCAGGCTACATAATTCAATCCACCCATGATGTAGTATTTTAATTTTGTAATATATTGAGCTGACATTCCATTTATTTTTTGTATGGTCAATTGTTGAAACAATATCTTCAGTTTATGAATGATTCCATAGTACGTTCGAGTAGAATGATTCCAACTGACAAGCCGCAATCAGCGATCTCATGGAGACAAGGAGATGTTGTAAGTAGTGAGTTTGTGAGAAATGTATTTGAAGATGGAGATTGTCACAGTCGATGCCCAAATTTGCATACAATACAGTGACATGTCGTAATGGGAAATGGTGTTCCGGCAAATTGCGGACGGTATGCTTCTTGAACACAATTTTCTATTAATCACTGTTACGTTCCGTTAATTAAAAAGTTCATCCATATATCTGGTACTAATCTCTACTATGCAGTGCACTTTTCTTTTTTATTTTCATTTTAATTGACATTCTTCTTGGCTACGCTATATTACACAGGAATATTTTAAGAAGTTCATTGAAATCCTTTGTCTTCCTCTGTACACGGTAGACTGCAGTGGCGTGTTGAATAGAAGTTTTTTCTTCTGAAATACATCCAACGATCTCAATTCCAAATAAAGTTATAGATAGTAACGCATCGAATAAAGCACGATTCTTCATAATATTTATTTTTATTACAAGTAAGGGACATTGCTGAGTCTCGTTGAAAAGGGAAATATTCTCAATAGAATATTGAATAGAAATATTTTTCTTTGAATTGAAAAATCACGATAAAAATTAAGTTATTTTTGTGAATATCTAAAGCCATGATGGAAATTGATAGATATTTTGAAAGAACCCTAACTGAAAGAAATCTGAATGTGAAAACTTGCATTTTTATTCAGACTCTTATTTGATTTTCTATTTCCGTCCTAATCAAGGACTAATGGAGATGAATGACACAAAGAACAATTATTTTCAAGAAGGAGCACTTACAAAAAATAATTTGTAACATTGATGCAAGACTGGCATCACATTCACTGGGTCTTCAATACATTTTTGTCGACGAAAATCTATTTCACACTTCCACGATCATCAGGAAAGCCAGAAAAATATGGAAAATATTTTCTAGACGCAATCTCGCTTGGCAAAGTGAGCTTTGGTGGGGGTTCCATCTTGGAAATGAGTTTCTTCGTCTCATACATCTATATGACTTCTTAATCGACTGGTATGAAAAATAAAATAACAATCTGAATAAAATTGCAAATTTTCACTTTCAGATTTTTTCTTTTTAGTTAGACTTTTAGCCGGGAAAGTAGTTTTCTGTTAGATATGTACGGAAAATAACTTGATTTTTATCGTGGGATTTTTCAATTCACAGAAATTATTTCTATTCAATTATCAATCGAGAATCGGAAATCTACCAGGCGAGACTCTTCAAAAACTCGTCAAGCTCGTCAACAGTTTCAAATCGAAGACTCTCATCTTTTCTGAATACGGCGATAGTGATACCAATCCACAAAGGAAGAGATATGGATGATCCTACGAATTATAGACCAATTTCTCTAGAACCAACCTTTGCTAAGATAATTGAAAAACCAGCAAAAAAATAATTGTATTTTTATTGGGATCACATAACATACTAACAAAACACCAGTAAGGCTTCCAAGCCAAAAGAGTACCAATGATGTCAGGTATTCTTTTATGCAGGCCACATATACCAACTTATATTCCGAGGAAGCTACAGCGGCAGTATTCTGTGATTTTTCAAAGGCATTTGACTGTGTGAATCATGGAATACTACTCAGCAAGCTAAAGCATTATGGTTTCAGAGGTTCCAGTTTGAACTGGGTTAGATTATACTCAACAAACCGAAAGAACAAGACGACATACTCTGGAAGAGAGAAAACCTCATGGGGACTACCACATGGCTCAGTGCGTGGACCAGTCCTATCTCTACTCTATGTGAATGATATTACGAAAACAGCTGTAAACAGAGAAATGACACTTTTTGTGGACGATACAACGATTCTGTGGCATAATAAGAATATATATTTCCTCTATGAAAAAATCACTACAGACAACGCCAACATAAAAATCTGGTGCGACTCGAACCTACTCTGTTTCAATATTGAGAAAACAAACATGATAACCTTTTGATGCAGACTACCAGAACTCCAGCTTGGGCTCAAGACTGCAAAACACACATATCTCAGAGTTTTTGGGTCTACAGATAGACAGCAAACTGAAATTTGATGAACATGTCCTGAGGCTGAGTCATTTCAAATGAGCTGTATTATGCTGCCACAAGAGCAGCATAACTACTATGCTCATTGAATCACATTTAAGTTACGGAATAACGTTCTCAGGAACATGTGGTATGTGGTATTCCAAATGATTTTCGTTACTCATAAACGTGCTTGCGAGAGCTAAACCAAGAGACACCTGCAGGCCACTATTTAAAAAACACAAAATTCCAACATTCGTCTCGATATTAATACTTGAAACTGTCTGCCTTGTACATAAAAATAAAAACAATCTGGAGAGTACACCCAACCATTATAGAACACGACAAACCAACAATCGCAATATCAAACTGCCCAAACCTACTTCTGGATTGACAAAGGACTCAATCATTCATAATGGTATCAACATATATAACAATCTTCCCGTTGAAATGAAGAAAACTGAGAAAAACTATATCACAGCTTGAAAGTATATATGAATGATCCCTTGAATGTAATCATAGAGTAACCTTATATTAACATATTAACGTATAATTCCTCAGATATATAAAAAAATACCATATATATATATATATATATATATATATTATATATATATATATATTTATATATATCACTTTATATATATAATTCTACTGTACGTGTGTTGTCACTGCACTCCTCCTAAACGGCTGGACCGATTTGAATGAATTTTTTTGTATGCGTTTGGGTGGCGCCCTGGATGGTTTAGATTCACAAATCATCCCCCTTAATGTTGAGGGTGGCCCACCACTTAATTTTTTCTTTATTTTTTAGGCAAAACCTGAATTCTGAATTTTCCCCTTCTACGATCAACCCCTATTTTTGTTTTTTTTTAGGAAAACGGGATAACGGGATGATGAAAAAACGGGAAAACGGGATAACGGGATGACAGGATAAGGAAAAAACGGGAAACGGAATAACGGGATAAAAAAAAGGGAAAACGGGATAACGGGATGACAGGATAAGGGGATGAGGGAAAAACGGGATAACGGGATAAAGAAAAAATGACAGGACAGGAAAACGGGATAACGGGATAACGGGAATAACGGGATAACGAAAAAACGGGATAACGGGATGACAGGATAAGGGGATAACGTGAAACGGTATAATGGGGTAAAGACAAGAAGGGGTAACAGGAAAATGGGATAACGGGAAAATTTTCGGGAAAAACATTTTAGGGGACATATAAATTTGGACAGGACAACGTCTGTCGGGTCTGCTAGTATATATATATATATATATATATATATATATATATATATATATATATATATATATATATATATATACATGTATATGAAATTAGATATAAGGACTGAAAATTGGTATGAACAGTGGGGAATAACGGGGATCTTCAGTCAGCACAAGTGCTGAAATATGAAAAACTCTTTATTACTTTGAAAAAAATAAAAGTATTCCGTTCTTAGATACTAGAATAATCTGTTGAGAAAACAATTCACTTATCACAGATTGGTATATAAAACCAACAAACTCTGAAAGATACATAAACTATCATTCCTTCCACTCAAAAAGAATGGAAATAAATTTGATTCTCTGTATGAAAGAAAGAATCGAGATGTTGGTTCATTCCTCATTGAAAAACAAAAATTTTAAAATTCCCAGAAATATTTTACTAGATCATTCTTACCCCAAAAAACTCCTTTACATAATACTTTTCAATACTAACTCTGATAGACAAATTAATAATGATGACACAAATAATCGAAATTTAGAAAATAACAATAAACATATAATTTATTTTTCAATTCCTACTATAGGAATTCTATCATCAAATATAATTGAATTATTCAAAAATGAAAGTAACATAAAAATCTCACAAAAAAAAATCAAGACTATTGAAAGATACCACACCAGATTTGAAGAAATCAAATGTTGTCTACAGCATACCATGTAACAACTGTGATTTGAATTATATTGGTACAAGTTCAAGAACTTTAAATAACCGTATTATCTCTCATAGAAGTGATATAAGACTCATCAAGAAATCATGTGCATTGGCTCAACATGCTATTGACACAGGCCATAAGATATCATTCGAGAAAGCACAAGTTTTACATTCAGAAAAAAAATTATCTGAAAGATTATTTCTTGAAATGATTGAAATTAATAAATCCAATCAAAATATGAACAAAAAAAAACAGATATCGAAAATCTTAGTAAAATCTACAGTTATCTTTTACAAATAGATCAAAACTGGAAATTTTCAAAGAATAAAAATTTACACACCCACTACAATATTTTATATGTTTCTGACGATTAATCATAATAGGTAGTAATTTCAAATCTTTCAATGTCACTTGAAACGTTAAAGCTATAATACCATTCCGACCAATGTTTTCATATTTTACGTTTTCTTTTTCTAAAAGGTAATGTTCATCAATCAACCACTCACATTACAGTAAGTACTTCCTTCATTTAGAGTATTTTTTCTCAATAATGTAATTCACATATTTTAGGACCCTGAAGAAGTTTCAAAATTGGAACGAAAGCTTGGTCCAAAGTATTGAAGAGTTTTTCATATTTCAACACTTGTGCTGACCGAAGATCCCCGTTATTCCCTACTGTTTATATATATATATATATATATATATATATATATATATATTTATATATATATATATATATATATATATATATATATATTTAAATATATATATATATATATATATATATATATATATAATATAAATATATAATATATATATATATATATATATATATATATATATATATATATATATATACATATATTTATGGAGATGAAAAGGAGGAATATCGAGGGGAGTGTTAAGAACAAAATGAAAGAAATTTAATGGCTTTCAACACTTGGTAGTAAACGACAAATCAACGGAGTCAACAAACAGAAGCCAACTGCACACTTGTGGTTTCGGTTAGCAGATCCTGCAATCCAGGGCAACAACCAACGGCACCACGGAGGCAGCTATAGCTACCTGCGTGACATCCGAGTCCAGGATTGAAAAGATGAAAAGGAGAAATATCGAATTTATATATATATATATATATATATATATATATATATATATATATATATATATATATATATATATATATATATATATATATATAAATATATATATATATATATATATATATATATATATATATATATATATATATATATATATATATCAACCCAATTACGATGAAAAGTAACTGCGGTTTGCTGATCTGTCTGTATTTTGTGTGCATATCTTAACTAGGTGTGTCACTTTATACAACTACGATATACTTATACAGTGTCATCCTCAAAGTATGCACCATATGGGAAACTTATTTATTAAGGGTTTTTCGACAAAAAGTTATTCCTGGTGAAAGTTTGTATATCCCCTGAAACTGAATATGCACCAACAAATTATAGTGAAATACGCGTAATATACGAGGAGCCTTGAAAAATTTGATTTTGAGACAAGAGTAACCTTATTTTGAAAACTCTCGGGAAATGTTATTTAGAAAAGTTGTTCGGAATTAAAAAATACATCTAGATTTGGAGAGTCATGGCCATCTAAGTGGAGTTTTATTTTTTCACCCATTTCTTAAAAATCAGGACTACGAAAAAAAAAAAATCTATCAAGATGAAAATTATATTCTCAAACGTGAAATTGCGCTCACTCATTTATATCATCCGATCACTGAAATTGTAGTTTTCAGAATACTAAATTGGCCTGATTGAGAATATCATTAAGTTATCACAATACGATAGCCCAAAATATTTTTCTCAGATTTGTTGGTGGTATTGCTGCCTTTTAAATCGAAGTGTATTTTCGCCATTTGGATTGTTCAATTCGTGGGAAAAACATATCATGAAGCGCCTTAGCCTATTGTTAAAAATATAATTTTGTTACACTATTTTGTTTTTTATTCCACAAATAGGTAGAGTTATTCTTAACCTTCCAATGCGCCATATGAATTGAAAACTTCCAATTAATATCCATGAATACGCTTCTTATATTTCGATTGATGGAGGTTTATTGACTCCAGAAATATATTGAGAAAAGTCAGTGGATACATATAAGAATAAAATGGAAACTTTACTTTATTTATAGTGAATATTCCTCACTTGGACCATTGGACCAGAATAGTCCATTTCAATCCTGGGCATTTTTGATATCTGATTATAAATGAAAAAAGAGTCGGTGATTCTATAATTACTTTTTCAGGTTGTCATTATGTGAGAAAAACAAAAAAATGTATACCATTATATCTCAAATGAATTAATGTCATTTCCATAAAGTTTAACCAAATATCATTTGGATCTAACCTGTGTTTCATAGGATGGAAATCTGATACATATTACGAGTTGAATAACCTTTTCTTTAACGAAGGTACATATTCCCATCAGCGTCATCATAATGGGTCACTTCATCATGTACCAGTGAAAATTAGACGGTAATAAATATATAATAATGGCCAAACAATGAGCTGTCCAGTCTGGATAGAGAGTATCAAGGACATAAATTAAGGGCGGTCTCCTCTTTGGAACAGATATATGTTTTTTGTTTTGCTCCGGTATTATCTGCTACGCCACTGATGCTATGCACGAAGCAGTGATATACATTGTTAGTCCACCTGCACCGACTATGAAATCATACAGGAATTTTCGTAAACAATACAGTTTTCGATGCTCCATCACATCAATGTGACAGGCTTCATGAGTCAATGCATATTTCGATAAATTTGTCGCAACAGTCACAGTCGCAGGTGGTGACAAATCAAAACCATGTTCGTGATTGTAGCAAATTGGATTCCATTGATTATGATATCACAGTCCAGAAATATTTTTTTCAATGTAATCACGAAGTAGTGATTACCTGGTGATATCAGGACTTTCACGAAACTGTTCCACGTCACTAAAAAAGCTCCTGGAAAATATGAGTCGGTACTTGACTTTTCTGCAGATGTCGTCGGATCGGTTTTCTTAGAGCTCCAAATTTAAACTTCCCATAATATCTGCATTTTTTCAAAAGCATGTCTGAATCTACATGAATAATTTATTGATTGTTGAGATATTTCCTCTCCTCATGTCTTCTAGCGTATTGTTTCCAATCCCTTCTTCGACTACATAGGAATACAACAACGTCATTGAATCTCCATGAATCTTCAGTCGAGAATTATTTTATTTTACGATCCAATAAGTGTGCACATATCTCAAAATCTGGCGTCTTGAATGGAATATATTAAAATTGACATGAAATTTATGAAGTGATAATTGGGCAAATATAGATTTTGGACATAAAACAAATGATACTGTTAGAAAACTGGGGTTCGTCTATTGAAATCTATTACACTCCAGAACTTCAACACAATAACGTACTCTGACCACTTAATAAATCAATTATTGTTCAAAATACCGCACCTGACACTGAACTGTACCATATTCCGATTGATCAAATAAATAACTGATCGAAATAAAACTCCCTAACGCTCGCGTGCGATGCGCACATATATTTATCCCAACATACGGCAGAGTATTCCAGAAAGATCAGTGAACTTTCGAGAATGGCCTCGATCCTTTCGTATGGAGCTACCTGCTCGGAGTTTGTTCACATCCTGAATTCTAACAGGAAGTGGCGCATTGTATTCGTAACACTGCCCCTCCTACTTGTGATCGTCCCGATCAAGAGCTATCGGTTAACCATGATAGGGATTCATTCTTTCTAGATAAACAATCTTCACCCCAGTCCTAGGGCTGCGTTGGATACTGTAAACCACGTGGTTGATTCTCCTATTCACCTCGTACGGTCATTTCCAAAACGATGTTAGTATGGAGGATACACCTTCCTTCTTACCTGGGTTGATCTGCCAAACCTGGACTCCTTCATTGAATCCTGCTGAAGTAGTTTTCAAATCATAACGAGCTTTCAACCTGCCACTTGCCAATATAAACCTATTCCAAACTGTTTAATAGAATTTCAACAACCTGTCTCCGAAACCTGAAAACTGGCATGTATTTTATCTCGCTACGAAATACTTCCAACCGGTTGGAAATCACTTCCCTCTTTTACTCCTATCAATAACTTATATTTATATATTTTTTCCACTTTTCTTGGAAAAGGCTCCAAAATGGGAGCCGAAACGTCGAAATTACCAAATTTATAGGCCGAGGTAACAGGATTACTGGATAACGGAATAACGGGCTGAACGGAAAACGACATAACGAGATAACGGGGAACGGGATAACGAGATTACGGATAACGGGATAACAGAATAATCGGACACGGTATAACGGCATAACAGGATAACGGGATGCGGGCAAAGCCACGGGCATACGCTGAATGGTACGACACAAAAAACATAGGAAAAAATACAAATTCCACGCGGACGAAGTCGCAGGTACCAGCTCGTACTATTATGTTATTGTGTGTTTATTTGTTCGAACTCCACGCAAATACTACTAGACCGATTTTGATGAAACTTCTTGAAAGCTTATAATTTGGACTTGAAAACTGGTATATATTCCATCTCGCTGCGATGACGGAAACCGGATATATAAAAATAAAACTACATTTTTTCACAATCAAGTACAACAATTATGAGGTGAGTTCCCATTTGAAGTGTGTGAATATATACATATATTTATATATATATATATATATATATATATATATATATATATATATTGTTATGTTATCAAAAACCAGTTATATATATTGAAAGGAAAAATCCACAAAAAGAATAATTACTTGATAGCTATTAGTTTCAAGAGATTGTTTTTTCATATTTTGAAATTCTATTTCCTTTATTAGGCCTCTGTATAATATGAATAGATAAAAATATTCAAATACTATAATATAATCAATTTCATACACTGTCATAAGGATTACAACCCATAAGTATTCAAAAGACAACAAGAAAGGTCTAGATTTACAAAATCATCCTGAATAAAATGTGATAAACAAAATTATAAGCTTGAAACATACAGTATACGAAATTGTATGTAACTAAAAATAGCCAATGGAAGAACAACAAACTTCTTGATGACAATAGCCAATCAGGGAACAGTATGGTCAAATGTAAGATTTGAAATTGTGAGAAAATAAGAACGGAAAGGTGTCAGAGACAATTATGATTGAATATTGTAAATAGTCTGTAAGAAAGGAAAAATAGATTCATTTATAAGTTTTGACAAATAACCCCAAATAGTGAAAATGTGAGAACATAGAGCGCGAATTCAAAAATTCAAATCAAAAGGAATGAGGAAAAATGGTATCCAAGTAACGAAAAACAAAGCCACTGAGAGACCGAAAATAATTTGAAAACGAATGCCACGTTTTATTTGGGAGGAAGAAAAATTCAATAATTTCAACATTATAAGCAGAAAATCAACATTACCTCATTTGTACACCATATACAAATATTCCAAAGCTGATTGCTGAATTTGTATGGTTCCTTCTTTTGGTATTGGAGTTCCTGAGAGCATTGGATTGAGAGAGAATCCAAATTCTGGGTGTATATTGAACAGCGACAGTTCCAGCGACAGGTATAAACTTTCCTAGTGCACGTCACGAACTGAACAATTTCACTAATAACTCATATCCCATCAGAAGAACTTTATTTCACTTGATTTTGAACTATTGAGGAAATTTTCACTTTCAAGGTAAAAGTGAGGTTGTGTCTATTAATCCATAACCTGTTTCTCATGATTATCTATGAATATTTGTAGATTCACCTAAGAATAAGTTATCTATCGTAGGCCAGGTAAAATTAAGTTTTCCTGAATAAAGGAAATAATTGCTTTTTGATACTATCTCGTTTCGTTTCCACAATTATCAGCAATCGTATTTATAAACATTGAAAAGATTGAGATTTGACATCAAGCAGTGGTTAGTGGCTCAATTGCCTGAACCGGCTATCTGAGACAAGAGGCGTACCAACTGAGTTTAGCTGTGGTAAGGAAAGTGATAACAATTGGCAGCAACGTGACGAGAGAACAGTGACGTTACTAGCAAAAATTTATTATCAATTTCAAAAAAAAATATTATCATAACAACTATTGTTTTTACAATTATCATTACATTACAATTGGCACCCAAAACGTGGGGCGAAATAATAACAAAATAATTTGTTATATCATCATTATATAACAAAATGGCCCAACGCGGTGCAAAATATAAAATCATTTATTCATTATAATTCATTAATATTATAACAATTATAATTATTAATATTATATATATATATATATATATATATATATATATATATATATATATATATATATGTGAACCGGTCGTCAACGAATCTATTAGACAAGTCTCAACTTCTAGAATATTAGGTGTCTCAAAATGAGATTTGGTATAGGTGAACGGTATGTAAAGGGGAGAGTTTTCGCATATTTCTCACTTTCCGGTCACTTCCGGATTCGCTGGAAATGGCTCTGGTTTTGAATTTTCAAATTGAACACCCTGTATATTGTAACATTTTTGGATGTCTGAACAATTCCGGATCAGAATGTGACCTTTTAAAAAGTTTTTACGCCCACTTCATTTTTTTAGAGTCACTTTCAATATTGCATCTAGGTGGCCATGATCGGACGTAAACTAATCTGAGGACCTCAGGTGATGTCATTAGAATCGCAAAGTTTTAGTGATTAGTATGATAGATAGGAATAAGACAAGTTGGCAAAATTATATTTTCGTGTCTAACTATTATTCTTCAAATGCCGACCATTTTTTGACAAGCACTTTCTGAAAGGAGGATTTTTTGATGAATCTAACGATACTAATTAATTTGCGATTGGATTAAAAATCAGAAAATAAATTAAATATTACTGAGTAAAATACTGGATAATAATTTATTTACTCCTGTCAAGTGTGCCATGGATTGCAGATATTTTTATCAAGTCTTCTGTGGAAAACAAAAAACTCACTTGGCTAATGACATAAGATTTATGAGCAGAAGGTAAAAGTTTCTTAATTTTCGTTGAATTTCAGTTTAATTTCTCTTCAAAATATTGTATACTCAAAGTGAAAAAGTAGATAAGTTATTAATATTAGGAGAATGTCGGTGTCTGGGCTGATATCGTTGGAAACAGAATAATTAGGCCAATATTGTTTCAAGGTCAGTTAACAGGGGTTAGGTACTAAGGTTTTCTTCAAAATGAAATCGAGGATCTTAATAATGTAACGAACCTAGGCCGGACCTGTCGCCTCACGCGTTGCCATCGACAACGATGATGTCATCCCCGGAGATATTCGAGAACAATCCAGTCGCGCTGCCGCGGAAAACAACGGTCAATATTGGAAACAACTGGAACATGCTGTTCGCCAACCGCCAGAATTGGAAACATCGAGAATTCTGTAACGGAGATAAATAGGCAGCCCTCAAGAGGGAGTCTCAGTCTCAGCAGCCGATAGCGTCGAGCGATACAGTGGCGTAGTTAGTAATATGAATTAGTTGTAAATTTAAGTGTGAAATAAATTAGTAAAACCAAATTAAGTTTATTTACGTTACAATTGGTGTCGGAAGCGAGATTTTGAAAATAAACAAGTGATCGTGGAGTGGATAGTCAATAAAATAAATTGATAGACCTTTTTTCACGCCCAAAATAGACAGTGACCCGGTTTTCGCGAAGTGAACAATTGTGCGTGGGAATATAAACTGATACACTGTTCGCGTGAAACAAACAATAGACTGGTGGCCCGTGGAAAAGAATTCGCGAAGTGAATTTTAAACAAACTGATAAACCTTTCGTGTGAAACAGACTGATACTTCGTCAAAGACAAAATGTGTTCAAGAAAAGTGCGCCTTGCGGATTTGAAGGTAGCGGAATTGAAACAGGAATTGGAGGAAAAGGAACTGGAAACAACGGGTAAAAAGCAAGTACTCCAGGAAAGACTTGCAGAAGGACTTATACAAGAAGGTGAGGACCCCGAAACATTCTTATTCGAAGTTCCCGGAGGTGATTTGAGTCCGATAATAGAAAAACTTGAAGACAATTCTAGAAATCTGGAAGAGAAGCTTGAAGAAATTTCTAGAAATCTGGAAGAGAAGCTTCAAGAAAATTCTAGAAATCTGAAAGTGAAGCTTCTAGAAAATTCAAAAAAGCCTGGAAGATAAGCTCCTAGAAAACACAGAAGGCCTAAAAAAAGAACTCTGTGGTGTGGAGAATCGTCTAGAAAAAAAAATGGGAACCGTCGAGGCAGAGATGAACAAGATGAAGGAAATAATCAGCGATGAAATCAAAGACGGAATGGAGGCAGAAATGGACAAAATAAAGGAAACGATCAGTAAGCTGGAAAAACAAATTGATAGTGCGTCCTCCACAGAGATGGTTAACAAAAATGCAATGCTGGACTTGAATTTGAACTTGGATAAAGTTCAAGAGGGTATACAAGATGTCAAGATCATTCCATGAAGCCGCCTCAGTTCGACGGAAAAACTCCATGGGCAAATTACCGCCGGCAGTTTGAAGCAGCGGCCAAAGCAAACGGATGGAATGCAGGGGAAAGAGCTGTAGCACACTTGCATTACGTGGAGAAGCGACGAATATTCTACAAACTCTCACCGCCCAAGAACAGGAGGACTATGATCAGCTGATTAAACATCTAGAATTACGATATGGCCACGCCCATTTGGAACACGTATACCACTCCCAGCTGAAAAATCGCTGTCAGAAATCGGGCGAATCCTCACAAGAATTTGAAGCTGACATTGCACGCTTGGTTCGTCTCGCATATCCAGCCATACCGGAAAATGTAATGGAGCGATTAGCGGTTCAGGCATTCTTGGATGGACTCCGTGACCAAGAAACCAGACAAGCGTTGGTATTAGCTCGTCCAACACATCTCGTAGACGCACTGGCACGCGCTTTGGAATTCGAAGCAGCAAAACAATGCAAAAGCCAAAGTGAAGTTCAAATGAATGAGGAAGACTCACAGGAGCCTGCTAATTTGGAAGCTGCCATAAGAAAAGTGATGAAGGAAGTGTTGCCTGAGAAAAGACAGATGAGATGCTGGAATTGTGGCAAAATTGGACATGGGCGTAGCAAATGTCCAACATTCATCGACTCCGATGCAGGAGAATTAAAGAAGGTCGATGAGAAGGGGCAATCGTCGGCATGTGTCCAGCAAGCCCCGGTTAACAACGCATATGTCGCTATCCTTCAACGACAGAACAAAGGTGTCTTCGTAGACGGTCTCATCAATAATGAGCCTTGCACCATGCTGCTAGATACCGGTGCGACTAGGACAATTCTCGGGCCTTCCTTTGCCAGAACACCGGAACGGATTGAACCGACAACTTGGAAGCTACGCACAGCAACAGGGGAGCCAGCTACTGTATATGGCGAGCTACCGATTGAAATAATTTTGGGCAGCACTAAAGTGAAACATCAGGCACTTGTAGCGGACATCGAAGACGATGCAATCATCGGAATGGACATCAAGAATTCCAGAGGGTTTGAATTGGATTTCAAAGACGGCGTCCTACGGGTCAACGGAGAAGAGCTGGTGCTCCATGGGAGAAGTGAGGAGTTGATCCGTGTGCTGTTGGCTGAAGATGTGAGCGTACCTGAAAGGGCTGAAACCATTCTGGAGGCTCGCCTGGACGGGAGTACGAGCAGTGGAGACGTGGTGATGTTCGAGCCCAAACTTTATGATGAGAAAATTGGACGAGGGATTGCTCTAGGGAAAACCCTGTTACGTGCTGAAAAATTTGTGCCGGTAAGGGTCATGAATGTCAATTACTTTCCAGTGACCTTGAAGAAAGGAACAATTCTAGGGCACTGCTCGTCAGTTTCATCTGTGATCCGGGGTACGAGGTACGATTAGCCAACCCAACAACTTGCCCACAGAACTAGAAAAATTAGTTGCCATCTTTTCCAAAGACATAAAACCAGCTCAACAGCCCAAACTAAGAGATTTAGTCAAAAAGTACCAAGACATCTTCGATACCGGACAAGGAAAAGGGGGTCGAACTAATGTGGTCCAGCACAAGATTGATACTGGGGGTGCCCGACCGATCCGGCAATCAGCAAGAAGACTTCCTCTTGCCGAAAAGGAAGAGGCTGACAAAATAGTCAGCGATATGGGAAAAGAAGGAGTTATCGAACCATCTGACAGTCCCTGGTCCTCTCCAGTCGTACTGGTGAAGAAAAAGGATGGATCGACACGCTTTTGTGTAGACTATCGCCAACTTAATATTGTCACGAAGAAGGACAGTTACCCTCTCCCGAGAATAGATGACACCCTAGACACATTGGCTGGTTCCACGATTTTCTCGACCCTTGATTTGAAGAGTGGATACTGGCAAGTAGAACTCGCTCAGGAAGATCGAGGAAAGACTTCTTTTACCATCGGCTCAGGATTGTGGCAGTTCACCGTTATGCCATTCGGGCTCTGTAATGCTCCCGCCACTTTCGAAAGATTGATGGAGACAGTGCTGAAGGGACTCTCATGGAACACGTGTCTAGTGTATCTCGACGACATAATTGTGGTCGGCAGATCGTTCGAAGACCACGTGAAAAACTTGGAGGAAGTATTTCTGCGACTGAGGAACTCCGGATTGAAGCTGAGCCCTAAGAAATGCCATCTTTTCCAAAAAGAAGTACGATAATTCGGCCACGTTGTCTCTGGGAAAGGAGTAGCAGTGGATGACCAGAAGATCAAAGCTGTTAAGGATTGGCCCATCCCAAAAGACATTCACCAACTTCGAAGTTTCCTTGGTTTATGCACATACTATCGCCGATATGTGCTGGGATTCGCCAACATCGCTAAACCACTGACCAGGCTCACGGAAGGCCAAACAAAGTTCCAGTGGTCCGAAGAATGTCAAGATTCATTCAGGAAGCTGAAAGGAGCTTTGATCAACGCACCTATACTGAGCTATCCCCTACCCAAAGGGAAACTCATTTTGGATACGGACGCCAGCAACGTGGGACTTGGAGCTGTCCAATCTCAGATCCAGGAGGGACAGGAGAAGGTCATTGGTTATTTCAGCAAGACGCTTAGCAGACCAGAGCGCAATTACTGTGTCACCAGGCGAGAGCTGTTAGCTGTTGTAAAGGGAGTGGAGCACTTCTACAAGTACGTGTATGGAAGAAGATTCCTGTTGAGAACTGACCATGCAGCTCTCAAATGGCTCTTACAGTTCAAAAATCCTGAGGGTCAAGTAGCACGTTGGATCGAGAGACTCCAAGAATTCGATTTCGAGATCGAACATCGAGCCGGAACTAGCCATAAGAATGCAGATGCCTTGTCGCGAAGACCATGTCCAGATGATTGCTCACATTTTCGACGAGCAGAAGAGGAAGAAGCAACACCTTGTAGAACCGCGGCAATGGATGACAACTGGAATGACAGCAAGATCCAGAAAGACCAAGAGAAAGACCCCGACCTTGGCTTAGTCGTCAGCTGGAAGAAGGGCAATCGAAGACCATCGTGGCAGGAAGTCGCAGGTTACTCACCGGCTGTTGAGTCTTATTGGGCACAATGGAACTCTCTTATTCTGGACAATGGGATCCTGAAACGTGTGTTGGAGGCCGATATTGGTCGGGAAGACAGACGCCAAATAATTGTTCCCAGGAACAGAAGAGAGGAAGTGCTGCGGGAAATCCATGATGGGGTCGCTGGAGGACATCTGGGAGTGACGAAGACCCTGCAGAATGTGAGGCAACGGTTTTACTGGACCAATTGTCAAGCTGACGTTCAGGACTGGTGCAGAAAGTGCGCTGTATGCGCTGCTAGCAATGGACCTCGAATACGACCCAAGGCCCCGATGCGTCAGTACAACGTAGGCAGCCCGTTCGAGAGAATCGCTATTGACATCGCCGGCCCGTTTCCCGTATTCGACCACGGGAATAAATACATCCTTGGTGCAATGGACTACTTCAGTAAGTCGGCAGAAGCCTATGCCCTGCCCAACCAGGAATCCATCGCCGTCGCCGACGTCTTGGTGAAAGGGTGGATATATCGATTCGGTGTTCCAATGGAGCTGCACTCGGATCAAGGCAGAAATTTTGAATCCAACCTGTTCCAAGAAATATGTCTACTGCTGAACATTCGCAAGACAAGAACCACGGCCCTACATCCGCAGTCCGATGGAATGGTGGAACGGATGAACAGAACGATCAACCGCCACTTGTCCAAGGTTGTCTCTGACCATCAAAGAGACTGGGACCAGTATCTTCATTTGTTCCTGATGGCCTATCGATCCGCAGTACACGAGTCAACAGGTCAAACTCCTGCTAGTATTATAATGGGCCGAGAACTGCGACTGCCTTGTGACCTGAAGTTTGGGATACCGCCAGGACAAGACACTGCGGGAGAGGACTACGTCAGCAAACTTCGGCAGATAATGGACGACATCCACGAACGAGTCCGGTTGAACATCCAGAGTGCCAGCGATAAAGTGAAGAAGACCTATGACATCAAGGCCGACGCTGGAGGGTTTAAGGTTGATGACCTGGTTTGGCTGTACAACCCCAAACGTCGTCGTGGACTATCACCAAAGTTACGGAACTCGTGGGAAGGCCCGTATAAAATCGTGAAAAGGATAAACGACCTTGTGTACCGAATCCATAAGCCACCTCGAGGGAAACCAAGGGTCGTCCATTTCAACAGGTTGGCCCCTTACGCTGGAAACCATGACCAAGTTCGCACCCTCAAGCCACCGGAGGATGATATGACGTTCGAGAAGTTTATGTCCTTGTATTCAAACGGGCAGAAAGTTCTACATGGGGTTACTAGAGAGGAGTCACGAGACCTTTCCGAGGTGCCTGCTGACAACGCACTAGCGCACTGTGTGGCAGAAGATCTTCGAATGTCCAGGGGCATCGCCGTAGTTTTTTCCAAGAAATTTGGTCAACTCCAAACACTGCGGGAGCAGAATCCAGAAGTTGGTGGGGTGCTACAGTTGAAGAAAGGCCAGAGAAACATCTACTTCCTAGTTACCAAGAGGCATTCCCAAGATAAACCGTCCTATGAAGATGTCTGGAAGAGTCTCACCAAACTAAGAGGTACTATGGTGGACCAGAATCTGGTGGATCTAGCAATTCCAAAATTGTCCTGTGGTATACATGGGTTGGACTGGAGAGTCATAAGAAGTATGCTGGAGGCGATATTCAGATCCAGCGGCGTCAAGATTTTGGTTTGCTGTAACCCTCTTCCACGACCGGTCATGAAGACCGTGGAGTGTTACTTCCATCGAACTTCACGGTGCAGATATGGGGAGTCATGCAGATATCGTCACACTCCAAGGATGACATTTCGGGACGAAATGTCTTTAGAGGGGCAATGTAACGAACCTAGGCCGGACCTGTCGCCTCACGCGTTGCCATCGACAACGATGATGTCATCCCCGGAGATATTCGAGAACAATCCAGTCGCGCTGCCGCGGAAAACAACGGTCAATATTGGAAACAACTGGAACATGCTGTTCGCCAACCGCCAGAATTGGAAACATCGAGAATTCTGTAACGGAGATAAATAGGCAGCCCTCAAGAGGGAGTCTCAGTCTCAGCAGCCGATAGCGTCGAGCGATACAGTGGCGTAGTTAGTAATATGAATTAGTTTTAAATTTAAGTGTGAAATAAATTAGTAAAACCAATTTAAGTTTATTTACGTTACAATAATCTACCCTTAGCTGTTTTACGGCGAATTTACTCCAAACAAGATGAAGCAACCGCTCATAGTTCCAAAGAAGTTCTTAATTATTTAATAGAGCATTTTAATAATCAAGTTATTGCAACGAATGGTCCAGTACGGTGGCCTGACCGCTCACCAGATCTCACTGTGCTTGATTTCTTTATTTGGGGATATGTTAAAGAAAATGTTTACTATGCAACAGCCCCATCCACTCTTGAAATCTTAGAAGAAAGAATTCTACGGGCATTTAGAAGTATAACGCCTCAAATATTACCAAACGTTTTGACAGAAATAATTGAACGAGGTGAAATGTGTCTTGAACCAGGAGGAATGCACTTTAAAAATTTACTGCAGTGAAAGTAAATGAATTATTGTCCATGGCACACTTAACAAAACTAAATGAATCATTATCCAGTATTTTCCTTAGTAATAATTAATTTATGTTCTTATTTTTAATCCAATCGCAAATAATTTAGTATCGTTAGATTCGTCAAAAAATCCTTTTTTCTGAAAGTGATTGTCAAAAAATGGTCTCCATTTGAAAAATAATAGTTAGACACGAAAATTTAATTTTCCCCTTCACAGACCAGTTACCTATACCAAATCTCATTTTGATACACATGATATTCTAGAAGTTATGACTTGTCTAATAGATTCTTTGACACCCGATATATAAATAGTCGGGTTGTAACCTTTTTCCCAACATTATATAATGTTTGAGGTGTTATTTCTGAACACACTTCAATAATTCGACGACGCAGTTCATCTAACGACCCACAAACCGTCTTGACCACATAGTCCCAAATGAATTGATCAAGAGTTCGGTAAGCGAGCTGGCCACTCTGTTTGACATTAACGTCGGTTTTACACAACAATCTCATTGAAACTGGAAGTGATTGTGTTTTGCAGCATTTGGAGTTAACTGGGACCATTTAAATTTTCTACTAAGAATATGGGACCTGCAATGTGGTCACCTAAATGAAACACCAGCCCATACATTGATCTTTTGGGGAAATTGAGTGTGCCCCTCGTGGAATTCATGGGGAGTCTCACACGATATCTATAATTCTGGGTATTTACACTTCCATTTAGGTTCTTTCATCGCTAAAACAAATGTTTTGCAGATAAATAGGATTTGCAACAATTCTGCCAATGTTTCGCAGAACTCGAGTCGCCGTGCCGGTCTGGATCATCTTCAACCAAATGGTGCGAAAATTGTATTCTGTGAGTATGGAATGTATTTGTTTCTAAAATCCCCTTTACTGATGTTTTAGAAACATTATATGTCTCAGCTTCTTGCTTAGTGGATTGTTGCGGGTTATTTACCATTGCCACCAATTTATGCAAATATTCTCGACACATCGGACGTTCCGGATACTGCTCATTGAAAATGCAAGTAGCAGCGTGATAATTTCGATTAGCTACTAATATCAAATATGAATGAGCCGTACTAATCAACGAGATGAATTATAAAAAAAGTAATAAAAAAAAACCCACAAAATATTTATAATTATTTGACATTTGTCGAAAACAGATAAGAGTTGTTCTCTCGTAGCCATGGATACAATAGACGCGCCTAGCGTGCACAACCTACTTCATTAACGTAAGGGATCGGAAATCAGATCAGGTTTGATGAGAATTTTTCTTGTAATCAATGGAACTCAGGTATAGGGTATGCCACATGAAATCCGTATAGAATTTTACGTAGAATCCGAAAAGCCATTTTATACAGGGTCTCTTAAGAAAAATTAACAACTCAATTGCTGCGCTTTTTTGACACACCCTGTATAAATAAAATTCGAATCATTGAGGATTTCAAAAAAAAACGCAACAAATTCTATATTCAACTTTTTCTCTGTAATATGTAAAATGAAGAAGTTACGTGTGGTGACGGGCTTTTGGTTGGATATATATCTAGAGTAGAGATAGAGTACACATTTATATTGATATAATATAACTATGTTAGATGAATATGTTCAACATCATTGAAACCAACCTCAACAGAGTTTCTCCCTGATGATGGAAATGAACATTTCCGAAAGCTTGGATAAACCTTAAAGGGTTCACTTTTTCATTGCTGCTTACCCTAATATCCCTAGTTTTGTACCTAGCTAGTCACAAATACTTCCACATATATATATATATATATATATATATATATATATATATATATATAAAATTTAAAAACTTTTTTTATTTATAAAGAAAATTTTTTTAAAAAATTAAACTTTTTTTTGAGGGTTTTGCCCTTTAATTTTTTTTTTTTTTTTGGGGTATTTTCTTTTATTTTTTTAAAATATATATATATATATAAGTATAGATACTTTAAAATATAAAATATTATATATATATATAAAATTTTAAAAAATAAATATATATATATATATATTTTAAATTTTATATATATTAATTATATATATATTTTATATATTTTTATCTAAATTTTTATATTTTTTTAAAAATTTTTAAAATATATATATATATTATATTATAAATATGAAAAAAAGAAATATCAATTAAAAAACAAAATGGAAAATTTAAAAACCCCCCGAAAAAGTGAAACCCCTATTTGGGATTTGGGGTTTTCTGTTAAAAATAAAGGTTTTTGAAATATATATATTATATATATTATATATATATATTATATATTATATATATATATATATATATATATATTTTTTTTTTTTGTTTTAAAGGGGGGGAAAAAAAAGGGGGGTATTGGGAAAACAGCAATAAAAAAAAATAAAACCCTTTTAAATTTATCCAACTTTGGGGAAAGTTCATTTCCATCATCAGGAAAAAACCCGGGGTTTTTTTAATGTGTTGAAAATTCTAATTTATGTTTTTTCAAAAAATGTGCTCTATTAAAACCAGAAAACCCCCCAAAAACCCCCCCTTAAGAAAACCTTTTTTTCAAAAGGAGATTTAATTGTTTTTTTTTTTTAAATCCCCAAGATTCGTTTTTTTTAAAACGGGGGGGTAAAAAACGTTTATTTGGGTTTTTTCTTAAGGTTTTCAAAAAAATGGCTTTTCAAAATTTTACGTAAAATTTTGGGTTTTAAATTGGGAAACCCTTTCCCGGTTCCTTAAACCCCAAAAAAATTCTCATAAAACCGATTTTTTCCGGTCCCCCCCCAAAAAAAGGTTGTGCACGCTTGGGCGTCTTTTGAAAACCTGGCTAAAGGGCCCAAATTTCGAAAAAAAATTTAAAAATTTTGGGGGTTTTTTTTAAAAATTCATCCCCTTTTTTGGCTCATTCATATTTGATATTGGGAGCTAAAAAAATTTTCACGCTGCTATTTTCATTTTCAATGGGTATCCAACGCCCCTTTGGGCGAGAAAATTTGCATAAATTGGGGGAAAGGGTTAACCCCCAACAATCCCAACAAGAAAAGGGCTTTGTTTCTAAAACTGGGAAAGGGGAAAAAATACTTTAAAACAGAAAAAATTTTCCCTTTTGGTAAAAACCCGGGAAAGGCCCTTTGGTTTCCCCCGGGCTTGGAGGGCCCAAATTTTTCCCCCGCAAAAAAATTTTTTTAAAGGTGGTTTTGGAAGGGGGAAAACGAAATGCCCTGGTTTGAATTTGGGGGCACCCTCCCCCGTCAAAAGGGGGGGTGTTTTGGGCCCACAGGGGGCCCCCTATTTTAGTAAAAAAAAAAATGGCCCCCGGTTTTTTAAAAAAAGCTGCAAAAAAAAATCCTCTTTTCAAAAGGGGTTTCCCAAAAGCGTTAATGTCAAAAGAAAAAACCTAAAAAAACTTTTTAAATTTTTTTTGGAAAATTTTGGGGGGGAAAGGGGGTTTTTAAAGAATCGGAAAAAGTTTTTTAAAGGGTTTGTTCATAAAACAATATAATGTTGGGGGAAAACCCCGACTATTTATTACCCAAGAAATGCAGGGTGGACTTGTCGAAATATTCAAAAAATAGGTAAAAACTTACCTTTTTCCCGGGTTTTTTTGTTAAAGTTAAAATTCTTTTTCCGGTTTTGAATAAGTTATCCCCGGTTTATGGACTATGTCATAAGTTGATAGAATATTGAAAAGGGAAACATTCTCAATTGAATATAGATAGAAAGATTTCAGTCGCAGATGATTCCACATCTGATTTTATGAACATCCTGTTTATATTTTCAACAAATTGATAGAATATTTTCGTTACATTTGCTTCGGTTTCATTTGTACTACTTTTCCGTACCATTGAACAACTTAAAAATTGTGAAAACGGTACACGAGGTGCCCATTTACTTTTTACTAATTCCAAAAAAATAATTTCCGATATAACGCTATACCTATATTTGACTAGTAATGAAATTCACGTAGATAAAACCAATATCAGAGTTCCATTTAATAATAAACTATTTTTAATCGCTGCTTTTTTTAATACCCATAAATTAAACCGCTTTAAGAATCGAATGGAACCTTTAACTTTTTTATCCAATTTTTTTTTTAATATGTTAAAATAAAATTAGGAGGATTTTTTATATATATATATATATATATATATATATATATATATATATATATATATATATATATATATATATTTATACATATAACTAATTTGGTAGTCGTTGCTGACTAGTACATATGTATATATTTCACCAATTTTTTTTGTTACATTAATTATGAGATTATTCGATTATTTCCCAACATTTTCCTAGAAAAAGGTCCAATTCAGTCCCTAATATTGATAATTTTCTGTATTGGGTTCTGGTTGCGTGCGATTTGAGAAAATAATTTAGGTATTTGAATATGCTATTGAGTTTATTAAATTTTAAAGAAGTTTGCCGCGTTCATCCAAACCAACCGGATACTCAAAATACAAAATATCAGAGACATCAGAAAAAGTAATGCTCTGAACAATCTCTTTGTAAAGGAATACAAATTGATATATTTCAAATGTTTAATATTGAAATTCTACGAAGAAAAATTGCATACCCTTAGATAAGTGGTATGTGCGTGAGTGTATATAGCTATTATTTATTTTTAAACAATAAACGACTAAGGGCATTCTGATACTAATTGGTATTTAAATTATGGCCTGGTCTTTATTGGACATTATCACGAAACATAGGTGGTGTTCTTATCTTGCCTGGCCGATATTTTTCGTAACGCTCTTCAGTAAAAACCAGGCCTCCATACCCATGAATGTACCGGGTTATTCACTATAAATTACCCACCCTTTATCATCGTTACTATTGCCTATAGATGAAAAAGTTAAATGTAAAAGTTGTGTGGTTATGACTGAATTTTGATAAAATGCTTCCCAAAATACACTAGTACAGAAAATATATTTTTTTAAATAGGATATTCTGTATATTATTGGATTTTGGGAATAATATGTGTTTCCTGATTTCAAAAATATACCATATGTCTATCTTATACCGTTTTTGAGTTATCAACCATCGAACAACTTAGACTAGTTATTACTGTAAATACTTATCCTATGAAAGTTAACATTTTTGAAGTGAGCTATGAAAATAACAACTATATTATGTTTGTTTAGTGATATTCCTCCAATGGAATAATCAAAATGGTTCACAGTGAGGAAGAAAAATTCATACCTGTTACATATAAATCAACAAAAATAAACGTGCAACAAAAAGTGCATATATGGTGTATCCAAATCGTCCAACAACGTCAGAAAATACATTAAAAAATGAATAATACCTCCGGTTTCAGTAGAAAAAAACGTGTAGTACAAGAAAACCAGGAAGAATAGACTATATGCTGCTACATATCAATTCGCGAATAGACTTTTTTGAAACATTGTATCATACTTTAGGAAATTCTGTATGGAGTTTAAAAAATGGGGCCGGTCAATTAAAAAGTTAAACGATCATTCAAAAAGCTCTAAGTTTTTCCAAAATCCAACTTACTTGGAAAAAGAACAACTACGACCCATATAAAATTTTACCCGTACAAGTTTCAGCAGAGACTCATAAGAGGAAAAAGCTGAAATTTTGCCAACAGATGATTCAAAATTTGAATGAAGATCCCGATTTAACTAAAATATTATAGACTAATGAGTCACCCTTTTGTACGGCAGGAGTTTTCAATAGAAAAATTCGAAGGACCTGGAAAATTAAAGGACAACAGAAAAAGATTGGTAAAACAAATTAAGAAAATAGGAAGAAAAACTGTTAGCGTTTGGTGCGGAATTTCAGATACGAAATTGTTGGCCCAATATTTTATGATTATATATATGGAGAAATAGTCATCCCAGGAGTAGAAAATATTCTTATACAGAATTTTTCGGCAGCCGATCTTGCCAGTTTGATTTGGATGCAAAATGGGGCAACCCGTTCAAGAACATTTGAATAATTTATTCCCAATATGGATAGGAAATAATGGAAGTATTAAATGGCCACTTGAGTCCGGACTTGACCCCTATGGATTAATTTTTCTGGGGATTTCTAAAAGACACTGTTAATAATAATATTCAACTCATTGAAGACACGATTCGACTTGAAATAGAGAATCTGAATGTCAATAATAAAGCGATTTCCAATGCACTTATAAATATAAGAAGACGTTATCAATAATGCATCGAGAATAATGGTGGAAACATTGAACATCTTTCATTGTTATTTAAATCTCCCAAGTAAATCTTTGTTATCTATTTTTGTAAAAATATTAGAACTTTTCCTTCTTAACTGTGAACCATTTAGATTATTCCATTGAAGAAATGTCACTAATTAAACATAATATAGTTGTAATTTTTATAGCTTACTTTAAAAATGCTAACTTTCATAGGATAGGTATTTAGTAACAGCTAGTCTGACTTAGTCATTCGACGTTTAATAACTCAAAGATGGTATAAGATAGGGCTGACATATGGTATATTTTTGAAACCAGAAAAAAAAAAGATAATTTCAATAATTTAATAATATACAGAGTTTCCAAATCAAAACAAATTATCCCCTGAGATCTGCACGCTACTGTATTTTTTATCAAAATTCAGTCATAATCACACAACCTTTACATTTAACTTTTTCTATTGGCAATGATAACGGGTGGGTAATTTATATTGAATAACCCGGTACCTGTGTTTGCCTTTTTATCTCAGTAGGATTTTGTTTCTTCATGAAAATTATTGTTAAATATTAATAGGTGGAAGGCCAGACCTTTTGGTTGGATATCAATTTTGCAATTGAAAATTTCACAATAACTGTTGGTACAAATTATCAAGTATTGGAAAACAGGTAGTTGTTTCTTCCATAATATCATACAAGACGACTAACGAATGGTGGCTTCGTGAAATGAATAAACAACCAGAACCAGAGAGAGAAATATACCTACAACTGAATGTGTGGTGTCTTGTGAATGCGATGTTGCCATTATCTAAGAGATAGCACTTGATATTTGCATTTTTAGGAATCATCAGTTTTTGAATGTTTCCATTCGTGACTAAAGAAATTATTCTCTTTATAAAATTTTTGGTAACAGTACAGGATTATTGAAATTGTTTTTGAAAATCCCCATCACAGACGATCACAATTTTGGGCAGGTAATTATCAAAATAATAATCATAATATAGCTGGTATTCGCAACTTCGTATTTTTTCCTGTTTTTTTTTTGTGCTCCATCTAACTTCTGCCTGGTGCTTTGCCCGCTACCAGTTATCCCGTGTTCCCGTTTCCCGATATCCCGTTTTCCGATATCCTGCTACCCGTTATCCGGTTTGGGTGACATAATTGATGTGACAGCCAAAGTAATGCTTTATAATGAGTATTAGAAATTCACTTACCCCTTTTGGGACGGAATTTTCAAATATAACGATTTATTCATTTGTAACATAGAGCCAAAATATATTTTTGTTTTCCCCAACTTAGAAACTGATGGAACCCCCATAAAAACATTCATTCCCCATTGAATTCATAAAAACACTGAGAAATGTATTCCTTTACTTGTAATAAATACTTCAAATACCAATTTTTGAGAACCGAACTGGAAAAGTAACGAAACAATCATACAAGGTTGCACCCCTCATTTAATAATAATAATAATAATATACATTTATTGACAGAAAATAATTTTTTGGGAAAAAAAAAATGGAATGTAATAGGTTAAAGATTGGATAAACCATTCTCACTCTTGCACCTCAAAAATGATAAAAAAAAAAATACAAAGAAAGAAAGAAAATATATAGACGTGAAAATTAATTATAATTGTAATAATTATGATGAAGGGTGTTTATTCCATTGTTTTCTCGATGAAGATTCTATCAACTACACCATGAGACATTATTAAAACAATTTTGGAATAAAATCAAATCATGAGATCCACTCCCATACATATACAGATATACAAACACTATATTGATGTTATTACAATATTAAATCGATAATGGTATAATAATAATGTGAATAATATAGAACGACAATAATAGAGAGAAAAAGAAAAACATTGAAGAATACAGAACAAAAATACAATATGAAAGAGAATGAATGAAACTTACAAAAATAATAGGTGATAATAATAATAGTGGAGAACACATATATATATATATATATATATATATGTGTTCTCCATATATATATATATATATATATATATATATATATATATATATATATATGTAATAATGATGATTATTTGATAATAGATTTTGCTTGTAACAATTTTTGGAAACACACAATAGATTTGGATTGGAGGATCGGCGGGAGGTCATTAAATAACTTTGCGATGGTATAAGTAAAAGATCGCTTGAAAAAAATTTCACATTTCTAGTGGTTTAATTCCTAATAAGATTGAAACACGTATTCCTTTTTAGTTACAAATACCTCAAATAGAAATTTGTATGATCCTATCTCAAAATCTAACGGGACCCCCATACAAACTTTCAATCCCATTTACCCATCCCCCCATTCCACCCTTTAGATGTTGCATTATCAAAAAAACCGAAACACGCATCTGCTTTATTTGTAACAAAGACCTCAAACACTGATTTTCATGACCTTTACTTGAATACTAATGGTAAGTAGGTACTCAAGCAGCATCACAGTGACGAAAACTGATACTGCAACTTCGACTCGGCGGTTACTACGTAATCACCACTGAATCTACCACTATTTAGTAGGAATAACTACAATTTTATATTTGCACGGTTGCTCACCTAATTCCCATCTATGGTAACCACTCCACAGTTCTATAATGTATCTGAAATATCATGGCTATAAAGCGAATGACCTAAAGGTTCTCGAACTTGAAAGTCGACAATATCCGTTGCGGTAACCCTCCTGTACCACCTAAATACCACTTGGAAGTCACAATCACTTTCAAAAGAGTATGGTTGGTTGGTTGAAGGCTGGCGAGCCAGAGACAGGGTTGGCACTTAGCTTCCCTTGACACTGCGACCAGCTGGGGTCCATTGTATCACTCTGTCGTCAGTGGTTCCCCATTCAAACAGGTTTGTGCCTTTAATTAGGTTAAGAAGCCTATTGATAAGGTTCTTCGGATTCATGCCTGTTTTCGGGCTGATCTCTCCAAAGGTTTTGTGTCGCCTACTACTTAGGGCGTCACAGTCGAAGATAATATGGGAGGCTGTTTCCTCCTCTTCATCACACAGCCTACACTCCACGGGGTCCCTGCGTACTCCCATGGTGTTTAGGTGTTTTCTTAGGCCGCAGTGTCCAGTCAACAGACCTATTATTATACGAGCCTTCGTTCTGTTCAGGTTCAGAAGGTCAGCCGTCAGGGTCCAGTTTGGATCTCCTACCATGACTTCGCTGTGTATTTGATCCCAATATTGTTGCTGTCTTCTTTTTATCCACTCATCGATCAGGGTCCTGCATGGGTTTTTGCTAATCCCGTGTGCAGGTTCTGGCCCTGTGAATGGCGTTTCAGATGCTTGTCTAGCTAGCTGGTCCGCTTTGACGTTGCCTTCAATGCTTCTATGACCTGGCACCCACATCAAGGTGACCTTGTTGTGTTTTGCCAGGTCGATGAGGTTCTGGAGGCAGTCCCAGACCAGTTTGGACTTTATCTGTATAGAGTTGAGTGCTTTGATAGCACTTTGACAGTCAGATAGAATGTGGATGTGTTTTTTCCTATAACCACTTTCTAGATTCTTCTGAATGCATACCATGATAGCATGTGTTTCAGCTTGGAATATCGTGGAACATTTACCAAGTGGTATTATGTAATCCCTTCTTGGCCTTACCCCATGTATTCCTGCTCCCGTTCCTTCAACTGTCTATGAACCGTCTGTATACCAGACTATGTCCGCAGTTGATTGTGATTCTATACTCGGGGCCCATCCAGATCCATCAATTCGTGTTTCGAGTGGTTTTTCGAATGAGTATAGGGGTTGCATGTAATCTGAAATCATTTCGAATTCTTCGATGTTGATTACATGAGTGATTCTGGTATGTCCAGTTGTTCGGATTCTCCAGTTTTTTGTTTGTTTCAGTCTGTACGCACTCATCCTGGCCTCTCCAATGACATGTAAGTCAAGGGGTTCGAGGTTAAGGATGATTTTCATTGCAGCTGTTGGAGTGCTACTCATTGCACCCGTGATACAGAGACAGGCAAGCCTCTGGATTTTCCCAAGGTTGGTTTTTGCCTGTCTTTGATTTGTTTTTGGCCACCATAAGAGTGAGCCATAAGTTATTCTTGGTCTTATTACCGCTGTGTAAAGCCAGTGCATGGCTTTCGGTTTAAGCCCCCAGGTTTTTCCAAAAGCTCTCCTGCACATCATGAAGGTTATCTTGCTTTAATTGGTTACATGTTGAAGATGTGGGTTCCAGGTTAGTTTCTTGTCAATAATCAGCCCTAGATATTTCACCTGCTCTACTACTTGTAATGTTTCACCGAATAGTCTGGGAGGTATGAGATCTCCCATGTTTCTTCTCCGGGTGAAGGGAATTAGTGTTGTTTTGTTCGGATTTGCCCTTAGGCTCTCTCTGTTACACCATTCCTCTACTGTCCTCAGTGCATTTTGCATTAGCTCTGAGGTTGTTCGAGTATTCTTTCCCTTGATGAGGATGACCAAGTCATCTGCATACCCTTGAGAGTAATACCCTTGGTTATTCAGAGAAATTAGCAGTTCATCTACAACCATGTCCCACAGAAGGGGGGAGAGTATGCCCCCCTGTTGGGTACCTCTGGAAATTTCAACCTGATCTGTTTCCTCGAACATGTTGGCTTGAACCAGTCTATTGTGAAGCATTGAGTGTATCCACCTGCATGTGGTTACGTCAATGCCTCTTCGAGTGGCCGCAGAGACCATACTTTCGAAGGAGGTGTTGTCGAAGGCTCCTTCGATGTCTAGAAAAGTGCATAGTGCAATTTCTTCGTTTGCTAGAGACTCTTCAAGCCTTGAAACAAGCTGATGAAATGCTGTCTCGCATGATTTTCCTGTTAGATAGGCATGTTGGTTTTGATGTAAAGGCCGTTCTACAAGAGCGGTTTCCCTTATGTCTCTATCTATCAGTTTTTCTAAGCCTTTCAGAAGAAATGACGATAGGCTTATTGGTCTGTATGCCTTTGCCTGGTCATATGAGTCTCGTCCAGGTTTTGGAATAAAGACCACGTTTACAGTTTTCCAGGTTTGAGGTAGCCATCCCAATGCTAGGCTCAGCCTGTACAGTCTGCACAGTTCTAGTGCTAGATATTCAACTCCGCTCTGAAGTAGTATAGGAAATACTCCATCCGGGCCCGGAGACTTGTAAGGCTTGAAAGAGTTTATTGCCCACACTACTCTTGAATGAGTTACCGTTCGCTTAGCCACTTCCCAGTCTGCCCTTTTTGCCCTCAAATGAAGGTTTGCAGGGATTTCATATCTGGGGTTTTGATTTGTGGTGACAGTGGATCCTGGGAAGTGTGTATGGAGCAAGAGTTCCATAGTTTCCTTCCCAGTGTTGGTGTGGTTGCCGTTGGGTTTTTTGAGAGTCCCCGACGGATTGATGGGGTCTTTGGGAAGGATGCGGTGGAGTCTTGCTCTTTCTGAGGTTTGTTCTATGTCCTCACAGAACTTCCTCCATGACTTTCTTTGTTCCCCTCTGATTTTTTCGTTGTATTCTGTGAGAGTTTTAGAATAATCCTTCCAGTCACCAGTTTTTTTCGCACTATTGAATAGTTTGCGCGTTTTATTTCTAAGATGAGTGAGTTCGGTGTTCCACCAGCTCACTTTACCTTTAGTGGTGCTGCGCTTCAGAAGGCAGTTGTTATGATATGAAGTTATTATGACTTCCTGTAACATTAGGGAGGTTCGCTCTATTTAATGAATTGTATTTGAGTTAGGTTTGACATTTTTGAAATTTGTGAGATTTTCCCTGAGCTCCTCCCGGTACCCCGGCCCGTTGGTTTTTCTGGGATCCCGACACATAACTGCAGGTTCATTGGCATAGCCAATCTCCACATGTATGTGTCGGTGATCTGAGTTTGAAGGTTCCTCAGATACCGCCCATTTGCCGACGTGCCGAACCACCAAAGAAGAGCCCAAAGTGATGTCAATGATTTCCCGTTTGTTACGGGTTACGAAGGTTGGCTCATTGCCTCTATTGAGTACTTCCAGGTTACTGGAGACAATAAATTCAAGCAATGACTCACCTCTTGTATTCGTGTCGGTGCTCCCCCACACTGTGTTATGGGCGTTTGCATCGGCTCCGATGATAAGCTGGAGTTCGTGGTCCTCACAGTGTTTAACCAAGGCCCTCACTTGTTCTGATGGTGGAGGGCTTGTTGAGTCATAAGGCATGTAGACGGAGGCTAGTACTATGTTCCTCTCTACTCCATCCTTGATGTAGGTCGTCTTGATTGCTGTTATGTCCCTGTAACAGAATTCTATCAGATTCAAGACTTTCAAATCATTCCTGGCAATAATGCAGGATCTGGCGTTTCCACAGTTTAGATTGAAAATAAGCTTACCCTTGGATGTCCCGAGGCCTGATACTCGCCCTTTGACCAGCCATGGTTCTTGTATTAGGGCCACGTCGGTGTTGCCCTGTGCAAATATTCTGCACAGGGTTGCAGTAGCAGCCTTACTATGCTGCAGGTTGGCTTGAACTGCCCGCAGCATCAGGAATGTTCCTGTTCCGGCTAACTAGCTTGAAGTTTACCTGCGTTAGCCCCAGGAATGCTTTCATTTCCCTGGCTTGCAGGTTCTTCAAGGAGGTCTCGTCGATTTGTAAGACAATAGTTAGACCCGAGTCCTCCTCGTGTCTCTTGATGACAAGCCATTCTTCAGTATCTGTCCCCATGTTCTGGGTTCTGATGAGCTGAAGAATCTTTTTGGTTTCCATTTTACCAAATGGCTTAGGAATCCATACCACTACCTTGGAGGTATTCAGGATGTCCTTGGCTAGCCCTACTTTCAGGACAGCCCCCTCCTAAGGTATCAGTCCGGGGATACTCTCGAGTAGCCAGGATTAAGCGGTTTCATCCGAGCATGTCAGGACCAGCACGCCCTTGTGGACGTAGCTGTTCCTGAAGTTCGGAACCTTACCCGGCTCACACTTGGAAATTTCCCTGGTAATTGCTTCCTGCAGAAGAATCCCTTGGTCATCTGATAACTGGTGATCTGGATAACTCTCCATCTTCAGACCTCTTGTGACCTCCCTATAGCTGCCCTCTCAGTTGGGTTAACTTGGGCAGACACAGCCACTGGTTGGTCAGATCTAGGTTTCTTCACCCTTGCAGTGTTCTCCGTGGAAGACGGTTGACTTCTCTGTGAGCGGGCCCTCTTCTTGTTCGGAGTTTCTGGCTGCCTGCTGCTTCCAGCGATGCTGGGAGTTCGTTCAGTGAAGCCTGTTTTTGCTTGTGGGTGTGGATCGCGTCGGTTGCTTCGGCGTTTCCTGGGTTCAATTTCTTCCCCAGCTGCCTTGGCCTCCGCGATCCGCACCTGTCTTCTAGCAGCTCCTGAGAGCTTTTTATGCGCCAGATGTAAACGATTTACATCTAACGCGACGTGCCTCAGGGCAGGTGTTTCTGGAGGTTGAGCGGAACTGCCACTGCCTCCAGAGAGTTTCCTGTTTTCTGTTTCCGGGAGTTTCCCAGTAGGTATTCGACCATCTGCTGATCCCTCCTCGGTTCGGTTTGCGGTTTCTGGTAACGAGTGCGATTCAACTGGAATCTCCCCGACTTCCATACCCGCTAGCGGTGTTGGGTCTTCTTCAACTGGTAGTTCCCCAGGGTTGTTTTTCGTATTGGTTTCCATATTGTTCCCACGAGTGTAGGGGAAAGGGTCGTCCACACCTGCGGTGCCCCCTGCGCAGGCAAATTACTCTGGGAGGTCGCCATGTATCCCAGAGGCTCCGTTTGTGATACCTGACTGGCTCAGGTCTCATCCATCCCTCGGCACGGGTCGCTTGACGCCTTGGATTAAGCCATGTTGTGGTGGCATTTGGTTTGAGATTGACTTAGAGATCCGCAGGCTTTGACCATTTCTGGTCATTCCCACTGGATTTTCCTTGTCAACCCCGTTATCCAGCGATACCACACATCTTCAGCTCTCGTAGGAGGTGAACATGTGTTGACGCAAACTACTCGCCAATAGAGTATGATAGTGTCGGTGACGTATTAGTAACTTCCATCTAACCTTCAATGTGATTGTCACAGTTCACTTCGAATCAAAGACACTACAAGGTTACAATTACCTTTAAAATTCACCATCAAGTGACCGTGGACGGGTCCGCGCGATTTTTATTGTGGCTCAAAAGGTTTTTTCCTTATCATGTGAATTATATTTATTCAAAATGAAATAGATTATGCGTTTTCAATAAATATTTTTTTTTGATTTTGTTGTGACCGTGGATTGGTCCGCGCGATGACAAAAACCAACTGACTTTTTCTCAAATTATTTCATTGTGGCTTACCAAAAGTTTGTTCAACCTGTCACGTGAATGATATTTGTATTAAAAGATCAATTTAAATAAATCGGATCTCTAATTTGTACGCCGGATTAATATTCATACCTTTAGTTTGCATAAATGACATCATTTTCATTACTTGTTATTCGATAATTGTTACTTGATACTTGATAATTGGTGATTGGAGCTGCATAAATCCACCATACTTGCTACATGCCCTTTTTTAACAGTTAATGGACATGTAGTACCCGCAATTTCGAAGTAATAACCTTGAAGTGGCAGGTTATACTAGCCGCAACGTGTTCGCCACTTTTAAAAGTATAAGACCTATTGTAACTTTTAGGTTATAACTTTGAAGTTATGAGTTATGGGCCTACGACGTGAGCGCCACTTTATAGCTGTGAAAAAGTTAATAAGTTGGTTCCACTGGCCACTTTATGCTGAGAGGAACTCAGGAGTGGTATATTTTCATTTTCTGCTGCATCAAAAATGGTAATTTATTACGTAAATATCGGTTTCAAGTAACCAAAATCGTTGAAAAAAATTTCTGAGGGATTTAAGTACATAATTTCAGAGGCGAGTTATTCCCAAAATCATAATGTTTTCCTCAAATAAAGAGTATTCAGACGGCGCGTACTCACAATCGAGCTACAACACCCATATTTCACAGTAAACTTCAAATCGTTTTGATTTTATTCCGATCAGAAGAATACAAATTCAATATACCTTCTAAGGTGTTTGTATATTATATATTCTTATACTTATTGTCGATCAAGTGCTAGAAATGAATCCGGCAAAATTGTAGAATGAGGAACATTTACTATAAAAATATGTTGCAGGGCAGAGATCGAGCTACATATCAATTACACAAACCCCGTCAATTGTTTGACGTGTCCAGTGTCGGCCCCTACATATCCACGTTTCCGCCAGTTGACCACAACGTGGTTGGAATGTGGCTATCTGAGATCTAGGAACGAAGATCACAACGTAGCGGCCACCAAAAACCCTAACATACTTGTTTTTTAATTGACAAGAAAAGCCCAAATACCAATTTCCATGTCTCTGACTTCCAAACTAACGGTACTATCATTTTCACCCCTCTTTTCACTCCCATTTTCACCCCTTCAGGGATGGAACATAAACTTTTTCGGTGGTTCTCTAGGTCATCATGAGAATACGCAGTCAAAATTTCAACTCTCTAGTTCCAGCGGTTTGGTCTGGGCAATGATCGCCAGTCAGTCAGTCAGTCAGGCCATGTACTTATATATGTATAGCTTGTACCTGCGACTTTGTCCCCGAGGAATCTGTATTTTCCTATGTTTTTCTAAGTGCTGTTCCATCTAGCTCACGCCCATTTTCCCGTTTCCCATTATTCCGTTATTCGTTTAGAGCCAGCATCCTCCCTTGGCAATTATTTTAATAGTTGTCTGACTCACACCCAGAATAAAAAATAATCTTGAGTCATGAACTTGACCATACAAAATAAAAAGTTCCCAAATAAAAATATATTCATTCGAGTATTAACTTTTGGTATTGAGTTCTAGTTTGAAACTAAAATAAAAATTCGATTTTATAATGAAGGTACTTTCAAACTTTTGAGTGAAAATTAAAATAATAAATCTCAAATAAACTCTGCAGCAAAAATCATATTATTCGAGGATGTTGGAAAATAACAAACAGTGTTTGAGAAGTAAAACAATAAAGAAAACAAATTTACGAGTATGTAAATTCATTCTTATTAAGTATTTTCAACAAATAATAAGAACACATGCGGAACTTTCACAACAGAAATATAGACACCCCCAAACTTTTAATTGATAACAATTGTCCGTAAAATAAAGGCGTGGAGTAATAAACACTCATTTTCTATGCAAAATCCAAAGAATATGGGTTTTTCCTAGCAGTTCGAACTTCTACCTACCTGGATTTAATACGATAAGCGGTTTTATTACTCCATGCCTGTATTTTACGGACTATAAAATCTGTTCAAAGCAGCCCCACGTTCTTGTATTTCCTTCAAATAAACTCCGCAAGCAAAAATTGTATTATCCGGGGATGTTAGGAAATAACAAAAATAAACATGTTATCAACTCCACTAATATTTAAGGAGTAAACAATAAAAAATTACAAGTATGTAAATTCATTCTTACTAAGTATTTTCAACGAATAATAAGAACACATGCGGAACTTTCACAACAGAAATACAGAAATATAGAAACCCTCAAACTTTTAAGTGATTATTATAGTCCGTAAAATAAAGGCGTGGAGTAATGAACACTCATTTAGTATGCAAAATCCAAAGATTATGGTTTTAAAACACACTGGCAGTTCGTTTTTATGCCTTCCTGGATTTAATACGATAAGCGGTTTCATTACTCCATGCCTTTATTTTACGGACTATAAAATCTGTTCAAAGCAGCCCCACGTTCTTGTATTTTCTTCAAATAAACTCGGAAGCAAAAATTATATTATCCGAGGATGTTAGAAAATAACAAACAGTGTTATCAACTCCACTAATATTTCAGAAGTAAAACAATAAAAAAAAAATACAAGCATGTAAATTCATTCTTATTAAGTATTTTCAACAAATAATAAGAACACATGCGGAACTTTCACAACAGAAATACAAGAATATTAGAAACCCTCAAAACCCAAGCCATATTCATACAAATACAATAAAACTATCCTGAAAAAAACTTAAGCTGGATCATAATAATATGAAATGCTTTTAACAAACTCTATTCGTGAAATTTTGTTGTGGAAAAGTCTGTTTTTTGGTTAAATATTTTTTTTAACCAAATATTTTTTATCATTTATTTTATATTATATGTTAATGCTGTTAATTTGTATAATATGTATCTGATAGGGAATCCAATATAACTCTCATAACTCGGATGAGGACTATCGAATAACTGATTGAATTGATTATGAAAGAATTCACAGACATTTGTTGTTCTACTTGAAGAGGATGAGTGTTCCGCCCAAACGAGGGAAAAAAAAGTAAAATCTTGACTTATATAATCGCAAAATTAATCCAGTACGTCATGTTGCGGTTTAAATAAAAAAAAATCTATTGCAAAACAGTCACCGACATCATCTGCTTTAAAAAACGGTAAACCAGAATAATAATGAATAAATGGACGTACTTCAGTTTCCTCGCTGATATTCTTCTGGTACCCACTCGAAAGATCCAACTTTTAAATTTTTCTGTACCAGGACTGTGCTAGGTGAAATCAACAACCTATAATATTGGTTCCTGGGACCGCCTCCTATATATCTTTATGAATAAGATTTCAAAAATCTATAGTGAATCGTGCTTTAAAGGCACACTGAATAACTATTGAAGCCCTCTTTTTTATATACCCAAAGGTTGTAAAATACGTTTCGAGTTTATCTCGCAACAAACAAAAAACTCACAAAATGACCGTTTATAAAACCATGGATGGTGGATACTTGCAATAACGGTTTAGGAGATTGCTGAAAATATCCATCAGCATCTAAATCCTTTGAATTTACACTGAAAATTTGTTTTACGAGAGAAAATTACTATATTGTTAATAGAATCATTGCTTACTAGAAACATTTTGTCTGTCGGTAATTATATCAAGCCTTTCAACTGGGTTGTGAAATTTCAATAGCTATTTTTAGGACAAGTGAGTAAAGCGTAATCACGAACCTGGATGTTCGTTAAATGCGAGTCATTAAATGCGCTTTACTCACGTGTTTTAAATTTGAATCTTTCCATTTTCGCAGAAATTAAAAGAAATTATTCTGCAATTGTTGCATAAATAACTATTGTGTAATTTTCTCGTCGAAACAAAATAGCAACCAGCATACTAAGAATAAGAATATACGCTACCGTCGCTTGTGTTGCATTTAATTTGGAAACCACCCTACTCGATACGAGTAATTCGACACCGTTGCTGCGCTATGAGCAATGTGTATGATGGTTGTTTATTGACAACCTAGGTAACAGTTTTAATCACTTGTGAAATAATTTTAATCACTAGTGATTAAAAGTACAACTTCTCACACTAATTTGAGTTGAAATATGTCACATTTTAGTCACGAAAATGGAAAAAACTTATTTTGGTAATTTTCGAAGAACAGCTGATCTAGCGTGATATAAATATCACCTCGTTCATGAAACATCTCTAGTCGCTTTATAGGTTTTTTCTATAAATTGTCAACTGACACTTTTTTGCTGAGAACTCGCTTAGTTAATCCTTTTGATGAATCTGGTTCGTGATTTTGTCCTAAATTTTTATTACAGTCACTTTTTAAATATGCTTCACAGTTTGTCGTTGCATACTCCCACCTTTTAGTATTTATAAAAAGTACATTTATAACTGCCGATAACTAACATCGGTTTGCCTTTTTGGCTTAACATTTCAAACCCGTCCATTCTAAACATAGGTACTTTACTATGAGGGTTCTCAGGGTGATATGTTATAATTGCTAATACATATAAATATAAATATATTTGGTAGCAAGTGAGGACCCCCGCAGGTAAAACCTTATGAAGGTATCTTAATCAATAAATAAGCAGTGATTAGGAAGATTACTGAATTTTCTAGAAAAAAGTATTTGGGTAGTCCATTTGAAATTGAAATAAATATGGCAACATTGTTCTAATATCTACCTGAATTTTGAAATATATAGAATTACTTATGGGAGCCACCATATCGGGAACCATATCGGTCCCCTGAAAATCTACCTGAACAAACCGGAGCCATCTTGACTTTCCCCGTTGTAATTGGGCAAGGAAATTTGGTATTGTATATGCAATATTCATCTTTGCAGCCTTTCCATACTCCACACAACAGATTATTTGTAAATTACAAAAAAGGAAAATGTTTCATTCAGCCTGTTGCTGTCCACAGTTTTGGAAAGCTAGGACCATGGATTGAAGAATTTCCAAAACAACATAATCCTAATCTTTCGTTGAACTGCGGCGACATTATCTGCTGATAATGTTGGAAATATCACAAATTTAGAGAGACTTGGTGGTTGGAAGTCTTCCAATGTCGCTGAGGGATATATAGACAATTCACTTACAAACAAAACTTAAATTGCCGAGACCACTAAAAAATTATCAATTGAGAACCATTAACATGAATCTGATACCTTACCTTCATGTTCGGACTTCAACAAGAGGCATTTAAATATTACCAATCCCCTTAATATTAACAATTGTTCGAATTTGAATATAAATATTATTATAAACATCAATTAGAATGTTCCCAATTTTGTTCTACAAATAAATCGACACCCTTGACGAACAAAGCCGTAACTAAACTTACAGCGAGTTTTAGTTATAGTAACAGACGCATTCATCGTGAAAAACTGGTGCTGGTGATGAAAAAGACGTATCTCTAGACTAAGTAGTTACGAAGAACCCGGCTTGAGAAAAGTTGTATTCCGACTTAAATATTTTGTTTTAACATAAATAAAGTGGTAACATAAAAAAAGCCTTTTCAAATTTGTTATTCCTTAAAAAAGACACTTGACGAGATGCGTCCTTGTTCTTCGCAAAAACCTCATTATTAACCTGCAGACATGCATCGTAATTTAACATACTACCATTGCTCAATAGTTCTCTCGCCCTAGTTGAGTTACTGCTTTATTTCAGTCCAATCGCTCAATGTTCACATGTTAGGTATTGTATTTTGATTGCGCAGTTTTTTGTAATAATTTTGTTTTTTTTATTTGAAACTGAATTTGTGTTTGCTAACGTGAATCGTACGAAACACATAATGCAATTAGCGTTAAAAAATAGCGGAATAATAAACAGTAATTCAACATTATTGATGTATTTGCTCATAACCTCACTTATTCAAAATATTCAAATTATAACGGCAAAGAAACAGCATTTCCTTCGATACGTTGGTATACAATCTTTTTAGCTGAATATTATTTTAAAAAAGATCTAATATAACAAAATTACTACGAAATATTCGAATTATAAACAATAGATTCTATGACTAGCCAAGCGGCCGATATTAATGCTTTTGTAACAAACTTATACTTTTTATGAATATTGTTATGCTTTGAATATTTTGAGATTGACCCGTTGCCTTACCCACCCAACGATCTGGATAGTTTTGTGAACAACAATGATACGTCTGTCACTGAAATGGAACTTTGTGGATATGAACAAGTACCAAATATTATGAACAAGTACCAAATATTTCAAATAGTGCGCCACTGCCAAACTAAAGTTACGAGCTCGCCTCATTAAAATTTCGCATCCAGTATACAACGAATCTGAATCTAGCCAGAAAAAGGAACCTTTTTCCCCCGAAGTTTTCAAGAGAGCTGAAATCACAGCACAAGCGTCTTTCTCAACAAAGTAATTCCGTTGTTTTGGGGAGTCTCTTTGAGAAAACTGGCAGTACGTAGGAAAGAACGTACGTACTGGCAGTACGTAGGAAAGAATGAAGGGTTTTGCTACATTTGGGATGAAACCATAGCCAAAAAAGGTGCTAATGAAATCAGTAGCGCAGTGTACCTTTTTATTGAGATAAAAGTAAAAAGGGGGTTTGAAGATTTTTTTTCTACTCAGATAACAGCGCCGGACAAATTAGAAATCGAGTAGTATTTTGTATGTATGCATACGCTGCAGAGAAATTTAATATTAATATCACTCACGTGTTTTATGAGGACCTACCTCATACACAGAACGAAGGAGATTCAATCCACTCGGTTATTGAAAGACGTAAAAAAACATCAAATTGGTTACGTTCCTGAACAATGGTTAACAACTATAAGATGTACTGAAACATCAGGAAAGCCTTATTTGGTACTTAACAGAATTGAATCGATGTCATATCAACTTTAAAGATTTAATGAACAAACAACCAAATTTTGAAATAGGTACCAACAACCTCAAAATTAAATGAAATAAAATAAGGCATATTGAAATTACAAATAAATCCAGAATTACTACAACTGAACTATGACTTTCTATCAGAAATTAGCCATTACATTGATTTAGGCAAAAAAAACGAATTTACATACTACCGGAAAGTCAAAAAATAGTCCAGAAAGAATATGCCACTTTAACTGGTTCACTTCTAATTTCAAAAGCAAAATTTGAAGATTTAACTAGTCTTTGTAATTCACAAGCAATACCTGACTTATATTTCAGTTACCACAGAAATTTTAAATATTCTGACAAAGGTATACAGGATTCGTCAGATTCAGAATAAATTTATAATTACGGAGTAAACATTTATGTAATGAATTCATTCCGTTTTACGTAATGTTAGTCTTATGAATAGTATTAATTTTTAGTAATTTTGCTGACGTTAAAAGTATGAAAACAATATGTTTTATTTGTTTCTTATCCCGTTTTTTACTATTTTATATCTCAACTGAGTACCGAGAAATGAAAATTCAAAGAAGTTTGTGCTTTTGTTTCACTTAATGCTTGGTGTTCTTTCTTTAAATGAAATAACAAACAAAAAAAATTAAATGACGAAACTTCAAAAGAAAATATAATGTATACTGCTGAAAAGTCGCAGGGTAGGGACGCCTAAATTGGACCGTCTCCGAAATTGAACCACTTGAGTTTTTACCATATATAAGAAAGCTGATACTTTACACAGTTACTAGTTGAGGTGATTGTTAGTCCCGGAGTACGTGTTTCTTGTGTGCAAGGGAACTGTGATATCGAATATTGACGAAAAAGACCACATCTCATTTTAATTTTGTGCCACTTACCGATAAACTAAACGAATTCCAGGTATGACGATTGAAGTTTTTCAATACCCTTGTTGTTGTTATAATACTTCGTTGTTATTTTGATGGTATAACTTCTAATTTATCTTGCCGCGTTAAAATACATATGGAGTTCGATTCAAACCATATTCCTAAATTTGACCGCTGGGTGGTTCCCAAAATGGACCGGTCCTATTCAGGAAACCGCTACCTTGCCTTGAATTGATCATGATATCTTCTTGAAAATATCCATTTGATTTTTATTGCAGAATGTCTAAACGTGGACAGTACGAGGAATGGAGCCAGGAAATGTTGGAAAATGCACTTGAAGCTCACAGAAAAATGTGCACGTCAATTCACTATTCCAAACGCAAAGTTGACAAGACCCTTGAACAATAAAAACAATCGTTCAGTATTTTTCGAAAAAGCTGAAAATGAATTAGTGGATCACCTTCTAGCCTTAGAAGAGAATATGTTCGGTATGACGGTCAGAGTCGTCGGGAAATTGGCTTTCAAAATTGCAAATAAAAACGACCACACAAACATCTGCAACCAAGAGAAACGCATGGCAGGAAAGAAATGGTATAACGGTTTTATGGGCAGACATAAGGAGCTTTCGCTGCGCCAGCCCGAGTTAACATCGTTAGCAAAAGCAGAAGATTTCAACAAGTCCACGGTTGCCACATTTTTCCCCTTTTGAGAAACATTTGGGATGCAGAAAAATTCACCGCGGCACAAATATTCAATATTGATGAAACAGGATGCTCAACTGTTGAGCGAAAGTGTTAAAACTACCGCCGTGAGTTGTACAAGTGCGGCTGAACAATATGTCCCACCCATGGTAACTTTCGAAAGAAAACGCCACCAAGAAGAGCTCGCTGCCGATGCAACACCAGGAAGCATAATAACAATCACTGACTCAGGTTATGTTAACTCGAGATTATTTGTTGAAAAGCTCCGCCATTTCATTGATTTTATTGAACCAAGCAACAAAAATAGAATTTTGTTGTTGCCACATGGACACTCAACACATAGCAAGAACCGTGAAGCACTAGAACTTGCTAGTTACATTGGGATAAGACTTCTTCAGTTGCCTAGTCATACCACCCATGGTTTACAATCAGTGGATGTCGATATTTTTCGGTCTTTCCAAACATTTTACTCTCAAGGAATTGAAAAGTGGCTCCGAACGAATGTAGGCCGCACAGTCTCGATGTTTCAATTTCCTTCATTCATAGGTGAAGCATATGGTTTGTCAGCTACAGTCAGAAACGCTACAAATGTATTCCGCGCTACCGGAATTTGGTCTATAAAAATGTGTTCAATGAAACTGACTTTGCTGCTTCACGAGTATATGCATCGTCTGTAAAGGGATCACAATCAGAATCAGAAACGTTTTCCCATGATGATCGACCTTTGGCCTTGCTTCAAAACCAAATCAAGTCCATAGCGACACCAACATTAAATGTCTCAACACAAGAAATCTCCCCATGACCCATTAAAAAGAAAATCAAAATAGCAAAAAGGAAGGCTTGCTCTCAAGAAGCAGTTGAACTGACCAGTTTTCCATATAAAAATGAATTAGAGGCTTCGAAAGCAGGACCATCTGGCATTCAAAAAATAAAAAGACAACTGGACCCATCAAAAAGTGAACCAACCCTGGTAGTTAAGGTGAAAGTTGATATTGCAATATTTGTGAGAACGTAAGCATTGAAGAGATAATACAGTGCATGTTATGCAACAGATGGAATCATGTAAAATTTGCCAAAGTTTTACAGACTGTAATATATAAGAGAATACCACCTACTTTTTTATTATCTAGCTATTAAATGATTTGTTACTTTGCTATTCACTATTTTACTATTTTTCTTGTGCAAATGATGTATTAATTTATTGAAGAATGTTTGTTATGTTTTTATTGTCATTGTTATTGATGCTTTGTTTGATTGTACGTAATTGGTAGCCTGGTTCAATTTGGGGAACCACTGGTCCAATTAAGGATACCGGTTTCCTAAATTAGATTTTGGCAAACGTTTTTCTATCCTTTCAATTGAAATATCTACGTTTATTTTCTACATTCGTAAAAAAATTTAAGATAGCCTTGGTTACGTACTATGATATCCCATAGTCACGATGACAGAAACTTTTGCTATTCATCTCCCAGAAAATCAAATTGAAAAATGGTCCAACTAAGGCGTCCCTCCCCTATGTGTCGGTTACAACCTTGTACGGAAAAAAGTCAGTCTTCTCAAGGTTGTAATTCTCACGTGTCTGTGTATTTACTACTATAATTTTTCCAGAAAATGTCCGAAACAAATGTTTTTGAATGTATTGATACCAAAACACTGAATTGACACTTATTTTTAATATGCATTAAAAAAAATTGCAGTATTTCGGCTCGCCTGAAAAATAATAAAAAATGAGTTACGTCTTTATTCGTTGGGAGTGTCGAAATATAAAGAAATGTGCTTTATTGTTTTGTTTTTCCACACGGTTGCTGTTAAAATAGTGTATGCAACAAACGCAGAAACTCTTTTTTTGTTGGACGAGTTACGTAAATTACTAATTTGATACTGAATGATTCCACTTAAATCATTCACTGAATTCCGTCGACAAAAATCTAAAGTTCGGCAATTGTATCTATTCCAATCAATACCACAAAATTCCTAGAATCCCAATTTTACCACATAATACAAACAGACAATAATACAACGTTACATGAAAAAAGGCAGGTGGTTTAATGAACCCCATCAAACATGAAAAGACATGAAACTATCACATATCGCTGGGAATGAGGTGGGTACGTATAATAAAACCAGCCATTGCAGTGACATTTGCGTGACAATTATGACAATAGCTCATGAACAATTGAAATATTCCGAGTTCCCATTGGCTACCGCGATACGTGACAATAGCTACCAATAGGGGACAATGTCAAACAAAGTGTCTCTCTATTGGAGTCCCCTGCCTGTGAAACCAGATAAAATCAGTTCGGCGTATCATTTACCCGAGGCATATTATTTACCCAAAGAACGTCTTTATCCACAAGGGCTACGACAGGACCGGATTGGGAGGTGAGGTGGTTATGATGAGTCAAATAAAGTATTTTATAAAATTCGATACTAATAACTAACCAATTCGGTTTTAGAAAAAAAACATTTCTGTGAATCAGCTCTACAGGTTACAATTCATAACTTTCAAACTAAATTAGACAAAAATAAATATGTTGTAGCAGTATTTTTAGACATAAAAAGAGCGTTTGACAAACAAATGTTATCGACATTGAAACAATATGGCATTATGGGTAACGTATTTGATTGGTTCAGCAACTATTTAATACATCGCAAACAGAAAGTTTGTTTTGCTGACCAAACATCCTGTGAAATAGATAATTATATGCAGATTCCCCAGGGTAGCATATTAGGTCATCTTCCTTGCATATTATTTATTGACAATATTGACATTCTTGTGGATTGTAAATTCATCAATCTTTTTGCGGATAGTATGTAGTGATGTGAATTTTCATCCCTAGAGAAAATGAGTTCTGAATTATCATCTGTAAATAAATACTAGAACATAAATAAATTGAAATTAAGTTAAAAAAAACAAAAGAAATGATATAACTCAATCCAAATATAGTTTTATCGATACTCATAACATATAACTAAACATTGATAATGAATAAATTAAAGTAGTTTCTGCAGTCAAGTACCTGGGATCCCAACTACACCCATTTAAATTTCGACAGTCACTTCAACCATATTCATGAAGAAATATAAAAAAACCTAACTTCTGTGGTAGAATTTCACAAATTTTATCTATTGAGACTAAAATCACGGTACCTATATAATACTATAATACACAGCATACTAAAATGAATTCAGTATGCTCCAAAAACTTCGGAACCGTGGAAGGAGGATAACACTGAAAACAAATCGTCGTACCGCAATTATGACAATGTTCAGTAGAAAGAAGATTGTACTATTTTATAATGATTTCAATATTCATCACGCAAAAACAACTCGACCGATTTTGATGAAATTTTTTGTGTTTGAAAGCTCACGATTATACCTACTTAAAATGTATTTTATTTCGAAACGGTATAAAGAAATAACGGGGAACCGGGATAACAGGTTAACGGGAAGCGGGAAAAGCAACGGACATAAGCTATATGGTACAACACAAAGAAGAACATAGGAAAAAAATAGAAATTCCACGCGGACAAAGTAGCGGGTACCAGCTAGTAATAAATAATATGGCACAAGAATACTTCCGGTAATTTGTTGCTTTCAACTATAATACTCACATAATACAAGGGTTGCATATTATATATACATTGCAAGAACTTCATGAATTCATTATTCTTCAAAGGCTTCACGAAATTCGATGAACCACCTTCATCTATACGAGAACTAAATAATAATCAACTGTTTTAAGAAGAAATTTAAGGAGTTTATTAAAAATGAAAAAGAAAATGAAAATAATTTACTCAGTAAGTAAAACAGTGAAATTTAAAACTTCGTGTTTCAATGTTTAATGTTTTTAATATTTAATGTTATTTTGATTTCATTTCAAGTCGGTCTGTCCATGAATTGAGCCCATCGTAACTCATCTGTCGTCATATCTTTGGTTGCATCGCAAATACGTGAAAATGTCCATCAATTTTTGAGGTGGATAAAAAATATAGAAATATTTATTTTTATTTCAATTGACAAACGGTTATAGTTCAAACCTGATGGATAACTTCAAAAAAATATCCACTCGAAGGGATGTAAACATAATCCTAAAAAAATATATATTTCTTCCAACCTTCTAAACAATATTCTACTTTCTGACTCATTATATTGTCTACAAAACTGATAACTCTGGTAACATTAGTAAAAACAACCAAGGTAATACCACTAAATGGGGAATGTATTGATTAACGTATGGTTCATGTTTAAATTATCAAATCGGCCAAACAGGCAGAACATTCAAACACCGAATATCTGAACATAGAAAGTGTTCTGATAAATATTCCGAACTCTTGCGTAGAAAAGATGCGTCACCTCATGACAGAAAAAATATTATTTTGTTGACAATTTTGAAATCTTACTAGCAGGAAACTCAACCTTCTAGAAAGATTGTGAATCGATAAACACAAAAATTTCACATATTTGCCTTATGACCAATAACTGAAAATCATATAGTGGAGTGAACTTCGTTTTCCTTAATATCATTTAAAATAGTATACGGCATACATTTTTGTTGAAAATTTACTGTACGTTTAGAATTGCATATTATGATGAAAATTTAAAAATTTATATATTCTTCAATTAAAATGTTTTATTTCAACATAAAAACCTTTCAATAGGTTATTCCACATTTGATTTCATGAACATTTTCATAAGAACTTGAACGCAATACAAAGGCTTCTGGATACTGGAACGATCCTGGACCATGAATCTGTTCAACTTCTATCTTACAAATTATTCATATGATCAAAAGTGTGATTATTTTTTTCTATTAACCATTTTTGGTACAGTGTCATACGGTAGGTCATATAAAGCACAAAGATGTGTGTAATTTATCCACCATTTCGTGGATAGATAAAACTATGGATATCGCGTAGTGCAGTACGTAGGGTAAAATCATATATAAAAAAAGTGATTATAAATAAACCACAAAAATTAGGTAAAATTAAAAACTTATTAAGAACATTACTACAGCAAGTATATGTTGAATTTTAACCAGTTACAGCAAGACCAGAAAAAGACAACAACATGACACAAGATACATATTTGAAATTATAAATCACACTGAAAACATCTAAATATTCTTGATGAGCATAGTGAAATTTTCAGTCAGCTAACATTTTGTTCTAGCAATAAATATTATGTCGCTGTATTGTTGACTATTGCAAAATATTGAAGTTTTGATGAATATTCATAAAAATATATCATTGTTTATAGTTTTTTTATACGAATCGCATGGGAGCATCCAAGAATAATAATGATATTTTTGAATGGATTTGTAATTCACGTAACATATCCAAAAAATACTGTTCAGCAACCGTGAGAATTAACAAATCTATAGAGCACGTTTATTTCTAATATTAATTCGTAGAACAAAACTGGGAACATTCCCATTTTTGTTTGTCTGCTTCCCTAACAAATTTGTTGATCTGTTCGCTACTGTAGACTTATGATTTCTTTGCTTTATAACCAACGTTCTCCCTTTTAAAAAATGCAACAATCTTCGGAAACGTGGCTATGTTTACATTATTTTCCATTAAAATGATTCTTTTCAGCATAGTTCATGTTCTACAGGGTAGAGGACTTAACAATTCCAGTTTCAGTGACAAATAAGCCAAAATTACATCATCTGTGAAATGTTTATATCCATCCATTTCGTGAACCAATTATAAACCTTTTCATACCTAAACTTTGATTTTTTCAGGTAATAATTGTGCCGCATTGGATATTTCGTCATTTTCAAACTCGCTTCCACTGCTGCTTTCCATTATTTAATGCAATAATCGCGACCAAGAACCACATAGGAAAAATAGTTTATTCATAGTTAACTGAATTAATTAACACCTAATAAATCATTTATTCGAATATTGCGGAAAAAAAGTTTACTCTTCATGAACAAATAATGCATTTGAATCATTAATACCAAATTCAAATTTATATCCAATAAATAGAGACCTCATTAGAGATTTATTAAGTGTGAATAAAATAATGGGTACCTACTCATAATGAATAAAGACTGCTTAATAATATTATATATTTAATAAGCAATTAATGAACACATTTTTAATACTAATATGTTTTATTTATCAAAAATAAACGATTGTAATCTGGTCCTCCTCAATTTCGGCAAGACGAAAGCCTTGATGAACTGCGTTATTGTATTTACAGAATCTATGATTGTATTATGTTATAGATTCACAAACCACGCGTATAATGATTATAAACCTAGTGTTATTGTGTACTTACTTATCTTCTATAACTGTGAATAGATTGTTTAATTTTGAATTACACTTCAATCACATAACAATAAATACAACACGCAATTTGACCGATACAAGGCAAACGACTACAAGATCTACACACTGAAGCAGTCGCAGTCAAAATAAGCAGCATCCTGTGAAAGTGTGACATCGAATCAATATATTCAACCAGTAAACAGATATACTTGAAAAAAACGATATACAATTTGAAAATGAACATGCATTTGTCAACCTTTACTTGGTCCAAATGTAAATTCAAATAGGACAGGTTTTTTCCCTGGAGAATCTTGAGACGGCCCATGTGATATCAAAATGGCACCACACGACTACACGACCCCACCACGCCACCTATAGCGGAGATTTTATAATAATGGTCAGCGCGGTATTTTAAATAAAAAATATTATTGTTTAAAGACAAATGCGATATTTTCTAATTAAATCATAACAAATAACGCTGGAAAGGCAATAAGTGAGTATCCATCATCTATTAATATATGAATTAATAACTTTAATTAAACTTAAAATTAATAATTAATACATTTTTGCTAATATCACCCAACAAATTATTTTAAAAGGAATAAATTTATATCGTTAGTTATTACCATGTCGACGTCAAACAAACCATTTTTTTTTCATTAGTAAATTGTATTATCGAGATAATCAATATTAAATAAAATTACTCAATATCAAATAAAAATTTTCTTTATTCATTGTAAATAAAAGGCGCCCAAATAAATAGTCATTGACTGTAAGCCCTATATTTTCAGTGCATGCAAACTTTTGAAGAGCAAAATGCAACTATTTTATTGTCAAATTGGCAAGTCGATACTATGGTAATAATCTGCTGCATTGTTCTAAAGCATACTTACCTAGATTTTCATACTATTATTTGGTTATTAAGTACAATGACAACAGCAATGTGATTCTTCCCAGTCTAGTCCGAGAAATGTTCCTGGACTAGGCCGGAGAAGTGTTACTATATCAAAGAAAAAGCGTCCGGGAAGTGGGTACTTTGCGAACGGTTGCCGACAAAATAGTTTTACATACTTGATACATTAAAACAATGTTAATTTTTCACAGACTATTTGCCTTACTTACTCCCAATAAGACTTTTCGAACCCTCAAACATATAACAAATGGAAATTTCTGATCGACCGTTACCTATGAGCAGTAAACAGGTATTCTGTACATGGAAAAGAGAGGAATCTAACGCCTCAGCATGTCTATTTGCCATTTTCATTTTTCTAACACCTGTCCGCCTTTTCAGTTATATTTTCCACTTATTTTTAATGCAATTTTCCTTTTTGTTTTCCCACCTCCTTCTCTATACTCGTTCATACTTTTAATTTGTTGTATTATTCACATTTTTTTCCACGCCTCCTTACTTTTTATTACATTTCCGAAATAATAAGTACTTTTCTTTTGTCTATATGTAATCCTTGGCCTTGACTTTGGCGAATTGTACCGCAACATTTCATAATCAATATATGTTGACTACCTAACTCTTTCAACTCATAGTCATTGATATTCAAATGAGTGCCACTACGATATGGGTGGAATTGTGGGGAATTAAAATATATATATATATATATATATATATATATATATATATATATATATAAAGAGATAATAAGAGAAATCTGTTACGAATCCAAGAGAGCCCACCATCCGTCTACAGCCTGTTTCATGGTTTCCCAATCATCAGGACGGCCTGTGGTTTCTTTCAAATTCGTATCAGATATCTCGTAGAGTTAATACCTATCGGCAAGTACAAAAATGTGAAAAGCATCAAATTATAGATAGTGACACCTATATATTCCACTGATTAGGTCTAAGCTTCGCCGCACAGATTATAGGTGTCACTATCTATAATTTGATGCTTTTCATATATATATATAAATATATATATATATAATATATATATATATATATATATATATATATATATATATATATATATATATTATATATATATATATATATATATATATATATATATATATATATATATATATATATATATATATATTTCATACATTTGAATTTCAAATATTTTATTTCATACATATGAATTTCAGGTATAATTTGCCGCATGTGAATATCTCAATTTTTCCAGTTGAGGCAAAACAGGTATTTTCCCAAATTACGAATTGTTCTTAATAACGGATTCGAGAATTTTGCCAATTTAATAACTACTATTGCATTAGGTTGAACCAAATCACTGTTATTTCATTAGGTATTCAGTAGGTAAACCAAATCAACCCAGGGGAAAATTCCTGGCAGTATTGCTTGGCAATTAACAGATATATTATCGGAAAGTACAGCCACACATTTGGTTGGGACATAAAAGTGAGTTTTCGACGTCGTTCATAGCAATTCTAGTTGAGTACAGTTTTAGTCCGTTAATCTCTCGGCATCATTCACAGTCATAACTCGTCGTTCAACTTAGTCACAACTCGTTGTTCAATTCAAGTCTCCAGCACTATAGCTCGATAGAATGCAATGTTATTTCACCACTCTCAAACACATAGTTCTTTCGCGACTCCGCTCTGCATGAGTAGAAACGCCTCAGCTGTGATAATCAATACGCAATAAACACATTTTATCACATTGAGTGTTGGGCTCTGCCACAGAAATGATTGTTACCTACAAAAATATTTAATAGATGTAACGGTTACAAGCCAATATACGCCAAAGTATTATAAATGATTCCATTTTGAAACGATGTCACCCATCGGTAGCACTAGATAATTTTTCCAATTGAATTATAAAAAATGTATGCTTAGCCGAGCAGCAAAATGACTTCAGTGGGATCGAATTCAAGTATATCTGATAGATTGTTTCACTTTCATGTCTTACTGACTAGATAATAGTAATTTATCTTGTAAATCTTTGGGTGAAATACATATACACAGACTGCAATGAGTTCTTCGATTGAAAAACAATTTAATTTAATTGTAAATTATGTATATTTGATCCTACTTATGAATTCAAGTGCGTTTATATAGTCGGAGAATTAACATATCGGTGAACAGGTCAAGTTTTTAATCTATTGTCATAGCAGTTGAGTTTTGTAAATAGTATATAAGTTCGACTCATATGTTCATGATGAAACAATCTTCATATTTGTTGGTTCGAACTATTCCTGCCATCAAATCAAAATAAAAAATCCACCAAACTACCACATTCCCATTGGTACTTCTATAAAAAACATGAATATAACATAATCCCCAATTTTTGACGAGTTTTTCTCTAAACTTGGCACAGTATATGGAAATTCATCTGATATTTTCAATATCTGAGATAGTAGGCACACACGTTTTACATGAAAAACAGAAAAGTCTGTTTCGCAACTGAAATTATGACTAGCGGTAACTATATACAATATCCATCTTCCTTTCCTACAGGTTATTTTTCGAACACTGTTTGTTAATATCATCAACTGCAAAGCTCTCACGAAAGATATTGAGATGCACGGTAATCTTCGGTCGCCTTTTAAACTCATAACATAACTACTATTACTAACAGTTGACCAACCTGTATTGAGGCAAATACACTTATTCATGCCATCAACATATCAGACAATGTTCAGTGGGATTTTGCTCTCCAATATGTTCCAAGAAACAAATTCAAATAAAAAACAAAATTCAGAAAAGCTTTCATACAAATGCGCTAAAGAGAAAAAAATAATTTCTTTAATTGTTTGACCTAGGTTATGCTATGAGTAGCGCTACTCACAGAATATCCAAGATCGAACAATTAAATAAATTATTATTTCCACTTTAATGCATTTGTATAAACAATTCAATTTTTTTTTCTTTTTTTTTGCATTCAACTCTTTTTAGTCATTCATGAAATCCGTCATCCTATTGAATTCTGAAAAAAATGATAATATCCGACCCCAAAAAATCCACATACCAATTTTGAATGGAATCGAGCCATAATAACAAAACACGTCGCCACCTTAAATTCATGAATTTTGACAGAAACGTCATGATGTCCGACGCGAATAACACCGGCACACAAATTTTGAATGTAATCGTGCTATAATCACAAAACTCGTCGTCTTATCAATCAATGATCTCCGACCCCAGATTCCCCAGATACCCCATATACCAATTTCTATTGGAATCGGGCTATAACCACAAAACTCGTCACCATATTGGAACCGCCATCTTGAATTTATGAAATTTGACAAAAAAATCGTTATCTCTGTCTCTGAAAACCCCCAGATACCAATTGTGAATGGAATCGAACCATAATCATAAAACTTGTCTGCCATATTGGGGCCGCTATTTAGTTTTTTCTCTAGCAAAATTCCATAATGCATTGCCACTGGCATTATAAACACCTCCCAAATTTCAGCTAAACCGAACAATGGGAAGTGGGTCAAATTTACCTTATAAGATTTGACTACAAACCCACAGACAGACATCGGAACAGGTGAAACTATTTGAAATCTTGTAAAATACACAATATATCCAGATATCATCGATCACAAAGATAAGGTTGATGTTGTCTGAAGTACCTTCTGGGATTTTTGAATGAACTTAATTTATCAACGAATTTTCCAAGTTTTGGAGATATGCTATTGAATTATTCTTATATCCATGAAATAACTTCTATACCCATGCATTTCGATTTATTGTGCTTTTTTCAGTTGTGCTTCACAAAAACATCTAATTGATCATTCCCTTTGCACTTGTTCTATTCACCTTATAAGGTTTCATTAAATAAGTTCAGTCAGCCCCTGTACCGAGTACCTACCTTCCAGCTACCGGTTTCAACAAAAGTGTCATTAAAATTATTTGTAAAATTACTCATCATTAATGATTGGCAGGACAAAAGACGAACATAATATTTTCGAATAGAAAATGCCATTCGTTTTTTTTCGTTCAAGTAAGTCCTTGTATTGAATTCTGTTCCATCCCCATTTTCATAGATAAAACGGACAAGGGCTTTAATCTGTATCAATGGCCCTTCTACCATATTATATTTAATCCATATTTTCAGAGCACAAAGAATTATGAGTGCTTCTGTTCAACAGACCATATGACATTAGGAAATGTTGTATCGAATTACTTTGAGCAAATAAAAATTACCTCCTATATTTATTTTTAAATTTCTAATGCTTGAATAATTTTCCACTACACTTTCTATCTTTGCGATATTGTTATTTCGCCGCTCCTTGCTGTAATTATTTCCTTATTTTCAATTGTTGTTATTATCAGTTTTTGCAACCGAATTTGTACAATGCCTTGTCGTAGGAGATACAATCCAAATTGGTCGAATTTGAAACGTATTTGTGAAATAATTGCCATCAAATATTGCAGTTTCTTGGGTTTCGAATTTGATTTTACGTCATATTCAGGATATTACTGTAACATTAAAGGTAATTTTGATAATGACTATGTAGATCCTATCTTGAAATCCTGGGATATATTACAATTCAAATCACTGTTATCAACCGAAAAAATTACTTTCTATACGGCATCTGGAGATCAAAAAGAGATGATGTTCGTACAGTGTGTCCCAAATAAAGCACACATATATTATGGTTAGTGATGCCATTCGTCGAGACCCGACAAAAGCCTGATATCTCGTCTCGACTATAATAGGGTCACCGTCGATAAGAAAAAATATTATCTAGCATCAACATCTCTTGATATCTCCACACAAAACTTTTGTAAGTGGTAAATTAGTACATCGCGAAAAAACTTCATATGGTGAATCTAACAATATCTCTCTTTTTCTAAATGACAGTGTGAACATCAATGGTACTTTTATAAAAAATTGGGGCAAAATATAAATATAGATATATATTTATATATATATATATATATATATATATATATACAAAAGTAGGGATATTGGGGTAAGCAGCAATGAAAAAGTAACGTAAATTATATATATATATATATATATATATATATATATATATATAAGAATGACTATACCAAGAGTGTTGTCTGTTGTGACATGTTATTTTATAAATTGCTGCAAGTGAAAGGGTTTAACCTCACTTTCGTAAGTAAACACATGCCTATTTGGTTTTCAAATCTAATAATGTTCAATTTCAATTCATTGTAGAGTTCCTGATGAAGAGACAATAAATGACTCGAAAGCTTGAATAGAAAAAAGGGTTCACTTTAATTTCCATACCCTTGTTGACTGCATACCCGAATTTAAAAACGATTCTTCTTTAACTTAGACAGTCGTCTAATCTTCACACCTTCTATATATATATATATATATATATATATATAGAAGTATCTTTTGAACTTTTACAATTTTTTTGTTAGGCAAATGAACGCAGTAACTTATCGTGGTGCACTAATTACTTTGCCCTTCTACACTTGTATAGATAGATTATATTTTCATTTTCAGAATGTAGAAAGTTTATTTATATAATTGTTGAATAATTTCAATGTGATTCTATCAACTTTGAAAATCGTTAGTGTTGTCAAACGATTTGGTAGTGTTATTATTTATCCAGGTATTTTTATCGTCTTTCTTGAAGAACTGATTTTATATTTTGTTGTACTTTGAGCTCGTCTCAATATGTAGCGAGCGTTTTCATAGAGAAGCAGCAAATATATTCAATGCTAGATATAAAAATAAGAATATCCATGGATCTACTATGTTGCGTATCTTAAACAAATTCAAAGCTAAGGCAGTGTACAAAAATCGTTACAAAATTCCACATAGTGAGCCCGTCACTAATGAAGAAAGTACCTCAAATGTTTAGTTATCGGTCACAGAAAATACACTGTCGGAGAGGTAGGAACAAACTGGTATATCTGAAAAATCCATGAGGAGAATTGTAAAGAATAATAAATTTCGTGCATACAAACCAAAATTCACCCACACCTTACTCGATAGAGATTTCGATGTCCGCATAGATTTTTCATTTTGATTCCAAGGCATGATTGAATAATGCCAAAATTTTTCAACAAAACATTTATTTACTGATTAGGCGACTTTTACATCAAACGGTACCAGAACTGTAGATGGTGGGCTGATGAGAACCCAAATTGGACGATAGAACCAAAAAGTCAATTTTCTTTCAAAAGTAATATTTGGTGCGGCATATCAGATACGCAGATCCTTGGGCCTAGATAGAATTTTTTGTTGACGAATTTTACTTCACATTTGATAAACAGACTTTCACCCACCTTAGCAACAAAGGCGGTTACTCAGCATTCTTCATCTTTGTTCATTATGGTTTGTAAATAGTTTTAACAATTTCACTTTCAGGTTTGTTGTGAATGACAAGGGCGACAAGATGGGTGTTGTGGAAGTGAAGTAGGTTGATATGTTGAGAGCATGTGCGAATTCTAGTTGTTCGTGTTGGGTATCTTTATAGGAGGGATTGGGGGTGAAATCTACGTATTGGTACTGGGAAACTTTATGATAGGTTGTGATATATTTGGTGTAGGTTGTTAATGTCAATTCTATTATTTATGGCGTTTTGGCAATTATATATATATATATATATATATATATATATATATATATATATATATATATATATACAGTGTGACCCATTTAAAATGGAACCACCCCTGTAGAATACGCATTTTTCAATCAATCTCAAATATATTTTTTTCTAATATTAAGCATCAAAAACTGTATCTTGACACAAATTTTCATAACTTTAGTTTCATTTCCAAGGCACTCAATGTTATTTTTTTTTGTCCAAATTTGACTACACCACTGGATTTGTAGTCGTTATGAATGAAAACATTCAAAATTTCATGATCACACCTTCATCTCCACAACATGCTCTTTCCATTTACCATCGAGCTGCACAATACCACCCCGTCTCATGTGGCATTACAATTCGGCCGACTGGGAAGGTCTTCGTATGTTTTTCTCAGCGTTTCCATGGAAGAGAGTTTGTTTCTCTTCAGTAGATCCAACACGATGTGCTGAGACAATTGGGGATGCAAACTTACATACCGAATACCGAAAGAAGAACATCATCCGGTAAGACCTGGTTTAGCAGAAACTGCTCTAGAGCTGTGGCTCAAAAGATGCCCACAATGCCAAAATAAGATCAAAACTTGCTGAATGTCCTAACGGATCCCGTTCATTTTGGTCTTTCGCCAAAGCTGTGGAAAGAAACTTCACTTCCAGCTCATTTCCTCCTCTAACCAAAGAAGATGGAACACTAGCAACAACTGCCCAGGAAAAAGCCAATATCTTTGCGCACCTATTTGCTGGAAATTTCACTCTGGATTCATCGGGAAAACAACCCCCGAACATTACACCTATTGACAGTGACATGCCCGAGATCACCTTTCGCCAACGTACTATCAGAAAGATTTTGCTGGGTCTCAACACCAACAAAGCCTGTGGATCTGACGGAATCCCGCCGATTGTTCTCAAGAAATGTGCCCCCGAACTAACACCTGTTCTTTGCAAGTTGTTCAACCACTCTTACAATTTGGGGTATTTCCTCCAATTGGAAAATTGCAAGAGTACAGCCAGTCCCTAAAAAAGGCAAAAAGGCTCTACCTAGCAACAACAGACCTATCGCACTGCTATCTATTATTTCAAAGGTCATGGAAAAAGCCATCAACATCGAGCTCATGAACTTTCTGGAAGACTCAGGAATTGTCAACGATAGGCAATATGGCTTCCGCCATCAGAGATCAACTGGTGACCTGCTCGCTTACGTCTCACATATATGGCAGCTATCTATTGAAAAGTATGGAGAAACTTTAGCTGTGGCTTTAGATATCTCCAAGGCGTTCGATCGAGTTTGGCACCAGGGACTCCTCGCCAAGCTTCCGTCTTATGGCTTGCCCCCTCAGCTGTGTTCTCTGCTTGCTAGTTTTCTCTCAAACAGGTCTCTCCATGTAGTGGTCGATGGAGTTTCATCTGACACTCTACTCATAAATGCTGGTGTTCCGCAAGGATCTATTCTCGCACCAACACTATTTCTACTTCACATCAACGACCTGTTGAAAGCAACTTCATGTCCAGTACACAGCTTTGCCGATGATAGTACCCTCCATACCGCTTTCTCTTCCAGGGCCCCTATATCAGCCCGTGAAACTAGAAATGAACGAGGAAGAAATGTTAATAATATAAATATGGACTTAGCAACAATTCTCGAGTGGGGATCTAATAACTTGGTAGAATTCAATGCAAACAAAACACAAGCATGTCTTTTCTCTAGAAAAGCCGATCTCACTGTGCCTAACATAACTTTGTCAGGAGTAACCATACCACTGAAGTCATCCATATCGATGCTTGGTATTACCATCAGCAATAACCTTTCCTGGGAAAATCACGTGAGGTCCATTGCCAAAAGTGCATCCCAAAAACTTGGTTTTTTGTTTCGTGCCGAAAGCTATTTCACCCCCACTCAGCTGCTTATGATCTATAAGGCACAGATCCGACCTGTCCTGGAATACTGTTCCCATATTTGGAGCGCGGCACCTAAACATATCCTGAGGCTATTGGATTCTGTCCAAAAAAGGGCAATTCGTCTCGTCGGTGATGCCTCGCTTACAAACTCGCTCACTTGTCTGGAACACCGTAGAAAAGTTGGCGATTTGTCTCAATTTTATAGATATTTTCATGGGCGATGCTCTTCTGAAATATCAACAATCGTTCCTGCTTTGGCTGTCTCTTCGAGATTAACCCGTCAAGTTCAGTCATCACACTCCTTCGTGGTCACTTTGGAGACCTGCAGAACATCACTTTCCAAAGACTCGTTCATCCAACGAACAGCGAGGCTTTGGAACTCATTGCCTAGGGAGGTGTTCCCCGAGGCATACAACCTCCAGAAATTTAAGAAGAACACCAACTCCTACCTTCTTTCCCTTGGTTCCCACGATGTTCTCCAAACATTACAGGATATCCCTTTTCGTGGGAACCAGAACATAAAAAAAAAAACCATAGAGTGCCTTGGAAATGAAAATGAAGTTATGAAAATTTGTGTCGAAATACAGTTTTTAATGCTCAATTCAAAAAAAACATTAATTTTGAGAATGACTGAAAAATGCGTATTTTACAGGGGTGGTTCCATTTCAAATGGGTCACACTGTATATATATATATATATGAATATCAATATATATATATATATATATATATATATATTACATATATATATATATATATATATATATATATATCAGTTCTTTTATACATCAATTTTTTCAAATACTAGGATTCAAGTGTTTTCAAACTTGATCTGATTGATGTTTTATATTTGTGGCCCTCTAGTCTATTACTAAAAATTTGTCATGTCATACCTATGTATTATTTTGAGACGGGCGAAACATCTGTTTTATGATGAGTTGTGTTACTTAAAGCAAACCTCAATACTTATTACTACTCTTTTTTGTGTTGTGTAGGGTGACTTGATTAAAAATTCAGATATCTGCCTGACCAGGTATTTTTGGTGAATCATTGGGTGAGTATTTTGTATATTTTTTAATCATTGTGTGTTCTGAGAAATTGATTTTGTTGTCTGTTTTTTTTCTGCGGTAAATTGTATTTTTTTATGAAATGAATTGAGGGCGGTGACGATTTCTTCCAGTTTGCTTTCTGAGATAGATATCATGCAATCATCCACATACATACATACTTTCGAAAAACAGAACAATAATCGAACTCCTGAAATGATGTACAGAAAAAACCTAATTCCAATTCAAAAATGAATACTTTCAACAGGAGTTGAACATGGCTATGCTGGGAACCTCCTTTATCTTTCATTTTAAGTAATATTTCTATAGAATACTCTGAGGTATTTTTCTATCAAAATAGTCCAGAAGTGTGGTAGATATATGTTGATAATGTTTTCGCCATCTGGAATCAGAACACAGATGAATTGAATTCATGTTTAGATCATATAAGCAAACACGAACCAACGATTCAATTCACACTGGAATGAGAAGAAAATAACTAACTTCCCATTTTTTATGTCTGACAAAAAATCAGATCATATCAACAGAACTGTTCCCGAAAGAAAAAACACACTAACAGACATCTCAACTAAAACTCAAACCATCACGCCAGTATCAAATAGGGTATGATCAAATGCATCTACAATAAAGCTAAAATGATATGCGATTCAACAGAAATCTTTGAGGGGGAAATTGTGAACATAAAATCCATACTGAAGAACATTGCGTATCAAGATTAATGAGTGGAAAACACTCTCAATGAAATTACAACTTCACTTGTTTAGAGTACGGTACATTCATTTCTCATTAGGATATTTTTTTGTTAGTGATATATCAATAGGTATGTAATGTAAATACGCACTTTCAAAATTTCATAAACATATTTAATGAATTATCAACTGAACAACCCTTATTCGTCATTTGAACATTTTCATTACTTGTATTCATAATTACCTGATAACAGCAAAGCCAAAAGGACAGGTTATGATTTCAGTAGTCTATGTATTTATGTATGTTTATATTTATTGTGATTAATAATTCAAAATCTCATTAGTTAGGTACACTCAAGTAGTGACGATTTATAATGCCTCTCAAAAAAAAATAAAAACAAAATTTAAAAGACTGTAACCTGGCTACGAAGAAAAAAGTATAATTAAAGGAAAATAATTTCAAAACTTTTTTTTTACCCGACTAGGGATAGATAAAAATAGAAAGAAAGAAACAAGTTAGGTGGTGACTGCTATCATGGTCTTATTGGTTAGAAGACAAGTCTTTTGATATGTTAGATATTCTTGTTTATTTAGTTCTATTGAAGTTTTCTGGCAGTTTCACATTAATACGTTATAATTCAATGCAAATGCCGTGGTCTTACGTATTTTTTATCCTTGATTGACGGCATCTCCATGGTTTTCATTTGTCTATCAAATTACAATGTTTGCTTTTTGTAGTTGACAACGCACGACCACGGCATTCGAATTGAATTATAACGTTATTAATGTGAAACTGCCAGAATACTTCAATAGAACTAAATAATCATAAGTATCTAACATATCAAATGGAAAGACTTGTCTACCCAATAAGGCGATAATAGCAATCAACAGCTAACTTGTTTCTCACTTTTTAGTTAATTTTGGGGTGATACTTTGAAATTAGTGTTTTTTGACATAAAACCTGTCATGGGGAATGATAGATTGATTTGTTTGAAAATATGAATAGGATGTTCATAAAATCAGATGAGGAATCATCTGCGACTGAAGAATTAATGTGAAACTGCCAGAAGACTTTGATAGAACCAAAGAAACAGTAATATCTAACATATCAATAAGACGGTGATAGCAATCAGCACCTAACTTGTTTCTTACTTTTTAGCATATTTTATTTATCCCTATTCGGGTGAAAGGTTTGGAGCTTTTTATCTATTAATTATATCTGGTCATTTTTTCTGTAGTCGGGTTACAGTTTTTTAAACCTAGTTTTTTTTTGAAAGTGTAATCATAAATAGTTACTACTTAAGTGTACCTGAATAATAAAATTTCAATAAGTGATGGTCAAATCACATACATTTCCAGAAAGAATACCGATAATATTGTACTGTACTTATATTTATGAAATCAGAATTATCTCCTTTTTTATATGACATCCAACTCGATACGATAGCACAGAAAACAAATTCAGAGACCCCCTACTTTTTTGGATGTAACATCCGTCATATTGTTTTTTTTTATTTCGTATAAAATGTAGCCTATGTCACCCGGACCCTAATAACGTAGAGCGAATGCAATAGATAATTGATGCATGGATAGTTCACCTAAGTCACAATTTTATTGCACTGCAAATGATATGAACTCTTGTGTGAGCCTTCTCAGCGAACTATTATCTATTGCATGCGCCCACGTTTTTTGTTTCAAATCTTATAGAATATCCATTCTTAGTTGGATGAGAATGGGGTTTATCATCTACCCCTGATAAAACATAATAGGATTTGCGTTTTGATTGAAAATGCCGACCATAGGCGGATATTTATTATTTTACTTCAAATGTATTTTTGCCTAATTTGTTTAAAAAGAAATTACAATAAACTATCTGGAAAAGGAGATTATTAAAGGATTTAGAAGGAATTTTCACCCAATAACATTTTTTGGTAGGTCTATTGGGTGATAATAAGAAACGGTCCGAAAGTTATTAATAATAATACTTTTTTTGTATTCAAACAAAACTATTGTAACCGTTTTTTCTATCACCCTGTGCTTTGAAGCTATATTCAGAATAGTCGGCTAATTTCTTGGTAATTGAGTCCAAGGTGGGCACTGCTCTACTGGCCTTATCAACTTTTTTAAATTTTCGATCTTTTCGTTTTCTTTCCAGAAAATTTAGGATTTCAGATTCTCCATTTTGTATGAAAAATTGAATTTGGAATTCGGGGAAACTCTCCCAGATGTGGAATTAATTTTCTACCGAAGCAAATGTCTTACATTTGGAATTTTTCACATTTCTATTGAATCGAAACTGCAATTTCACATTCGAGAATGAATCATGACACAGTTGCTGATCTACTGAAGTCCGCTGAAATGGTTCTCAGCCGTGATATGGCTTCATATTTAAAGATCTTCCCGTAGAGTGGAAATCCCTTTTCTATGAATTGTGTAAACTTCGCAATGTAGGAGAAACATTTGCTTAAGTTGAAAAATGATATATGATCCTTCTGCAACCCAACCCAGTTGTGATTTCCACATCTGAGAAACCTTTTTCTGGATTATAATTTTATTTGTCACAGAAAATTATATTATAGAAATATTTTTTCTCAAATCAATGATTGGAGTGATTTTTCTTAGTTTGAAATATGAAAATGTAAAATTTTTCTTTTTGCACTAATTGTTACTCATGTTTATGTGAATCACTAATATGGAATAGTTCAGATTTATCAAATAATTGCTTCGATAAATACTCCGCAGTTACTTTTTCGCGTAAAGAAAACTGGGTTTTTCCATTTTGTCAATTTACCATTTTTTCTTTTTCGTCACAATTGTCATTTTTGAACATTAAAAAATAGTTTTCTGAACTTTAGTTACATCTTTGAAAACGTTCGAGATATCATCACAATAGCAAGCAAAAGACATTCACTTCTACTGTTTGATCTTCGATGAAACAAATTCAACAAATAATAATTATTTAAATCAATCTGAGCATGTATTCTGACTTCTTGTTCAATATTGACCTCCAAACTTTCTAGAAGGTCGAGTTTACAAGCTTTCTTTTTTATATATAATATTTCAAACTCATTAACAATATCTACCTGCTATTTTGAATCAATGTGGTCCAATCATTGATATATGATCAGTATTATTCACTTTCTTTGGTTGTTGTAAAAATTTAAAGCACATTTGCATGAGCCAAAAATTTTATTTAAATGGTACCTTCGACTACTGCACAAAAATTTTCTTGCAGTTGTTCACCATACATGGCTGCCTCTAGTTTACTGTAATTTATGCTATTAGCGGTCAGCAAAGTTATCTGCTGGTTTTTACGCGGGAATATTTTTCACTCAATTTGGTCTACTATATACTTTATACGGGAAATGATATTTATTTATTCTTTTAGTTATAATATGTTCGATTTTGAACGATCACTATATTTTAAGTCGAAGATGAATTATTCAACTGAGAATGGATATTACTATACAAGTGTTTTTATAGCCATTAAAAATTCACGGTCATGAATTTTCAGACCAATCTGTATGGGGCAAGGAATCTGTATGAGGTTATAAATCTGTTTGGGGCTAGGAGAAATGATTAAAAAATGTGGTATATATTTTTTATATAAATACTTGTTTCCTGCTTTTGAGTCTTGTGTGTTGAATTTTGCAATCGATTTTCAACATTTTGATGGGATTATGACAGAGACATGTGGCAATTTTTAGGTTTATTTCAGTTTCTCGTCTGCTCGTATATGTTTTTTTGTCAACCAGTTCTGTGCTACGTTTGAAGTTTCGAATCTATAGCTCATCGGGAAGTTAGTTTAAAATCGATTGTTTCTTGATAGTATTATTATTATTATTATTACAGACAAACAAACAAACAGACAGATGAGAAAGCGAGTTGATATTGCATTGTAATCCAGTTCTGAATGTTTGAAATTTCAGGTCTCTTGCATATCGGGAAGCTACTTTGAAATCGCGATAAACTCGGTCACGATCTGGTTACCAAAGCCAAGGTTGGGGCTTAAAATTAGCACTCGAGATAAAAGATAAAGTCCTATTTTTCATTTCATACCATTTACAATCCTTTTTGAAACTGTTACGAAATGAGATATGTAGTTGAATGTCCAGCGTGACTTTAGCCGGGGAAGTAGTTGTTTTCTGTTAGATATAACAAAAAGTAACTCAATTATTGTCCTAGATTTTTTAGTTTAGAAAAATATTTTCATTAATATTTTATAATTTTTTATATATAATATATATATTTATTATATATATTATATATATATATATATATATATATATATATATATATATATATATATATAATTCGGAGAAATATATATATATATATATATATATATATATATATATATATATATATATATATATATACTTCTCTGAATTCTGCATTATTTTCTACCTTACAGAACCTCCCTGTTTCGAAAAATATTATCGTACAAGTTTCATTAGAATGGTTTTTTTCCTAGATTTTGATTTATGAAAAATTATATATTAGCTTCTCATGATGAGACCTAAATCTTTTCTTGTCTCGACTCTCGACGAGAGTCTCGGCTGTCGACACCATTCACTAATTATGTATGGTTAGAAACTGAAAAAAGTTTAGTTCCACCAGTATGAAATAATTTTCTGAACAATAAGTAAATCAAGACAATTCGGAATCCGAGAACATGTTGATTTTTTCTGAATTCCGAATTGAATATAAATAAATATATACAAATAGATGAAGAAGTCGACCCGATATTTATGATCACCAGTTATTGACTATTTCTTTGCGATATGTATTTTCTATTCAAATAATGATTAAATAGCAATTACAGTGAGTAGATTATTAAATATAATTACCATAATGCAATATGTCCCATTTCAACACTTTCAATGCGCATGGCAGTCATGCGTGCCACTTCTCTGCTAGGGTGCGCATGGCACGCTTGCATGTCAGCCGTTAGCCTGAATTATATCCCATAAGAGCAGCGTTGCCAATTTGTTGGTAATTACTGCATTCGGTAGTAATTTCATCATTTTGCAGTAAAAGTGCGGTAATTACATTGTGTACGGATTCTGCACGAATATAAGTATTTTGTAAACATTTTACAAGTATTTCTGGCAAATTCATCATGAAACAATAGCTGCACTCATAATGACCAGTAGAGAAATAGAAAACAATGTAGGCTGAGTTAAATTCATTCCCACTAAAGCAATGCTCACACTGACATACGGAAAAAAAATCTAGTCAGAAGGCTTTTGGTACAAGATTTAATATTATGGTTATATGTGAAAGTTTGTGGATAGTGTGATATAATATTAAGAAGTTTTATTAGACTACCAATCTCAAAATTAAGCAATTACAAAGTTTGTCTCTATAAACAAAACTTTGCTCCGTGGTTAATAATGATATAATGATAAGTTAGGAAATATTCAATTTGTAGATAAACTTGTAAGTGAACGATTAGAACTATATTCATTTGTTTTTCAAAGAAATGTATTCTCATCACTGTATTTACTAGATATTCTGAAGATGGAAAGTGACGTTTTCTTTCAATTAGGCTGAAGCAATGTTCTCTGAAACTACACAAAATTGAGGTTGATTATGAACCTCTTGCTCAATTAGTTTCCAAAATAGTAGTGATAATATTCAATCAAAATTATCTGAATAAACCATGTAGATATTATGAAAAGTACTTTCTGGAAGGTGTGAATTATTTTATATCGAAATTACCAGGCGACCTAAGAACGACGAGAATGATCGTTTTCTGATAAGTTGCTAAATAGACATTTTGATTCACCAGCCTATTGAATTTATTCTACTTGCTAACGCGGATCGGTTTTTCATTGTTGGGTTGGTAATTATCTTTATATATATATATATATATATATATTTATATATATATATATATATATATATATATTATTGACTTCTGAGGTATATTTCAATTATCTGACAACTGTCAACTTCAAATCGATTACTTTGAAACATTTTTTTGGAAGATGGAGAAAATTCTTTATGGACACTTTTCGGTAGTGTGAGAGTTCCTGAGTCTACATTTTACTGTTGCATGTCCAGTCATGAGTTCCGTTATGATTTTCAATTGCTCCCTGTTCAAAGTTAATAGGTCTGCTGTTTTCCGGCACGGGCCTTTGATATATAAGTCCCCAAGTCTGTTCCCTGGAATATTATTCCAGGTATTCAAGCGAGTTCATCGCCTTTTTCATTACCTGCAGATTCCTGATGTCTTGGCATTCAAATCGGCTTGTCGCGGCTTTATTCTCCCAGTGTTTGCAGACATCACTTCCTGGATACTCAGATTCTTCAGTGCCGCCTGGCTGAAAGAATATGAATATGCTCATCTACTTTTGCTCTTATATTATTTTTCTTCACACACTGAATTATTGCGTAGACCTCTGCTTGTATAACAATGAGTAGCTGAGCTCAGCACTTGAGTTTTTAGTTCTGTTTCATTCCAAAAAGTTCTGTTGGGTATAGATACCCTGTATGATTTGTAAGATTGGTCAAGCACCTCAATGACCTCTTGTTTGCGATTCCTAACCGTGGTGTCGAATTTCCTCTGTTCTAGGACGACTACGTTATTGGCATACCTGAGGATTGTGTGAACTTCTTCTTTCAGAGATCCCAGTAGCCCACATAATAAAAGAAAAAACTTCTCCATGTTGGCATCTTTGAGCCACCCGGGTCACTACATTCTCCTCCTTCAGGTTGGTGTGAAACATCCTTTCTCTAAACATTGAGCCTATTCAGGCCACGCAAGGTTCTACGACTTCTCTGGCTCAAAGACCTGATGATAGAGGTATTAAGACATGCCGCTATTAGAACCCCTTTGTTTCCAGCGTGTTTTCCACTCTCTATACCAGTGTCCAACAGTAATCAGAGCTAACTTTGTTTGCTTCATCTCTTCAAGAAATCATGGTGGGAACTTGGTGACTTAACCTTGTCAATATGTTGAGTGATTGTCACATGATTGTTCAAAATAGCAGAATGGTGTGTAGGTCCAAAGAGAATAAAATACAAGATGGAGTTTCCATGTAAAAAATGACAATCTACCTGAGTCCCATTCCAAATACAGATAGGAGTTCTATGATCTGAATGCGGAAGGATTCGTTCATTCAAAGGTCGGCAGACTATTCTTCCACTGTTGAATTTGCAAATAATTCTATTCTTCAGAGTCCCTATTAATAATCAAGGCCCCAATAGTTTTTTTCAAACTCCAATGCTATCTTACTATGCCAAAATCGTTTGGAGTTAAAATGGAAATGTGTCTCTGGTAAGTCAATACTTCTGCAACCTCTGGGATTGCCCAATGAATCCAATCAAGACTGACTGAGTGCTACTAATTCCTATATTGATGATATATTCCACAAATATATACTGGAAACCTTGTTTGATGATTGGAAATATCTTACAAAAAACAAATTAAATACTACGTTCAAAATTCAAATTTCAACATCTGCTCTAAAGAAATTTTCATGGTATATTATGTGTAAAATCAATTAATAAGGTTTTTTAATTTAGTTATTGCATGAACTGATTTTCTGTCGATTTTAAATATATAGTGAAGTTACGTTTGTATAAAGCTAGAAGATACGCGCTTGGCCGTTGGGTGTACCCCTACCACGCTCATAGTCTGAGCCACTTTGGAAACTATACTTTTATAATTGTTCGTTTGTTTGTTTGTTCGAGCAAAAACGCAAACTCAAAAACTTGTGGACCGATTTTGATGATATTTTCAGTATTTGAGACTCAGTGTCTTTCTGACTGACGATCAGCGCCCAGTCCAAACCGCTGGAACTAAAGAACTGAAAATTTGACATCTCATTCCTATGATGACATAGATAACCAATAAAGGAGTTTTTTTATATTCCATTCCTGAAGGGGTGAAGAGAGGAGTGGAAGAAAAATACTGTTAGTTTTGAAATTAAGGTCTTGTAAATTGGTATTTGGGTTTTTCTTTCCAATCAGAACACATATGACAGGGTTTTTGGTAATTCAATCCTTAAGGGGTTGAAACGGAGGTTAAAACTTTGTATAAAAGTACCGTTAGTTCACAAGTTGGGGTCATATAAATTGCTGTTTGAGGCGAATAAAGATATATATAGATGTATTTGGAAATTACACTCCTAAAGGGGTGAAATGGGGGCTGAATCGAGTTCCAAAGTTTGAATAAGGGTTTTGTTAATTTTCAGTTAGGTTGAAAATTAAATTTCACAATAGAAGCACCTAAACAGTTTTAATTGGTATCAATAGATAAAGGTCCGAATAAATTAAAAATCACCAACTCAAGTTAGGCAAAATATTTTTTAAATATAACTAAATGCATATTTTATAGTTACATAACATTCTTCATTTACTAAAGTTGGTTGAAGAGTATTATAATTTACAGCAAGAAGCTGCCTATATGGCTGTGGACGAATTTCCAATAAATACTAGTCGGGGTACGAGACCTATTTTTATAGTCGGCAATGAATGGTTTTATTTTATTTGAATTATGACAGTTACATTTCTCTAATTCCTAGAAAACCTATACAGTTACAATTATATTGTTAGTTTTTATGAATTTGGCAAAAATATTGTACTTCACTTGTACATTTTGTACATAATTTGAAGATATTAGTAATTGTCTACTCAACTGATTTACTTCTTGATTGCAATTTAAACACGGATGATAAATTGTTTCGGAAATTTCAAGAGGCTCTTTTGGACCTTTCTCTTAAATTTCTGCAAAATTTCTTAAATTAGTTGCACAACCAAAATACAAATATTCTCGAAAAATGGTGCGTGTGTGATAATCACATCAGGTGCACTTATAATCGTTGCAAGTCCAACAGAATACAGGGTAGGTCAAAGAACATAAAAATTCTACAAGAGTAAAGTACCCTTATTTCAGAAAATTCAGCAAAATTGCGAGAAAAGTTGTGTAGCATTAACAGAGATGCCTGAATACCACATGAAAAAATCTATTTTTTAACATTTATAATTTTACAAATTATTTTTTTATATTCACCCTGAATACTTTCATGAATTAATCAAAATCAAATCAATTTCGCATAACTCTGTTCATATTCAAGCAGAAATTATTTTTTACAAGGTTAAACAGTAGTAATGATAATATACCTATATATCAAAAAACTCTAATTTATAGTGCAAAATTTTTATATTAAATGTTTATTGAAAAACTACTAAAATAATCGCGGATGCCCAAGGAAAAAAACAAATGAGGGTTATAAGTAAACATGACAGTTTGGTGTCATTAATTTTCAATTCTTGAATAATGGTTGTTCGATTTTTGAGTTAATTTGATTTCAAATGCCTGCAAGTCAGATAAAGTTTGTCGAGAAGGCAGAATTAGTTTCAATAAGTGGAGATAAACTATAAACCAGTGCGTGAAGCAGCAGATATTTTCAATGAACGACATCCAGACAAACAAGTTCACTATTCAACTGTAAGCTGACATCTGATTGATTTCAAACAGACAGGGCCTTCAGACTGTAAATGTAAAAATGAAAGTACCAAAACTGTATGTACTAAAGAAAATCAATTCAAATGAAGTACTTTAGGCAGTTGTTGAACACCCTAGAAGATCCACTCAAGTAGTTCCTGCTTATACTGGTGTAAAAAAGGTTCTGTTGAAAGGGGTTTTTGAGGAAAATAAATATCATGCCTGTAAGCCAAAGTTTATCTGTACATTTCCAGATCGAGGCTATGCATTGCGGTATGACTTCTGCATGTGTGTTTCAAGGACAAATAAAAGATCAACGTGATTTCCATAAACACATTCTTTCTGGGAATGAATCCACGTTCACATTAAATGGCGTTGTTTCTTTCCAAAATTGTAGGTGGTGGTCGGACGAAAATCCAAATTTTATCATTGCCAGTAAAAACCAGTATAGCCCAAAAACAAACGTTTGGTGCGTTATTACTAACGAGAAATTAATAGGGCCGTTTCTTCTTCGCCAAAACCTAATGGTGATTACCTATTAACGGTTTTTGGAAAACGAACTGACGGATTTTTTGGATAATATGAGTTTACAAGAACAAAATAAATTATGGTTTATATATGACGGATGTCTTGCTCATTCTGCTGGAATTGTTAAATGTGGAATTTGGTAATACATAGTTAGGATGAAATACCGATCCACGGTGGCCTTCTCGTCGGCCAGATCTCAACCCAATAATTTTTTTAATTGGGATATTTAAAGCAAAAACTATTCAAGGATCGACCATTTTATCATGTTGAGGAGCTTGAAAATTCGATACGATTTCATTGCATAAATATTCCAATAAATGTATTGCGATCTACTCTCAGTGAATTTCATGATCGGACAATTAGATGCATTGAACGAGATGATGGACATACAGAGATGCTTCGATAATTGATTTACATTGTTTTTTAGCATTTCAAATGGTTTCTGTTCTAATTAATTTTGATTTGTTAATTCTTAAGTTATAATGAAAATAAGCCGATAAAAATTTGCACCACATTTAAATACGTTTAAAAACATTGTATTATTGCTTTTCAGATTTGGATACGTTTAGTGCATACATTATGATGTTTTGTTAATATTAATTGATAATAATGGTTACTTCTAACCCGTATTCGTTTTTTTCCATGGGTATCTACGATTAGTTTAGTAGGATTTCATGTTTGTAGATAAGTTTGTAAATTTTTTTAATAAACATATAAAATAAAAATTTTGCACCTCAAATTAGAGTTTTTCAATATGCACATTATCACAACTACAGTTTTACCTTGTTGTAAAAATTTTTTGCAAAAGGTGTGTTTAATATCGTTATAACAAACATGAGGTTTGTGATTGTCTAAAAAATTATAAGTTAAAGTTAAATATACAAATATGCTTGAATTTGAACAATGTTATGCGAAATTGATTTGATTTGATTAATTTTTGAATTATGAGTGTTTGGGGTGAAAAAAAATTCTGGGTCTTTCAAAAAACATGAAAAATGTTTCTTGGAAGGCCATGTTTTGGTATTTGGGCATAACTTCTAGTTCTAAATAACTCTTCCCCATAACATTTTGCTGAATTTTCTGAAATAAGGGTACTTTACTCCTGTACAATTTTTATATTTTTTGACTTACCCTGTATGCTGTTTGACTTGCAACGATTCCAAGTGCACCCAATATGATTATCGCACATGCACCAACTTTCGGCAATATTTGTATTTTAATTGTGCAATTAATTTTGAAAATGTCAATATGTTGCACACTTAAATAACCACACTGTATATTATATAAAACATAAGCATTTGCTAGACAACGAATTCCATCCTACATATTCACCATTAAGAGAAGAAGTTCTGAAAGAACATTTTAAAATTGTGGTAATAAAAAATTATTGATGTAGTTAATTTTAAAATGTATTTTTGTTGTATTAAATAATTGCTAAGTATATTAATTTGAATATTGTATCTTTATATTTTTAAGTGACAACTTGTCATAAATCGAAAGTAAAATACCAGTGTTTCTAAAATCATAACATGGTTGCAAGGCAACACATTACGGTATCTGATACTGTAATGCTCCATTTACCAGCCGCAAATGAGTACAGGGTAAGTAGATTTCCTGGACAGGATGAAATAAAATATTGAACGGTATACATTCGGGTAAACATTCGGTGGCATGATGCCTGACTGTCTATCCTCGGCGTGATAGAGGAACGGCATGGCTGCAGTTACAAGTTACAGTTGTAGTTATGGCATGAGAAATCTGCAATGGAATTGCGTATTGTACTTAGAAATAATAATACTGTTAATACACTGAATGGAAATGTCTACGCATCATGATGGAAGCGCGGTTGCTACTCCAAAAACAATAGCTAATAACATCACACTGAACAACGGTACCACTTTTCACAGTCGCTATAATTAGCTATAATTCATAAATAGACTTCCCATTGACTTGCACAATCGCACTTTTTCATTAGATGAGTAATGACAAAATTGGACTCATTGGCGGAGATAAAATTGTTACTTGGGATAGAATAATCCAACTGGTGAAAATTCGACGGTAACAACCTCCGTTATGTTTCGTTAAGGCCTCTCGAGAGTGAATTCAGAATAAATCACTTGAACAGATTTTTCTCTACTAATCATATTTTGTTTAGTTTTCAATTCATCTGATGTAGAAAAAAAATAATGAAGGTATGGTCGACATTGAAGCAGTTTGTGATTAGTATTGATCAACTTTATTGATAATGTGTTCTTAGGGTTCCCGAACGAAAAAAGGGAAACACGTGTAAGATCACACACTATTTGACGAAGAACGTTTAAGTAGCTCATTGTAAAAGACCTCATTTCATCGGATACTTTCCAATAGTTTGAACCCAAAAATATTTATTTGTCAATTTTGAAGGGGAAAATTTGTCAAATATTGTTTTTTGTAGGTGGTGATTAGGGTGATATCAATCTGAAGGGCTGATTATAGAGACGTAGTCGATGACAATGTAATTCAAAAACGTATTTTCTTCTTTATCTCAAACCGAAACTACAATTTGGCTATGATTCTTGGGCCCACCTGGAGAAGTGTAACCAAAATGAAGTAGCATCCACTCGTCAAACCTCCATCTCGTCAAAAAAAGAGGCAAAATAATTAATTTGAAAAATATAATGATGAAACCGGTCATGTAATATCCCTATTCTATGCTATATACATACATATATATATATATATATATATATATATATATATATAATAAGAAGAAACATAGTTTTGTTTCAACTTCCGCCTACAGCTGTTTCATGATTACCCAATCATCAGGACGGCTCGTGGTCTTCCTCGAACTCCTCTATTATTTTGTACATTTCCTATTTTTATCCTTGCCGGCAGGTATCAGCACTCTGAGAGGTTTGTTTCAAGTTTGAGGAAGACCACAAGCCGTCCTGATGATTGAGAAGCCACGAAACAGCTGTAGGCGGATGGTGGACACCCTTGAAGTTGAAACAAAAGTCCCTCTCTTCTTTTGTTGTTTGTTTGGGTTACTCTGAACACACTAGAAGCTTGACTTCTGGTATTGTGGATTAGCCTATACTGACAAATGTTGGTGACCTATCGATGTTGCACGAACTTTCCTGCCTTCGAACTCCACAGCACTAGGTTTGAGTTTCAGTCCGCAAATTATAGATGTCGCATCTATAATTTTGTGCCAGTAGGTATTAGTACTCTGAGCGGTTTGTTTCAAGTTCGAAGAAAACCACAAGCCGTCCTGACGATTGGGAAACCATGAAACAGGCGGATGATGGGCTCCCTTGGAACTGTTTTCCGTTATCCTGTTTCACGTTATCCCGTTTTCCGTTAACCCGTTTGCCGTTATCCCATTGTCCAATTATCCCGTGTCCCGTTGTTCTGTTATTCTGTTATGCCTTATATATATATACAACGAGGAAATATACTTGGAAGAAGCTCCTCTCATGATGGTTGCACTTGGTTGTGGAAAAATGTGGTTTAATTGTTATATATGCGGTTCACGTCATCGTAGCGAAGTAAAATATAAACCAGGTTACAAGTCTGATCATAAGATTTCAAACTCGAAACGTTCCATCAAAATCTATTCGGTAGTTTTTGCGTGATATTCGAACAAACAAACAGAAAATTACATTTTCATAATGGTATCTGCAACACTAGTATAAGCTTATACCTTCGGCTTTGCCCCCTGAATTTCTGGAAGATAATATTTTTCATAGGCTCCTTTGGTTCGATGCAAAATACAATTTCGATGAATATGCCAACATTTCTCGTTCCCTTACGTGAGTTAATAAAAAATATTCCATAGTATTGGGGGTAGAATAAAAAAAATCATTCCTGAATTTTATTATTCCATATAGCTGATTCCAGATGATAAATAGATTGAAAGGGCCACATCTCGACTTCCAAATTACCTTAGGTTTATCTGGTGAATCTGACGAAAATATGCCATTTCGAGGCACATTGTTTTCGAGAATCAGTTTGTGAAAAAAGAAGCACCATTGGTGCGATCAGGTCATGTGTGTCAGGTGCGGGAAGTAAAAAAAAATGATTATTCCAGCATACATGCGGAAGTGATAAGCCAAGCAGCATCGACAACGGATCAGTGCTCTGTCGAATTAGAGGTGAATGAATTTTTTCACAAACAATTGATAGAATTTACCTAAAACTTTCATAGAGAAAATATTGAAGAAATTTCAATAAATATGGAAGAAATATAAAGAAATATATTGGAAATATTGTTTTCTTTTCTTTTCGTAAATGCATTTTCATATATTTTTCATATTGTTCGTTTACAGAATTTAGTTGAGAAAATAGTATTGAATCTGTATTACATGAATGAAAATATGTTTCATGTATGTTTTTTAGATCACTGTTATTATTAGTACACAAAATTTAATCATTTATATCAATGTTAAAATTGAACTTGCAAAATTTGTCAATTGACTTTATTTCTTTGCGTATATTGATTGTAACAGAGAAGTTACAAAGCCTTCTTGCACTTGCAGAGCGAATGCTTGTGGCGACTGTAAACACGTCTACGCAGTATTTTCATATACAAACGCTCCCCAAGGGACATCCAAACATTTGATTTGAGGTTATTTGCGGCCGAATCGTTCATTGTCGTTCATTCATTATACGCGCACTTTCGACACTGAGCCTCTCTTTGATACGAAGCATTCATCCGTCGAATCACAATACATATACCGTTTTGACGTTTGCGACCAAAACATTTCCAGTATCGCACTTTGTAGACACCCTTTTTATCACAGCGGTGGATGTGGAGAGGTGATACTGTCTGGCCCAGTTTGTCCGATTTCGCCACTACGGCGCAGCACGTTGAACTCCTTCCCCATGCTCCAAGTCCATGCGTCGAACATCTGATGGCAACTGATTGTACATCTTTTTTGCGTTATATATGAATATATATATATATATATATATATTTATTTATATATCATATATATATATATATATATATATATATATATATATATATATATATAAATATATATATATATATATATATATATATATATATGTGAATTGCATCAGATTATTGATAGTGACATCTATAATCTGTGCGGTGAAGCTTAAACCTAATATCGTGGAATTTTAATATCACGAGATTTCGTGCACATTAACAGGTCACCAACAAATCTGTCAGATAGGCCTACCCACGATATCAATAGTCGTACTTCTCATGCGTTTAACGCAAACAAATATCGAGATGAGAGAAATCTGTTACGAATCCAAAAAGACACACCATCCGTCTACAGCCTGTTTCATGGTTTCCCAATCATCAGGACGGCTTAAACGCATGAGAAGTACGACTATTGATATCGTGGGTAGGCCTATCTGACAGATTTGTTGGTGACCTGTTAATGTGCACGAAATCTCGTGATATTGAAATTCCACGATATTAGGTTTGAGCTTCACCGCACAGATTATAGATGTCACTATCAATAATCTGATGCAGTTCACATGTTTGTATTGGCCTAAGGCTATGAACCAACGAGAAATCTGATGCGAAGTTGAAGGAGACCACAAGCCGTCCTGATGATTGGGAAACCATGAAACAGGCTGTAGACGGATGGTGTGTCTTTTTGGATTCGTAACAGATTTCTCTCTCATTCTCTATATTCATATATATATATATATATATATATATATATATATATATATATATATATATATATATATATATATATATATATATATATATATATATATATATACATATATATATATTATTCGTGCTTTTGGGTATTGGTGAAGAAATGATGGGGTTGACGTATCTTGTATTATGATGTGAAGTAGAAATAATTTCATGACGGAATTTTCTGTGAAGCAGACATACACTTTCCAGAATGGATACACCAATGTCAATATTCTGTGTACTTTTAATAGAGGTTTACAGGGGTCTCTTGGCTTCGCTCTGCAAATATAACGTACGACTTTCTTTTGGATAACAAATACAGAGTTCATTAAAATTTTGCAGTCAGCAGCCTTAGCTCCGTGCAGGGGGCACCACAGAGCCGGACCAACCCTTTCCTCCAGACACGTGGGAATCAGATGACGTCAGATGAAAAAATAAGCCTCGAGGAGAGTTCCGACTCAGACTCCACACCACAGAGGTGGAAGTAATGGCCAACACCAGTGGTGACACCAAGGATGTGGAAACCACAGACCACATCCCAAAACCATTAGCAGGGCCTAACGAGAAATCGTTAGTCAACAAGGCGACTAGTAAAATCATCGAGGGAATGCTAAACATAGACCTCCCAAGAATAAACCTCTCGGGGGCACAGAGGCGAATACTTCTGAAAGCGAGAAAAATGGCAGCCGGGACATGGACGGCTGTAAAACGAAACCCAGCTGAACAGGGTGAAAATAAGGAGGCGGGTTGACGCTCAGACGGAGAAACAATTTAAAAAGACCCCGATCTGACTCCCAGACCCCTCCACAATCCACCAAGCTGAAGAGGCCCAGGAACACGTGCCGACTGGGACCTTCAGCGAGGTGGTCAGAGGAATTAGGCTGGCGATAATCGACAGACGCCAGCCGGATGTCTACTGAACCAGGGACAAGCAGACCTGGTTCACAACGCAATCAAGGAAGCACTCTTCCAGGCCCCATCAGGGAGTAGGAGTGTAGCACCACAATTAGAAAGAGCTATGTTCAACGCAGGGGTCCTAGCAATGACCTGCGCAAAGAAGAAACAGGGAAATGGCTCAGGGAGACGATGGGCTCACTGGGGTGACTTTGGGAGGGAGCTGAATTGACGGTGGTCAACTTCACGGACCTCCCTGTCAGATACAAGGTGCTCGACTTCGTCCCTGGAGCAGTAAGCACTCCATCAGAAGTCAGCCGGAGACTCAGGATCCAGAATCTGGATCTGAGGACTCAGAAATGGGCTCTGATGAGCCAAAACAAACACCGAGAGGGAAGCAGGACAACTCCTGGCCTTCTCGATGGATGACGTTTCGTTCAGGACGTTGGAGATAATGCCATTCCGAGCCTACTACGGGCTCGGAAAAGTACTCTTCAGGGTCTTGGACAAACAAAGACATGGGAGGGAGATGAGAGTCATCCAGATAAACCTCCAGCACTGTAAGGCGGCTACGGAAGTACTTGCAGGGGCTATGAGGGACTTCGAGGTGGCCCTTATTCAGGAACCATGAACCCGACAGGGTTAAATCATAGGTCTAGCAGGGGTGAGCAGAGAGCTAGTATAGACCCCTGAACCTGTAAACTCATTAAAAAAAATATCAACACACTGCCGTTAACGAATCTGTGTTCAAAAGACTTGACATCAGTTAGGCTAAGGATCAGGGAAGACAATGGGTCGAGGAAGTTAGTTCTTGCATCGGCCTATTTTCCTTCAGATGATCCTGAACCACCAACCATGAAGGCTGTGGAGGAGCTGATGAGGTAAGTGTGGGCAAAAAGGACTGCAGGTGGTAATCGGCTGCGAAACAAATGCCCACCACATCGTCTGGGGCAGTAGCGACACCAACGAAAGGAGGGAGTCGCTGCTGCAGTTCGTGATAGCAAACGAACTAGACATACTGAACTTAGGTAACAAACAACCTATGTTATAAAAAACAGCAAGGAAGTACTCGACGTAATAATAGCCTCCATCTATGTGAGTAATCAGAAATCAAGGAATACCTTATTTTTACAAGAGATTCTTTGATGTTTCAACTATATCATGGAAACAAAAGATCGAAAAAAAATGTCATTCTGGTATGCACAGATCTTCTATTGTGCGGTGGAGCCCCATGAACGTGCAGCTCTAGCCAGTGGAAGATTTCCAAGAAATGTTGCTATCACATTTTGAAGAATTTCTAAGTATCTTTCATTATTCAAAACAGCAAATGTCGATTGCGCTTATTGGTAACTCCCTGCTAAATCTTGCCTCATCAGTCCAAATTATGTTTCCCAAGACTCCGGCGTGCTCTTGTATTTTGAGTGATGAAATCCTCTCGGAAGTTAACCCATCGAGGAGAGTTACCTGGGTGTAGTTTTTTATGAAAAAGTATGTAGCCTATGACGGTGTAAAATGGATTGTATTGCAGAGTATGAGAATCTCAATTCCAAAGACGCCGTTCGTATTGGAGCTTGTGGATATGCTTGAAAATATCCGAGAATGGTAATTTGATGTTAAGTATCAGTTTGTGGTTTGACCCTCGTTATGGGTCTAGCCACTTTCCCAAAATTCTTGAAATTTTTTCTCAGTCATGAGAACTTTCCCCGGGTCGTGCTTGGTAAGTTTGGAGTTTCAAATTCAACTCACGGACAGTTCGCTAAATAATATTTTGACAAAATTTCCTTTAGATAATTTTCCATTTTCGAATATTTTAGGATTAGCACTACTTGTTTTCACTTTGACAGAATGTCACATTCTCAATTACAATTGACTCTCGTCAACCTGATAAGCCACCAGTGCCCACCGGGTGTAGGAAATAGCTGTCATTGAGAAAACTCACAAACAAACAGTTTATATCATTTGCAGTACAATAAAAAATTTAGTGGGTCAGGTGAACTATTCAGGCATCTATTATATATTGCATGCGCCCGTTATTCGTTTACAATCTTTCAAATATTTTCATAACTATTGAAAATTCACAATCACAAATTTCCAGGACAATCTATATGGGATTGAGAATCTGAATTGGGTTATAAATCTATATGGGTCTAGGAGAAATTATTTTATACTTTTTAGTTCGTTTTATTATTTTTAAATCAATTAACTATTCCATTTTCGGATTGTGGACAATAGTATAGTGGTTCAGCCTATATGCTATGTTACAAGGGTATGAAAACAATATCCTCAAAATCAGATGTGAAATCAATTGCGACTGAAAGATGAACTCAAGTCACTAACTTCCGTATTATCTATTGAGAAGTATTCATATTGAAAAATATTTATCCGATTGAAATCCAAAATCAAAAACATCTCCCTTTCGCCATTTTTTAATGTTGAATAGCATATTTTTTGCCGATTACCTTCGTAAGTTATTATGATTATCAGCATTTAGAAAAAAAAAATATTTTTCATCAAAATTAAAGTTAACTTGTGCCATTTTTCTCTGTGTATCTGTGGATCTAATTGAATATTTCCACATCAATTCCGAGAAATCCATGGAACGGCAAAATAATTTGCCGAAAGTGGAAACAGCAAATGCGCTGGATAAATATTTGGTATACATCAAATATTGCATTCCATAGTATTTGGAGTTTTCACACACTTCTCGTTGGGGTCCATATCTGAAATAAACATACTTATTCGAAATATCGCAATGATTTGCGAATAGAAATTTGATGCATTACTGGTATCACAAAGGATCTCCGCATGAAATTATTGTAATACTGGATTCCGATAGATTCTTCTTCAAATTAAAATAAGTTATTCATTAAATACATTAACATAAGGTGAAGCAACTCCCTTGTGATCTCAAACTATATAACAGCATTTTATTGTTCCACAACAATAATATGGCATTACAAGCAATTTGGATTATACAAGCTGTAAACTAACCTCTTGCATATCCGTGAATGACAAATGTATAATGCCATTTCATGACGAATTGCAGTGGTTAAAAATCTGAAGAAAAAATTTGAAAATATGTTTTGTTCGCCTCTAGCCTAATTTCAGGAGACCTACTCATAGGAAAACTTTGGCAATTTCCAAATGCAACAAACATTCAAATCGACATTCGAATAATGTAGAACGTTGAACTGATTGTGTGGCAAATGTATACATTGCAGGCTATCTGTGATAGATATTCAAAGTGAAGAGAACAACTAACCTTGTTATATCCAGACTGGTGAAAAAGTCAGATATAATTCATACTCTGCTTTGAGACAAAAACGACACAAAAAGTATTGAAAAGGAAAACATTCGCAATTGAATATTGTTTGGAAAATAATAACACGACCATTGTAGTGTTTCAGACATTCAGAATACGTCAACTGAACACTGTTGCCAAGCAAGATTCTCGCATGTACGGTTCACAAAGCTGTTTACGAACGAACGTTTGTTAGATTCTTATACTGTTTTCTGATTGGCTGGTGCATGAAATATCCTAATTAGCAACCAATCAGAAAACAATACGCGATGTGCAGGAGAATTGGGTTGAACATTATTGTCTTCGTCTATTGCTGGCTCTTAGAACTGAACACCGAACTGTTCCGTGCGTATTTTGAAAAGTGGAAGACAAGATGAATCACTCGTCGCATTAATGTACGAAGAAGCAGATTTCAATTCTAGTTGGATTCTGGAGTCGCCAATCACTGTGCAAGCATTTTCGTAGTAAATATATTAATATATAAATATATATATATATATATATATTTATATATATATATATATATATATATATATATATATATATATATATATATATATATATATATATATTTTAAAGACAATGACAATAATGTTCAAATTGATTATCGTGCACAACGCGTACTGTTTACTGATTGATTAGTTGTTAATTGAGATCTTAAGATCTTTCATTCACCAGCCAATCAGAAAACACTAGTAGAATCTAATAAACTTTCGTCCATAAACAGCTTTGTAAACCGTGCATGTGAGAATCTTGGTTGGCAACAGTGTTCAGTTCACGTGTTCTGAATGTCTGAATCAATACAATGGTCTTGATATTATTTTTCAAAACAATATTCAATTGCGAATATTTTCCTTTTTCAATACTGTTTATGTTATTTGTTTCTTACGAGTGATAATTTGATAAGTGCCTCAAAGCAGAAAGTCAACTTGTTCTGACTTCATCACCAGTTTGGGTATAACAAGGATGGTTGTGCAAATGTTTATTGCATTCGGAATTTGCCGAAGTTTTCCTATGGACAGGTCACCTGAAATTAGGCGGAAGGCGCTACTCAAAATGTTGTCGAATTTAACAAAGAACAAAACATGTTTTCTATTTTTCTTTCAGATTTTTAACCACTGGAATTTATTATAAAATGAAATCATGCACTCGACATTCACGGGTATGCAAGGGGTTAGATAACACCCTGTATGTTGTATGAAAAAACCCAGGAAAAAAGGAAATAATAACGATTGGAAAGTAATTCATGTCAGTACAAATCTTAAGAGTACTCTCGGAAGGTTGTGTCTTAAATAATTTGTCACGCAGTATACACATACGAATTTCTCAGAAAGTATGAAGACTTACCACATTGTTCCCGGGACTGTGGATTCAGTTGGTTGAACTGACTGAAGTCATAATGATCAAGTACTTGGACGGCACTCAAAAGACCAATACGGCGCCAAAGTCCGAGATTCATGTAATCAACTATCGATATTTCAACAGAATGGGATACTTGATTTCTCCCGTTTCTAACGTTCATCGTCTTGATGGATTTGTGAGTTTTCCACGACGTTTCAATTGCTTGCATGCAATACTAACAAGCTCAGTTGCTACTTACTATTATATATGTCTGTCGGTGCAATAATGCATGTAACTCCGCCATGTGATTTTCGCGTTGTGGTGGTTCGTGGAGTTCCGCTCCTCTGCAGTATGCCATAAATAGCAATGAGTGGTTTCTATACGTTTCTAATCTCAACGCTCGACTTGGCGTCATTGGCTTTGGTGTAGGCGGCCACCATGAACTTCCGTTTAAACTGCCTACAAAAATTGTCCAGCTACCAAAATATTCAAAAAATATATAAAGAACAAAAAAAACATTTAAAAAAAATATAGAAGAACAGAAGAGAATGCACTATAGCAATTTGATTTTCGGGGCAGAAAATAAAAACAAAAAATATGGGAGTTGGTAAATATGGAATTAAACAAAGATAAATGTATAACTTCACAAATCGCACATAAAAAAAACTTAACTATAAATGAAAACAAATCTATAGCAAACGAATTTTGGCATTATTTTGCAACATCAGTTGTGAAGCTTGTAAACGATATGAAAAAACTAGTTATGATATGGGATGTACTATCACCATCCACGCACAACAAAACGTTATGTTCTTTTGCGCTCTAGATGAATATGAAGTGATAAACATCATACTAGGACCAAAAATCAAATCTTCTATTGGTATAGATGATATTCCAATCAAACTCATGAAACATTGTGTAGATGTAATAACCCCGTAATTGACAGAAATTATAAATGATTCGGTTATAATGGCCAATTCCTGGAAAATATCGAAGATTGTCCCAATTTTCAATTGTCGAGAGTTGCAGGGGCATTTCTATTTCAAGTCCTTTCTCAAAAATTGTAGAAAAAGCAATGTATATAGTTCTGATTGAGTATTTGAGTATAAAATAATAACCCCCTGCCAGCATGGTGTCAGGGGGGATACTCTACTGAAACTGCCTCAAATGATCTTGTTGGATTTGTTTACGATAAGTTAGATGCTTGTGAGCTGGTAATTGGCATCTTCATCGATTTGTCTAGTGCCTTCGATACGTTAAATCCAGAATGTATTTCTAAAAAACTTGAATATTCAGGAATGAAAGGACCCTTGAACGAATGGATTTTATACTACACAAAAAATAGAAAGTTGTCTGTCAGTGTTCAAGAGAGTTATTCGGATAATTCTGATATTGCCTGCGGATCTCCACAAAAGAGCATGCTAGGGCCGCTTCTATTCCTTTCATTTATGAATGATTTTCCACTCTATGTCTCAGAGGGCAGGCTATTCATGCATGCTGATAATACCACCGTTATTGTATCGACAAAAACTATAAAAGCAGTCAAGGAAAAACAAATGTTCTTGAGCAATTATCAACCTGGTGCAAAAGAAATCAACCTATAATTAATACAGAAAAAACCGTGTGTACGCAATTCAGTGGTCTTCACCAAGTGCACGAGTCAATGAGGCTAGGAACTGATGCTGTACCTATGGACACTGGAAAAAAAATCTAGGAAGACAAGTAGACAGTGAGTTGGTATAGTCACATGAGTTTAATTTGCTTCCGACTGAACAAATGATATTCCGCCATCCTCTCCCTAAAAAAAAGTATCGATAAATCTTCGTTTAAACTCTCCCACTCCTCAGCCGTACATTCTGTGATGGCATATAATATAAAAGCATGAGGTGAAGTACCTCAAACTAATCGTGTATTTATCATCCAGAAAAAAAAGGGAATACTCTTAATCACGGGACATCCTTGAAAGACACCTTCAAATCAGAAAAGATCTTTACCTCAACCAGAATTTATAGTGTCAAGATACTAGTATACATATACAGCAATATTGGAAACTACACCAAACACTCTGTTATGCACTCTTACCCAACTAAAAAAAACAATAAAATTTCTATAAAAAAATTCAACCATGAAAATTTCAAAAAATCCCCGGAAGGTGCTGGTATTCAATTGTATAATATGCTACCCTCTGACACCAAATATGTTCAATCCATCAAACTATTCAAGAATGAACTCAATTTTTTTCTGATTTCAAACTGCTCTCATAACCTTGGTGAATTTGTCGAACATTCCAAATCTCATTAACATATTTTAGTTGAGCGGTAACTGAAAATTTTAACTTATTATATTGTCTCCTGTTCATTTTAACTTTTGTGATCCTGCTATAGATAATGTAAAATGTAGAAACCACTTGACGACACTTATCCACTGCATTGTAATTGGCTATAGCTGATGAATAACTGAATAAACCAACGATCCTCTCTGTGTAGAACGCTTGCATTGTCCCACATAATCCGATAGTGTCAGTCCAGGCGTGGTTAGCAACATAACGTGGTATCTCCGCATTGAGTACATTTCATATGTTCGTGTTCATCCAATCTTACGGATAACGGCCTCTTTATCTCTCCGATGTGAAAATCCCCTCATTCACATAGGACTTTATGAATGCAGTTGTTGCTGATTTCGGTTCTGTTGTCAGGTTTGGTCTGATGTATGGCAGGTAGATCACTGTGCTTTGTCGTTGCTCCTCGGATGTCCGCGTTCTGTCGATTAATTTCGAAACGTCTCCTGAAAGTTTCTCGGGGTCATTTCAGTGTAGATCCTTCTTGTTGTTGAAGAAAAGTTTAAGTACTGTTGGTATCCATTTCCATCGTGGATCGTGAATTTGATCGAACCCCTTATGTTGTTTATACTTTAGAAGAAATCCTGAAGATGTTTATCTCCGTGATTTCGTATAATGGAAGTTTCATCCACGTATCTCAACCATAGTTTTGGTTTATATTCTACCTACCGTATAGCCAATTCCTCGAACTACTCCATATATTTGTTGGCGACTATTGGGGAAAAGGAAGATCCCATCGGGAGTCCGTCGTCTCGATCGGTCTTTTTCTTGAAAATATAAGTTGTGTAGGCAGCATAGGGTTGTGATATTGATGGGAGGTATTTCAATAACTGGTAGGTTAGTTAGTTCCGGAAGCTGGTTTCAATAGCATGCCTGGTTTGTGGATTTTTGGAAGTTTGTAGAGATGAGGTGGTTTGCTTTTGGGTGGCGTCAGGTATGACCGTTCGTTGTTTGGAATGAAAGCCTCATATTCCCTTGGAGTACTGTAGATCTTCCTTTCTATAGTAGGTGTTGAATTCTTCTATAAGAGTTTATAGTTCCCGTGTGGCTGTCTGGAGTGCAGACTCTATCTTGTCCTCCTTAGTTTGGATATCCACATAACCATGGCATTTCCTATGTCAGCTGAAAGAATCTCTATAGATGAGAAATGGGAGCAATGAGATATATTTTTCTCCTAATTTCTCTTGTTTGGATTATCAACTGACCTGCAGAACTCCTTAGGGTTTGACTTCGATTTGAACTGGAGATATGTTTTTTTCCGAATTTCCAGCCATGTTGACGAGATTATGTAGATCACTGTAATAGTTCCAAAAATCATTTTTGTTTCTATTTTCGCATAACGCTTGATCCCTCAATTTCATCATCAATTTTCAGTTTGGAATTCACCACAGGGTAGATGCTTCATTATATATTCTCGTGGTTTTGTTTGGAGAATGTATGTCGAATAATTTGGCTATATTTCAATACCAAAAAGTTATTTTGTCATTAATATTTCGAAAATAGTTTGAAAAAGTATAATTGTCAAAATTAAAGAAAATTCGACATGAGTAAAAAGTTGGAGGTAATTTTCTCCTGTTTAATTTTATTTCATAATTGATGAGACGATGATCTGATATTCCTTCCATATTTGCTGTTCCTGTATATCACCTTCAGTTTGTAAGGGCTACTATAGATATCGACGTGTTTTATTGTTCTTTCTTTTTGTAAACTCAAATTTCAACTGGAAATCAAATGTCAAATGGATCACATTTTTTTTTAATTCCAGACGTTAACTAGATAAAATGTGTCGAAACTCATCATACTGATTACACGCCTAGCTGTAACGGTATAACTTTTTGAGCATGTGAAATCAATAAAACATCAGAAAAATCCACAAACCCTAGTTTGGGCGCCAGCATGTCACCCCCTATATAAATTAACAAGCGAGTCTAACCTAGCCATTGTTAAACTGTCCGTCAACTGTTACGTGTTCTCTAGTTCCACGCCATGTGTTGCGTTTCGTAATTTTCGTGAGCATTTGTTTCGAGTCTCGATTTAAGACAAAACGGCCTGTTAATAACATTGTGCCTGAGGTGATCTCATTTTGAGGGGACAACATTTGCTGGAATATTAAATCTTCAAGTTGGTAATTTAAGAGGTTGTTATCAAGAGTCGTTATCAAAAAATGCGCTACTTGTCGATTTGCAATAACTGACTGTTTAGACGCGCTGTTTAGAAATAATAAAAATTATTTTTGCTGACACACCATGATATGAGTAAAAACTATTGCTAGGAACCAGCTTCCATTTGAATTGTGAAATTGTAATTTTAGAAGATAAACTCAATCAAACACAAGACTAATAAAATGAATAAGTATACTGTGGGTTGGTTCTACAGTGTGTCTTACTTCTCATAGAAGAAACCCGGTATCTTCCCTAATAGTTCAGGAGGCATCGTTGCAAATGACGGTCATTTGATCCTCCATGATTATTTTGCAAATATATCTTCTCGGACAATTATTCTAGGATCTGAAATGATACAGATTCTGTGACAAAAAATTCCAATACACTTGAAAATTTGTTGAGTTTAAGTTGAAATGATATCAACTGGAAATAAATAGTTGGAGTATAACATCATTTCATCCCCCACCATATTCTCACAGACTATTTGTTTTGTGATTTAAATGATAAAATTGATAATCAGCTGTGTTTCCAGTGAGGAAAAGACCCTCAGCTGGGGAGTTATGGTTGTCAAGTTCATACAATTTCACAGTCGAACCATTCAAATAACGATCTGACTGACGATCTTCTACTCATTAGATTTTCAGCTGACTATCATTCACAATAAATATAGTACCTAAAATATATTTATGGAACTGGGTGAATTTTCAATAAAATATGCTCGATTGATTTTTATATCTGATTATTCCACTTTGAAAGACAACACAATGATACACTGACATTACAACACTTGTTCACTGCATCAATATCCTCCGCTAATATGAATTACACAAATAATATCAATAAATAAACTGAACCCTGACGCGTGCGATCCGCTTATATATTCAAACATAATTCTAGAATCATTGAGAATGCTTCTAAGAACAATCTTGATGGCCTCGTGACGTCATCGCAGAGTTCCAATGGCCGCAGTCGTGCGGAACGTGAGGTGAAAAGGGGCGTACTGCGCTTATTTGTAACAATATTGAAAATATAAATATGTCAAGTATAATAAAATTATTTAACCCAGATTTCGTTCTTTCAATTTCTTTATATAATGATAGTATGAAAAACTTTACTAACTTTTCAGTTTAAATATATTTTGAACCAAATATGATAATATATAAAGACCTATTATTATCAATCAATAATTAAGAAAATAAAAAGCATGACATTTTATTTATAGAAGACAGGTAATTAAAATTTAAAAATATTTCACAAAATTATCATTTTTTTACTCATTCTCATCACATGAGGCGTGTCTAACTCCAAGTCGGAACCAGATGAGAGAGACTTGGAAAAATGTTACTTGTGGCTACTGTGAATCAAAATCAACTTGTGAGGCTCATTGGATTTGCATTTACATCTAGAAAAATGTGCGAAATTTTCGAACCCGCACATAAAAAATTGCAAAATTTATAACCAATTGAAGATTCCAAAAAAGATGTCTAGTTTTCTCCAAATAGCTCGAAAAGTAATAATAGTAGATACATTTGAAAAAAATCTGGAAAAAAATCAAAACTTCGAAAAAAGTTGACTCCTAGCACTTTATCTCTATTATCAATACTTTTCATTCAAAGTTGAAAATAGGGGTCCTCGTGCTGAGCGCTCCACCGTTACGCTGCCTTGAAACCAGCCGTTGCATTTTTTTAATATTAAATATGAATTGAGATACATTAATGGACATTCAAAACGATTCTGAAGAAAATAAATTCCTGTTGACTCCCATCCACCAGCCAGCAGAATCCCCGATGTATTGGCTAATGCAATTTCTCGGTATCTGACCGAAAACTCACTAGATGTCAGTGAATAGGAACGTGGGGGTGCCCTCCAAGGTTTTGACACGTGCTGGTGACCTCACCCTGCAATCTCTCCAGAAATTTCCGCTCCTAATACATCTGATACAGTTTTTTCTCGGCTCCCTAGACGATTGTGAACCTCGTAAGTGAGTAGCAATGTGGGGGTGTCCTCCAAGGCGTGGAGGCAACCTCACCCTGTAATCTATCTTGAAAAGTATACTCCAACCGCATCTACAACAGTTTCTTTTTGATTGGCTATTGATGCTGTCATTCCATGATTTCAGTTCTTCTAATATTCCGAGCATCTGTGTTATGCTGTCGCTTAGTTTCTTGTCCTGGAATGGTTCTCCAATAGATACCACTCTCATTCTTGGTTTCGAGGTGTGGGAGGCTACTTCCACTTCCAGAGAACGAACCAAAGCTTCACTGCTTTTTCCTAAGTATGTCAACCTCAGGGTCTTTGTATTTCAACATATCTAAACTCGCCAATCTGTACGGCCAACTGTTCTTTGAAATCCCCCAGGGCATTTGGGTAGGCAAGCTAGGTAAGTCTCTGCACGTCTGCTTCAAACTCCTGCAGATATTCAAAAGATTCATGTACACGTGTTTTCAACTGTGCCTGGTAGAAATGTTTTCAGTGGTCACCGTACCTCAATTCCAGAGCAGCAATCAGGTTGAAATACTTGCGATGCTGGTCTTCGGGGATGCTCTGTAACTTTGCCAAAGCAGGTTTCCTCCAAGCCACTAGGAGTGCAGTAGCCACTTCTCCATCGTCCGATCCATTGACCGTTGCCGCAGCTTCAAACCATGGTAACTTTCCGTTAAAAGTCGGTGGTTTCACGGAATTATTCGATGTGGTCTTGGATCTTCAGTGAAAAAACTTTCTTTTCTAGTCCTTCCAATTGCCTCATTGTTTTCCCATTCTTTTCTCGCACTGCACTTCCAAACTCCTATCTTCGCTTCTTTTCGGATTGTCTTGACTTCTTTTCTGATCTCACTGTCCCTTTCTTCCATCGTTTTCCAGACGGTGTTCATTTCGGCTTCAACTTTATCAACATCTCTCTCCAGGCCTGAGATTAACCCCTCGGTTTTCTGGATAATCTACTGGAGAAATGCTTTCTGTTCTTGTACTTGATTCGTCCAAACGTTTTCTTGCGACCGTTTCTCTTTCCTATGTCGACGTTCCTCTTTAACTTGTTTTTATTTCTGTCTCTGTTCGTTCACCTCGTTAAACTGCTGCTCGATGATTTTCGTTATAGCGTACATATCGTCGTAGGTTTTATTTCCCGTATTCACCATCAATTGATATCAAAAAGTCACTGATATCCCACTTCTGTCACCAATTGATACGAATCTGGGCTTTGTTCTATTGAAAATACTCAAGTAATTATTGTCCGTTTATTTTCATCACACAAATCAACATGATAATTTACCACAATTACATGAATCATTCACAATTCACTGTCCAAAATTCCACACGAGATACTTCTGTGAAACTGTACCATACTCCAGCTGTCAAAACAATTAACTAACTATCTGTCGTCTCCCAACTGAGCACCTCATCGAGAATGAACACTTCCGTATTCCAAGCGGATATGTAAGAAATCTTGCAATGCATGAGAGAAAACTCATGATGTTGGGAAATGCGCGATACCCAGATCAAAATATGCACAGATAGCAAAGCGTCACTGAAGGCTCTCACGATCCCAAAAGTGACATCAAGACCGATATGGGAATGCCAAGAAAAACTCAGCGCTCTCGCAGAACACAACAAACTAACTTAGACACGGACACTGTGGCATCAAACGCAACAAAAAAGCTTATGAATTAACTCATCAACTCCATATATTGGCCCAGAACCTGTACACGAAGTGACAGAATCGGCCATTAGATGCTGCATACGCGACTGGGTCGAACGAAAACAAATAGAGCGCTGGAAGGAAGCTTCTCTCATGCATCACCGGAAAACTTTTATTACAGAACCATCGGAACGAAGAACTGAAGAACTACTCAAGATGAGTAGGAACCAAGTTAGAACAATAACGGGCCTTCTCTCTGGCCACGGCCCAATGAGAGGACATCTGCACAAGGGGCTGTACAACGGAGAACTTTCCTGCAGCCAATGTGGCAGAGGGACCGAAGCTGCCAAACATATAATGTAAGAATGTGAGGCAATAGACCGCAAAAGGCAAGTAATATTCGAACAGCCAAGGCTAAGCTCCGAAAAATACAATAGCGAACCGGTGAAGAACCTGTACAGACTGGTACAGGGGAATGGGGTTACGGAGTGGGTGTTGTGGAACAAAACCGGAAGGCACCAAAAGCTGGCAGCTGGCGACGAGACCGGCATTCGAGGAAAAACATATCTGTCATGCGGAAGTGATGCCTCATATAGCGCTCATTAGTACCAGGCAATCCTGGAAAATTTTCGGAGTTTCGAAAACCCACGATATGACGTGACCTCGCGTGCACTAGAATTGAAACGACATGCAGTGGCGGACGGTATTCGCTTCTGTAACACTATGTATTGGGTTGGATTGAGACTATAAATGCCTTGGAAACCCCACACTCAGTATTTTTGGCATTCCTTTCCTCACAAGGCAATTATTGTAAGGCATCGCCTTCCTCGTTTGTAACATATTGAGTCAGAAACGATGAAAGTTCCTTACACAGGTACGAATACACCTTGGCAGAAAAAGAGCGTTCATTTCATTCCAGTGCTTTTTGAGTTAGAGTCCGAACAAACAATGTAAGTAAAATTTATGTCATTTCGACCTTCGAATGAGCCAGCGCCCAAATTCTCACCAATATGGGGAAAAAATGGAAGTTATTCAGTAGTCCAAAATTGGGCAATCAAGACATTTTGCCTGATAAGTCAAAGGCATGAATAGGTAAAATTGCATCGAGACTAGTAGACTGATGGTAAAAATTCAGTTATTTCTTCTTATTTTACGTTATTAACACTGATAAAACAAACAATGGAGGGTTACAAGATGATAAACAATTACTGTATTTTGTATCTAACCTACAAGCGTATTCGTAGAGGCTTTGAAGAAGAACATGGCGTATAAAAAAAGAACTATCAAAAAACATACAGCAGAGAATGACGTATGCAAGTGATGGTTTCGCATTAACATCTTTGGTTTTTTTGAGACACAAACTCTCCTGTGATAATGTTGATTTTGTTGCAATGTCATGTGAAACAAAATATCAAATTTGTATAGAAAACATTCATAAAATTAAGTGTTCATCGACAACTTTTTTCATCAACCACTGATTTGATAGATGAATTATGTATATATATATATATATATATATATAATAATAATAATTAAGTGATTGTTATTCAAATTATGCAGCAGGCCAATAAGTGTACTCTTTTATACTACAGATTCCAAGCTTTCGATAATATTTATTATCATCATCAAGGATGCTACAAACTAGGAAGACACATATGAATATATAATAAAGAAAATCAAGCCGGTTATAACTTACAGTGTAAGTGAGGTTATGCGGCGATGATGTTAAAAATAATAATAATGTTATATGGACAAAACTTGGGATAAAACATCTTTTGAAACTCACAGGAGTCAACTACAATCCACATTACATACAGAAACAATATTAGTATGTGGTAACTTCGTTGTGTGATTGGATCGTGTTTTTTTCATTTTCAACTAGACATTTGATAAATTCTCAAATAGACTGACCCAACAGATAACATGGACCACTGGGAATGAAGCAGTGTTACCAAATGAACTTGGCAACGGTATAGGATATTTCCATGTATAGATTTAAATAAAAGTTAATTGACTATCATAATGAATTAAGAATTTAGATGCATGGACATAATCTGCTTACATTAGGATTTTCTACAAAAATTAAATAAGAGTAAATCTCACTCAAGCGATTTAAATCTGTTTTTTTAGTTAGAGGATTTTCTGCCTGTGAAATGTGAACCATGTTATCTGTTGTATCAGACTCTTCGAGAATTTATTGAGTCAAATGTCTAGTTGACAACCTCTTGAAAGAAAAACACGATCCAATCACACAATTAAGTCTCAACATAATAATACATTGTTTCCGTATATAATGTGAATTGTGGTTGATTCCTGTGAGTTTTAAAATATGTGTTATCCCCAGTTTTGTCCATATGACATTATTATTATTTTTAATATATCATATACACCAATTTTTTGACTATCAATGGAATGTGGTCGATTCGAGAAAATTATGGACTATATTTGCAATGGCGAAAACAGTTGGATATGGGACCTATAAGTCGCCTTTTCCTAAAATTTTAACTTTAAGAAAATATAGGCTTTGCTCGAAGTCGAAAGTGACTTTTATCCCTGACTTTGTCCATTTTCCTTATCTTTGGATTTCAGACCCTTTCACATTGTGGTCACGTGATTAAATACAAATATGTTATGGGATGTTCTTTCATGCAATGTGTCTATAAGTTCCGTTCTCTAGTTGGATTGGAATCGTGGATAATAAATGTATATTGTTGTTATTCGATATTCTGAGCAGAAATACCAAAATTATCATTTGAATTCCCAATACGGAGTAAAAATAAACATTATTTTCTACCTCTTGTTGATGGTAAAATCGAGTATCTCTGTCTAGCCTATACCTGATTACTTGAAGGAAACAACATATACTACAAAACCCAGTAATAAATGTTTATTCTGAAATTGAAGTGTTTATTCCGGAATGGAACCTCAAATAGTCAAATAGTCAAATAGGACGCTATATTGAAAAGGAAAACATTCTCGATTGAATATTCAATTGAGAATGTTTTCCTTTTCAACATGAATACCCCACAAGAGGTTATCTTGACGATGGAAGATAGTGACTAAAGTTTATCTTTCAGTCGCAGATGATTCCATATCTGATTTGATGAACATCCTGTTCATATTTTCAACAAGTCAGTACGCTATAATTATACTCAGTGCACATTTTGCTATTATAATATACATGATGTTATCTCGGTGTGAGGAGGGAATCTCTATAGTAAGACGTTTTAAATATCACATGGTGTGTAGTGATTGGCTCAAAAATTGTAGTTTGACATTTCCGCGTTCCGCATAGTCTGAAAGCACTCTTAGGATTTCATTTTTGGTAACTTTGAGTTCGTTCTAGACATTTAGTATAATTGGACAAATATTCTGGTAATCTCACCCTCATTGTGAAACAGTTGGAATAAACTAGGACAAATAATGCCCAGGCATTTGGTGCCAAAATAAGTAATGTGGAGTATATAGTTTACCGACTCGTTTATTCCCTGACTATATGAACATACATGAGGTAATAATTAGGTTAATATTTACTAGAAAGTTTTCTCTGGGTAGAATTTAACCTAATAAATAACTCTATGGACCCATGAGGCCGTTAAGGTATATTTGAAGTTCATAACAAGTAATTTTATACTATTCACTACGCCTATTAAGTTTATGGTTTTTGAAGGAGATCCGGTGGTCTCAGTTACGGCTTTTATAACTCGAATCATAACACTGGAGTTAGTAGTCGAAGGTAGAATATTTGGTCAGAAATAGGTGAATTCCGACTTCTTGAAGCCATTTTACCACTCTGGTATAAGTTTCCTATAATGATAGTTGGGGAGTGTTACGGTATCAATTCAAATATTATTAATCAATAAACAACACATCAAAAACCTATCACATCACATTTGACGCGAATCGGGCCAGAAATGATAAAACGAATCCAAAATGATAAAAATATGTTTTATTTGAATCGGCATTTTTCAAAATGTTCTCCATAAATTATTATGTGGCACTGTCATCAACTCAATATATAATCCTTGTAGATGATGTAAAAGAAGGCCTCCTGTGGCACACCCACATTCGGTGTCGTTTGTGTTTGAAATACATTTTAATGTTTGTTTAATATTCAGAATGCAACTTGCTTCAGGAGTAATAGTTCCTGAACTTGAGGGAGAGTCATTTCAATTTGTACCCGCGGTTTTGGGGTGCTCTTCTATAACGCTATATATTGCAAGAAATAAATGGTCGCGATATCGTCATTCATCAAAACAAGAATTTCCTTTTCCATGAATCGTATCGGGAATTCGTGGTAAATGTTAAAAAATATACGTTTTTTAGGTGTAGCGGTATCATGACTATATACAGTGTGCCAAATTCTGATGTTACCAGTAGGAATATTTCGGAAATAATAATAATAATTCATTTTCCATATGACAAGAAATTGAATTGATATAGTCAATAAAATAAATACATATTTACAGAAATGAATTACATACATATATACAGAATAGGAAAATTACAGACAACCAAAATATGTCTGATACACAACAGAACATGAAATATTCCTCTGTTGCATTGAAGCATTTCGCAACTAGAAATTCCTCAAGTTTTCTTTTGAAAATGGGGAATGAGGAGTCCACAACAAGTTTTCTTCGTGGGATATCTCCGATTTATTTTAATTTTTTCATCATTTATGTCCATGCCTGTAACCTTAATGAAAATGAATATTATTATTTTTCTTTGAGCTGCGGTGGTAGCTTGTTGAGAGCCCGTTGATAGCCCGTAAGCCAAATCAACGATATTTTTGCTAAATGGTACAAAGTTTCCTTGATTACGAGAGTTCATTTGATGGAAATCGGAGTTATTGATAAATGTTATTTCATTCCTAAATATGTGAAGACATATACAAGGAAGGAAATTTCAGTGTTTTGTTGCTAATAAACGGATTTTTACAACTGGTGGTACCAGACACTTCAGCAATACATCTCATTTCATTCTTCTGTGCTATAAATACATCATCAGTCATAATGGACCAACCCCAGAAACAAATACCATATCGAAGACAACTCTCCACTTGTGCATAATACACCTGCATTAATTATGTGTGAGGACTGTTCGCGAATTTTTCAATAAGTAGCATTGTGAATGAACAACGGAAATCAGGTTTGAACAGTGAATTTTCCAATTCAGATGTTCGTCAATGTTTATTTAACATCAGAATTTAACATCAATTACGACCAGATTAATCTTGTTGTTTATCATTGATCTGTGTTTTTTCAATATTGAAAAAGAGAGAATTATCAGACGACAAATATGCCAAGGATTGAATCAACTCGTTGCATTTTCTTTCGAGAACAGAGATATCATCTGCATACATAGTAACGTGGATGTTTTCACATAGTTCCTCAATAGTATTCACATACAACAGAAATAAAGATATCAAGAAATGTCCAATTCGAGGCAAGGTAAGGGAAAACAAAATAGCATATGAACGAACCTCGATACTCTCATTTCCTCCGACCCATCAACCTCCACTTGTTTGAATGACAAACCCCCATGTGATACATCATAGGAAAGCTCTTCAAGAATATTTTTCAGTGAAAGCCAATTTTGAGGGTGTGGAGGTGTTAAATAAGTAATATACTGAGACGAATGAATTCTAAAACACTTATCCTATTCATATACAGTGGATCCTTCCTTTCACTGAGGGAAGAAACCAGTGTCTTGAACCCAAAAAGCTGCAAAATTCGAATAGATGACAATCAATGGAAAAATTAACAAAACTGGAACATTTCTACATTCATTGATTGGCAGAGGAACAAAAAAGACAAATTCCATTACTAACTTCGTATTATCTTCGTATTTGTAACTTCGTATACCTACCGTTCATTGCTATTTTGAAATGTCTTCCTGTTGATTTGAAACCATGCGGTGAAGAGTTACTGGACTCACGCAAAGGATTTTTGAAATCACGAGTATTGGATTTATGTTTTTGCTTTGCCAGTGTATTGCTGTGGAAATTCTCTTTCATTTTGTCAAGTAATTTTTGGGTTGTGAACATTTAACTTTTATGATTTCTGTTGGAATTTTTTGAGTTCGCAACAATGTTTCATTCTATGGATGGAAGAATTGAAATGATTTACTTGTATGCAAAATCATAAACTTGTTACTGCAACCGTTTTCAACGAAATTCATCCAGAAAAAAATGTTAGCCACTAATACGTAAGTTGCTGACCAAATTTGAAGAAACGGGCTCCGTAAAGAAGAAGAATATGTGAGATGTGTGAGGACCTATTGAGTGGACTCCAGGATCCCCAGACTTGATCCCCTTAGATATTTTCCATCGACTCATCTGAAATCTGCAGTTTTTAAAACTCAACCGCCCTCCATTGAATAACTTAAGGATCGCATTGATCGAGAATGCCGCAAAACTTTTGCGAATGTGGGACACGCATTTGAAAACTGGCTTTATTATTAAATTAGATTGGATTTTTTATTGGTCAAACTATCACATCTCAGTGCTATGACAAGTCATTGATATAGTTACATACAATATAAATGTAGTTACATTTGAAATATTATAGTAATAGTGAGACAGTGAATGATTAGTATATATTTTATATGATACGAGCACAAAATGAATAAATATATAAGAAAAAGTAAATGATTGATATAAATTGTATACGAGACAAGCACGAAATTAATAAATATACAATCAAAGACATAGAGGTGCACAGAGACAAAATACATTGAAAATATTCATCCGGTAAAGCTGAATAGTTTTTTTCAATTTCCTTCTGAAATTAGTGAGTGTTTCATTTTCCATTGATTGTTGTGAAGTGATATGTATGAGCAATATCTCCTTGTCATTTCTAGTCTTTGATTTGATGCTCCAATATTTTCTTTGTTCCTAGTATTATGAGAGTGGTTGTTTCCATGTGTAGTATACTTTTGTAAGTTTTCTCGAATATGTATTTGATTGCAGTATATTATACATGATGGAAGAGATATTGAACTTCCCAAACCAATGCTTACATCTCTCCATTTCAACTGTTCCAGCTAAGGCTCTGATTGCCTATTTTAGAATTGTAAATCTCCTCGGGATATGAATAGATGTGCCCCAGTTTATCAATCGAGTTGAAGAACTATGGAACATTGCATGATAAGCAGTATGGGCAGCTTCATTACCAACTTTATTTTTTATCCTGTCTGATTGCATAGACCTTGCTTGATAGATTTTTGCTAGTTTATCAATATTAGGTTCCCAAGTCAACTTTGAGTCAATGGTTATGCCAAGACACTTTACATCGAGTGAGGGATTATGTGACAACGAGAACATAATTGAATGGGTCTTGCTTCTATTCATACTAAGGCTATTCGCATTGAACCAGTCCGTAGCTTGCTAAATAACTAACTTTTTTAATTCATAAGATTCTTCATCCTTGTTTTTCCGAAAGGCGAAGGTGGTGTCATCGGCGGAAAGAATTTTGAACGTTGTCATTGAATTTGGCAAGTCATTGATATAAATCAAGAGAAATAGTGGCCCAAGGACACTACCTTGTAGAACATTCAAGATCGATTGCATGCTACTGAGTTCTTCATCGTATAATACGCATTGCTTTCTCTCGTTCAGATATGACGTGAGTAGATTGTGTGCCACACCTACAAAGCTATAGTATCTTAGTTTTTCCACTGAAATATCCGTAGAGACACAGTCGAACGCCTTGCTTAAATCCAAGAATATGCCAAGTGTTGATTCTTTGTTTTCGAAGCCATCAGTCATGTGATTGACTAATTTGAGCACTGCTTTCGACGGGTTTCTCTCTTTTCTGCATCCAAACTGTCTGACTGTCGAGATGTTTATGCGCTCTAAATAATTAATAATTCTTATTGCTATTATTTTTTCTACAATTTTCGCAATTGGTCTGTAGTTTGGAGAGAAGATTGATGACGCTATTTTTGAAAATGAGAATGCATAGATTAAAGCGTACTTATTGAAAAGCACAAAATATTATAATTAATGAATAACAAGCTCTCATACAAATGCGCTAAAAAGTAAAAAATAATTGCTTTGGATGTGTGATGTAGGTTATTCTGTGAGTTATAGCTTGTCGCTTCTGTATTCGAACTGAAAACTTTGCGTGACAAGCTCTTGACTCCATAACTCACGGAATAATCTACGTCACACATCCAAAGCAATTATTTTCAACTTTTTTGCTCATTTGTATAAAAGCTTATCTTTGAAAAAGTTCTTTAATAATTATTTTATTCATTTCATCTTAAAGATAAGTTATGTCGTCTGCAAAATAGTGATCAATGCAGTATTGTAGACTTGAAACTTCAAAAATAACTCCGAAATGGATGACAATGCAATATTACCTCTCTTTCTTGTATGTCTGTTTGTTTGTCTGTAATAATAATGGTATAGAAAGCAATCGATTTTAAACAAACTTCCCGATGAGCTTGAGACTTGAAACTTCAAACATAGCTCAGAACTAGATGACAAGGCATTAATAACTCGCTTTATTCTCTGTATGTTCATTTGTCTGTAACAATAATAATAATAGTTAAGAGCCATCGATTTTAAACATACTTCCCGATGAGCTATAGACTTGAAACTTCAAACATAGCTTGAAACTGGATGACAAACGAACAAACAGGCATATTTATTCAGATGAAGAGAAACTGAAATTAACCTAAAATTTGCCACATGGCTGTCATAATTTCATGGAAATTTTTAAAATCGATTGCAAAAAGTTACAAACACAAGACTAAAGCAGAACATAATTATTGAAATCCTTTGTTTTCCAATATACTACGATTTTAAAACGGAGTAAAAGTTTAAAATAATTTATCTTGTCCCCATACAGATTTATAACATTATACAGATTGTTCTGAACATTTGTGATTGTTAACTTTTGATAGCTATGAAAATACTTGTAAGATTTAAAAAAAAATGTGGGCGCATGCAATAGATAATAGTAAGGTGTGTCGGGAGTAGCTGTCGTTGAGAACAACAGTTCATATTATTTGCAGAGTAATAAAATTGTTAGTGGATTGGGTGAAATATTTAAGCATCAATTATCTATCGCATATACCCTACGTTTTTCTTTTCAAATCTTACAAGTATTTTCATTGCTATTAAAAATTCACAATCGAAAATTTTCAGGACAATCTGTATGGGTTAATAAATCTGTATGGGTCTAGGATAAATTATTTGATACTTTTTGGTCTGTTTTGAAAAGGTGGTATACTGAAAATAATATTTAAATAATTAGTGATAAAATATTTGACAAAAGCATCATATTATTTCTTGTTCGTGAATTTCATGCTCTGAATATATTCAATATACATGTTTTCTTATTTGTTCAACAAAATTCATGCCAATACTGGAACGATGTTTTATTCATGCTTTCTCAATAATACGTATAAATATGACGTGATTCTTGAGGTTGTCATCCACTTATAATGAGGACACGTAGACAATACCTTATTTTCTTAGGGTGGGTATAACATAATAAGATCTACCTCAGGTAGAAAGCTCGAAAACTTCACCACGCCATATGCCCAGGAAGTAATAAAGGTAATATTTTATTCCCTTTTGTCATGCCCAGAATTAATTCTGTAAAATATTAATAAATGACAAACGTAATCTTGATAGTGTCGTTACGTTGTTAACTAGTCCATTATTAATTACTGTCTAATCTTAATTTAGAATCTGTGATTTTAAGCACGCATAATCTCTTTCATATTATATTTATACTATAATGGTTAAACCTGGTGTACACGTAGATATGAGTATCTTCTAATTAAATATTCATCTTTTCAATTCCGGGGTGTCGTTTCATAACATGAAATAATTATTTCCTTTCATCGTTTACAGTATACGAGGGAGAATAATTCCTCTTGACAATTTCAAAACCTTGTTAGGAATTAATTTTCGAGCCCAGACACAGTACTGACTTTTCAGCATAAACGGTCAGGATATATAATATATATGTATATATATATATATATATATATATATATATATATAGGAATAAACGGATATATATATGGGAATTTGTTTTTTCTCGGGATTTAGGTTCTTTCGGAAAATAAAATAATCTGTGTTTTATGAAATTATAATCTCAAAGGAATGAAGGGAGAGATTTTATTATATTATTATGTTACTTTTCTTGAATTTTTTATGTCAATTTTGTCATTAAGGGCATACTCATTATTTTTTATGTATATCATTTGCAATAATTGTCTTTTTGCCGTGTGTTTCTCGTTTGCTAGACTGTTTGTATTTTCATAGTCAAAATCATGGTTGGTTTTTCTTCTTTATTTGTTTAATGCAGTTGAACAGTTTTTTGTATATTTGTGAGCTTAAATTCTATTTTCTAGATGCTGTGAGGTTTGACCTATGTATTCACCGTTGCAATTTGAGTTATTTCAAGGGATTTGGTAGACGACATGAGTGCTTTTTTCTTTATGATTTTTCGTTCTTAATTTGGAAAATATTATTTTATTTAGAGTATTATGCCCTTTGTGTCGTATTTGAAGGTTGTATTGTATCATTGTTCTGGCATTCTCTTCTGATAGGCTATGTATATATGGTAGTCCTATATAGTGATTTTTTGATTTGTTTGTAATATATTTTTATTTTCTGGCTATTTTATGGTAAAAAACGTAATTATAATTTCCTAAAAGCACTGTTTTTCTAATGAAGTAATTATCCACGACTTTGAAGAAACTGATGAATAAAAAAAAGAAGAATCTTTCTACTCCGGTGCAGGGAACTATATGTTTCCCCGAAATTCCTAAATATCAATACCAGTCACATCACACCTATTGATGTGAACCTCCAACACAAATTCCAACAAGTAATACTGAAGGAGTTTGAACAAAAAATTATCACCTAGTATCAGATAACGATAAGTACTTTTAAAAGCTTCAAACATGTATTGAAAATGAACAAAATAACCTAAAAAACATATTGCTAGAAGAAATATATCAATTTTTTTATTTGAGTTGAAACAAGGAAAAATGAAACCGAACAAAACAAATGAAATAACTTCATAACCTCAGAAAGGAAGACCTCCAAAAAATATTATACAAGGATGAATGGATAGAAAACAAAACTAATATTGAAATACTCGAAGACATCAAAGAAATATTGGCTATATGTCCCAATCATGCCATTAATGTACCAGAAGAAAAAATGCATTGCCACTATAGGAGCTAACACACGAAGGCGTAGAAAGGCCAACAAAATATTTTTTTAAACATTTGGAATTGCCACTTTGAACTAACAATTGTCACTTTGAACTGACAGTTGTCACTTTGAAGTTACAATTGTCAATTTGAAGTGACAATTATCAATTTGAACTGAAATTGTCACTTTGAACTGACAGTTGTCACTTTGAACTGACAATTGTCACTTTGAACTGACAATTGTCACTTTGAACTAACAATTGTCACTTGGGAGTGACAATTGTCACAAACATAAACATTTTGGATTGCCTCTTTGAACTGTGGCAGTTCGAAGTGACAATTGTCAGTTCGAAGTGACAATTGTCTGTTCGAAGTGACAATTGTCATTTCAAAGTGATAATTGTCACTTCAAAGTAACAATTGTCAGTTCAAAGTGACAATTGTCACTTCAAACTGACAATTGTTAGTTTAGAGTGGCAATTTCAAATATTTAAACAAATATTTTGTTGTTGGTCCTTCTACGCCTTTGTACTAACCCAACCCATTTGCATGAACAGGAAAAGACAGAAATGAGACTCAACTTTTGCAGCATAGTTACCAATTTTGAAAACTATAATGCCAATCCAGACTATAAACAGAAAACATTGGAAAAAAAGATCAAAAAAGTCCAACGTTTAATAAAAAATAACAACATTAAAGTATTAAAACTAGACAAACGAATAAAACACTCGTCGTACACTCTGAAGAATATGACAGAAAATGGAAAAAAACACATTTGAAGATATTAATAGAAACCCTTCAAGCAAATTCCAAACTAAAAATAATAATTTGAATGAACAATGGATAAAAAAAGGATTAATACTAGAAAAACTTGCAGATTATTTGAAAATAAACAATGCCCTGCCACCCAAAGTATATGCATTACCAAAACAACACAAAGAAAACACGCCATCAAGGACAATAGTATCATGCATTCAATCACCTTCCGAGAAACTATATCAAAATATCTAGCGTATATAATGACTAATTGCTTGAGTGATTGCAGAGGTAAAAACCCATATTATATAAAAGATTTAACACGATTCAAAAATCAATTAAGAAACATAAACGTTCCTGAAAATCATATAATGTTATTTCTGGATGTAGTTTCGCCCTACACAAACATACCATTGAATGTAGCACAAAACATAATAAAAAAAAAATCGGGACAACATAAAAGAACATATACCACTACCTGAATTTCTGACAGCAATAGAATACACCTTAACATCAATACTTCTAATACAATGATAAATATTATAAGCAAATCGAAGGCTGCGCTATGGGAGCTGCAATATCTAGTGTGATAGCTCAAATGGTCATGGAAGACTTTGAAACCACATCTATACCAAAACTAAATTTCAAATACCGTTATATGAAAGATATGTAGATGACTGTATACTAATAGTACCAGAAACCCTCACAAATCATGTTCTTATCATGTTCAACTCCTATCACAGAAAACTTAATTACCCAATAGAATTGGAAAAAAATAAAAAAAAAATTTTTTTAGACTTAACTCTTTACAGAATCAACAATGAAATAAAAATCAGATGGCACACAAAACATATATGCTCAGGCCAATACCTACATTTCAACTCACATCTTCTGTCCAAAAAAAATCTGTAATAATTGTACTTGCTGACAGAGCCATCGATTCATCCGATCCGGAATATAGACCTTAGCGAAAACAGTCTTATTCGAAAACAACCCAGAAACAAATGATACATAACATTTTTCGACAAATAATATATTTTCTTACAATAAAATGGAAAGAAAAAAAAATATAACAAACAAATCACTATATTGGACTATAATATATATAGGGCCTTTCAGAGGAAAATGCCAAAACAATGATACCATACAACCCAAATAAGACAAACAGGGCATAATACTCTAAATAAAACAATATTTTCCAAATTAAACACGGATAATCCTGAGGAAAGCACTCTACTACTACGAAATCCCTTGTAATAACTCTAATTGTTGCAACGGTGTGTACATAGGTCAAACCTCACAGCATCTAGAAAATAGAATTAAAGCCCACAAATATACAAAAAACTGCTCAACTGCACTAAACAAACATAAAAGATGATTTTGATTATGAAAACCACCATTATTTTCAAAATAAAAATACAAAAATTCTAGCGACCGAAAAACACACGACAAAGACATAATTCTTGGAAATGATACACTAAGAAAATAATGAGAATGCCCTCAATGACAAGACTGACATAAAAAATTCAAGCAAGATATAACACAATATCATATAATAAAATATCCCCTTTCATTCTTGTTAGATGTCCCCCACTCCTACCAGTCAAGCACAAACAAAATAGATAGCAGCAGTAACACTATTACGAAAGCACAGGCTCATACAGCTAACACCTTGTGATGATGCCATACAACCTCCAAATAAGACACAGAGGGCATAATACTCTAAATAAAACAATATTTTCCACATTGAATATAAAGAATCCCAAAGAAAGCACTCTACTACTACGAAATCCCTTGTAATAACTCAAATTGCTGCAACGGTGTATACATAGGTCAAACCTCACAGCATCTAGAAAATAGAATTTAAGGTCACTAATATACAAAAAACTGCTCAACTGCACTAAACAAACATAAGAGATGATTTTGATTATGAAAACCACTATGATTTTCATTATGAAAATAAAAAAAATTCTAGCAACCGAAAACACACGACAATGACCGAATTCTTGGAAATGATATACTTAGAAAATAATGAAAATGCCCTTTATGACAAGACTGACATAAAAAATCCAAGCAAGATATAACACATCATAAAATAAAATATCTCCTTTCATTCTTGTTAGATGTCCCTCCTCCTATCAATAACTTATAACATATAAACAAAAATACGACACCATTGCCCTCATAAAACCAGTCGAACACAAACAAAAAAGATGGCAGCAGTAAAATTATTACAAAACCACAGGCTCATACAGCTAACACCTTTTATATAACATAAAAATTATGAAATGTGCTTTCAAACATGTATCATAACCTCTTTCCTCACAGAAAAAAATGTTTTTGTAGATAAAAATCTGAAGAAGCCTGTAGGCCTCCAGGCGAAACGTAATTATAATTTCATAAAAACACAGTTTATATATATATATATATATATATATATATATATATATATATATAAACTAGCTGATATCCCCGACTCCGTCCGCGTGGAGTTTATATTTTTTGTTTATGTTTCACTTTGTCTCCTTCTATCTAGCTTATGCCTGTGGCTTTGCCAGCTTCCCTTTATCCTGTTTCCCGTTATCTCATTCCTCGTTATCCACCTCACCTATTATCCCGTTTCCCGTCATTCCGTTTCCCGTTATCCCGTTATCCTGTTATCCCATTATCCCGTTTTCCGTTATCCCGTTTCCTTATCCCGTTTTCCGTTACCCCCTTTTATCTATTCTTTATCCCGCTATCCCGTTTTTGCTTTTTGCGTTATCCCATTAGCCACTTATCCTGTATGTATTTCATCCCGCTATGATGACAGGAATAGAGTATGTGACAATAAAACCACATTTCTTCATAACCAAGTGCAACCAATAGAAGGTGAGCTCCCATTTCAGGTATATTTCACATATATATATATATATATATATATATATATATATATATATACATATTAATATATATATACTAGAGTTCCGCTGGACCGTACCGTAGTATCGCGCACTCGGTTTGTCATCGTCGCCAGAATAGCTCGCAGAGATGGTAGATTTTTTCCTACTTACTTGACACTTATCGTCATATTTTGGACAACTCACACAATATCTTTATAAATTGTAGCCTATGTATTATTTTGATGTATGAGCTATATTATTGTAAAGTTTCATCAAAATCCATCCAGTAGTTTTTACGTGAAAGAGTAACAAACATACTTACAAACTTTCGCGTTTATAATATTAGTAGGATTAGTAGGATATATATATATATATATATATATATATATATATATATATATTTATATCATCAAACGCATTCCAACATTCACTGACTGTAGTAGGTGAAGCATGAATAACAAATACTGATTTTTTCCTCTACTCTCTGGCCATAGAACTATCTATGCTAGCAGAAAAATCTGAAACAATATTGGACACATTTTCCCTTTGAATTTTTTATTTTTTCAATTTTTCAAATACTGTTATATAATGGCATTATACATATATATATATATATATATATATATATATACAGGGTGTAATCTAACTTCTTGCACACCCGTGAATGATGAGTGTATAATGCCATTATATAACAGTGTTTGAAAAATTGAAAAAATGAAAAATTTCAAAGGAAAAATGTGTCCAATATTGTTTCAGATTTTCCTGTTAGCATAGATAGTTCTATGGCCAGAGAGTAGAGGAAACAATCAGTATTTGTCATTCATGCTTCACCTACTACAGTCAGTAAATGTTGGAATGCGTTTGATGAGGTGACTTAATAAGTTTGAGTTTTCTGAACCCCAGTAGGGCAAATAACAATTATTTTAAATCAAGATTAAGAAGTAGGATATTTTGATCTACATAATTATTCAAATAGTTCATTTTGATTTCAACGGAAGTGGCCGCAACTTTCATTTTTTATATGGCACCCTGCACAAAAATTGTTATTATGCAAAGCAGCTCTGAATTTGTGTACTTTTTTTGTAAGTCTGGTGTGTAACGAGTTACATCGGCGTGTGAATATTCTTCAAAAGAAATCATCAACTGCTCGTTTTTCCAAATTTGAGAAATAATTTGTAGCTATTCACTATATAATTTTAATTCTGTGAATTCAAAGTCAATTCATTTTCACACCACCATTAGGTAGAGTGGAAGGCGCCTTTTTCCAATAGTGTGATATACCCAATCAATCAATAAATCAATCTTTATTGGTGCTATGACAAAATTTTTTTTACACAAGTCAATGTATGGCAGATTACTGGTATGTAAAATTTTAAATATAAACATGTTAAAATAGGTACAGAAAATACAGATGTATCACAACTACAAAATATAATCATAAAATACATAATACAAGAGGTACCTTATGATTTCCACTAGGTAATGCAGTTGGAAAATCTCAGGAAAAAGAATTCTTCGTATTTGTAAAGTGGAGAGTCGAGAAGTAAGTTTTTCATGTATCGCCTGAAAGATGTATGATTTTGTATCCTGACCCATTCTGAAAGCGTATTGAAAAATTTTGGTGCATGATAAGATTCAGCTTCTCTAGTTCTCAGCAATCTCTGATGAGCTATGTGGATGTCATGAGAAATCCCTGTGTTATATTGATGATTATGCATATTGGTACTATGTGAAGCTTCATTTTTGTTCCAGATGAAGTAGGCACCTGAATATTAATATACAAGGAACATTCATCATTTCAATATTTACAAATGCTTGTTTGCAGTCTTCTTTGTATTCGAGTCCTGTTATTACCCTTATCGCCCTTCGTTGAATTTTAAATACCTTCTCGACATGACATGTATGTCTCCATGCGATAATTGCGTAAGATATGGATAAGACCGTAATGAGCAGTTATAATCGTCTTTTGAGATACTATATTAAAGAAGTTTCTCAATAGAACAGTGTTACTGAAAGCCTTTCTAGCAACTTTCCCATAATGCTCTTGGCAGATCAATTTGGAATCGCGTGTTAAACCTAGGAAATTAACTGTGGTCGATGATGCTACTTGATGAGGTCTTAGTGAAAATATATTTTTTCCTGACAGATCGAGTAGGCCTACTCCACAATTGAGTGCGGCTCTTATTCCGTAATTTATGTCCCAAAGAATATTTCAATTTTTTTCTCTTTTTGTTGGCCCTGTTCGGCTGATGAACTCACTTCATATTCGTCTTCGTTGTCTTACCCATTTTCTTCACTGAGATGGGCTTCCATCCATGTCTCGAAGATGACCTCTAGTGCATTCTCGCATGATTCATCATTGCAGGATACGCATTCAACAGAGCACTTCAACCCACTTTTTCTGCGGCCACATGCTCCAACGCATCCCTTTTTGCAATTGCATGAAATGCCATTCAATTGGGTATCTGGGGCAGGTTTCTCGTGACACATCAGACTTACAGAAAATGTGGCCATACAAAAAATGTAGGCAATCTAGACTTTTTCAAGGTCGGAAACTTGGATTTTCCATCGGGACCCGGAACTGACTAACATATATCAAAATCCTTTTGTAGGGCAGATGCCTTCTTCAGTCCCTATTGACTGGAGTAATATTCTATGGATCCTATCAAGGTTCTAGGATTTGGAAGTATAAAATTATAAAGGTTCAAACATAATTATAATAACACAGCTTGCAATATATAATTCATCTTCTTGTGCTATCCATTATTGGGTATGATAAACTGACAATCAATAAATATTGAGACGTTGATGCCTGCAAATAAAATCTATAATGCTTTTAAAAACAAGTTCTCCGGCACTGCTCCGATATAACTCGAATCATCATGGAAGACGTAATATTAGTTGATACCGATAAAAAATCACAATGAGGGTCAGGACATTATCATTTGATTAATCGCATGGATATACATTAATCAGAGACCCATTAAATCCAGTTTTTTACAAGGAAATCCCCTCCTCTTGTCGTGTTATCGTGTATACCTTCAAACGACCATAAAACAACCGTAAATGGCACTGTTTGTAGTGGAAACTGTTGTACAAAATCAGATAGAGTTTATTATATGCAACAACAACCCTTATTTTAGATAAATGACTTTTTTGTAGCAAACCCATGTAAAAGGTCACTTAGACAAAGGTTATTACAAAGTGTTTTCGTTATCTTGTTCATCGAGTTTTCACACCCAGCGTTTGATGGATGAGTTGGGACCATATCTGATGGTCGCTGGTCACGACACGACACAACTTTCATGGAACTTCGATATGCCATCATATGGTAGAGACTGTATACACCCAATATGTTTTCTTATGCTCTGAAATGAAACATGGAACAATACAGCGGTCAATGATTTGCACAGTGGTGGGTATTTGGGTGATGGTAGAATCTGGGACGGTGGATTTTTACGTTAATTTTGAGCAATTTCCAAAATAAACTTTATCAGATATTCATTTTGCTTTTTGGATGTGGATTTTGACGTGAATTTGTCCACAAAATAAATATCGCATTGTGGGTAACAAAAATAGCTAACTTAATTTAAAATCCATTCATGAGTATATAAGTATGAACAAAAATATTCGACTGAGGAGAAATAACTGGAATTAAACAAAAGACACACACTTCACTAAACTGGGTTTACAAAACCACGATGTTTCATTATAGGTGAATGTTCCTCTGTCAGAAGATACTTTCAATAAAGAATTAAATTTAATTAAACAAATTGTGTCAATATATATGGTATATCTCGAATTTAGTTGACAGCATTCTATTGGAAAAAACTCTATGAAAAGGCAATTCAAAAAGTGTATCCTACCGACTCAAAGACAAAGTAAAATTTAAGGGTTATTACTTATTTTGGCAAACGTTCACAGAAAATATCTATTTGTTCAAGACATAAAGATATTAATATTGTTTACAGAACAAATAATACTTTGGGAATATTAATCGAAAACAACAAAGATCTAATTCAACAGTCTGGAGTATATAAACCAACTTGTGGTACTTGCCCAAGTTTTTACATAGGGCAATCAGGTATAACTCTCAAGCAACGCATATTCGAGCATAGAAACAGTTTTATTACAGACAAATCCAATCTGACCATCTCCTGACTGGAAAGCATTGCTTTGCTAATGACTCTGAACTGTTGCATGTAGAAAAGAAGGGTCAAAAAGTCAACCTCCCAGAAAGCTTGGAGATTAACAAATAATTCACAATATTTATAAAATGAGATTAGTTTGAATAATTTGCCCCTTTAAAATCTGTTTACTACAACTTGAATAATTTTTTGCCAATAATCACTTAATTACCTAATATCTAACTGACTACCTGCTCCTATTGTTTATATCGAATCCCAGTAATTGTAATTCAGTTGATCTGCACTTGGAAAAACTATATCATAGCGAAACATGTGTCATGGGTTTTGTAAACCGTTTTTTGTGGAAATTGTAGTGAAGTATTTTGTGTTTACTTTGATTATAGATTTTCATCAAGTAACGGCCGCGTCTATTAAAAATTCACTAAATGTCTATGCTTATGAAATAAAAGTAATACTTCGACACCATGTTGTTCTATTCCACAGTGGATTTATGGGTAAAATATGGAATAATTTCACAAAGAATGTTGCTCATGTCGTTAAACAAACTTTTTTGGTCAGGATTCAGGTCAGAGTTTTACGTTAAATACTTCACATCTTCATGAAAACCTTGAATGTATTCATATTCTGTACAAAATTAACAAAGATTGTACTAATTGCAATTCAATTCATTATTAAATATTCAATCAGCTCTGCTTTTCACGTTAACAAAGCGATTAACTATATGGAATTTGTCATTTGTCACCCCACAGCCAACTTTGATAGTGTTATTATGACGCGTAAAATTATCATTTACTTTGTATGCGAAATTATTCAATTCTTTCAATATTTTTTCCTTGTTTCCAGTAGATTAAAATTATGGAACGTATAAAGAATAATATTTATTTTGAATTATTATTAAAACCTTGGTTCACTAGAGCACAGGGGAAAAAAATGCAATCAAAACTGCTTTACCACTGAACTGATTTACCACTATTATTTACATCGCAGGTTTTTTTTCTCTTCTCTAGAACAATAAGGTTATGCGATATAAGTAGAATGTTTTCTACTTTATCCAAATATCTTAAACTGATTCTACTAGAGCATAGGAAAATTAAAATATTTGCCATCAAAACCGCGATTAATGAATGAAGGTGCCACCGATATGAATTAATTAGCGTCCGATAGAAGTAGGCCTAAAAATGTTTCCCTTCCTCTAGTACTATAAAATTGTGTGATATGAGTAGAATATTATCTACTTCATTTAATTATTTGAACATTTCACTACAGCACAGAGATATGAAAAAAACATTACATTAAAATTATTTTGATTGCTTTTTATAATGTGACACTTTGGAAATTATATTGAATGTTTTTTTTTACTATTGTAGTGGATATGTTTGATATATTATGGATAGTAGACACTTTTTCTTCACGTATTTTTTTCATCATTACCTTCCTAAAGAACATGGAAAAAAGTAGGAATGTAAAAGTATATACAAATAAAAACAAATTATTAAATAGGTACTTTATTCACCAACACAAATTAGGAACATTGAATTTACAAGAAATAAACTTAAGTTTTACTTTGATTTTCATTATTCTAATAATTATGTATATCGAATACACTGTTGTTATAAACAATATTACTAGGTTGTATCGCTGTTTGTTGGCAGTGCTGAATTATATTGTTATTATTGACGTATTTTGGTTATTTTCCACTGACTGATCACCTCTCATGTCCCGAATTATATCTTGATGATGCTCAACATCCATTTGAAGACATATTTTGGACTGGGGATTACTGTGTCCGTTAATCTTAATAAGCTGCTGTTCCTGTACACCACTCTTTGCCAAGTTTGGTACTGCCATAGCCCTTGCTGAATGATTTGTAACTTTAGATTATTTCATAACGGCTCCTATTCCAGAAGCGGATTCCTTTAACCGAGAAGATATTGTGTTTTTACCAACAGGACTATTTTTGTACCATCTTTTTGAAAACTGTGCATTCCACTTCAGATTGGGAGTTACGAACAATCTATTTACTATTAGATACCCATATTTTTTCTAAATATTTTTTCAATAATCGTATCGGATACTCGTTAATATTGCCATCGTTTCTTATTAGTCACTCACTATTAGCCAGTTTTTTTATCCACCTTGAATTGTTTTCGTAAAAACGGGATTGTATTCAATTCTTCCAGTTAAATTTCCTTCGTGATCTAATTCTTTAACAAAATGGTCTACCTTTGCTGTAACCTCTCCAGGCTAAATAGAAAGATAGTATAGAGTATGTGGGCGGACAGAACCATTAGCATGTAGGCCTCTCTACCGGGCTCGTTATGCACCCACCGCTGCTGGGAATCGGTTTAGCTTTGAAGGTAACCTATTTCGTGAGCGAAGGAGGCCAGCCTTCTAACCGATTCCTTTCTCACACTTTCTGGGTTCAGAGCGATGCTCCCGAGGTACGCTTTCCGTATCGCGGCCACTGCTGGGCATTCCGTGAGGATGTGGGTGGCTGACTCCCCATCCCCCAAGCACTACCTGCATTCAGTATCATCCGTGATAATGAGGTCCCAAGCAGCATTATAGTGACGGAAACTGATACTGCAACTTCGACTCGTTGGTTATCACGTAATCACCACTAAATCTACCACTATACAGTAAGAATAACTGAAATTTTATATTTGTATGGTTGTAGTCACGTAATTCCCATCTATGGTAGCCACTCCACAGTTCTATAACTTATTATTAGTGTCATTTGAGGTGTCTGAAACATTGAGGCGACTGAGCAAATCAGTTTGAAGGTTTTTAAACTTGAAAGTGGTGAATAACCGCTGCGGTAACCATCCTGTAACACTCAAATATCACTTAGAAGTCACAGTCACTTTCAAGAGAGTATGATATAGTTTAGGTGACGTTTCGGTAACTTCCATGAAACCTTCAATGCGGCAGGCAGTTGATTGTGATATGTGGTGATGGTTGCCACGTTTTTGCTATATCCATAATTGATAGCCACAGTATGCATTTAATAAAAGTCACTTCAAATTATAATAACCTTCAAAGTTCACCATTCCGCGCGATAACGAAAGCTAACCTAAGTTTTCTCAAATTGTTTTATAGTGGCATACAAAAAGTAGTTTAACCTATTACGTAAAACATATTTATTCAGTATGAAATGGATTATGCGTTTTCAATAGACAATTTTCCTTGATTTCGAAGTGACCGTGGATTGGTCCGTGCGATGACGAAAACTAACCTAACTTTTCTCAATTTATTTTGTTGTGGCCTACAAAAAGTTCGTTTTACCTGTTACGTGTATGATATTCATTTAAAATAAAATGGGTTATGCGTTTTCAATGGACAATTTTTCTTGATTCTGTATAAAAAGGTTAATTTAAATAGATCGGATCTCTGACTTGTGCTCCTGCTTAAAATTTATACCTTAATTGTTGATTCTGTCTGCATGAATGCCATCATTTTCATAACCGTAAGTATTGTTACTTGATACTGGATAATTGTTGATTGGAGCTGCATGTCCTTTTTTAACAATTAATGAATATGTACCCGCAATTTCGAGGTTATAACTTTGAAGTGGCCGGTTATAATAGCTCGACGTGTTCGCCCCTTTCAAGGGTATAAGACCTATTGTAATTTTTAGGTGATAACTTTGAAGTGGTGAGTCATGGGCCTGCGACGTGGGTGCCACTTGCCAGTGGTGGGAAAGTTAATAATTTAGTTCCACTGGGCACTTTATGATGGCAGTAGCTTCCGAGTGGATATTTACACTTCCTGACACTTTAACTCTGAAGTTATATTCTCCAAAAGCAGCCATATTTACAGAAATATGCTGGGTCGCCATTATTGGAGAAATGATCGAAATATTCAATAAAGATTTATTTGTCGTCAGCAATGCATCGAACGAAGTAATTAATTACGTAAGTATTCATTTCAACTGATCAAGATTAATAAAACAATGTTTGGGAGATTTATGTACAAAATTTCAGAGGCGAGTTATTTCCAAAATTATGTTTTCCTTAAATACATAGTATTCATATGGCGCGTGCTCACAATCGAACTACAAGACCCATATATCACATAAATCTTTCGATTGTTTTAATTTTATCCCGATCAGAAGTATCCTAATTCAATATACTTACCTACGCCTTTGTATGTGTATATGTTATATATTTTTATAGTTGATCGAGTATTAGAAATGAATCAGGCAAAATGGAAGTATGAGGAATATTTATCATAAAAATATGTTGCTGAACAGAGATCGAGCTATGTTTTATTCACACAAACACAGTCAGTTGTTTAACGTGTCTAGTGTCGGCCACTACATATCCACGTTTTTGCCAGATGACCACAACGTGGTTGGAATGTGGCTATCTGAGATCCAGGAACGTAGATCAGAACGTAGCAGCCACCAAAAAAGTGTTGCCCATTTTGGTAGCCGCCGCGTGCTAGAACCGTGTATATTACCTGGCAGTGGTTGTGGTCAAACACCTCAAAGTTTTCCAGAATTGTGGCTGCTACGTTCCGTCCACTTAAAATGCTACTCGGGGTATTTGTTTAGATGGCAGTGCCCCCTGAGGAGCCCTACCACTATGCTTATATCCTTTCTGCTCAGTGTGAGCGGAGTTTCAGCCCTCCTAGTAGAGGGGCCCCTCGAAGTGGATTTTCGATTGTCCAATGCCAGGAGCTTTTTTCCATGCCTCCTGGAATTTTACTCCCAGGATTTTCTTCATGGTTGAGACGCTCCATGATCTAGAAACTCTTAGTATTGGCTCTGGTCCAATCGTTGAGCTTTTTGCACCTAGTATGGCCAAATGGTCGACCCGTTCATTTCCGGGCACATCGGTATGACCGGCGACCCACAGTAGGTTTACCTTATTGGCGATGGATAGCCTTTGCAGATCGGCAATGCATTCCGACACCAGCAGCAAACGATGTGAGGGCCTTGTTCACCGCTTATCGTGATTTGCTGGCCGTGGTAGCCTCTGTTGATATTTTCTCTTACACAGGCGAGTATGGCGAAAACGTCTTCCTGATAAACTGAAACAAAATTTCCCAGGGCATAGTAGAATTCAGCTTTTGGAAATTGCCCGTATACCCCGGCGCCGTCGTATTCACCCATCTTGGAGCCATCTTTTTACCAGATGATCTCATTGGTGGGGATCAGGCGGTAATCCATCTGCTCCCAGTCCTCCCTTTTGAGAATGACTGACAGCGGCCTTTTGGTGAATCGTATGACAGGTGACGAATTGTCCCCTGGCATCTCAAGGAGTGGACAATCCTTCACTGTTTGATTCCATAATCGAGAATGTACATACATTCCCTTGCTCCGCCATTGATTGGATCATCTCAGGCGAGCGATGGCTTTGCGTGCCTCGTGTTCAATGAAGAGGTGCAATGGAGGCAGGCCCATGAGTGTCTCCAGCGCCCTAGTGGGTGCCGTCCTCATTGCACTTGTTGTCGCAAGACCGGCAAGTCTGTGCACCTTGTCTAATTGTGTTTTTGATTTGCGTCGTGTAGATCCAGTACAGAAAATCTTGGGGCTGAGCCCCCACGTACTGCCAAATGCCCTTCTGCATGCCCAGAACGCGCACTTTGTGTTCGATATGTAGACTAGTTCGCATGGAACAATATGAACAATTTTCGCTGCAAAGCCACGGTTTCATTTCAATTACAAATTTGTACAGTTTTTGCGTATTCATCATTTGTGGGGGCAGCTGCACTTCATTTCATTTTTCTTGGGTTTCCTTGTGAGTGTCGGCGTTTCGCCTCCTGCGCAGCTCTTGCTGCTACGAATTTGACATCGATAAATGGATTGAACTTGAGCTGAAATTTGGCGAAGCACATTTCTTGGAGCTGCTTGGCTGTTGAATTCCACATCACCTGAAACAATAACAAACTCTGTCCTCATCTCACTACATATGGAGAAACCTAAAATAAATTTCCTTTCTTGAAATAAACAGTAATATCCTACCTTCACAGCAGATTCTTTATAGTCTTCAGATTTTTTTTTCATCATATAGAATCCCCGATCCTCCAAAATTCTATCTAACTCTTCGGCAATTGTGTATTTCTAGAAATTGTTTCCATATTGTTGCCTTTGATTTTTTTGTACTACGTGGAATTAATATATTCACCTCTATTTTTATCATTTCACTATTCCCTGATCCAGAACGCGTCATTTTCTTTTTGTGTCTGATGCAACAGGAAACGCGACCACGCTTTTGAAACTTGTCAGGAAAAACGTCAAAATACCTATCACTCCTATGCAACACTAACAACAGCCTACTATGATATCCCTCACATGGGTATGTCACCAATTCAATTCTATTTTCAGATAGATTCGTCATGAAATTTTCGTGCCGAATCTCCCGCGAGCTTGAATTAAAATTCTGGAAATTGTTTCTCAGTTGCAAATTTTTCTAAAACATTTTTAAAAAATTCGCACCTCGAAAAAATTTTCGGAAATAATTCATTCTCTAGGGAGATTATAAGTGAAAAGTACACTCATAGATGTTTTGTCTCATCGTCGAGTATATTCATTCATATCATATTATACTCATCCCTTCAACTAGCTTGATATATTTTATGTTCATTACCAGCTATTCAATATATTCAAGTATGCTGAAGTCATACCACTTCACAAAGGAGGAGATGAATCGTTGTCGATAATAGGCGAGGACACGAGAAATTATTATAGCTTTAAATATGCTTTAAAATACAAAACGCATATATGAATGTACAATGAAAATATTTTTTGAGTCAAATTTCAATTACAGTAGTTCCTATTCGTTTTTTTAAATCAGCAAATTTTGAAACTACTATTGGCGCTCTTTGTGACCGAGCAGCCTATAAAGTTGATTGTGAAGTTAAACGGCAATGTTGCTAAGTTTCTTCAACTATAAATGTCAGAACTAAAACATTATTCCCAATGTCAAGCGAATTTGAAGGGTGTAAAAATATTCGATCTGTCATAAAAAATATATTGTCGATTTTACAGTGCGCATTAACCTTGTTATTTTTTATATTATGAATCGTTGTGGTCCATCAAAACGATTTCTGATGAAGAGGAAGCCAATCATTTATTCTTGTTATGGAGGCGCGGCCTAAGATTTGAAAATATGGCAACGTTGCAAAATTGATTGAAGCTGTCAGCTGTGGGATTGGTTGATCGGGTGATTACGTCACTACATTTTGCAATGGCGCTAGAAAGAAGCCATTTGAATTTTGCCGACTTATTTTTTTTTACGTTTTAGAAAATAAAAAAAACAGAGTTTTTACAAGCTGTAAAATCCATTAAAAATATTTATTTTCTCAGATAAGTGATTTCTCAATGTACAGAATCTGTATGATTATAAAAACAAAAATGAGAGAAAAATTGAGTCTTTGAAGCGAGAAAATACTTTTTCAAAATGTAGGAAAACTTTGAAAGTAAGCAAGAGGAAATAACAAGATCAATAGAATGAGATAGCGTGTGGTATGATATGTTGCATCTATGCATTGGTGAGTTCAGAAAATAATTTGTATGAGATTGTTCGTTCGTTCGGAAAAAAATACTGATGCCTAGTAATATATGTGGGTTTACAAAGAAAATGTCACTGACGAGAGCGGGCGAATCAACCGAATTATGTATGACTTTGAAGAGGAACTCCACGATTGAAATTTTTCCTCTATTCGCTAGTGTTAATAAGTTCAGTTCATGCTGAAAGTGGGTACGGTTGTTGGGGTATAATGGAAAACATTTTTAATTGACCAAATCTATGAATAAATTCTGAACCCGCTCATCGAAAGACATTTTAGAATCGAATATTATTCTTAAGTCCTTTATTTCCATGTCAGTTTTCGAAGGAAGGGAAAGATATTCGATGATAGTGATTTATAATGCTTTTTCCGCGCCCAAATGAAATGTGTTAATACTTTTCAGAATTCAGATATATACTATTTACCTTACAGTAATCATGAAGGGCGTTGACGTCCTGCTTCGTTAGTGTGAAGTCGTCAGCATCAGGAATTGAGTGGTATATTGTTACGGCTTGATAGGGATCAGTCAAATAATATTCAAGCCAGTTTAGTAGATTGCTGTTTATGTCGAATCCAGAGAGCTTCTGTAGCAAGACTGACCCAAATAGCATTTTCAGTGGACGCAACGTAGCAGCCAAGATTCTGGAAAACTTCGAGCTGTTTGACCACGACCACTACCACTAATATACACGGTTCTATCACGCGGCGGCAATCAGAACGGGGAACAGGTTTTGGGGTCCGCTACGTTCGAATCTACTTTCCTGGATCTCAGATAGCCACATTCAAACCACGTTGTGGTCACCTGGCAAAAACGTGGATATGTAGTGGTCCACACTAGACACGTTAAACAACTGACTGCTCTTGTGTAATTGATATGTAGCTTGATCTCTGTCCTGCAACAGATTTTTATAATAAAAATGTTCCTAATTCTTCCATTTTTCCGGATCCATTTCTACCACTTGATCGACCATGAGTATAAGAATGTTAAACATACAAACACGTAGAAAAGTAAGTATATTGAATTTGGATACTTCTGATCGGGATAAAATTGAAAGGAAAGTTTACTGTGAAATATGGGTGTTATAGCTCGATTGTGAGCACGCGCCATCTTAATACTCTTTATTTGAGAAATAATCCACCTCTGAAATTATAAACTTTGAAATCCCTCAATTTTTTTTTATCAATCTTGGTTACTTGAAACAAAACTCTCATAATAAATTAGGCGTTTGATGCAGTACTGATGAAAAATAAATCTTTATTGAATGTTTCGTTCATTTCTCTAATAATGGAAACTCAGCATATTCCTGTAAATATGTCGGCACTCCAAAGTTTTTCTCACCATGAAGTTTCCAGTGGAAATGAATAATTACCTTTTTCTCCCACTAGAAAGTGGCGCCCACGTCGCAGGCCCATGACTCACCACTTCAAAGTTATAACCTCAATATTACAATAGGTCTTATACCCTTGGACGTGGCGAACACGTCTCGGCTTCTATAACCTTCTATAACCTTCAAGTTATAACCTCGAAATTGCGAGTACCTATTCATCATAAAAAATGACCTGTAGCAATATGGTGAATTTATGCAGTTTAATTAACAATTATCAGGTATCAAGTGAAAATTATCAATTAACAAGTAATGAAACGGTCACTTCAAAATCATGGAAAATTATCTATTGAAAACGCTCAATCCATTTCATTTCTGATATATATATATATATATATATATATATATATATATAGGAAAGTATCTCGACCGGCTTATTATTATAGAATGAGTATCTATCCCCGATAGATACTCATTCTATATATATATATATATATATATATATATATAATATATATATATATATATATATATAGAAATATCTCGACCGGCTTATTATTATAGAATGAGTATCTATCCCCGATAGATACTTATTCTATATATATATATATATATATATATATATATATATATATATATATATATATCATCCACGTTTTACGTAACAGGTACAACAAACTTTCTGTAAGCCACAATAAAATAATTTGAGAAAAGTTAGGTTACCTTTGGCCATCGCGCGGACCAATCCATGGTCACTTGATGGTGAATTCTAAGGGTACTTGTAACTTTGTAGTGACTTTCATCAAATAAGAACTGTGGCAATCACTTATGGAGATAGCACGAACGTGCCAACTATGATCACATATCACAATCAAGTGCCTGTTACATTGAAGGTTTGATGGAAGTAACTAAAACATTACCGAAACTATCAAACTCTATTGAAAGTGATTGTGACTTCTGAGTGATATTCAAGTGGTACAGGATGGTTACCGCAACGGTTATTTTCCACTTTCAAGTTTGAAAACCTCCAAGGTGATTCTCCTTAGTGGCCTCAATGTTTCAGACACCTCAATTGACACTAACAAGTTATAGAACTGAGAAATGGCCACCGTAGATGGGAATAACGTGACTAAAGCCATATCAAATGTTAGTTAGTCTTACTGTATAGTAGATTCAGTGGATATAACGTGATAACCACCGAGTCAAAGTTGCAGTATCAGTTTTGGTCACTATGATACTGCTTGGGGAGTGATCGATTTTGTCAAATGCTTTGCTGAAGTCGGTATAGATACATCAACTTGGGTTTGTCATTGAGGCTATGCGGAATATACTCAGTGTAGGTGAATAAGTTGGAGTCAACTGATCAATTCCTCATGACGCCATGCTGTTCAATATTGATGATGTTTTTTACGTCGAAGAACAGATTTTCAAAAATAATGTATTCCAAAATTTTTGCTATGATTGACAGTTCAGAAATCGGTTTAGTTTCACTCCGTGCATGAGAACTGGCAGCACGAAGCTGGTTTTTCGGAAAAACTTCATGACATCGAATTCGAATCTTCAGCGATTCAAATAGGCAAAGCACACTCATCCGACCATGTACAACCTGTGAAAAAAGACTTACTTCAACCTGTGAAAAAAAGAGTTACTATCAACAATACAGGTATTTGTTATTTCCCAAACTTCTGTTACATCTGCCGCCTTACTATTAGAAGCAAGTATATTTGGTACATGGTTCAGTGGATCACGTCAGATCAATTATTTATATATTCTAAATAAAAAGAAATTATACGTAGAGTGATATACATGATTATTATTTTTCAGATTGCGTGACAATTTCTATTTTCCTGAATAAAATAAAAAAAAAAACACTTTTTTGTCCAACAAGGAGTAAAAATTCTGGTATGCCGCCTTTGACATAGTCACCGGACTCCGCTAATGTGCTTTTTTGCTCGCGAAAGCCGCGAAAGATAGGATAAATATACATTTGTATGTGACTGAATTCGCGAATTGTCACTTTTTTCAGATTCTCATTTTCTTAAAATTTCTTTAATATAACTTCAATTTCTTCAACGATCGCTAATCAAGACGATATTTCCTTACATTTGAGCCATCAATTCTGTTTCTTCGATTGATGTAACAATTTTTACACGAGGTCGAAATAGTAGGTCGACATCATCATCCTAACCAGGCAATTTAACTGCATTGCTGACAATTTTTATCTACCAAAAAAACGATTGAAAGTATTTTCTACTCACATTACTCGTTTCACAGCTTTCCGTTGTATGTGGCTGCACCTAACTACGGAACCACTTCTCCTTTATTCTTTTTAAGCACTTGCAGCACTAACGATCTCCATTCCGCCGATAAGATGAACTGCTGTTTTACTTTAAAAACACTCGCAAAAAATATTCCACGACTAAACATGCCGAACAGTGCCGAATATGATTGCACGTGAACAACAGTGAACAATAAGCAGCTGGCAATTCTGGCTAGTGAAACTTTGCGCGAAACGGCACCGAGAGCGCTGCACGTCTGGAATGGCTGAGCTCCGCCCACTTGCACGGAACCAATAGTTTTTGACGAGTTGTTTGTTACCAGATCTCAAGATTAGGATTATATAACCTGTTTTTCATACAAAAGGAAATACGCCCTCTGTAAGGGGTTAATTGAAGATTATGTAATGTGTTATTGCACAGTTCTTGAAAAATGTTGTTGGTAACCCATCTGGTCCCACTCCTTTATTTGAAAGAATTTGGAGTTTTTGAAGAATAGATTGTAAAGAAATATTGTAGGAAGAAATTTTGTTATGAGATTCTTGAGGTGTTACGTTATGAGGTGAAATGATTCTTCTCGGATTGAAAACCGAGAGAAAATATTCCGGAAATATTCTGCAAATTTTATTAGAGCTTGTGATTATCCTATCGTTATCTTTCAGCGTGTTGATTGAAGCGGTACTGTTTTTTTATTTCACGAATTGCTATATATGTTTAGAGTTTGAGTTGATACTGGTTTCACAGTGATTGATGTAGTTTTTGTAAGCCTCTTCAATTAAAAATGTTTTGAACGTCCAAAGAAATAACCTAAATTTGTAATATATTTTTTTGTAAATGGCAAATTTGACAGCGTAGCCCATCGATGGAAAAAAATTCCGGGTTGCACTCCGGGAGTGCCGACAGAAGTGAAAACGTATTTTGGCGCGTTAGACATTTTTTAGATGGGTACTAGGGTTATTGGGTTATGAATTGCATTTTATTTATGAATTGTATTGTATTAATTATTAGAAACGTTAAAATACATTTAATATTCTTTTATGAATCATCGTTAACAATTTCGACAACTCTTGTATCATCATCATTATCATTAACATTATTACAATCTAAAATAGAAACTATAGGTTCATGGTAACTAAAATAGGAAACGAACAATTTTGATTCGAAGTTATTTGAATATCTCGTGAATACCGCATCAATTGTACTTTTATATACCATTGTGCTAATATTGCGTTGATTGGACATAGTAAAATCAAATTCCCTATCCACACATTCAATTTATTTATCTAGACGCGTTGACGGTCTGCTATATGTTCATGCATATATGCACACACTATAGCTAATAATATGCGTACCGCGCTACAAGCAGTCTTCACTTCAAGCATATATGCACACACTATAGCTGCGTCTCATTACGGTGTCGCGAGTCCAGCGATTTTCTCTCACCTAAAATATGCCTACCGCGCCATAAGAAGTTTTCACTTCAAAAATCGTGAACGCCATTTTGTATTATTTTCAAAGCAAAAACTGTTCATGAACTCCAAATTTGCGGAATAATAAAAACAATCCCGAATCAGGCGGACTTTGACAGTGACACTGCATTTTTAGTGGACGGAACGTAGCGGCCACGATTCTGGAAAACTTTGAGGTGTTTGACCACAACCACTGCCACGTAATATACACGGTTCTATCATACGCGACGGCTACCAAAATGGGGAACACTTTTTTGGTGGCCGCAACGCTCCGATCTACTTTCCTGGATCTCAGATAGCCAAATTCCAACCACGTTATGGTCACCCAGCAAAAACGTGGATATGTAGTGGCCGACACTAGACACGTTGAACAATTTACTGCGCTTCTCTAATTGATATGTAGCTCGATCTCTGTTTTATAATAAATGTTTCTCATTCTTCCATTTTGCCCGATTCATTTCTAATACTCGATCGAATATATAACATACAAACACGTAAGTAAGTATATCGAATTTGGATACTTCTGATCGGGATCAAATTAAAACGATTGGAAGTTTACTGTGAAATATGGGAGTTGTAGCTCGATTGTGGGCACACACCATCTGAATACGAAAACATTATAATTTTGGAAATAACTCGCCTCGGAAATTATGTACTTGAATCCCTCAAACATTTTTTCACCAATCTTGGTTACTCAAAACCAATTCTTTCGTAATAAATTACTACGTTTGTTGCAGTACTGACGACATATAAATTTTTATTGATTGTTTCGTTAATTTCTCTTGATATTCCTGTAAATATGGCTGCTTTTGGAGAATATAACTTTAAATTGGTAGATACTGAAAATATACCACTCTAAAGTTCCTCTCATCATATAGTGGCCAGAGGAACTGAATCATTATCTTTTTCACTACATCGCAGGCGCATGACTCACCACTTCAAAGTTTAAACCTAAAAATTGCAATGGGTCTTATAGCCTTGGAAGTGACGAACATGTCGCGCAATTATAACCTGCCACTTCAAAGTTATAATTTCGAAATTGTCCATTAATTGTTAGAAAAGGACATATAGCAAGTATGGTGGATTAATGCAGCTCCAATTAATAATTACCAAGTATCAAGTAACAATTATCAATTAACAAGTAATGAAAATGATGGCATTTATGCAAACTAAACTGACAATTATGGTATGAATATTAAGCGGGCGCATAAGTCAGAGATCTGATCTACAAAATCAAGAAAAATTGTCTATTGGAAACACATAACCCATTTAATTTTGAATTAATATCATTCACATTTCACTTTATAGGTAAAACTAACTTTCTATAAGCCACAATAAAATAATTTGAGAAGAGTTAGTTTAGTTTTCGTCATCGCACGGACCAATCCATGGTCATTTCAAAATCAAGAAATCTTGTGCATTGAAAACGCATAATCCATTTCATTTTGAATGAATATGCTTTACGTATCACGTTACAGGCAAAACAAACTTTTTTGAGCCACAATAAAATAATTTGGGAAAAGTCAGGTTAGCTTTCGTCATCGCGCGAACCAACTCACGGTCACTTGATGGTGAATTCCAAAGGTAATTGTAACTTTGTAGTGACTTACATCACATGCGAACTGTGTCAATCACTAATGGAGATATCAAGAACGTGGCTACCATCACCACATATCACATTCAAGTGCCCTGACACATTGAAGGTTTGTTGGAAGTTACTGAAACGTCACCGAATCTATCAGGCTCTATTGAAAGCGATTGTGACTGCTAAGTAATGTTTAAGTGGTACACAGGATGGTTACCGCATTGGTTATTTTCCACTTTCGAATTCGAAAACCTATAAAGTGATTCTGCTTGGTGGCCATAATGTTTCAGACACCTCAATTGACACCAACAAGTTATAGAACTGTGGAGTGGCTACCATATATTGGAGTTACATGACTGCAACCATCCAAATATAAAATGGTAGTTATTATTACTGTATGGTGGTAGATTTAGTAGTGATCACCTAATAACCACAGAGTCGAACTTGCAGTATCAGTTTCCGTCACGATGATGCGGCTTGGGTGTACAATGTGGTAATTCAGGTGTACAACATATCCACGGTGGCCTCCCCGTTCCCCAGATCTCACCCCAATAGTTTTTTTATAGAGATATTCAAAGCAAAAGTATGGAAGGATCAACCATCTGATAATGTTGAGGAGCTTGAAAATTCAATACGATTTCATTGCAGAAATATTCCAGCAAATGTATGGCGATCTACTCTTAGTGAATTTTATGATCGGACAATTATGTATTGAACGAGAATGTCGACATACACAGACGCTTTGATAATTTTCTTCTGACATACATAGTTTTTTCATTTTATATTAAATATTATCTGTTCTAATTTATTTTGATTTGTTAATTGTAGAGTAATGATAGAAATAAGCCGATAAAAATTGGCAAAACCATCGGCACCACATTCATCTTCGTAGACAAAGGTATAAAAGATCTCATCATTCACATCAACTCCATCACCTTGATTAGAAAAAAAGCTCAAATCTTATACATTGAACTTAGACCGAAACATAATCCACGATATATTATGAATAAAAGATCGACAAATTGAAAATTGCTGGGCTATTACCCCCTGTTGAATCTAAGATTATATAATAAAAATAAAATTTCTATGGGTATCCGGGATCATTTTGGTAGGATTTTATGTTTGTTGATTAATTTGTACGGTTTTTTAATAAACATATGAAATACAATTTTTGCACTTTGAATTAGAATTTTTCAATATGCATATTATCATAACTACTATTTTACCTTCTTGCGAAATTTTAAAGTTGTGTTTGATATCGTTGCAATAAACATGAAGTTTGCCATTTCCCTTAAAAATTTAAAATCTAAGTTAATTTTACAAATATGCTTGAATTTGAACGAAGTTATGCGCAATTCATTTGATATTGATTGATTAATGAAAATGTTCAGGGTGAATATCAAAAATAATTTTGGGAATTTATTAATGTTTCTCAAAAAAAATTGTCATTCTTGGGAGGCCATGTTTTGGTATGTGGGCATAACTTTCAATTCTAAATAACTTTTTTTGATAACAATTTGCTGAAATTTCTGAAATAAGGGTATTTTATTCCAGTACAATTTTCATATTTTTTGACCTACCCTGTATGTTTTTTGACTTGCACCTGATATGATTATTGCACATGCACCAACTTTCAGCAATATTTGTATTTTGGTTGTGTAATTAATTCAACAAATTCCCATATGTTGCTGCACACTTAAATGACAACACTGTATATTCAGTCAATAACTCCTTGAAGGAGATGGATCATGCAAGGAACTAAATAGAATACTTTATTCAAATCCAATCTTCGTTTCCGAACTTGAGTTTTGGATACGGGGAAGATTACATCATCCGAAATGTCAACCCTAAGACAAGTTGTGGGAGTTAATAAACCAAATAACAGGCCAAGGTACTCAGAAATGAATTTCAAGCAATACTTCTCAAAAACAATTTGAATAGATATGAAAAAATTCAAAGTTTGTTCTTGTCGCCAGGATATCTCTGGCCATTTATCATGGAAATGAACATAATGAATACCCATTAGAATTTTGCGATGATTAAATGACATCCTGTAGAATTCTTCACACCTGCTGATCACGAAAGAATTGAATTTCAAATATATTTTATGCCATGAATACCCATGATCTGCCTACAGACCAAAGAGTTCATCGCGTCTTGATGTAACAGATAACTGTTAGTCCAAGGCACATTCATCATATCCCCAATATTTGGTTGCTTTTATCTATTCGACTATCTATGAATTTCTGAAACAATACAGAACATTATAAAGTTAATTGTGGGTTGTCAAGGTGTCGATTTGTAGTCTCTTAGATCTTATCAAAAATAAATATTACTTGCTGGAACAATAGAATTGGTTATTCCTGATGGCTGCGTAACCTTTAAGGACGAGGCGGTAAAGGCCATATTCATGAGGACCAAAGTGTAGTTGATAAATTTGATTGAGAGAGCCCCAGTTCCGATTGCATGCCGCCGAAAACGGAAACGGAAAGCTATGCAGATGGCATTGTTTTAGACACTTACATGCACACCTCAGGAAACTCAGCCACAATTTCGTGTCCCTGCTATGAATGTATTATCGGGACGATATTAGTCTTCGTATGTGGAAATCTCACGGAATGATCGGCTTTCAAGAAGGCGTGAGGCGTTGACGTCAAATCATTACTTATATACGGGGTAGGGTAGAATTAGGGATTCATGCTTGATAGTGATTCATCAATACATGGCTTACACATGTACTTAACACAAAATTAGGTGGATAAAAAAACAAGCGTGGCCACACCTTTTCTTCGATCTAGTATATATTACTCCAGCTCAGCTCACTACACGTTCAAATGTATATGAGCTCTTCGAACGACGAAACGTAATGCTTAATTCTGATCATCTGATATTTTTCGAGATTTCTCAGTCATTTCCAAGATAGCTGGAAAATCGGGAAATTTATATGTTTCAGTACATAATAAAAAAGTGCGGGCTTGACTCGTACACTCAGGATTTCGTACAATAGGACCAACGAATGCTGAGCCCTCAGTTGCGCATGAAATGAAAAAAGTACAACCAAAGAAAGAAATATAAAGCTCAAAGTGGGATTTTTTGTGAATCGATGTGGCCGTTACCTAAGTTTATAAAAGAGATTGCACTCAATATGTGCATTTTTAGGCTTCGTCAGTTTTTAAAAGTTTTTAATCGGAACTAAAGAAATAATTTTCCTCGTGAAATTTTTTGTTAGCTGTACAGGGTGATATCAAAAAGCGGTCACACAATATTTTTGCAAAGACACAAAAAATATATAATAAAACACTATGATTACCCAATAGACCTACCAAAAATTGGTATTAGTGAAAACCCTTCTGAATCCTTTTCCAGATAGTTTACTGAAATTGGGCATGAAATTGCATAAAATCCTAATTATATTAAGAAATGTTTAAATTAATTAGCAGAGTTATTCAAATTTAGTTCTTTTGTATATTAGCGTAAGAACATCAGAATGATACTAGTAATCAAGAATGATACTGTTGAATATTAATTTACTCCTATTGAGATTTTCAATCCTGAGACTTTGTACAATTATGTTTTGAGAAATCAATAAATTCCTTTGAAAAAATATTATTTATATTTACAATATAGTTTCATAGCTACGTAGATCTTCTTCACCATCATCATCAATTAGGTCATCATCACCCAAGTTAATTATTATTTCTTAGAAAACTTTATCGAAAGGAGGTTTTTTAGAGACAAAGTTATCTTCGATGGATATTCTTTATTGTATACTTTCTTCCATTCTTTAGCAGAAAATGTTTCGAAAAATTCATCAATGACTTCGTTTGACATCATTTTCAAGTGCTGCCCAAATTAATTCAATTGGGTTTAAATCCGGATGGTAAAGTGGTAGACTCAGCACCTCATGTCCATAGCTTACGATAACAGAATCAATGAATTATTCAACGGGTTTATACAACTCAATGATTGCCTATAAATCTGGGCGAAGCATGTCTCCTGTGTAATATAGTAGAAGCTGAGGTCGGATTTTCATTCTCTTGTTTGTTATGATATGGAATGTTATCTGAAACAATAACGCTACGTGGTAGTAAATTTCCTGAACGTTTTTTAGTTTTACACTTTTTATAGTTGTCGAAGTTTATCATACGCGACGGCTACCAAAATGGGGAACACTTTTTTGGTGGCCGCAACGCTCCGATCTACTTTCCTGGATCTCAGATAGCCAAATTCCAACCACGTTATGATCACCTAGCAAAAACGTGGATATGTAGTGGCCGACACTAGACACGTTGAACAATTTACTGCGCTTGTCTAATTGATATGTAGCTCGATCTCTGTTTTATAATAAATGTTTCTCATTCTTCCATTCACCATCATCATCAATTAGGTCATCATCACCCAAGTTAATTATTATTTCTTAGAAAACTTTATCGAAAGGAGGTTTTTTAGAGACAAAGTTATCTTCGATGGATATTCTTTATTGTATACTTTCTTCCATTCTTTAGCAGAAAATATTTCGAAAAATTCATCAATGACTTCGTTTGACATCATTTTCAAGTGCTGCCCAAATTAATTCAATTGGGTTTAAATCCCGATGGTAAAGTGGTAGACTCAGCACCTCATGTCCATAGCTTATGATAACAGAATCAATGAATTATTCAACAGGTTTATACAACTCAATGATTGCCTATGAATCTGGGCGAAGCATGTCTCCTGTGTAATATAGTAGAAGCTGAGGTCGGATTTTCATTCTCTTGTTTGTTATGATATGGAATGTTATCTGAAACAATAACGCTACGTGGTAGTAAATTTCCTGAACGTTTTTTAGTTTTACACTTTTTATAGTTGTCGAAGTGCATGTCCTCATGATAATCGGCCATTTCAGATTGGGATATCCATCTCAGACGTGAACCTTCAGCAAACCCGTCTTCGTGTCCAGCACTAACAATGATTATTATATGTCCTTCCGACACTGGATTCTTGAATCCGCTGTTGGTATCAGTGCTCCAATTATACTTTTTCGTGTAATCGGAATGTAGACATGTCCTATCTGTGAAAAAAAATAGGTTTTCCTTGCGAAACTGCTCAATTTTCCTGAGATAATCTAACCTGAGTTTTAGAATTTCCAGTTTTTCCATCAAAATTTAACAATTGTTTTTGGTTTTCCTCCAACAAAACTTCAAGTTGTGAATCTCTTTCCTGAATTTGTATCTACCTCCCGTATAGTTTCATTCTTCTAGAGATTTCCTATGCAACCGTTGAACTGTTGGTACAATTCTCTCTCAGATGTATGATAAAACGACGTAATAATCCTTGATCGAATCCATCGTGCTGTGAATTCAATAATTTTGACTTTTCTACAAGGAGGAGTGAATTGAGATTTTGAGCCTAGGTCAATTTCACATCTTTCTTTGGCAATTCTCTTACTAGTTCTCTGACTCAAACCGTAAATAAATAATAATAAAAAGTTTCCAAATAAAAAAAGTTTGATTCGAGTATTTATTTTTAGAATATTTGAATACTCCAGTTTTGCTTCTGAACTGAAATAAAAATTCTAGTTTATCATGTGGGTACTTGCAAACTTTTTATTGATGATTAAAATCTGTAAATCACTAACATGTAAAAGAAGCCACATGTTGTATTTTTTTCAAATCAGCTAGAAGTAACATAACCACTACGATCTCAATTATATCGTCTTAGGAAAGACTGTAATTGAAAATTAATTCGGAGATTTTCCTGCGCCCGTAACTTATAACAATCAAAACAGCGATAACTTCAAGGTGACAATACTTTACAAACTAATTTACAATAATAGGCCTTCTAGGACCGAAACGATAAGTCCGACGATCAGGAAAGACTGAGCTAGAGCCCCATCCATTTCTATTTCTGCTACAGCGCATCCCTGGTCAGGGGCCACCACTATGTTCTAGACCCATATGACCTACAATTTTCGCTTCAACTATGAACCTGTTATCACAAAATCTGTTCTCGAATTCTCAAATGATATCCCTCCAAATAAAAAATCGTGAACCAATCTACACCATTCCTAAAATTTCAAATATATGGTTTTTGAGTGCTACAGTCGAATAGACAGATAGACACGTGAGTGATCTTATGAAGGTTCGTATTTCTTTTAATTTTGATTATTGGCAGATTTTGTTCCGTAAACTGTATTTCGTAAGTGATCACATATGAAATAATCTGAAGGATTCGTATCGGGTGATCGTGGGATCCATTCGATATAACCACGTTTTCCAATACATCTTTTGGGAAACATATTGTTTTAAAATCATTCACAATGAACGATTTCGTGATTATACAAGCTGGTTTAAATGATTTTCTCAGTAAGAGTTACCCTTCATTCAAAATGTTGAATACCAATTTGAAACAATCTCTCAATAATACAAATGTGATATTGACTACAGTTCCTCTCAAAGTATTACAACTGAATTTTTTTATGAACAAATTCAATGACAAACTTGGTAAGTACATTACCAGGTTGGACAATTGTATTAAGACAAGAGCAATATTAGTAGATATTAACGATAATGGTTAAAAAGTTAAATTACTATTTATTGTTAATGGAACAACATACAACTTGGTTCATATTGTTACACACACAAGTGAATATTCAAATAGGGATGAGACAGGGAATGATAAGGATGTAATTGAGAGTAATTTTTTAGAGATAAACGAAAAAACCGTGAAAAACAACGCATAACAGATAATAATGAATGTTTTCCTCTATACATGAACTCGCAAAGTGTTCTAGCACATTTTAATGAAATAAACCATTTTGTTGACGATAAAAAACCTTTAGTAGTCTGTTTGTCAGAAACACACCTGACACCTGATATTTACAGTAGTGAAATTGAGTTGAGTGGTTATGTAGTTAATAGAGTGGACAGTTGTAGTGGACATACTGGTAGTGCTCTCATTTATACAAAAAACGATTTGCAAATATTAAATATTTCTAAAACGAGTTTCGAGAAGTTCTACTGGTTAATATCTGTTGAATTTGTGTATCATAAAACTAATTTCTCAGTAGTCTCAGTTTATAGGTCCCCAAATAGTAGTAGTGTAATATTTCTAGACTTTTTTGAAAAATGGTGCGATGATAATTTAACCGACAGGAACATCAAGATTATTATCGTTGGCGATTTTAATATTAATTGGTATGGTACAAATACTTACACTCAGAGATTGATGGCGGTGATAGAGGATATTGGTTTTGAAAATAAAGTTAAAGAGTATACGCACCTAACAAATAGCGGAGGTACTTTGATTGATTTAGTGTTGTCGAATTGTGACATCGCTATACAGGTATTGGATTTACCTAGGATTAGTAATCATAGAAATATAATAGTAAATCTTGATGAAATAGTTTCTGAAAATGAAGTTAAACTAATCGAGAGTAGAGGTAGGGCGTTAGATTATCATGCAATCAATGAGAGACTAGAAAGTGTAGAATGGGACTATAGACCTATATATCAATTATAAATATAAGTGTTTAATTAACACAATATTAGAAGCCGTGGATATAGTTGCCCCCAAGAAGCAGATAAAAATATTTCCTCACTATCAAGAATGGTGGAATATTATAGTTAAAACTGCGACAGCAGAGAGAGACGAAAGCTATAAGATATATGTCAATAATCGTGAAGCAGAGAACTGGGAATCATACCGACAGAAACGTAATACTGCTGTGAAGGTGATAAGACAAGAAAAAAAGAAATATTTAGAGAATAAAATAAATGGTAATGTTGGTAATCCTACTAAAATGTGGCAGACTTTGAGAAAATACTTACCAAATAACAATTTTTCCAGCGTGTGTGCAAGTATTGAATTTGATGATGTTATTGTTGAAAATGATAATATCAAAATGTCGAATACTCTTAATGAATACTATGTCAAAAGCATTAACCAGACCACCAATTCAATTAATGTACCCCAAATCGAAACTCCTATCATAGTTAGGCATGTTTCACACAAATTGAGATACTTCAAAATGATTACCATTGTGAATCTCAAGGAAATAATATTTTCAATGACTAATGAAAATAGTACAGATGAAATATCAACAAAATTGTTGAAGGAATGTTTCTCAACTATCTCTAAGCCACTATTGAATATTATAAATTATTCTTTTGAAACTAATGAAGTACCTGACGAAATTAAAACTGCTACAATTATACCAATCCCTAAAGTTGCAAATACGAATGAAGCATGTGAGCTGAGACCAATAAATATGATATCAGTTGTAGGCAAAGTACTGGAAAAATCGGTCTACAATCAAATTGTGGATCACTTGGAACGCAATAAGGCTATCACATGTGTTCAGTCAGGGTTCCGTAATAAGCATAGTTGTGAAACCGCTTTGCAATGTGTCCTCCATGATTGCAAGAACACTTTGGAAAAACATTTAATGACAGTGACAGTTTTTCTTGATTTGCAAAGGGCGTTCGAGACTATTGACAGAACCAGATTATTGAAAAAATTAGAAGCTGTTGGAATTGTAGATGCAGCATTACAATGGATTGCGTACTATTTGGATAATCGGAAACAAAAGTTACGACTTAACCATGTTACATCTAGCATAATCGATATTAATATAGGTGTACCTCAAGGTAGTGTTCTGGGTCCTTTATTGTTTCTAGTGTATATAAATGAAATGGTTGAGGTAGTGAATGGATGTTGTATACACCTATTTGCTGATGACGCTGTTATTTATTGTACTGGAAATAACCGTTCGATATGCTTCAATACAATTAATGAAAATTCAGAAGCTATACACAATTATTGCTGTGGAAATTTGTTGAAAATAAATACAAACAAAACTAAATGGATGTTGATCAGTAGAGACAAAATGTATAAGGAAGTGATGGAGACAGCACCGAAATTGTCTATTGGTGGTGTCCAGATAGAGTTGGTTGAGAAATTTAAATATTTAGGGGTATTAGTTGATCGTCAACCGTACTTTAATGATCATGCAAAAAATGTGATAAAAATAATTGCCATGAAAATCAACTATTTGAGGAGATGTTCTCAGCATCTCACCCAATGGAGTAAAATTATAATTTACAATACTCTTATACTCCCTCATTTCAACTACTGTGCCACTGTGCTTTATATGGTGAATCAAAATGTGCTAAACCGATTACAGAAATTACAAAATCGAGCCATGCGAATTATTCTTTGTTGTGCACGAGATACGACGATAAATTCAATGCTAGATACCCTCAATTGGTTACCGGTTAAGAATTATCTATTATATCACTCCCTCATATTCATTCATAAGATTAAAACCGGTATGACGCCTGAGTATTTGCAGAATATTTCAATCCTCAATCAGGAAGTTCATGAGCACCACACTAGATATAGAGGCAACCTTCGTGTTCCCCTGGTTAGCAGAACATATAGCCAGAATTCTATTTTTGTCAAAGGTGTAACCATGTACAACAGAATTCCAATTGATGTGAAACATTCTGGAAGTCTTGATATTTTTAAAATTAGGCTGAAGAAGCACCTCTGTACAAACATATTGTGATATAATTTTTTATTTTTTTTATGTTGTGTATGTTCTGCATGTTTGTTCATTTTGCTACATATGTTCCTTTGTGAGTACCTATATACATATTTTTTACATATTTCATATTTTCATATTATCATATTTTTTTGTGTTACTCATTGTACTTGATATTAGTTATATGACTAGAAAAACTATTTATATATATATATATATATATATATATATAATAATCTCACCTGAGCTGCATAGTGGTGTGGAGCTCCATCCTGCCCCAACCAAACATAATTGTTAATATCTAGCAGTTACATACACTGGAAAATATTTGGGATGAGAAATAATCAAGAAAACAAAATGTTTTTTTCCTTATTATTTAATTGTTTATTGAATTAACAATTTGTTATAAACAATCACTGAATGTGTTATTTCTTTAGAGAAAAAAAAAACAATTATTCTGAATCTATTGAGACCTCAGTAATATTTTCAAGAACTTTAGCAAGAATTAACACCTTTTTGAGTTTGTGAACTGGAGTATCATGATGTTTGCACATTAGTATTTGGTAGAAAACCATACCAATCACTGGATCGGGCGTGTCGGGCCACTTGGCCACCCAGGTCACCAGACCTGAATCCATCTAAGTTCTATATCTGGGGGCATCTGGAATCATTAGTTAACAAAACTCCACTTCAGATCGAAGGGGAGTCATCAGAAATACTTCTGATATCTTTGAGCGGGTCCGTCTATAACATTCTCAATTGAATATTGAATTGAAATATTTTTCTGGAAATTGAAAAATATTCGGTAAAAATTAAGTTTTTTTTTTGTAATATCCAACAGGTAGCAACTACTTTCGAAGCTAATACCATGCTGGATATTGAACTACATCTGATAAATATTGTGAAAGGGTCCAAACTCAAAAGGAAAAATCTGAAAGTGGTAATTTGCATTTTTATTTAAGTAGTTTATTTGATTTTCTTTTATTTCAGTCTATATTTTCAAACAACTAAACAGTGTTATATCTTAAGTGAACTTGTCTTAGTGATAAGTGACAGCTTTCTTTATCCATACGGCTAAAATATCTGCCATATTGCGGCATGCCGGAATGATCTTGATAATCTGAGAAAAGTGTGAGCGATAAATAGTGTTCTATCATGGTCATTTAGCACCAGAGGTTGGTTCAGAATGCGAACATTCTGACTGGTATGCGACCCGCATGAATCAAACTAACAACTTCCGCAGCTCTATGAAGCCTTTATTAGAGCAATATAAGCGGCTCTGACAATCAATTTGTTACTTGAGAGGTGTCTTCCAAGAGCAAAAAAGTGATTGTGGGTAATCCTTCATCGCGATGAAAAAAATAATGATTCGTTTTCTCATCAGCATGAGAGTGATGTAGCAAATATTTTTCCGTTCCCATATTTATTAACTCTGTTTACATTGGATATAATTTGTGTGATAGCTATTGGATAAATATAGCGTGATTCCATCTAATTACCATGCGTCGCCCATGGTGATTTTCCGACTTTTTGTTGGTGTCAAAAACGCATGCACGTGACCAGAATTTTAAATGACCGTGTGGTTAAAAGCTGGTACCTTGAGATAAATGTATTTATAGGTTGTTCATTATTGAGAGGGATTGATGGAACAACGAAAATGTGCTACAGACATTGTATTCATATTTTTTGTTATGATGTCATATACATTTCGGAAGTATCATTGTACCGTTATTAATGACTTGAGTTTGCCTAAGATTAGCTGAAACATATGGATTTTGTTATACTGATTCCGAATAAAAACTCTGTTTTTACGAATCACGTCACATTTTTTTATTCACATATACATGCTTATATATTTATATATATATTATATATATATATATATATATATATATATATATATATATATACTATGTACAAATTTTTGAATGCTACATTCAACTAATTAAATAGTCTAATCATTCTGATATTTTTCATCCTTAAATCTAAGCAATTTTTTCAGTAGAGTACAAAATGAGTGATTCTATATATGACAGTATTTAAAAGTATAAAAAAATAATAATCAAATATGAAAATGGTTAAGTGTTAGAATATTGTTGGTTATTTCGTTAAAGAAGATAAAAAATTCAAAAAAGTCAATGTGGGTAAAACAAAGACAAATCAATATTATAGTATTATACTTCGATTATTAATTATTTTTAATTTTATTATAAAATATATTCCCATTCAGGTCAAGCATATACCTTTTGAAAAAAATTTCATGAGGTTTATATTATTTATTTTGTGTATGTACATCTTGTACATTTCAGGTGAGTAGTTGAATATTTTACTGCTGAGGTATCACATGCAGCATTATTCACATATTCTCTCAAAAGCTTTACCCGTTTTGATGCAATCTCTGGTCTCAATTAGAGCCCTCCTACCATTATCTTTCGAGAAACGAAGACCTGTAGAAATTATACCTAAGGTTGTGTTACAGACATCTATAATATGTCTATCAGTAATTCTTGTCCTATATGTTTCCTCTTGTTACCATCTCTTCATTTTCTCATGTTTTGGAAGCTTTTCTCTTTGCAGGGACCTAACAAAAATAAAATAAAACCATTATATGCAGCACTTGTAACTGTAAAAAAATACTTACAGTTGTTTCACGTGTGCCTTCGTGCCGTATTCTAGAAATTATTCTAGGGCTCAGTTTTAATCCGTGATTGGATCTCAGTAATTCATTTTGACAAAGGACTTTTTCAAGGAATAGCAAATCCAATTGAAATATTAAGGAACTGGATACATGACGGAATACTGGAAAAAATGGCTTGCCAATTGCCAAAGGGGTCGGAATATAGCTGATAAATAATGAATTTGCCTAATGGTAATTGGCCGCAACTCGAAGTATTCATTACTGATATATGAATATTATACATTCTATGAAAATAGAATTTAATTCCCGGTACCTACTCCAAGAGAAGGAGTGGAATAGAAATGTCGGTAAAATTGCTTTGGAATCTTGTGTACGCAAACATTATTAGAGGGACTTGAATCAGAAAGTTGAGTCCTACTGTATTGAAAACCCATTTTTTTTATTAAAGGATTTCAACAGTTCAAAATATATAGAGAGGATATGTTTGAAGGAAAAAATGATATAAATAATGACACAATGTAATAGTAACATGAAAATAGAAGGTAGAAAAAGAACTCATATGTCCTCTGAAGACAAGAGTTTGATTGCAGGTCCGGGTTCAGAGGAAAACGAATACGTATAACTTGCTGAAGTATGGTGATTATTGATATCAAATAGGCAACCTCAACCACTGGGTATATATATATATATATATATATAATGTAATTATATATATATATTATATATATATATATATATATATATATAAATATATATAAATATATATAATATATATATATATATATATATATATATATATATATATATATATATATATATATATATATATATATATATATATATATATATATATATATATATATATATATATATATACATATATATATATAGCGGTTTTTTTTCTTTGGGGTGTGGTTTGTCGGAGAATTGATTTTGGATGCTTCTTTATAGATTATTAATATTTTATCACAAAATACAATAACGTTTCGCCTGTGGGCTCCCAGGCACATTATATCTATAAAAAACAGTTCAATAGACTTTGGGCCACTTGTGTGGGATAATTCCTTACCCACCAACACGAATTCATTAGTGGAAACCGGCGATTTTTTGTATTTGCACATTGTGATGTTAGTGTTGTTTCTTTCTTTTCAACATTTCTTTAAAAAAGAAAGTGGTGCTCGAAACGAAATTTGTTTTGCCTTTCCTAGAGAATATTTCTATTTGACGATGATGGTTGGAAAACCGCATGGATTGAAATTTGATATTTCTTTTTATTTGGGAAATACTCCAAAAAATTCAACAAAAGTTTTCTGCTTCGCTCGTTCAAAACTTCAGGATGAGCCATTTTCAAATTTTGCTAAAACTGTATCACAACAGAAGAAGCAACACAACACATCAGAAAGATCAACACATGCAAATGAGTCAATTTCTAGATTAATTTTGAGTTCCCTTTCGTTAAACCATCTGTTTTTGATACGATAATAATAATAATAATAATAATAAACGTCTTTATTATTTTCAATAAAAGCACAAAAACAAATAATTTACCTTAAACTCAAATACATTTGAAAATAAAAGGCGGAGCTTATTTTCAGTTGTACATTACTGCACAACAGAAAATATTCTTCCACTCAACCCAAACAAATATTGTGTAATTCATAGTTAGTAGCTACTAAGACATAGAATTAAATACAATAATTACTATTTGCGAAACAAGATAATAAAAAAAAGAAAAAGAAAAATTCAAGGAAAATATGAGTGTATCGTAATAGATACAATAATAGATACAAATTAGATATGAATAAGCATTAAACAATTTATAATTGATGACATAAGAGAAGATCCACGAGGCGAAACAATTTATAATAGATGATATACAAAACGAGAAACAAACTTACGCATTTACTTTTTTAAGTGAAAAAATGAGCAGCTAGATATTTTACGTTACTGCTAAATTTGATTGTCCAAAATATATTTTTTGAGGGTTCTTTTGGATTCTGAAATATTATAAACCTTAAACTCGGATGAAATGGCATTATATTGGGAGTAAATTTGGTATGTAAACGAACGTCTGAAAAACTCAGTCATGAAGTGAGGTACAGTAAGTAAATCTCTTTTTCTAATATTTACATTATGGACATCTGAACGATACGTAATTTTGCGGTGTAGATAGGAAGGTTTCTTATCAATAATTATTTTATGGCATAAGGTAATAAAATGAACCTTTCTTCTATTCTCCATATGTAACCATCCAATCTCCTTCAATTGATGAGATACTCGTTGTCGCCTTCTCATACCAAAAATCATACGTAGGCATGAGTTTTGAACTTTCTGAATCTTATTTTTATATAGGTGAGTTAGATTAGGTCCGTACAGAGCATCTGCGTAATTGAATAATGATAGCACAAGTGTTTCACAGAGATATTTTTTAACATGAATAGGAAAAAGGTGTCGATTGCCGTATATCATTTTAATATTACAATACGCCCGTTGTAACAACCTATTCATATGCCTTTCAAACCTCAGTTCAGAATCTAATATAACTCCTAAATTTTTTGCTCCACTTACAACCTCTAATTCTTCATTACCAATAGTAATATTTACTGAATTCAATAAATGTTTTCTGTTTCGCTTAGTGCCAAACAGCATGATTTGAGATTTGGTTGTGTTCATAAGTAGGCAGTGTTCAGTTGCATAACTGATAAATTCCTCCAGATTTTTTTTGATATATCCACATCAGCCTGCCTGAAGCTATAATACAGCTGAGTATCGTCAGCATATAAATGAACTTTGCAGTCCTGGATTTTATTCAAGAGATGAGAAGCGTATATAGAAAATAGTAGTGGCCCAAGGATCGACCCTTGAGGTACACCAGATCCTAGTACGAGATAGTCTGAACTGATACCATTCATGAAAACTTGTTGTTGCCTAAATTTAAGGTAGGTCTCTATTAAAGGACAAGCATCATTAGAAAAACCCATATATTTCAAAATACAAATCATTAAATCGTGATTTATCGTGTCAAAAGCGCGACGATGTACATCTTACTGGCCACCCTCCTTGTGTGTAAGTAATTTCTCCGTAACATTAGTCGTAGCTTATCTAGGGGCGTGCCTTAAGTATATCACAAGCAAGTGATATAATCCGGAAACGTTCCAACAATATTTTGTAACAGATCTCAGTTAAACAAAGGAGAAATATAACGGACTTTGGAAAGATTCATATCTCGCTTATTCTGGAGTGAGGTTAGTTCCAGAAGATAAACAGTGGGTGCTACACAAGATATGCTGTTCAGGAAACTTATGAAGGACGAGAGTGTCATGACTCGCTCAGAAAAAAGCCTGGGATTCTTTTAAACATATTATTTCCAAATTTTTAGGTAACGTCAAAGATCCTAATTACAACAACAAAATTGTCATGGCAATGTGGAACGATTATAAAAAGTTGGGTTGTTACATGAGTTTGAAAGTTAGTTTGTAAATTCTCGAATTGATCATAAAAAAAAATTGGAGGCTACAGTGGAGAACAATATGAACGGTTTCATCAATATATTAAAGAGATGGAAAGATGATATCGAGGCTATTGGGACGTCAATATAATGTTAGACTATTGTTGGATGATCGATAGAGAAACCGATGAAGTTCACCAACAGAAACTAACAAAACAACTCTTTCTCGGAGTAATAGCAATATCGCTGATTCAATTCATTTCTTATTTGTTTTTATTGTTTTTCAATATCGAAATAATCAAAACATTGAATTTTATTCCAGTCAAATGTCAATTCACGCATATTTTCCTTCAAATTACAAAATTATCTGAATTGCTAATTGTGTCCTGGTGGATATCCCTAGAAAAATGTTTTAATATTACATTTAGTACTTTTATCACGGTTATTAACAACTCGGTGATAAAAAACTTTCAAAATACTCCATTTTGCTGATTTGTGTTGTGTTGGTTTATCCAAATGTTGAGATCCTACCCGCTCAAGATGAGGCATTTTTTGGAGAATATTCCAGATATAGTCTAGGAGGTGATTGCGTAGGGTTTCAAAAACTATTTGGCCACAATTTTTTCACAGGATTCCCTTCAGTATGTAGAACTGATCATATGAATGAATATTGCATAGGGTAGCGTGGTGCCATTGTTTAAAATAAAATTATTCGAACAGAAAATATATTTTTTCGAAAAAATTGTTTTGTATTTTGTGACTGAATACAAACATAAAGTGCTTCCTAAGTTTTTGCGATGAATGAAATATTTTTTGAGATTTTTTTTCTCAATTAATTATGAATTTAGTCTAGAAATTTGATAATTTCGACGTATCGGCTCCAATTTTGGAATCATTTGAGAAAGGAGTGGAAAAATATATGAATATTAGATAATGATTAGAGTAACAAAGGGGAAGTGATGTCCAACCGAGGTCTTAATCTGCCTACTCCTAGGCTGTAGTCACTTAGGTAGGAATGTGATTTCACCTGAGGTCTCAATCTGCCTACTCCTCAGGTGTTGTCACTTAGGATAGAAAATGATTCACAACCAAGGTCTCAATCTGATTGAGATCTCACTGTCGAATTAAAAAATCCTGAACCCCACCTAAATGACTACAACCTAGAAGCAGGCAGATTGAGACCTCGGTTGGCAATCACTTACCCTTTGTTACTTTCGAAACGTCGAAATAATCAAATTTGTAGATGCGGTCCAACCCGAACATTCAATAGTGTCAGAATAATCATGTCCGCGGAAACGTATCCGAACACACACACACATATATATATATGTATATATATATATATATATATATATATATATAAATATATACACCGTATATATATATATATATATATATATATATATATATATATATATATATATATATATATATATACCGGGTGTCCCAGAGCTTTCAGGCCAGCAAAATCCACCCACTGGCAAACAACCCCCGAAAAACCACCCCTAACTTTTGTTTTTCAAATTGCACCTCCATGTTTGTTTTGGTTCAACTTACAGTCTTATTCATATCTATCCATCCATCCATCCATAGCTAGAATGGCATGCAGAATTATGTCAAATAAAAATACAAATGAAATATTAATTTATAATCTCATCTGTATTTTGAATAATACATTATACTACAGAAAGTGTTCAAAATGTTGGCCAGCACTTGCCACACATGCATCAAGTCGCCGAATCAGCGCGCGAGTACAGGAAGCTTTAATCATTTCCGAAGTAACGGTATTACAAGCCTCTGAAATTTTCTGGGTTGAATCTTCAATATTTATTGGTTGAGTTTCGAAGACAATTGGTTTCAGATATCCCCATAGGAAAAAAACCAGTGCCGTGAGATCTGGAGATCGTGCAGGCCATCGAACAGGTCCACTTTTTCCAATCCAACGGTCTTGAAAGGTATTATTGAGGAATGTAGTACCTATATTATGGTTATATGCAGGAGCACCATCTTGTTTCCACCACATTTGTTGTCGTTCTTCAATTGGAATATCTTTCAATATTGCAGGAATACAATTTTCCAAGAAATGTAGATATCGGTGGCCCGTCAACGTGTCTTGGAAAAAATGCGGACCGATGAGACGTCTATTATGTGAACCACACCACACGTTCATACCCCAGATTATTTGGAATTTGGTTTCTCGTATCCAGTGAGGGTTGTCCTGTGACCAACAGTGCATAACAGTGTCATTATTATGGAAGCGGAATTCGTCACTCCACAAGATTTGATCGAGAAAGTTGGGATTGTCATAGAACTTGAATTTGAGCAATGAATGCCATTCGCCTTTCGAAATCTGTAGGTCTTATTCCTTGGTGTGAATTTATTTGGAAGGGATGATACCTGTAGTGTTTGAAAATTCTGTGCACAGACGCCTTACTGATCCCAATCTCCACCGCCAATGCACGAACCGATATATGAGGATGTTCTTCGGCGTAGGCCAACACATTTATACCATTTTCCTCAGTTCGCACAGGAGAAGGATATGCTCGATGTGTTGTCCCTGGAAATGATCCCGTTCGCATTATATTCCCTACATATGAAAGGAAAGCGCTGCTCATACAGCCTCGCCGCAGCACGTTTATTCTTTTGGCATTCACCAAAAATTTGATGCATATCAACGTATTGGTTTGGAGTGAAGATAAAAGGCATTTTAATATTCAACAACAATATCACGACTGATCGCTACTTGTTATCCAGATACCGTAGGAATAAAACAAAGCACAAAAAGTTCTAACATTTTATTGACTCTTTCACATCCACTTTTTCTTGTCTCTACAAAGTGGAACCATTCATTCAGTCCAATCAATAGTACCCACTAACGAATTCAATTTTCTCGACTCACTATCTTCACAACTACATATTAATATATATCGTTGAATAAGGAATGAAACGGGCTGTAAGTTGAACAGCCACAAACATGGGGGTGCAATTCAAGGAACAAAAGTTTGGGGTGGTTTCTCGGGGGTTGTTTGCCAGGGGGTGGATTTTGCCATGCTGCATGGACGAGCTTTTGGTCTCCTACGACATGTATTTTCTTTCAATTTCATTTTCTGCAAATAACTGAAATATCTGCTGGCCTAAAAGCTCTGGGACACCCGGTAAATATAAATATACACAAATTCCACGTTATTAGGTCTAAGCTTCACCCCACGAATCATAGGTGTCACCTTCATGATTTTGCCGGTAGGTATTAGCACTATGAGATATTTGAAACGAATTTGAGAAAGACCACGAGTCGTCCTGATGATTAGGAAACCATGAAACAGCTGTAGGCGGATGGTGGCTTTCTTGGATTCGTAACAATTTTTTTTTCTCACGTTATTTGTTTTGCGTTGATCTGAACGCACGAGGAGAACGACTATTGGTGTCGTGGGTTGGCCTATACTGACATCTGTTGGTGACCAATTAATGTGCACAAAATTTTGTGTCAATAAAATCCCACGTCAACAGGTCCAAGCTTTACCACACAGATTATAGGTGTCACCTCTATAATTTTGTGCATTATATATATATATATATATATATATATATATATATATATATATATATATATACATATAAATTTATCTTCTAGTATACTTAATTGAATCCTTGAGCGAAAATTTGATTTTTTCAATAATAACTTTTTTAAATCCTTATTTTGCGGGCTATCTTACCTTATCTGCGAGCTACTCACCTTGAAGTATTGTTCTTTCTCTCTCTCTGATATACACGAAATTTTCATAAACTTGATATTTCATGAGATATATCACAATTGAAAACTCATGACGCTGAACTATTGATAGAGCTGTGAATCAGAGAGAAACAGCAATACTTTAACCATTTTTGAATGGAGGAAATACCAAAATCGCATTCTCAAATGACAACACCGTTGGTAAATAGTTCTTTTCACGCCAAAAAACAAAAACCCCCACGGATCTACAATCATACGTCGTCCATAAAATCAACTGTAACAATTGTACTAAATACCACGCTGGTCGAACACGACGATATTTAAAAAATGCATATCTGAACACGGTAGGGACACAAAAAAATTCAATGCCCAAAATTCCACTGCTCTAGTAGAGCATACTAGAGAAAATGGTCATACTATTTCACAAACCCCATCATCCTTGATAAAAAAAACACTTCCTGTGGAAAACACTTCTTAGCGAAGCGATAGAAATTTTCCACCAATACAGCGTAAATTCCAGAAGAGATTAAACATGTCCTATTTCAACTTGGTAAGTCAGATTCCGAAATGATTTATTATCGTAATTTTTTGACCACAATTATGTTTCTATATTGACATAAAATCTATGTTTCACGGTTATTTTCAGAATGTTTGTTTGTTTGTCTCGTATTTACTGGTGAAGGTTTTATCCCATGGAAGTTATTTTCGTGTATGTATATGTCTGTTTATGTATTGAGTTTCATTTGCATCAAACTCGAAAAGTTTTTGGTGGGTCCCCCTTTTTTTAATATCTTAATTCACTGGGAATGAGTCAATTCTTGTGGCTTATTGTTTCTAAATGTTCTTTTTCCAATTTTTAAACACCTTCAACTTACAAAAATTTATTGATACAGAGCCTTAAAGATGTATTTGATGAAATTCGAAACGTTCAGAAGGAACTCCAACCAAACTGATCCAAATCCCAACGAACCTGAATACTTTATTATCACTAACCATACTAGAATTGAAAGAAAATAAATGATATTGTATCAATACAAGTAAAATTTGACTGTTTGCTGATGATATTAAAATATTCCGACTAGTAGATTTGTTGATCTCACCAAACGATCTTAAGAATCTACAAGTTTGGTGCATCGTGAATAATCTACCCCTCAAAATACAAAAGGCAAATATTAACAATATTTTTTGAAAAGTATATTCTGTCCCTACAAAATGAAAGAATTTACTATTCTTTTATTCTTTAATAAATTACTCAAAATCGTCCAAAATATAAAAGTAAAAATTTGGTAAAAACGTTCTACCATAGCTAAATATTGGTAATTTGTAATTCATATGTATTTTTAAATATAAAATTATAATACTCCATCTGAAATTGGTAAAATGTTTTTCGCAATGTAAAATGTTTTTCGCCCTCTTTTTCTTTGAGGAAGTAAAACTTTTCCGGGGGCGATAGTAAACTCAGGCGCTTAGCGGAACATGCACAAATCACACTGGTAAACTCTGCCGGTAGATACCTACGCCCACCTACCTGCTATTTCGACCCTATGTGGCTCAATAAAAATATCAGCAACCCGCTTTCTGAATTGATTAGCATTGAACACTTTCATTGGTTGTTTTGCATTATGAAGGGGTGGTCTAGAACTTTCTTTCGTTTCTTCAAAGACCTTTCCACAACAAATTATTCATAAGTTATTCACTATAAATTGCCTATAGTTAGAAGTCAAATGTAAAAGTTGTGTGGTTATGACTGAATTTTTATAAATTGCTATCAAAAATACAGTTGCGTGAGGATTTCAGGGAATAATTTTTATTAATGTATATTACTGAATATTTAGAAAAATCTTTTTTTCTTGATTTTAAAAATATACCATATATTATTAATATCTCATACCGTTTTTGAGTTGATAAACGTCGAAACCCTCAGTTGGAGTGGTCGTTACTGTAAATACTTATCCTATGAAAGTTGACATTTTTAAAGTAAGCTATGAAAACGGCAACTATATTATGCTTGTTTAGTGACATTTCTTCAATGGAACGATCAAAAGGGTTTACAGTGAGGAAGAAAAAGTTCAAATATATACTTGTTATATACAAAACAACAAGAATAAACTTGCAGCAAAAAGTGCATATAGGGTGTATCCAAATCGTCCAACACCGTCAGAAAATACTTCAAAAATATTTACCAAAAGGTGAATCATCCCTACAGTTTCAATGAAAGAAAGCGTGTAGTTCATGAAAACCAGGAAGAACAGCTAGATATACTGCTTCATTTCGAAAGTAAGCCTATCCATATCAATTCGCGAATAGACTTTTTTGAAACATTCTATAATTTTTTTGAAAATTCTGAATGTAGTTTAAAAAATGAAGCCGATCAATTAGGTGAAAGTTTCTCCAAAATCCAACGTACTCATAAGAGGAAATGGCTGGAATTTTGCTAACAGATGAATTCAAATTTGGATGAAGATCCTGATTATTTAACTGAATTATCATAGACTGATGAGTCGTACTTTTCTACGGCAAGAGTTTTCAATAAAAAAAATCGAAGGTCGTGGGAAAAAAAGGACAACAGAATAAGATTGATAAAACAAATAAAGAAAACAGGAAGAAAAACTGTTAGCGTTTGGTGCGGAATTTTTCGAAATCAAATTGTTTGCCCTATATTTTATGATTTTATATTGATAGGAGTCACCTACAGAAGTCGCCTTTCAATCAGGCGAGAAGGCTGGATGCGCACAACACCGATTTCATATGGTTAACGCCCACTCCGCTGTAGACAGCGGCGTGTATGTTAGTTTGATTTGTGCTCTGGTGCGATTAACTGATAATGACAAATAAATCCAAATAACATACACGTCTATGGTCATAACAACGAACCAATAGAATTAACCGGGTCTAATGACAGCTTGCGCCGACTTTCGCCAGGATACATGAATATAACTGTATCTAGAAATACTCATCCCAGAGGTAGAAAATATTCTTTTAAATAATTTTTAGGGAGCCAAGCGTGCCAGTATGCTTTGGATGCAAGATGGGGCAACCTCGCATAGTGTCCTACCCGTTCAAGGACATTTGAATAATGTATTCCCAATATGGATAGGAAAATATGGAGGTATTAAATGGCCAACTTAGAGTCCGGAATTGACCCCTATGGATTCATTTTCTTGGGGATTTCCAAAAGACATTGTTAATGATAATGTAAAGAGGATTGGCGGCGTGCAGACAAGAATTTTTGAATTCTAGAAAAAGGTATCCTCGGGTAGGGATCGAACCCACGATCTCATGATTACTAGTCAAGTGCTCTCCCATGTGAGCTACCGTAGAGCTCCGTTCGCACCTGCGATCGGGATATCGCTTTCTAGAATTCAATATTAGTGTGTTTAGGAAAGTTATGTCGTCGACAATTTGCGATTTCAGCAGGGGTCAGGTGTGAATCTCCGACCACTGAACAATTAAGCCAAATTTGAAAGTTTAGAAAAGAAATTTGTGTCTGTGATATATAATGTAAAGAGAATTGGCGGCGTGCAGACAAGATCTTTTTTTTATTCTAGAAAAATATATCCTCGGGCAGGGATTGTCACCCACGACCTCATGATTACTAGTCAAGTGCTCTTTCGACTGAGCTACCGAAGACGTACTTTCGCACCTGCGATCAGGATATCGCTTTCTGGAATTTAATGTTTGTGTGTTTCAGGAGAGTTATGAGGTGGAAGGGAACCCATTCGTTTTCAAAAGATCATCAAGATCCAATTTATATTCCACCTTGCTTTTTCTAGAATTAAAAATTGTTGTCTGCACGCCGCCAATTCTCTTCACATTATATATCACAGACACAAATTTCCTTTCTTAATTTTCAAATTCGGTTTAATTGTTCGATGGTCGGAGATCCACACCTGACCCCTGCTGAGAATCGCAAATTGTCGACGACGCAAGGTGAAAGGTAAATGGAATCTTGATGATCATTTGATAACGAATGAGTTTCCTGCCACCTCATAAATTTCCTAAACACACTAACATGAAATTTTAGAAAGCGATATCTTGATCGCAGATGCGAACGTACGTCTTCGGTAGCTCAGTTGGGAGAGCACTTGACTAGTTATCATGAGGTCGTGAGTTCGATCCTAGCCCGGGGATATCTTTTTCTAGAATTTGGAAATTATTGTCTGCATGCCGCCAATTCTCTTTACATTATATATCACAGATACACATTTCCTTTTTTAAGTTAATGATAATGATATTCAATTCATTAAAGACATCTCGATTCGAAATAGAGAACCTGAATGTCAATAATGAAGCAATTTCCAATGTACTCAAAAATATAAGAAGACTTTATAAGGCAATGATAACGATGATAAGGGGTGTGTAATTTATAGTGAATAACCCGGTACAATGCAAAATGTAAAAAAAAATAGTCAACGAGAAAAAGTTATGGTCTTGGTAGATAACTATAAGTTTTATTTCAAAGAAAAACTCAATAGTGTCGAGAAAAAGTGGTGGCGCAACACTGCCAAATATTTAGGAAATATTTATACAGTGGGCCCAGAAAACACAATATCGAAATCGAATTTAATTCCTAACCATTCAGCATGGAACATTCGCAACAATCAAGGACAAGTGATTACAAGTGGAGCAAAACGTAAAGTTGTGGACGATATTGGCAGTCAACCAAGTGAAATTTTGCGTTTCCTTATTGTCATAGAAAATTTAACAACGGATCTGTCCTATATAAGGAAGAATGTGTATAACGCAAGAAGAGAATTACAACCAGTACTTTCAAAAACAAAATTAGAAGTTCACAGTTCGCTCAAGCCATAGACGCAATTTTCAACCAGCCGTAAGGAAGACTTTCTGTTAGACAACAGCGACGATTCCAATATATTAGTGTTGAGCTGATTTACAAATTCAAAGCACCTTTGCTCAAGCCAGAATATTTATGGAAATGTGAATGGTACTCTAGCCTTCTGCACACATTTCCACTTGCAGTTGTACACCATGCATGGCTGCCTCAATGGTCATTATGTACCATTAGTATTTTGTGTGCTACCAGACAAAGCAACATAAACACACAAAAAGTGTTCCGAATTTATGACTGAAAAGTGTAATGAATATTCTCTGTCGTTTTATCCCACATACATTTTGGCAGATTTTGAGTTGGCTATTCATAATGCGGCTAAAATTGTTTGTCCACAAATAAAAATTACTTGATGCAGATTTCATATAATGCTAGCGTGGTGGCGTATAATTAAAAAACGTGCGAGTGAGGAAAATAGATTGGTTATTGTTTTGGACTGTTGTTTCTAGAACCACAAGATGGTGACCCCATTCATGTGCATCAGCGCATGCGAATCGTTCCATTCGTATACCAGCAAAACTTTAAATTCTCCAGATCCTTCTGTATTTGTTTTCATTGATTTCCTGATTAATTTTCAAAATGAAATATATGTAAAGTTGCAAAGTATTCACAAATCATTTGTACCTAATCCGAACACTCGGAAAAGGCAAGAATACCTTCACAAGGAAGACATGTTGCTTGTGAAAATACCGGATTCCGAAACACATATTGAGAAAACAATTGTTGTAATTGGACAATATTTATCTATTCGGCATTTCCATACTCCACACAACAGATTATTTGTAAATTACAATAAAGACAATGTTTGATACAGCCTGTTGGTGTCCACAGATTTCGAAATCTAGGACTTGGGATTGCAGAAATTTTAAAGCTACCCAATCCCAAAAATTACATAGGCCATTGACTTCGTCGGACTTCGTCTATAATTTCCTGATAATGGTGGAAACATCACAAGTTTAAAGAGGCACGGTGGCTGGAAGACTACCAATGTCGGTGAATAATACAGACCATTAAAAAAATATCACATGAATCGGATAATTAAGCTTCATGTTTTGACTTCAACATAGGGTATTCAAATACTTGGTATATTTAAATGTATATAGTATATCCATTCCCAGTTGAATAAAGTCGTCTTCAACTCAAAATATAGGGTTTGTTCAAAATCGTACATATCATAATGTTGAATTATGAAGAAATCTGGGAAGAGAAATGAATATGATTCCCCGTATAATATATATAGTAGACCAATTTGAGTGGAAACTATTTTCGCGTAAAAACCAGTCGATAACTTCGCTGGCCGCTTATAGCATAAATTACCGTAAACCACAACAGATTATACTTTATCGGGTTTGGGGAATAGATGTTAGAATCTATTAGTAGAACAGTGGTGTGGTGTGTCTGGGCAGAGGCAATGGTGAACGTGCAGTAGTCGAAAATACCATCCTCATAAAATTTATGGCTCGAACAAATCTACTTTGAATTTGTACGACAACCAATGGATGTGTTTAATACTAATCATTTATAATTTAATTGGACAGAAGATTTGAAATATTATATATAAAGAAGAAAGCTTGTAAACTCGACCTTCTAGAAAGTTTGGGGATCAGTATTAAAAAAAAGTCAGAATACTTGCTTGGAATAATTTAAATAATTACTATTCGTTGAATTTGTTTCTTCGAAGATTACACAGTAGCAGTGAATGTCTTTCGCTTGCTATTTCAATGTGATTTTCGAATGATATCTCGTACATTTTCAAAGATGTAACAAAAGTTCGGAAAACTTTTTTTTAATGTTCAAAAATGACAATTTTTTGAAGAAGAAAAATGGTACATTGACGAAGTGGAAAACTCCAGTTTCCTTTACGCGATAAAGCGACTGCGGAATGTTTATCGAAGATATTTTTAATAACTCCGAACTTATTCCAAATCAGTGATTCACATGAACATGAGTAACAATTAGTGAAAAAAGAAATACAAAATATTCTTATATTTGAAACTAAGAAAAGGTAGTCCAATAGTCCAATCAATTCCCATTGATTTGTGCAAATTATTTCTATAATTCGATGTTCTGTGACAAATAAAATGGTAATTCAGAAAAAGGTTTCTCAGATGTGGAAATCACAAATGTTGGAATGCAAAAGGATCACATTTTGTTTTTCAACTTGAGAAAATGTTTCACTTACATTGGGAACTTTACACAAGTCATAGAAAAGGGGTTTCCACTCAACGAAAAGATCTTCTAAATATGAAGCCATACCTTGGTTTCACGGCTAAGAAATCATTTCAGCGGACTTCAGTAGCAATCCGCAGCTGTTTGATAATTCATTCTTAAATGTGAAACTGCGGTATGGCTTTGAATTTGAAAGAAATGTACTTTGGAATAGTGGAAATTCCCCAATGTTTTGTTGAAAACTCAATAAGAAACCAAATAAATTAATTCCATATCTGGAAGAGTTTCCTCGAATTCCAAATTTAATTTTTTAAACAGAATGGACAAGCGGAAATCTTAAATTTTCCTTCAAATCCAATACGTCTCCATAAAAAACAATTATAAAAATGGCAGACGAAATCTAATTGTTCATCAACACAAGAGAATCTTGAGAAAACAAGGATATGTCGTAGATCATTATCTGGAAAGAAAACGAAAAGAACTCAAATTTAAAAAAGGCCAGCCAGCCCACCAAGAAATTTTCCGACTTTCCTGAATATACCTTCCAAGCCCAGGGTGATATCAAAAAATATTTTTGCTTAGATACAAAAAAATATAATTATCATTAACTTTTGGACCCAATAGACAAGTTATTAGTGAAAATCCCTTCTAAATCCTTTATTAATCTCTTTTTCCAGATAGTTTACCGACATTTGTTTTCAAACAAAAATAGGCATAGTTACAAAGAATAAATCTCCGCCTATGGTCGGAATTTTCGATAAAAGCGCAAATCCTATTATTATATTTTATCAGGGGTTGATGATAAACCCGATCCTCATCCAACTAAGAATGGATATACTATAACAACAAATTGAATCTGTTCAATATAAGCAATAGTTCGAATTTCAATATAAATATTAATATAAACAAGAATTGGAATGTTTCTGACTTTGTTCTACAAATGAATATTATATATTATTATATTATAAAGAAACGTGATTTATTGCTTTGTTATTTCACATGGTTGCCGAAAAAATAGTGGACGCAACACGCCAGGAAACTATTTTTTGTTTACTTACTACTACAGCATTTCCCGGACTTAAATTACTATTCTATCAATGCCATATCTTGTGATTATCTTGAGAGATAGAGTCACAATTTAATTAGATAATAGACTATTAACAGATGTTTGTCAGTTACGTACACAAATGACACCCATGATGGCAGATTTGATTCAAGTTCAAAACAGGACATTATATGTGGGGTTCATGATCTCTCGTAAAAAGTTCCCTATGAAAGGTGTTACAAACAATGATGCTCACATGTTTGTATTTCAGCTATGAAATGTAAAAATGTTGCCGAAAGACTGCCTCCAAATAACCACCAAATTGCTGACGATGGGTTTTGAATACGCCTCCAAACTAACCGTAGTTTCACTAAGTAGACAAACATTATCCTCCCGACGTCTACGAGTATATTCATATTATTAACAATAGACTTAATGATAGCATATATTTGAGGAGAAATGGCACAATTATGAGGCCCAAATTTGTTAATTTTGAGGGATAGTGTCGCAATTTTATTAGATAATAGACTGTTAACAGGGGTTCCTCAGTTATGTACACAAATGGCAGCCATGATGGTAGATTTGATAAGTTCAAAACTGGCCATTATATGTGGGGATTATGATCTCTCGACCGAGATAATTAGTCGGTGCACAGGGATGTACTCAGGTCATTAAATGGTGTTGGAAATATATTTCATTGATGGCAGTGGTGTAGAAGGTATTTGATGTTTCTTGTAGGTAATAAAATATTTCTTTGAACTTGTCGAAATGTACATCTCTGCTTCGCGCAATTAATTGGTGAACTTCTGTATTTTATCAGGGGAAATATTAAATATCGGCCATCTGGATGCATGATTCAATTAGAGAATATACGCATTATTTTTCCTTGTGAACAATCAGTAGACATAACATCAATGAACAATAATTTTGAACCCAATTATAGTCTCCATCACAATGGAAGAATCAAGTTTACATCAATAGAAACATTTATGCAGCTATTTTAGTTTCCGTCTCATTCTAGATCAAGAAAATATTGCATTGCTGACTACTATTTTCAGAATTAGGATAATACATGGAATGCGCATGTGCCTAAATATCTGATAAATAATAAAATTAAATCGAATTAGCTCATTATGTGATTTGTAACGTAATTTATATTATCATTGTTTAATGAAATTCAAAGACAAGCGATGATTTATGGCTACAACTGAGAATTTTATAATAACATTATTTTGTTTCTAGAAATGTTGCCTGTTAGCCACGAGGTCAATGGTTCAGTCGTACGAACGTTAGTCTTGTACTCACTGTTTCCACCCACAGCCGGTGAAAAATTTTTCAAGGCCCCAAGAGTAGTTTTGGATTCCACTATAAAAGGTTAGGCCTCCGTGATCCTAATTCGTACAACTTTTCATTGAATTCATAGGGTTAGTTGAACAACTGAGAAAGTGGTAGAAAACAAAAACAAAAATTTAGCTACAGCCTACACATAATATTCACTCTCGGTACAAATGTTTTGGCATTTGTTACAAGTAATTCATATTTGGGTACATAATTGGATAAATCTTACATCCCATATACTACATATCCTATATTCTTTTTTCCTTCTTTTATTTATTCCGGTAGTTTGAGTTGAGCTGCAGGGTTGAAACTCATTGCACTATTTATCTGCTATTACTTGTAAAACTGTTACGAAATTCCTCGAAAAACACATTGATAGCAGTTTGAGTCTCATATAATAGCTATAAAAAAAAGATCTTCTGGTAGTTAATTATCAATTAATGTTATTTATCATCCGCCAAGTTCCAGCCCTAACTGACATTCTGGAGTACTTGTAGGTAGTTTCTATTGCAAAGTGTGTTCGTCTTACAGAAACGAAATCTAAGATTCACAGTAGGAATTGAGATTCGAGAATCATGTGGGTTGTTTTTTTCCGAATACTTATTATTTTATTAGATATTTGTATTCTTAAGACGGTGTGTTTGCTACATGAATATAGAGAAAGGTTCATGAACTCCGACGAAGAAAGGCACACTCGTTAGTAGAAAAAACTTTATCTTCATTTCTTACTTTATCATCTTTGATAACCAAAAGTAAACAAATATAGCGAAGTTAATGAAAGATATTATTGATATAAAGCAGTTCAGATAATATATCGAGAAACTACTTATGGCGAAATGCTTTTGCATATCAATTCTGATCTTTCCATTGTCTGTGAGATATAAGAAGTGAAAGTCCCTCAGCATTTAATAATTACAACTATTTTCGAAATTTATTCCATGAATATGTTATTTGGTGAGGATTTGGATAAAATGTAATCCTTAGACAATCTATGTATCGTTTTAAAATACACACATTCCAACTCTAACGTCTTCATTTAAAATCTGATAACGATCTCATTCAGTTTCAAGCCACAGACCTCCCAATTTCCGTGAAAAATCAATCAATACTCTTCAATTCCAATCCATCACTTAGGAGTACATATTTCCGACGAAGCGATTGAAAGAAAGAACTTTTCAAAAATATATCCAATATAACTTCTTTGAAAATATGAACAAGATGTTCATCGAGTTAATGTGGAATACTTCCTCTTATTGCAGAGATGGAGAACTCCACCTGGATAGGTATTTTAACAAGTACATGGTCAAACACGGAAGCCCTACAAACTAATCAATATAATAGATACCAATAAATTGGAAACAACATTTCTTCAGGTTCTTACGCTTTCAATAAATGTTTCAGGTTGACAATTGCACATTACTCCAAATAGAAATACGGGCGACGCATTAGAGTGCCAATTGCGAGTATGTACGTGCGTAGAGAAAAACGATATATGTCACGCTGCGACTTTGATTTCATCATTAAATGTGAGTTTAAACTACTCATGCTTCCTAAAAATAGCTGTTTAACTTCCCTTAAGTGTTTTTGAAACGAATCCACAGCGGTCTCATACCGTTTCCGAAAAAGAGCACTTTTTGGTTCTGAATCCTGAGATTTTCAAGCACCGTTTTCTCGCGCAATAATCACTCACAAATGCCTCCTTCTTTTATCAGCACAATTTCATACAGGATATAATCGGTTCTGTCGAAGAAATCTTCGTTCTCCAACAGTTACCAATATCCTTACCTCTCACAGATAAACTTTAGTAAAGTTAACTTTTTGCATGTTGGCCACAACAAATAAATTACAGCCAACTTTTCGAATTCAAATTTCATTTCCCTTTCATTCATATTCGCAATTGTTTTTGCGCACCATTTCATTGTTTACAATTTTTACTTCCAAACTATTAAATTCAAATTTAGGAAACATGGTTGAAATTGGATGAGAAATATTGTATTTCGAATTTCAAATAACTCACTTGGTTTAAAAGCTGGTTCATATGCTTTCTCAGTTTTCTTTCGAGATCCATATTTTATTTACACAAATACTTCAATAATGGTATCGAAAAACTCGGAAAGTTGACGGTGATTTATTTGTTATGAAATTCACTG